>VSJF01000001.1:1200000-2400000 GCA_009739215.1 Floccularia luteovirens
GGATAGCGTTTTCCAGTGGACGTCTACCATACACGATTGGGAAAAGCATCAACGACTATTCAACCAAAGTGATTTTCAGTTCAAGCTCATCCATCTTGCCCATACCCTATAGTGAGGGTTTATTCATCGATTATCGTCATTTCGACCAAGCAAATATCGCCCCTCGCTTCGAGTTTGGTTTCGGGTTGTCCTATACCACTTTCCAATATTCTGGCTTGTCAATCACTGGATCGACTGCTGGTGGAACTGCTCCGTCAGGACCTGGATCTTCCCTTGATCCTTGGTGATCATTTCAATAATTTATTCTCTGAAAGAGGACTGAATGAGCAATGATCTATAGGTTGCACGACAAAGTGATAACAGTAACCTTCACCGTGAAGAACACTGGAACGCTTGCTGGGCACGAGGTACTGTTAGTTTGTTTTGCACAAGTCGTAGCTCACATGTTTGGAAATACAGATTCCACAACTTTACACTTCTCCCCCCGCCTCCGCAAATTCTGCGCCGAAAAATCTGAAAGGATTTGACAGTGTCTTCTTAAATCCCGGGCAAAGCAAGGTGGTGACATTACAACTATCTCGTTATGACTTTTCCTTCTGGAATGTCGTCACGCAGCGCTGGCAAATCCCAAGTGGTGTCACTGGGATTTCCATTGGAGCCAGTAGTCGTGATATCCGCCTGACGGGTAGCGTTACAAACTAATAACGAGTTTGTACCTTGCATATCTTCACTTCATTTTTTTTCCCAAAGTCGAGTTATTTACGAATATGTATTTGATTATTACGTAGCTAAGAAATTTGAATCTATATACAATGCAAAGTTGCAAAGATTGGGTCGCGTGTTTGTAGTATGATATTTTTCGAACCCGTTAGTACCATTCATTATGTTAAGCTACTTAGTCTGCTACTATCTTCTCTAGATTCGTTTCAAGGCGGTCATGACTTTCTGCTGGCTTACGGTTAGTGAAGGGACAATGCAGCTTATGATGTCGCGTTCATCATGATCACTACCATGATACTTGGGATACATTATCTTACAAGTAAAACTATGTACGTTGGAGAATATAAGAATCTATGGATACTTTGTCGTATCTACAGAACTTTCCTCGATGTACAAAATGTCTAACTGGCCCGAATCCCTACCCACAGCATAATAATTGCCCCACCTTGCAATGAAGTCTGGGTATCCCTCCTGTACCCAACACAATTTCTTTCCATCCTGTTCGCGTACAATCCATGCATCCTTGTAGAAATGACTTCTCTGGTCCCTTTCCGTTTCCCACCTATGCTTCCTGACGTCAACTTCATTCCCTTCCTGCCATTTGAATATTGCTGTATTCCCACCATACCAGACGTATAACATTGTGTTATCTTGCGAGAACTCTACTTCCCAGAGTGACTCGTCTAGGTTATTATTGAGTGCTAGATGTTTCACAAGCTCGCCTGTCGCTGCATCATATACACCCAGTCCTCGTGTTGTATCAGGACCATATGCTGCACCCGCAATCCAATTCCCATTTGGAGACCATGTAATTCTATCGTCAGCATCATTTGGGGTGGATATGCTCTGAACCAAAGCAGCTTGAGTTGTCGTGATGTCCCATATACAAGTCTTTTCATATTCAACGACTGCAATTCTTTGTGCGTCAGGAGAGAAGGCAATGCCGCCGGCGATATTTCCCCGAATGAAGCATGATAGTGATGCAGACTTGAGAGACCAGACACTAACTGCATCAGCGGATACAGCGGCTACTCGTGAGCCATCTAGGGAAACGGTTACGAAGAATATGCGTGTATCGTGTTTTACAATTGGCGATGATGGAGGAGTAGATGGGGTGAGTCGTGGTTTTGGCGCAAGCACGGAAGACGAGTCCCACACATCAATGCTATCATATGACGTCAGGATGCGACAGTCATCGGGAGAGAATGATGCAGTGCGATTAAAGTAGCCTCTGAAGGAACCAAGTGAATCCCAGGATTTTGTGTTGAAAAAATGTATGCTATCAAGGGTAGACGATGCAAGAATGTTTCCGTTTTGGGACATAGCGATGCCATAGATGAAAGTCTTGTCTCGGATCTGCTTGGCCTTGGATTCCAATTTGACTTTTGGAGCGCATTCGCCTGATTTCAAATCCCACACGTGGATCGCATCGTCAAACCCACAAAATGCAACTTGTGTATTGTTGTGTAGAAACACAGCTGCATATAGGTGGAATTGTATGGGCAATTCCTTGAGAATCTTGCCATTTTCGCATCCAAGATCCCAAACTCGAAGCTTTCCTCTGGCTGTCTTGTCTATCGCACACCCCAGATCCTTCGATATCGCCATAACTGTTTCCATTGCAGGAACTGCAATACTCCTCTTCATCTCTACACCAATCACAATATCCCACGTCTGTACCCCTCCTGGATTGGCGCTACTAACAAGTCGTGTTCCGTCATGATTCCATGCTATAGCATTCACTTCGCTTTCTGTGGTTTGCATGCGTTGGATATGTACTTGTGCGCCAGATGTAGCATTCCAGACACGGATTGTCCCATCAGCAGAACCAGAAGCGATCGACTCCCCATCAGGGGTCCATGCAACACATTGGACGCTGTCAGCATGCCCTGTCAAAGTCCTCTTCAATAATCCGATACTGGCATCCCATATGCCCACCTCCCCATCAAAGGACCCGAACGCAATCAAGCTCCCATCGGGGGAAAGCATTGCGCGACAATCTGTTGCATAAATTGGGATTTTGTGGAGACAAGCACCCCATGCCAGATCTCTGGGCATCATTGACTTTATAGAAGTGTTGTTATAGGTCGGAGTATGGACAAAATCATTGTAGTGGGTGGTAACAGAGCAAGACGGTGCCAATCTAAATGCAGATACGTAGAGGTGCTCGGGGCAATCATTGATGGGCGGGTAACACTGTAGAACTAGCCGGTGGGTGTCATTGATTAATTGGAGGATTTCGAGCCTGTCCCCGTCTTGGATGTGAACCTTGTATCGATAATCAGTTTCTTTTATATTATATGAATGGATCAAATAGCGCACCTCACACCATGAAAGCGCCCCAAGCAAAGCTGGCACGGCAACCTCAAGCTGATTCATATAGCTGAGTACTTCCACCCACACTAGTAGCTTCGTCCGTGCAAAGTCCTTTACTGCATTCAAGATCTCTTGACCGGGATCATTGCACTGTGACAGATGTGTGGCCCAATGAACACAAGAATACTGTAGACTTGGTTGGATATATTTCTTGACAGCGTCATGCAGTTCAGGGATATCTGTTTTCATCATCATCGGATCATCGAGCTCACAAATGTTCCTTTTGGGAGGGTACCTCACATTCATCACCTCTAAGCAGGTCTGTGCCAGGCGATGGTGGTGCACAAATGGATCTATGTAGAAATTGGAATCGGTGCAGCGCCGGATATCGATAAGGAATTGCGGGAAGCTTGCATGTAGCATACGAATCTCGACAGCGTCATTTTCTGGCTTCAAAATGACAGAACCAAGCCTGGATAGAATATCCCGGATAAATCGAATAGGAACACCAATCAGATCATTAAGGCCAGACGGCGATACCTGATATTGAAGCAAAGCGAGGGTTCCCAGCACAATTTGGATATACTTCTTCACATCCGCAACGTCGAGAGCATCATCATCGAGCGCATTCTGCAATACAATCATATATAGTCGATCGAGGTTCTTCAGGCTGAATGCTGCATTTGATGCATTATTGGATAGGAGGGCGTCGAGGATGTCAACCGCATGATGTGGGTTGTTACCTAATAATTTGACAACTGTATCGGCATATATAAATAGTCCAGCAGAGAGATTGGTAAGACCAGTGATAATATCAGGACGGGCATTGAATATCGTATCCCAGCAGCTAAGATCCTTCAGTCTTGTATCCAAGAAAAGCTTGATGTCCCCATCAACGATTCGCCTCGGTATTTCATGTAATCTGTACGGTTTCGACACTTGACGAAGCTTTTCCGTGTTTAGTGCAGCGTCAATCTTCATTTCCGGTCTGGTGGTGACAAGTATTCGGACAGGAAATGGGATCTCGGGGAGCCGTTCCATAAAAAGGAAAAGAAGTCGGATCACCTCATCTTGGGCTGATTTAGTGCACTCATCGAGGGCATCAAAAACAAGGACGATTGGGCGGTGTGATGCCTCGACATTCATCAGTGGCTTGATGATGAGGTTTTCGATGTCCATCTGTAGCATTTCCCCCTGTTTTCCTCTGCGGCTGTACTCTCGAGCAGCCTTTGCAATGTGAGGATATAGGCTTGTGTGGTTATGTGCCAATTGGTAGGCGACTGTTGTCAATACATATGTCGTTGCGTTGAAATCACTGGCGTTGCGGATGAAGAAAAACGAGGCGCCAAGTGCCCCGGCCTTCTCCAATCTGTCGGCCATCTCGAACGCGATGGTGGATTTACCAGTGCCAGCACCACCACTTAGAACGTATATGAATGAGTCGTCGTCACCCAAGCCTGACCGGAGAGACCATGTTGTGAGCTGCTCAAGTAAGTCTGTTCGTGTACCCTGGAGTGTTCCCGATTTCGTTGGGTTCAAGGTGGAAGAGTAACCAGCGTTGACATGTGGCAGCTTGTCGAGTGCCTTTTCGTCAACTGCAAAAAAATTAGCTGGCAGTCTTGATAATTAAATGAGGAAGAGAAACTGACGTTCTTGCTGTTGCGTACGCTTAATTTGCTATGAATTCACATCAATACAGTTGTCAAGCATCAGTGAGCAAGGCTCATACCTCGATATCATTTATGATGCAATTGATTAGCATCTCGAGAGTGATCCCACCTTGGATCTGCATCATGTCAGACGGAGTAGTCAGTTAGAATTGGGTACATACTTGGAATTTTCTCGTTGCATCAGCAACGCCCGTCTTGATCTTCGATAATAAATCTGAATTTTTTTTGCTGAACAGTACTCCGAGACATCCTGCTTCAAGATTTGTTGTCTCATTTGTCAGATCTTTCAAATCCCTGTGATTAACAGGTTATAAGCAAAGCACATGCTCATCATGATGAAAACTCACTTCTCGAGAGTAGTAACTCTCTGATTTAGCTCGGGTGAGTTTACCAGACGAGACCTCGTCAACATTTCGTCGTCTGTTCCCAAAACAGACTCTGCCTTTTCCTTCGTTTGCTCGATGATTGATGTGAGTGCCTGGATGTGGTTTGCTATATCTTCCCTTGTTCCTTTATTCCCCTCGGCAACCTGATGAATCAGAACATTTTACCATACATAGAGGATTTGACAGATATTATTATAGACGCACCAGGATTAAATCAATAAGAGTGGATAATACTGAGGCAGCACTTGATAAGCCGGGAACAGGAGCCAGGCTGAGTGGGCCCTGTGCGGTATCGAGAGCATTTTTTGTCAGGGTAAGCATGTCTGTTATACGTTGGTCTCTTTTTGATGGAGACATTGCCGGGAATTGTTATGGTATTAGAGTGTTGTGGAAGTGTCCTTTGTCGCAAAGTCCTCGACTATGATATGGTGGAGTACGAGGAAAGAGATACTCCACACAAGTTCTCTTGGAGACGACACGGCATTTCCCTGTTTGGTGTTTGCTTGCATCGTAAGCGCCCGCGATGTTTGCAATGAAGCATCAGCGCATCATCGTCATGGCGTAGCAGCTTAGATCACGTGTTGCTTGTTGCCTCGTGTAACTTTGGACTTTATGTGAGTTAAGAGAAAGAACTTGTAATATTAATTGTTTCAACACACCATGATTCGTGGCTCTTGGCCACTCAGAGCCGTGTCTAATCATCGGCGATTCTTTGCCAGCTATGCCATAGAGAAGGATTGTGCTTCGATAACTCCTCCGTATTCGGCATTACTTGAAAAGCTTCATGTCGTCCGACGTACTCTTAATCGGCCCCTCACACTATCGGAGAAAATTCTATACAGCCATGTCATAGACCCAGAGAAGAACCTATCTGATTCCGGAAGAATCAGAGGGGAGACTTATCTCCAACTTACTCCAGGACGAGTAGCCATGCAAGATGCTTCAGCTCAGTGAGTTCTGATATCCAAGTTCGAACAATCCTTTGAGTTAAATTCATATATTAGAATGGCATTGTACGTTGCTCTATAAAATCCCAAAATTAACGAACTGTGCATTTATGATATTAGGTTACAGTTCATGAGCGCTGGTTTATCACAATGTGCAGCACCAACCAGTATTCACTGTGATCATCTCATACAGGCTGTCGAAGGGGCTGAAGCTGACCTCAAAGTGATTTTCTAATATGTCAACGCGATATATGTCCTGATTCTTACTGTCGATTTTCATAGAGATCAATTGTTACAAACCAAGAAGTCTTTGATTTCCTACAGAGTGCAGCTCAAAAGTATGGTATTGAATTCTGGAGACCCGGCTCAGGGATTATCCACCAAATAGTGCTGGAGAATTATGCTGCGCCAGGAATGTTAATGTGAGTGTTAGGGTGTGGCATCTACAATTGAACACTAACAAGACATAGGTTAGGAACTGGTGCGAGTACTTTGCTCAGTCTACGCGATGCATGTTTATAATTCTCACCTTAGACTCACATACTCCAAATGCTGGAGGTCTTGGTATGCTAGCGATTGGCGTTGGTGGAGCCGACGCAGTAGATGCTATGACTGGGACACCATGGGAATTAAAAGCGCCGCAAGTCATTGGTCGGTTCTATCGTTTGGGACAGTGCCAGAAATTGATCGTTTCTAGGTATACATTTAACTGGTGAATTGAATGGCTGGGCGACTCCAAAAGACTTGATTCTTCATATAGCAGGGAAATTGTCCGTTAGGGTGAGTGCTAACAAATTTATGCCAAAGGGTTGGGTTGGTGATTTTTATAGGGAGGGACAGGTCGCATTTTGGAATACTTCGGTCCTGGCGTCTCGAGCCAGTCTTGTACAGGTAATCGGTCCATCACTTGTATTTGCGAAGCTAACTGCTGGTTTTAGGCTTAGCTACTGTTGCTAACATGGGGGCGGAAGTGGGAGCCACAACTTCAGTCTTTCCCTACACACCAAACATGAGGAACTACTTACAGGCAACTGGTCGTGGTCCTGTTGCTAAAGCTGCTGATCAGGCTGCAAGCCATGGGTTCTTAAGTGCCGATAAGGACGCAGAATATGATGAGCTCATAGATATCGTCAGTTTTAATGTGCACACTCGCCAATGACAAGGATTCCTGATAAGCAGCAGAATTTATCAGATATCGAACCAACCATCAATGGTCCCTTCACACCAGACCTTGCAACACCATTGTCGCAGTTCAAGTCTTTCGTCACTTCTCAAGGTTGGAAGGACGAGTTTTCTGCTGGACTCATTGGTTCATGCACTAATAGCTCGTACGAAGACATGGTATTGTCCGTAAGCATATCAGATTATTATACAATCTCATGTTTCACTTTTAGACAAGTGTTGCAGACCTAGCGCGACAAGCCAAGGAAGCTGGACTAGTAACCAAGGTAATTTAGGTGTCGCTTGTATATACTATTTGACCAACGGCAAAAGGTTCCATTTCTTTGTACACCTGGCTCCGAGCAAATTCGTGCAACAATAGAGCGCGATGAGATCACAGGGGTCTTACAGGATGTTGGCGCTGTTGTCCTTGCTAACGCATGTGGTCCATGTATCGGTCAAGTACGTTGCGTCCTGTCTTATAGTTAGAAGTCTGACAAATCATCTCCAGTGGAAACGAGATGATAAGAAAGACGAAGAGAATGGTAGATATTTATCTTTTTATCCTGCCCACTGAAAATCTGATGTCATCACAAGCTATCTTGACAAGCTTCAATAGAAACTTCAAGTCAAGAAATGATGACAATCGACTGACAATGAATTTCTTGGCATCTCCAACCATTGTGACTGCAATGGCATTTTCCGGAAAATTATCCTTCAACCCCGTAACAGATTCCCTGCCACTTCCTTCTGGCGAATTCTTCAAGTTTTCTCCACCAAAAGGACAAGATCTACCATCAGCAGGATTTACTCTCGGAGATACGAGTTACTACCCAGCTCCCTCCCCAAAACCTCAGCCAGATGTTGAGATCATAATTAAAAAGGATTCTCAAAGGCTAGAAGAACTCGAACCCTTTAGTAGTCATTTTGAAGCATCCGCAAACTCAAGGGGATTAGAATTACCCCCATTGAAAGTACTTTTACGCGTACGAGGCAAATGTACCACCGATCATATTTCTGCTGCAGTCCGTTGTCTTCTTCTCCACTGGGTTATGTGTGTTCTGACCTATGAATAGGGCCCTTGGCTCAAATATAAAGGCCATCTCACCAACATATCTGAAAATTTATGTACGTCACTGTTTTACTATCTTATATCTTCATTTACCTGTCTTTCCAGTGATCACCGTCAGTATATTTGTTTCACTTTTGAACCAGCACACCTGAAACTGAGAAATACAGGCTATCAACGATGAAGGGGGAGACATGAACATCGCATTTGATAGGGACGCCAATATTACTGGCACAATTCCCGAGATCGCAAAACGATTCAAATATCAGAGACAACCTTGGGCGCTCATTGTGGATGAGAACTATGGAGAAGGTAGTGCAAGGGAACATGCAGCTCTTCAGCCTCGATTCTATGGTAAATCATCTGTTCCATTATATCACCTCAAGCTTACTGGTCATATCAGGTTGTGCCATGATTGTCGCTCGGTCATTTGCTCGCATTCATGAAACTAACCTCAAAGTAAGGATGAACGGTGCCGTCCCAAAATTTTGCTAAATCAGAATTGTTCGCAGAAACAAGGTATACTCCCTCTCTGGTTCGAAGATAAATCCGACTATTCAAAGATCGGTTCTGGGGACATTCTGGAAACTGTTGGGCTTGCAGATACATTGAACGGTATTCAAGGAGCATCCATCAGGATTAAAGTTGCAAGGCGCGATGGAACTACATTCGAAATTGCTACTAGACATACCATGTCTACTGAACAGCTGAAATGGCTTAGAGCTGGTTCAGCTCTCAACCATATTCGCTCAGTGACAGGAGAATTCATTTAAAATGTAGATTGAGATTAATAAACTACTGTACTGGGCTTCCATTCCGCCGATCTATCAGTCGAATATACGGATTTTCGATTTAACAACCTATGAAACTTTGATATTTTGGATTGATTTCCGTGACTAGGGATTGTTATGATGATGAGTAAAATTGTATTTCTTGAAGCATTATTATGAATTATTGAGAGACATGGGGTAGTCGAGTGATGTAAAGTACGCCTGGAACACGTCAGTGAGAGAATGCCATAGCTTGACACTATGTTTAATAGATGAAGAAGGGAAACTGTAAGGAGTCTGCTTTCATCATATTATATAAGTATGAGTTCTTGTGTGCAAATAAACCTATACACAATACACAACCGTAGGGTTAATCAATTAGTCCCTGATTTTTGCTCCTTCAGTAGTGACAGTGTTCGAGTTGCTACTTCCATCGCCATTGGAGGTAATCCTGCAAGTTGTGCTACCTTCAAGCCGTGGCTATCCCGGTTGACTCCAGGACGTAGGCGGTATGAATAGGCAAAGTAGTCATCCTAGAAAGATTTTTAGTTGAATTTAGCGGAAAATCATGTATGACCTTACTGTTACTTCATTTACATCGGTGCAATAAAAACCAACATTCTGGAATACCCCCTGACGATCGGATTGACCAGAGAATCCGAGCATGTCAGATAACTCATGGTAATGTGTAGCAAAAAGGCTTCGACATTGGTTTGTTGTTACTAAATGGTGGACAGTTGCATACGCAATTGCGAGTCCATCTTTAACAGTGGTACCACGACCAACTTCGTCCATGATAACCTTTGGATGCCAGGATTAACAAACCTAAATCGAATCTGATGATACATATCCACGTACTAGGCTTCTTGAAGTGGCACGGCGGAGAATATCTGCTGTTTCTATCATCTCGACCATAAATGTACTGCGGTCACGAAATAGATCATCTTTAGCTCCGATCCTAGAGAATAGCTTGTCCACTATGCCAATGGTTGCAGAGTCCGCCGGTACGAATGATCCTGCTTGCGCCAGTATAGCAATAAGTGCTGTTTGACGCAAAAACGTAGATTTTCCGGCCATATTTGGACCAGTGATAACATGCAAAATGGATTTAGGTGACATATGCACGGAATTCGGAGTGAAGACCCGTCCTGCTGATAATAGACCAAGTTCAACAGCAGGATGGCGACCATTGACGACTCGATACGACTTGCTACATGGACCATTGTTATACTGACATCTATGGCAGCAAAAGTGTTACTTACTCATCTGTCAGTTCAGGTCTCACTAAATTCAACTCTGTAGCTAATTTGGCAAACGATGAACAAACATCCAACTCGTCGAGAACCCGTGCGTTGCGTCTTATCAAATCTGTATGTGTCTTCACCTGCGTTATCATAAATAATTAAGCGTGAAGTATAGCACATAAGATGCAGAATGCGTATACTTACAGTATTACGGAGCAACTCAAAAGCTTCCTTCTCAGCCAGAATCAAGGTTGATGTAGTTTCTGTTATTAAGTTCCCGAGTTGCGACCATTCCTGTTGAAGGGTTAGTCGGCTTATTCAAGAGAGATGAATCTCTAACTTACCTGGTTGAAATAACATTTTGTGGACCCGGTTTCATAGATAGGGACGAAAGATGGATTATTGTTGAGTTTGTTTCTGTCTCGTTTGGCTTTACTAAGATGTACGTGCATTCCTTGAGATGGAGATGACCGTAGGGTCAGGGATGGCGCATCTAGGTTAACGAAGGTCAACTAGAGTGATGGTATAAAACCACAAAATCCTAACCATATCGTAGCTGATAATCTGTTTCCAAACGGTCCTTCGCTTTAAGATGCTTTTGCAAAGTTGTGTGAAGAACGTCTACTTTATCTGAGAAGCTAGATATAGATATCAGGACAGAGTACACATTAATTAGAGTTGATTCACCTTTGTTTTATAACCCATTTTCCATAGCCATACTTCCACAACGTTGGGTTAATCAGGTTGGCTGAATTTTCAGAAATGACATCTCCGTTTTCTGCAGTACCTGAAGGAGACGTCTCGAGGCTTTCCGATATAGAACATTCAAGAGCATTCTTTATGATGGTAGACAAGTCAGTCAGATCAGTCATATTAGATATAAGGGTTTCGATGCTGTCCCAATCTTCAGGTCTAAATTGGCTTCGTTCTGTAGTCTCCATTCCTCTTTCCTGAGCCACTCGGTCTGATATAGCCGACCAGATATCAATGGTTTTTCCAAGCGCGAGGAGGTCAGAGGTTTCTCCACGGCCCAGAAGAAACTTCTGAACGATCCGCTCTGTATCATCGGCATGACTCAAAGCATGGGTCAAGTCTGCCCGGAAGTGTGGCCGTTCAATGAACAATGCAACCAGTGATTGGCGGCGATTTATCTCAACAACGGACGTACTGGGTGAGCCTGGTTGAGCGATTAGTGAAATTGGTACATAGAAACATTATATGACGCACAAAGCCACCTTGTAAGCAGTCTTGTTCCTCCAGTTGTTGTGGTCCGTTTCATAACACTAAGCAAACTTCCTTTGGGGCCACCTTCGTATAGTCCTTCTCTTATCTCAAGGGCCTTGATCGTATGGGAATCAATCTGCATACATTGCTGCCCTTCTCTACAAGGAGAATGCAGTTCTGGCATATGTTCAAGCAAGTTTTCGTGAAGGTAGGATGTCAGCAGATTGATGGCGTCAGTTTCCTCTCTTGTGAGCGGCACTGGGGTCGGTGCAAGAGTATCATTCACATTTGAGTCATTTGCACGTCTTTGGATAGAGCCGCTGGCCAGTAACGAATCTGTTTTGCCAGCAATGAGCTTTGCGGGGTTGTCGTGGTCTTGGGTTACAGTAGGCTTTGAAGGACTAGCATATGAAACAAGAATTTCTTCTTCTGCAAGAGTAGCCAACACAGGATGGGATATATGCGTTTGTAAAAGTTTATCCACGACCACTTCACGCGGCTTAATACGGGCAAGTTCATCTTGCAGACTTGTTGCTAAACACGACTTTGAGAAAAATTCTCCAGTGGAAACGTCCATCCAAGCAAGTCCGACGTGCTCCTGGTTTTTCTTGATAGGCTTTGAATTGATAGTAGGGAAGGTCGATGGTGGTGTTTATTGCCAATAGAAAGTTGTTTTCGTTGGGATTTAAAAACGATTCATCAATAAGTGTCCCCGGCGTTATTATTCGGACAACTCGTCGACTGAATTCCTTGACTTTGAAAGTAGTGTGGCAGGGGAACTCCTCGCACATAGCTACGAAACGGTTGTTTTTTTGCACAAGAATCTTTAAGTATCTATCAAGGTGAGCTAAAGGGAAGCCACACATAGAGACGCGACGACCGTCCCATTTTCTACTTGTCAATTTGATGTTCAGCAGATTGGCAATTTCAGCTGCTTGGTCAAAATAAGACTACGGCATTATAAGTTCTTGTAAAGAGTCAGGTCAGTGAGAATCACCTCATAAAATTGACCGACGCGCGTTAACAACAAACAATGCGGAAACTTTTCAAGATTCTGTAAGATCTCTTTGGCAAGAATATTTCGTGGTTGAGTATATGTACCTGTGAAATAACTTCCGTCACAAACCGATACATGCAAGCGACAGTTACTAACCTAGCAAATCAGCTGAGGAACTACACGTTACGCTTTCTGTAGGTAGTAGTCAGACTATGGTAAACAACAATCTATATCAAGAAGTGGTACCTTCACTAAGGTCGGTGTTCAAGGCACTCCGGGGGCGGCCAGCCTTTCGTTTTGGAGGAGATTTACTGCTAGGATTTTCTTCAACTGTAGGTTTGTTACGGCGTGTTGTTATCTTTCTGACTTTGCCATTGGAAAGTTCTACCTTTACATGAGGTAAAGGAATTTCATTAGCATCATACGTCGGTGTGGTGCTCAGCGAATTAGAAGGTGCAACTACAGGAAATAGTGAATCAATATTTTTCTCAACACATGGACATCAAAGTGAGCTCAGTTACTTTGATGTTTAGGTTTGGAGCCCCATTCACTTAGAGGTTCGGCAGGTGACCCATCGGGCAAAAGAAAGCAGCTGGGCAACTCTTTGAATTTCTTCTTGGTTGTTTGTTTCGCGTCACTCTGGTTATGACAGGTGCTATGAAAGGCTCGCCTCTTAACAAGGCCTGGACAAAGGGGAGAGATGGATTTGACATATACCCTCGGAAACAATAGCATGAATTTATACAAGTAAAGATAAATTAAAAAAAGTTGAGAGAATTGATGGCACGTCTTGGTCACGACACCCTGGGTTATCGGAGTTCGAATAAAATAGAATGTCACTCGCAGGTTCAACAGTCTGTTACCGAACTTCACGCATACCACAAGAAAATGTCTTTTGCAGGAAGGCGCCGAGGGAACAAGGTCAAGAAGGGTGTCCAATTCACCCTTATGGTGGTCGGTTCGTTTTTTGCCCGTATATCCAGTTTTTGTTATAGGTAACCAAGTGTGCTTGTCCAGGTGCATCCGGGACTGGTCGCACAACTTTTGTGAACACTTTGTGCGAATCTGAAGTTCTTGCACACAAGATTTCCGACAATCCCGAAACTGCGCATCTTGAAGAGGGTATTAAGATTAAACCTGCGAATGTTGGTGAGTGAATGTTTTGGTCAATTTTTTTTTTTGGTCACGCACTGACGTGCCACGAATAGAACTCGAAGAGGAAGGTGTCCGTATTGCGTTGACAATCGTCGACACACCAGGATTTGGTGACGATATTGACAATGAGTTCGCGTACGACTTTTTTCGATTTTTTTCTTTTGGGATGGGAATCTCATCATGATAAAAAGATTCCAAGAAATTGTGGGATACCTTGAACGCCAATACGACGACATCCTTGCAGAGGAGTCACGTATCAAACGTAACCCTCGGTTCAGAGACAACCGAGTCCACGCTCTTTTATATTTCATCCCACCCACAGGCCATTCGTGAGTTGTATGCAAATAATGTCGACATTTTTAGCTGATGACAGTGAATAGCTTGAGAGAGATGGATATAGAACTTATGCGTCGCCTGTCCCCTCGTGTCAACGTAATCCCTGTCATTGGGAAAGCAGATTCATTGACTCCCAGCGAACTCAAGGGTTTCAAGAAAAGAGTGGGTCTTGGATTCAATTTTTACGTTCGATTTTTTAAATTTTTTAAATAATAGATAATGGAGGACATCGAACATTACGATATCCCTGTTTATAACTTCCCTTATGATGTCGAAGAAGACGATGAGGAAACTATACAAGACAATAGTGAACTAAGAGTAGAGAATTTATCTGACTCATAATCAGCCTTCTAACTCACCTCACAGGCTCTTCTTCCTTTCGCTATAATCGGTTCCGAAGAAGAAATCATGATAGATGGCCAACCCGTTCGCGCGCGCATCTATCCATGGGGGATTGCCGAAGTTGACAATCCAAAGCACTCGGACTTTAGCAGACTTAGGAGCGCTTTGTTGAAGTTTGTGTTTCCACCATCATCTCTCTGCTGCCATTCCTCATCATTCCTCGTAGCTCGCATCTTGCGGACCTCAAGTCTTTGACACACGACGTGCTATACGAGACTTACCGTACAGAGAAACTCTCTAGGACAGTGAACTCTGATACACAGTATGTCGAACATTTAAAATTAGTTTAACCGGCGCTGAGAGTGTTCTAGGGACACATCTATCCTTCCGGAGGACTTGGCAAACCAGAGCGTTCGCCTTAAGGAAGAACAATTGAGAAAGGAAGAAGAGAAGGTATTTTGCACTTTTATACCCTCCACTTTATAATGATTTACGTATACATTTGCAGCTTCGTGAAGTTGAGCTAAAGGTTCAGCGCGAGTTGAACGAAAAGAGGCAAGAGTTGCTAGCGAAAGAGGAATCTCTCAGGTCAGATTCAAAGTTTTAAAGACTTTGTGAACCTTACTAAATCTGCTTGATATAGAAATCTGGAGAGCAGACTTGCTGCCCAAGGCTCGCAATCAGAGTTCCGTGATTGATCGAATATTTGATGAGCCAGTTCTCACAAAATTATACCCTATTCTTTGTACACTTTCCAGTGTCAAGATTTTTCTTTCTTGCCTACATTGATACAAATCGGATAATTAGCGTGTTTCGTGAAACTCTCACAATCCTTTTGTTGTTTTTAGCAATCTTGATAATTCCTAGCCTTCCCTGAGTAGGCCTTTTAATACTTAGTGGTGATGCTAATGAGAAAGAAACCAAACAACGTGGTTACCATGCAAGCCGTATGTTGAATACAGAATTCTATTGATCAACGTGGCGTGGGTGAATGGATTACATAAACTTTACTATTAACCATTCCATTCTTCAGCGACATCGCTGCTCTTCCTCACTAGCGCTCGTCGCGTCGTTGGCGAACACCGCCAATCACACAATCGTTTACCTAGATAGTGTATTTGGTTTAGGAACACAATACAATTGAATATTGAGCCAGGCGCTTGATTTGAGAAAAACCCCGTTAAGAAGCTTGTTTTCCGGCGGTTGTGAAAATCAAATAGTGTGGTTTGGTAACATACAAGCTCTTTCAAGTCCTTTCTCCCTCTTGTCCACTCATCCTCGTCCCCCGTCGTTGCCACCATCTTGTTGGTTGTTCCCCAGTTCAGGGCATTAACCACCCCTGACTTTGCCTCTACTGTATCTTTCGACCTCTATTATTCATCTTTCTTTTTGTTCGAACAAAACGGCTGGTCCTTACTTTCTCATCTGGCAATACAAACCATGGAACTCGATGCTCGGCCTATCCCTCCCCACTCTCGTCAAGAATGGCTGGATCGCTCCCAACCCCCCGTAACAGGCTTTTCTTCAGCAAATCCTCCACAGCCTCCTACCTTTATTCCGAGCTCTTCTTCGCTCTCTCAGCGCCGCCGCTCTTCAGTTCTTCATACAAGACCAGCTGGGCCACCCCCAAATCTTCCTATTCCTAGTGTTCCTGGAACTTCAGCAAACTCTGAACAACTTTATTCTCATTCTGAAGCATTGGAAGACTTTTCACCAGCTCCTAACCCACACAATAGAGAGTATCGGTCTGGCTCACTCGCGAGATCAGGGGTCCCGCCTCCATCACTAGGTGCAAATGCTTTTCCTCCAACGCACCACGCTTCGTCCTCTACACGCAGCCCTCACCTGTCAACACCTTCGTCAACTGAAGAATTATCCGATACTTTGGCTCAACCCGCTGTCAATCCTTCCCATCATACTGATCGCCACCGAGACGCAGCTATTGATCGTCAATTACTTTCCCCAACGGAAAACCGCTCTGAACAAAGACCTTCATCTCGTAGAGCCTTGACTAGAGCCCTTGAGTTAGCGCGTGAAGCGGTGCACCTCGACACGACTAATGATAACCCAGAAGCTGCCGTAAATGCCTACGCGCAGAGTGTTGCTTTGTTGAGTGAAGTTATGGAGCGTGTTAGAAGAGGAGAAGATGGCAATGAATCGCATCGAAGACGTCGCAGGAGGAGTGTTGCAGCTCAGGAAGAGGAAGTCAGGCGGTTGCAAAATATCGTGAGTTATTCCCTTCGTATCTAATTTGTTGTATAAAAGCTCATTACGTGTCATAGCATGATACATACGCAGATCGTATGAACATTCTCAGTATCATTTACAGCATCCCTGCAGTACCATATCCGATCTCTTCCGCCTATTCATCAGCGACGCCATCCGCAACCTCGACCACTTCGACATCTCCCACCAATTCGGCTTCACCTTCTTCAGACAGTTCACCACAACTAACCCATGCTAGTCATGTTGCTAATCAGATTCAGGAGCCACAGTATAGAACAGAGGATCTATCGAGCCACAATGAAGACTATCAACATGGACATTCTCTTGCCCTAGATGAGTCGGTGCTTGCAGGGGTTGCCGTACCTAGTATTCCACATAGTTCCCAACACCCATACGCTTCTCAGACGTTCCATCCAACTCCGTCGCGTACCTCGCCTATCCATTCTCGAAGACCACGAGCACCATCAAATCTCCCTCCCCTACCCCCACCCCCTACGAATGCCTTGCCGCCAGCGCCATCCTCATCTGTTACAGAACCTCCAATGCCATCGCCATCTTTGCAAATGTCAAACCGTTATGATTCACTGACGGCGGCTCGTGAACACTTTGAGCTCACTGCGGGCCATCAACGATCAGGCTCGGGTTTGATGGCGTTAGAAGAAGAGAAAGAAGAAAACCGTCCGGACGCTCAATCCCCTACAAGAGATTCCATGGACAACAAGCATGGCATCCCTGATACTCCACGTACTTCAAAGCATGATTCTCATCCATTACCCCCAATTCCATCGCCAACGAGCAATCATTCAAACTCCCCCGGAACACCTCGAACCACGATGAGCTTGAAACCACCGCCGTCTCCGAGGCTAATCAACAATGCCGCTAGACCACGAGGAGCATCACAGCTGACGACTCGCTCGGAATTAGCCAACCAAAATATCATCAATCCAACAACTACCCAAGGCACAATTTATCAACGAAGGTCAACAAAATCTTCTGTGCCTTCTAATTCCCGTCCAGCCTCACCAGCGGAATCAACAGTGTCCAACGGGTCTATTCCTCCCCCGCCCAAATTTGCAACACCATCCTTACCCATTACTGCTCCTTCGAGCGGCCTCCGTAGCCGCTCTTCTTCACAGCCTGGCCCTCGGCCTTCGAATATTGGTGGTCGGGTTTCACCCCTCGATCAACGACCCCCTCTACCCAATGGCGTAGTTCCGAACATCCCGACTGCTCGCAAGCCATCTTTCCCATCCAAGCTCAATCCCGCCCCTTCACCATCGCAGCTATCCGTCCAAACGACTGATATTGTTCCGCAACTCGGACTACAGACATTGATTATCCCCCAGTCTATCGTGACAGGAAATTTACCGACAACACCAATTTCGCCACTACCCCCAATTGCACCACCAGATCCTCTTCTAAAGCCTTATCACATGATGCACTTGTTGCAAATTACTATGACATCGCCAACAGGTGGATATATCACCCGTCGTTTACATGTCCCATGCGAAGTTTGGTCTCAGGGAGGTGCCAAGCTATCAAACCTCGCGGAGAAAGTTCGCGTCGTAGGAATATTGTGTTCTGCACTTGAGGACCTCTCATTGAGTAGTGTAGATTCGTTTGGAGCTGGGAACGTGTGTAGTGGACTTGCTCTTGGTATTGGAAGCGTCGGTAGGAAAGAAGCAGACGCATGGCTTGCGAAGCTAGAGGAATTTTCCAACGTATGTGATGGAGTGGTGGCTAATTTCGGGAAGAAGCTATCTGTCGGTGAAGGCTTTGTCCTGAAGAAAACAACATGGGGCGACAAACTAACGAGGAAATTCGACAAATTTACAAATGGAAAAAAGTGAGCTTTTGTGATTTTAAGGATAAGGCTCTGTCATTAATATACATCTTGTAGTCTTGACTCGCCAGCTGCATATGTCCAAGGTCTAAAAAAGCTGTTCGTGCTTGCACAACTTTTGGACGAGCACACTAGGGCTGTGTTATCACAACCTATCGCCCCGGCATATGCCGCATTCCCAGTGGATATCCGAGCATCTGCGGAACAGAAGCTCAAGCACTCTTCAGAGTTTTTCGCCAGCGTCGTTCTGACTTTTGTCATCCAAGATCTCTCGCTGCTGCTTGACAAGTATGCGAAGAAATGCGAGAAATGGCTTGCTGAGTAATGGTTTTAATTCATTTTTTTTGTTTCTTATCTAGATGGAACGGTTGGATGGGTTTTTCAGACATTATCCGTGACCTTCGTTGAATTCGGCTTGCGATTGCAAAGCTCGATCTTTGTATTTCATGTGCATTTATCTACTTTCAAGACAACTAGACCTCAGTTTCAAAACACACTTATCTTGTATTCCATTGCCTGGGCCCGTTTCCAGATCCTTTATTCGTGTATCTGCATTTTTCATTCTTCACTGCCTTCTTTTTATCTCATATTTGTTAGTACTCCTTTTGCAGTCTTCGCCCTTTCAGAGTGTAGGATTATTCCCACCTTTACTCACCTTACAGATTGAAGTACAGCACGGGATGAATACGGTTGTCTGATAATGCATATAGTATATTTAATAAATATAAATCCGAGGAACCACAGATATTGATCCAGAGAGGGAAAAATAAATAATACACTGGATAATACTGGTGAACCGGACTACAGAACGTTCGTAGCATGATGACATAACATAACTTAATTTAAAAAAGGTATCATGTTCTCAGATGAACAGCTGGGGGACTAAAATTGCCTGCGTATCATTCGAGGATTGTTATCCACCCCACTCGGGGCATTGTATTCTGGCTCGGGGGTTGGCTCCTTTCCTCGCAACCGAGAAATTATTTTTAATCGTTGCACTGATCAGCAGGTCTAATCAGAACAATAATTGAAGTGATTATCAATGACATACGATAATCACGTCGAACATGTTCGTCCCCTAGCTCCTCGTCTGAATCGAGCAATGGGTCTGTGTTGGTAACAATGTGCCAAGCATCTAAGATACGTATTGAGATATCCCTGTATCACCCTAAACAGATATACGCACGTTGCAGCATTGTTCTAGAGGTCTGCGGACGGTGGTCTCGCAATCCTTCTCTTAGCCCATATGCCGGGTGTATTTCGGGATTTCGGTATGGTGAATAACGGTGTCGCCGGTGATGAAAGTTGGATGGGCCTGGGCTGGAACTAGATATCGGTCTGTTTCGCGTTTTGGATGGAAACCCAGATTGACGCAGTGGGTATTGGTTTGGTATGGGTATAACAATGCGGTTCGACGCTATCATCTTATAAGACAATAATATATCAGAATAAAATAGGTATTAAGCATACCATTTAAAGAATCAAACTCTTCATCGCTGGTGTTCTGCTCAGTTGCCTTTTCGGCAACAATTTCTAGTTCCCTTGCTTTCTGTTTCATACGTTCCCTTCGCGCTTTATCGGCAGCTGCTTTCTTCTCTTTGGTAGCGGTCGATAACGTTCGCTTAGGCTTTTCTGCACCTTTGCGCTTCCCTCTAGCTTTAGTCTCATCACCACTTGGGACCAATGAATCAACATCGTCACCGCTAACCATTGTCTTCCCCGTCACTTTATTTGATCCATGAGGTACTTGTGTCTTCAGAGCAAAGTTCCTCATTGATAGGAGTTTGTTTGTCAGCTCTTTTTCTTCCACAGAATCAACATTCTCCAGAGCGGCTTCCTCTGGTGCAAGGACTTCCAAAGGCGGTGGTGATCCACTCGTTTTTGAACCAGAAAATGGATTGGAAACCCCTTCATCGTCATAATTATCACTATCTGAGGAGGAACTTTCAAGGTAGTAGAAGCATAGCCAAAGGAATGCTCGAGCACGAGAGGAAGAGGAAAGATCTGTTCGAAGGAAAAGATCGAGAAAATCAATTTCCATAGAAAAATGCATATGGCCAACTGGCTACATAAGAGGCATGTCAGATATGGGCGGAGATGCAATAAAACACACACGTACGCCTGAATGCTGGGAGAGCACGAACAACAGGTTCATGACACTCGTTGATGGTCTACGCCCTGACTTCTATTGTGTAGATGCCGTTAGTTTAGAAAATATGCCGTAAGTTGGGACTTAACACATACAGCCTTGGCAAGGATATCAGTAGGAGTAGTGGGTGGACTCTTGGCTTCTTCCTCCAATAGACTGGCCTTTAATATATGTTTGATACGCGGGGCGTCTTGAAGATTCCCATTAATTCGCTGAAGGGAAGGTACTGGATGGTAAGTTCGAATTGCTGTCTTCATTTCAGGAAAGACTATTAAAAATTGGCGTTAGCGGAGGGGTAAAAGGGGTGACTAGCACTTACAGCTCATAGTTGTATTAATTCTGCCAACATTAACCAGTAAGGCGAGCTTTGCGAAATCTTCTCCAAATATGTCAGACTCTGCCATCTTGTCCTTCAAAGCTTTTGTAGCTTTTGGTGAGTTCACGACAGCCTTGACGTAGAGGTCACGGAAGCAAACTTTGGCATCCTGTGAGGATTCACTTAACTTTAGGTTCGGGTCGGAAAAAACATAGTGTCTATCATTAAATATGTGTGAGAGAACATCAAACTGAATATCCGCGCGTGTTAATGGTTCGCCGTCAGCGCGTTTGATGGCGACTGTCCTTCGAGGCGTTGGGCTGGGACGTCGAGATGCCATGGTAAGATGACCTGGTTAGGGGTATCCTATAGAGCTAGGACGGAGGAGGGGTATCCAGAACAAGTTTGCAAGGAGTGATTGATATGATGCACTGTTACTGTCAAGTTAGACATGTTCTCCTGGTGGAATCGCGGTTTATATATCACGTGAGAATATAATGTATTAGTATGACTATTAGCGCCGTGTTTTGGGAGTCTAATTACTTCAAATTGTACAACACGAACTCATTTAAATGCCAAATTAATGTTCCGAAATTTATAAACTACTCGACAAGCTAAAATCTGAGGGGTTTGCTCAAGGGTGGTACAATTGAAATTTGAAAAGCTGAATGTGAATAATGGATATCGTTGTTGGCCCGGTATACTTTGATAATGACGAAATGAATGCCTCCAATTAATATGGAAAAAGTTAAACGTTAAGGTTCTGTCATGATCACCATTGTTATAGATTCACTCGTCAAGAAAACCGCAGTACTCACCTGTTCTCCAAGCTGCTAAAACACACTCCAACACGTCAACTACCACACTACTTCTGTACATCAGACCATGATCTGCACCCTTCACTACCTTGACCAAACATTTATCGTTTCCCATGGTCCGCTCCATCCATCGAACGGCATTTTCCGCGATTTTTTCATCTTTGTCCCCGTACCATACCCTGGCTTTGTGTGGATACGATGCATACGAAAACCCCCATGGGTGATTCTCGTGGTTTAGGATCTGCAAGAGATCATTATGTGTGCCCTTCGCAGATTCCGCATGAGATGCGGCAATTAGCGCATTTCCTAATGCCGCTTGATAAGTGCTCGAGCCAGAGCTGGACGTAAAATTAGTGGTGACGGCACTATGGGCAGGCGAGGAAGGCATAGACTGGGCGACATTGGGAGAACTACCAAAAGACATTGACCTGCGTACGCTGGACCTCGCTTGATCATAGCTACTCATTGATAATTTGGAAGGTGTGGTAGAATTGGCATCGTCCCTAATCGGAGTTGAAGCGCTAGAGCCACGCTTATTCGTCCATGCGAGCTCTTCCAATCCAAGGCCAAGTTCTATATGCAAAGTAGGCGGTATGCGAGGGCTAGAAGGCTCAGATTTGCGCATTAACGTTTGACTTTTCCCTTTGAGAGATCCCATGGATCGAAGCGCTTTCAACCTTTTTCCTGGTGTCTTTTCGTCAGTTTGAGGCGAAGTGGATGCCCCTCGCAACCTATCCAAGAAACCTTTGGAAGGTTTTCTTTTGGTGAAAAAAGATCTACCATCGGAACTAGCATGGTCGTGCTGAGATGAAGGTTGAGGTCCAGCTCCGAGAGTGCTCCGACTTTCGAATCGCCCTTCGAAATCACCTAAATCATCGTATTCACTGAAAGAACTAGACCCCATGCTCGGCCGCGAACGAGTCTCACTGTTAAGTGAGTAAGCAGTTTGGGAAATTCCACTTGGTCTGGGAGAAGATGCACTTCGACTTGTGATTGGCCGGATTTGATTAGGTACATTGTAACCTATCCCTTCGTATGCTATCGTAGGTGGTTTTCCTATCATCCATGCTTGAACCTTCCATTCTGCAGCTTGAGCCGTTTTCAGAATGCCATTGGGAACATATTTGAGCCACTTATAACCACCTTTGAAATATGAATTGTTAAGTAATAAATAATGGATAATCCGCTCAGAACGTACTGCTTTCGCTCCCGCCTACCCAAGGGGCAAGCAAAAATATGTCACCCCGGATACGAGAAGGGAGTTTATTGGCAAAAGAGAGGGCGTAAGGTGCACCCGCAGAATGTGCGATGACACTGCACTGTTCGATGTGTAATATATCGAGCACCTCTTCGACAACACAAGCCCACTGCATGATCCCCTTGGCAGACTTGGCTCGTGGTTCCGTGCGACCTAGACCCCATCTAAAAATGATAAGCAATTTTAACCTCAAAATATGAAGGATGACATACCGGTCAATTGTGATCAACCTAAGGCCTAAACATTCGGCCATTTCATCGTACAGGCCCATGATATGTCTTACACAGCCCAAACCGAGAAATATAACTACTGGGTAACCAGTGGGGCTGCCTAGATCAGAAAGACTGACCGACAACGGATTATCTTGTGACGCATGTGGTGACCTCGTGAGCTTGAGCAAAGTTGTCAACCGTGCAGAGCGTAAATATTGAGCCACTGCTTGCGGGGGCGACGCTTTTCCGAGAGATATGGTATTACTGTTGTCAAAAGAGGGATTAATTTGATAATTTGAAGCTGCAGACGACGAATATATAGAAGAGCTCGCGCCAGGATCTGATCTAGGAGAATAAATACTAGCATTATCCGACATCACAGAGTGCCTCTTCAGTAGGAAGGAAGATGGCGGAGCTGATGCCGGTGGGCTGACCATGACTTGAGAACGCAAGGTGCGCTGGACCTCATCTGCCACACTGTCTATAGAAGAACGTGACATCATTTCCACTTCTTCCATTGTCAAAGGCTCTGGCTCAGATTCGTGTTCTTCCTGTAATGTGGCATGACCTTGACTATGCGCATACATCGAGGACGAGCGCGCTGTACTAGGCCTCGAGTTAACATGAGGTTCAGGGAGCGAGTGAGCACGAATGATGTCAGAGATAGATGGAACAATGCTCTTTCTGTTCTCCGCCATGGAAGGAATACTCGGGGTGCGCGATATAGGTTCCCGGTTATATGACGGTGCGAGCGTTTCGACTGTTGATTGAGAAATTGGTGATGCGTATGTAATGGTGGAGCTAGAGACAGTCCTTGCTGAAGGAGTTTGTGGTTGCCTCCGACGTGGCCTGGCCAGTGAGACAGGAGGGCTGTATTTATCATCTTCATAACCTGAATCACTTGATTGACTAGATCGTCTCGCTGCCTTTGAGCGCCTGCTTTTGCCTCCACCAAGGACGACTCCCGGTGGAGGAGTGGGCAATGGAGGTTGATAAAGAGGATGATGACCTGGTATGCCGAATCTTGCACGGTTTGAGATACTTGTGGATCCAGAAAATACGTCGCCACCGTTCATACCCTCAACCAAAGCATCCATCATCTCAACCCCAGAAATTGGGGCTGCAACAACCTCAGGAAAATGTTCAAAGCTTTCGGTTGGAGCAATTGCGTCTATGGGTGTATGAAGGGACGTTTCAGTATTTTGGGTTGATGTTGATCCAGAGGCGCGAAGCTGAGGTACTGAGGCTAATTCCTCCCATTTCGATCTACCTGACGGTCCTGTCCTTGAACGAGTACGTGAATAATGCTGCGAAGATGAGCGAATAGTTGGGGTGGGTGAAGGTTCCCCTGCAGGATCGAAAGTTGGGAACGAGTATGAAGTATCGTTGGAGGCCATCCCTGCATCTTGTGTATTGGCTACTCTGCGACTTTTTCCTTTGGACGGGCGGGTGTTGGGACTGGATTTTGGTCTTGGGTATGCGTCAAAATATCTGGAGACAATTTTTTGAGATGGAGTAGCATCGGCTTCAGAGACAAGAGAGTCTGGTTTGCTTGTAGGTGACTCTGCTTCTCGACGCAAGGACATGACTGAGGAGCTTTTACGAGGTGTACGATACGTCGTGGTGGTTCCAGAATTGTGTCGCGATATTACGGCTTGCATTTTGTTGGATATGGAGGGTGGGGGTATACTCAGAAATGAGAGGCTCAGATAGCAATTATCAAAACGACTAGCGTCAAAAAATATTTGTAGAGAACGAAGGTGGATGTGTTCAAGAAGCAGGTTCCGGGCAACAGCGGAGAACGCGGATTGCGTTGACCGAGCTGTTGCTGAGGTACAGCGAAGTCAGCTAAGCATTTCAGGGCGAAAATTTGACTTGAGTGGTGTCACTCCACTGCCTAATCGGGCCATTACAGGACGATCCATCATTCCAGGTCAAATATCATATGGTTTTCAGCGCTGTGATCGTATATCCGTACACTTCAACGTATAGATACAAATCCATTACATAGTACACTACAGCAATACAAAATGTAACACAGCTTCAACATGAGATAACATTGACGTCCTGAGAAGCAGCAGCCTCAAGGAGTGGCTCTGCAGCACAGTCAGTCCATCGAACAAAGGGCGGGTGATTGGTTCCCCACGATATCCCGAGCTGCTTCAGTGCAGGAAGTGTGCGGGAGTTGATGAACGATATCCAATCAAGAGGTGTTATTTGAACTCTGCGTCCGCTAACAACTAGTTCTTGTAGGTTTGGATAGTGTTGTTGAATAGAAACAAGCGTATCAGGGTCAACGTGCATGCCTTTTAGATGCAGATGTCGTAAAGATCGAGAGCTTGGAGAATCCGGGGAGAAAATAGATCCCTCCGAACGTACCCCTTCCCGCACCTCATAGTGCAACGAGTTGACAGCGCATGACTCTAGAAGAAGCTTGATGTGTTCATCGAATTGAGCAGACGCCTTGGTTCGTACATACAAGTGGTTAAGAGTTGGTATGCCATACATTAGATTTGGGAGATATCCATTGATAATATCCACATTATCAAGGATCAGATTAGTAAGTGAGAGGGTCGAGGGTATTGAGGGAGGAATAATGTCAAGTTCGATCCTTGTTAAATGCAAATTCTTGAGGTTTGAAAACTTTAGCATCATATTTTCATCCCACTCCAACGAAGGGCAGGAGGCAATAGCATCTCGCAAGAGACTTCCATCAACATGGATATCGGTGACCGCTTCTGGATCCCCTAAAGCGTTCAAGAACCTCTCTGCATGCACTGCTAAGTGTCCACCTAAAGCGATTGACCGAAGACCTTGAATTCCAAGAATAAACCTGAGGCTGGCTATGTCTTTTGCCGAGAGGGCATAATCAAGATCGTATGTGTTTGTCACCATCGGGCGGAGATCAATTCCTTTGAGTAGAGATAGTAGTGAGGGGTTTTCCGTCAACGTCCGCGAAAGAAGGGAACATGAGCGAAATGAGTACAAGGCAGGACTCGAATATAGCCTCTTTCTAATATGAAAGAGCCACCCGGGTGAAACAGCTGCAAGACGAATGAGATCCTGAGGCCACCAGTGGTCATTACTATAAAGAATAGAGGGAATGAGATCTTCGATGAAATGATATGAGTGTGTTGGAGACATGACTCGGTGAGTTTTATTGTTGCTGTCGGAAGAAATAGATGAGCTCAACCGCGATGGAAGATGCTACACGTACAACCTAATTGGATTGATGAATTTGGCTGGATCGCCGAGGACCACTTCTTGATATCTAGAAGTGCGCCATTAAGATTTTTGCTGGTACATATACCTGAGGCTTGAGGAAGAATGATATTGCTTATGAAATGCGATGCAAAGTTCCCACAAACACGGAGTTTCATGTTGGTTGTTATATACACTGATACACTTACATAAACCGTCATCATGTATTAGCCGTTCACTTATCCCATCAACACAACAGTGCCCGACTGCCCGGCTGTGATGCATGTATCCCAAGATGATTTGCTAACCTTTAATGTCTAAAATGTTATCCGCCAGGTTCAAATTCTGAAGTCTACTTATAGACCCTGGACAAACCAGTTGACTTCTTATCATCAGGGACCCAGACAGGCGAACATAATTCTTTCCGCACGCCCTGATAGGACCATATGGTGTGTGGTTCTGTTTCAACACACTAACATTCTGTAACCCCATCGCAGCTAATACATGTGCACATCATTTTTTAATACTATAACATTATCTTAGTTCATGACTGCAAGGCGTATTTATAGTATTGAGCCCCCGTCACATATTCCTTCTTATCAAAATTCAAATGTCGTTTATATATGTGGTGGATCAAGAACCAATGACTTGTAGCCGCACTCTTATTTTCGTCCCAGACCATGGATTCTGTCAAAGAAGTTTGGGAGAAAAACAGCCCCCCACCTTCCTCCGGTGTTGTACCTGCGCAAGACGGTCCATCTTTCACGAAAGAAGCCGAAGATGTCTTTGTGGAGCGACCTGGGCAGGATTTTCACTACAAGACGTTGAGTTGGCAGGTAATCGTGCCCGTGAATTACATTGCAACATGACATACTGAACGGATTGTGGAAAGTTTGTCAGTTTGCTGATGATAGCTGAGATCGTTAGCAACGGAATGCTCTCTCTGCCTTCGGCTCTTGCTGTCGTTGGTAATTAATCTGCACGGTTTTCTTGGTTTATTGAAACTGATGTCAAGATCTTACCAGGTATTGTACCAGCCGTAATTCTAGTAATTTTTAGTTTTTTCTATGGCATTCAGTCTACTGATACTCCAATAGATCATCTTTTTGGGGATTTTTGGTCTATTCACTGCAAAGTTATTGATTGACTTCAAATTAAATCATCCAAATGTTCACAATATGTAATAACCATTTCACCCATAAGGCAATTAACAACGCTCAGACTCGTTTTTTAGGGGTGACGCTGGATACATCATCGGTGGACCTATTGCTAGGGAGATCCTGTCATTGGGTACTGTCATTTTTGCTATATGCGCAACGGTATGTACATGTGCTCTTGTTTATATCTGTGATTATCATT
The DNA here is from genome assembly GCA_009739215.1 of Floccularia luteovirens. Taxonomy (NCBI): domain Eukaryota; kingdom Fungi; phylum Basidiomycota; class Agaricomycetes; order Agaricales; family Squamanitaceae; genus Floccularia; species Floccularia luteovirens. The sequence continues at coordinate 1,227,720 of VSJF01000001.1, forward strand.
CCATATTTTGTAGGGTTCAGAACTTCTATCCGGTCAACAAGCATTATTAACTCTCAGTGATAATGGCTTGTGTGGCATTCTATTACTTCTAATATTTTCCGCGAGTACATTCTTGGTTTCTCTTCCACGCACTCTCGATCGCCTGAGCTGGCTGGGACTTTTCAGCACAGCTGGAATCACACTTTCGGGAGTTGTCGCCATGATAGGAGCCGGGATAAACCCTACTCCCAACCGGGTCATTAATGCCACAGTATCTACCAATTTTTACCAAGCTTTCCTTGCCATTACGAATCCGGTATGTACATATTCATGATAAAGGATCTTCTTCGGGTTTAACCATATCCGCAGGTGTTTTCATATGCAGGTGACTGATTTCGACTGTCATTCAGCTAATTACTAATATTTTGACAGGGCATTTCATGTACGAAACTTCTTCTGATAAAAGTTGTTATATCTGAGATTTGATTGTTTCCACAGGTTTTTCATCCTTATATCTGAGATGCGTAGACCACAGGACGCAATGAAGGTAGCCGTTTTAAATGCCGTTTCAACCGCTTCTTTTGCTGATCATATTCATAGGCTGCATGGTGCTTACAAGGCTTCGCGACTGCCTTTTATATACTGTTCTCTATCGTTATGTAGGTCTGCAGTATGTAATCTTATCACAAAATACTAACCACATGTTAAACCAGGTATGTTTACATTGGTAGTGAAATTCAATCTCTAGCTTTGCTGTCCTTGCCACCGAAATGGGCCAAGGCAAGCTTCGGGATTGCTTTTGCCAATTTCTTAATGTGAGCCCTTCCATGCACATAGATCCCACATATTGAAACGGAACCCCAGTGCTGGTGGCCTGTATGCACATACTGCAGCTAAGCTGATTTTCGTTCGGATTTTTCGGCACACACGGCATATATATTCGCACACTCTCCTTGGATGGTCTGTGTGGATTGGACTTTGTTTCGCAGCAGTCGCTATTGCTTTTATTTTCGTCGTTGCGGTTCCAATTTTTGCGTATATCATTGGAATTTCGGCTGCGGTGTTCGCATCTTGGTATACGTATGGTCTTGCCGGCTTTTTCTGGATTCACGACGCACGGATGGAAGGGAACCAGGTGCACTGGACAAAACGCCGCATTCCTCTTATCCTAGCGCTTTTGACTATTTTGGCAGGTGCCTTTATTTGCGTTGCAGGAACATACGTATCTATAAAAGTAAGTGGTTTAATTTCAAAGCATAGGACTATAACTCATATATGCCCCTTAGCTGATCGTATCCGCTTATCAACAAGGCATAGTAGGGAAACCATTCACCTGTTGAGTTTATATATATTACAAAATGCAATTCTCTGTTATATTATTACGAGGCTTGTCCTGACAAGCTTTCCGTTAATTTTACACATAGCAACTTTGATCAGTTATGTTTAGTTTCACCAGAATCAATCAATGAAAATTTACTTAGTCCCATTCCACGAAAGTTCTTAAATAATGATGATTACGTGATCACAAAGTAAAAGGTATCAAATGTTATAACACAACCAATTCAGATAAGTTAACGGAGTCCACAGATTACGCGTTCACGCGACTGCTGCGTGCTGTTGCTGTTGAAAAGCGCTCGACAGATTACCGGGCGTTTCCTGACCGACGACCTCCATATGCCTACCTCGAGACCATTCACCCTCCCTATCTCTGGTCGTTCCCCCCAGACATGGAGACAGACAGTACATGCAGTTCTATTCTGTATCCTATTCAACTTTGGCTGTCTCATGATCCACGGTACTCAACTTACCGTTTTGCTACCTCTGAATTTACTTCCCTTTCCTTGGTCAAAAAGGCTATATTACGAAGGCATCCGTTACACTAAGGGGTCCTTCGGGTATCTGATGAGTATGTCATTCATCAAACTCCCATGAATTGTCATAATGATAGCGTCGGCCCAAACAGTTCTTATGAGTCAATGGTTTGCACCCACTAAACTTGTCATCACTTTTGAGAATGACGGCAAAGGGAAGTTTACTCCAGAAGAGATTGAACAGGTAGTTGTTAGGAATAAGTCTGGGGAGATTGTGTCACTGGATCTGCCAACGAAGTTCGTGCTCATTGCTAATCATCAGGTGCGATACCTTTGAAATTTATGCTACATCACGAAATTATGACCTTTGACAGATTTATGCCGACTGGTGGTATGGGTGGTGCTTTACTTATTTTATGAGCCCGCGAGGAGTACATCGACATGTCTACATTACCCTCAAAAAGAGTCTTCGATGGGTTCCCATTGTCGGTTGGGTGAGGTTCCTTCTCAATTGCTCAAATACACGTCTGTTAAATTTCTCTTCAACAAAAAAATAGGGGATGCAGTTCTATAAGTTCATATTCCTTGCGCGATCTTGGGCGTCAGACCGCCTTCAACTAGCAACAGACCTTGCGTCTCTGGGTAAAACCGCTGAAAGTGAAGACAAGCCCTTCTGTTTTATTCTATATCCGGAGGGGACCTTGGTGAGCGAAAATACAAGGCCTATTAGCAAGAAATTTGCGGATAAAATGGGGATTGTGCGAATATTCTGACCTACAACGCATGTCGATGTATGGCTGACTGTTTTGATTAGGAAGACTTGAAACATATTCTACTTCCCAGGTCCACTGGTCTACATTACACCTTGCGTTCCTTGGCACCCCGGATCCAAGATTTGAAGTTATTAGACGTGACCGTCGTCTACCCAGGTAGGTTATCCGAAATTCTGAAAGGCCTGGCTTTGCGCTGACCTTGAAGGTAGGTATACCACCAATGGGTTACGGCCAATCCTATTACACGCTACGATCTATTTTTCTGGATGGGATACCTCCACCATTGATCCATATGCATCTCAGACTCTTCGATGTTCAGAGTGAGGTTCCGATTGGGCGTATATCAATCCCTTCGAAGGGAAAAGTGAACACACGAACCCAAGAGGTTGATATTCCAGAGACGGAGAAGGACACATTCAATCTATGGTTGAGAGAACTCTGGCAGGACAAGGACACATCAATCACGAAATTTCACGAAACTGGGCGATTAGATAATGTTGATTCGAAAAATCCGGTCATTCATATTCCCCTCAAGTTGCAGCGTATTTGGGAAATCCTCGATGCATTCTGCTTCTTTATACCGGCCGCTGTTGTATACTTCTGGAGAAGGCTAATCCAATAATTCCAGGCGGGATATCTACTGTGAAAATCTTTCATTTAAGTAATACTTTTGAATATATGGATGTGCAATATCCCGACTAGCCAGAGAATTGAGCCTGTTCCCTCTTCTGCTCGATTTGTTTGACCATGAAGAGACTTGTGTCCAAAAAGCGTTCCACACAATTTGCCAAACAACTTTCTTCACTACGAGAGAAACGTGTTGAAGGGGTTCCAGTTATGCACCTGGAGAGAATATAAACGTTTGATGGAATGGAGACGGGTGCTACGTACTTTTCCCAGCACATGCTCGTGAAGTTGTGAATGGAGGAATGCAGCCTTGCCTGATGAGAACAGTCAGAAAACGGCAAGTCAGATGCAGGAAATAAGGGCGCTAGTGGACCTGAGCTTGTTCTGCTTCCAAGAAGGTTGCAAGTTCCTTCTATAGAAGAGACGGGGATCAGAAAGTGCGGAGTCAGTAGTAGTGACAGGAATAATATACCTGTGTTGCTTCGTCGAATTTGTCTGCCATGGTAAGTAAATAGCAAAGCTGAAAAAGTTTTTGAAATTGGACAGAGTGCCTGCTGACGTAATATGAACATTGTTTAACGCAAAAATAATAAATAAATTTCATGATATCATTTCTTGTTTTTGACAGTTATTTTCATAGTCGATACGTCGAGCTCAAAATAGGACAGCTACTTGAACATCTTCTGGCAGTCTTCGCTGGGTAATGTCTCGACGTTTAGCTCTACTACCCTTCTGTTGATTTTACCCCGTTTCCGACTCGTTTTGTAATATCAAGACCCTTGAATCGACCTTTGTGTCTCTCCCAAGAGATCGCGTCTGTCATTTTGCTGTAAGTTACGGCACTCGAGTTTGCTGTCCTAACACTTTTCTACAGGTACACGTGAGATCCTTTCTCAATAGTCTCACCCTTCAGAAAAAATTTTGTCTGTGATTGCAAGTGTCATCCAGGGTGTCTTGCCTCGTTTAGTCTGTGCTTGCCTCGTGTTCGCACCTTCCTTCATGGCCTCCACCTCAAAGTCTCTGTCAACACAGAAAAGCCCTCCTGCGTGGCCTCCAGATCCTATCCCACCGTTAGCTCTTTTGTCTTTGAACTTTATTCCTGCTGATAGGTCCTGCTGTTAGTGTGGGCTATCTCAGCCGCAAGGCATTGCCAATCAAGCGAAATGACGCCGAACCTTTGACGCGCGAGGACCTGCAATTTGATCTCTTGCACTGTATCTTTTCAGATCCAAACGCTGTGTTTTCCAACCCAACCCCTAACAAATCCACAGCTAAAAGCACTTTTCAAGAGTTATATGTGTCTTCACTCTATAATTCCAGCAAATGCTCTAAAGTCCTCAAAGATAAAATGATTGAGACGCCTGCATTTTCTATAGAATTGGCCAAAATCTCCCTTCTCACAAATGTCGGCCGCATAAATACCACTATGGCCTGTGAGTGCTATTTACGTCTACTCTTCATAATCGACTATTTCAATTGGCACACAGTTTTTCCAGAAATGAAAACGGCCTTAAGAACTTACCACCCAGTCCCGTCATTACAGAAGACGGATGGGAACGCACAAGATGCTCCTCGCATCAAAAATTGTTTGAAAGCTGCACTCCTTCCATCGGAGTTCAAGTCAGTTCCTCCGTCGACTCCGGAGGAAATTCTCGAAAAGAGTGTAAGCGCGCTACAGCAATCTGTCTGTCAAGAAAATTTTGTAAGGAGAACTTTCTATATAAGCGAGCAGGGCAGCGTCCACCCACTAGTGTTGTGAACCTCATTTTTGTTCTAGCCAATCACGCGGCTGTAAGGTTGGATCAGCCCCTATTCCATTTTCTGGACTGACTACTTGATTACAGCCGCTTGCGAGCGTCCATTTTGATGGAACCCTCAACTTCTTGGACCTTTTCCTACCTAATAAGAGATTCTCATCGGCCGACCGAGCCCGTACCTTTCTCTGGTTTATGTTCTACTATTTAGAGAGTCCAGATTTACCGAATCCCTTTGATGATGACTATTCACGTCATAATACAGGAAAGGCACCTCTGCTCCGTCAACTCAGCTATGCAGAGCTAGCAAACGAAAACGTCGATACCCCTGAAGAAATCGAATGGGGCAGGATGATGTCGAACCAGAGAAATGCCTTTCTGCAGAGGCTTGTTTCATCTATTGAATATGAAAAAAAGGCGAAAATATCTGCGCCTCACTTTGTCTCGGGTTGGTGGGGAGCTCTATGCAGTGTATTGTTGACCTGAAGATGACCGAGCAGCTGTTCCTGAGCCCCAACAAAACCGGTCCATGCGGCAACATCAAGGACATGTTGCCCAAGTCAAGGAAGAAGGGGCATTCCTATATTATGTTCCTAGTAAAGAAGCCGCGCCTTCACGGCCGGGAAACAAAGGTAAAATAATGAAAACATTCAACTCATACATGCGCTCAGGCACAATACAGATCTGCAGAATCAGCCACAGCCCACCATACAAGCACATAAGAGTGAACGGTCTATGCTTGAACGTATGATCTTCCCGCGATCAATAAACAAGTATACTGAAAACATGCAAAAATTACCTAGACGCTTGGCATATCGTTTCGAACACAGATCCCTTGCAAGACTCTGACGAAGAAATTCTTGATGAACATGTTCGGCTAGATTACAGTAAGCATATTCCAGTTTGTATGGGTTTTGAATAACTCCGTATTGTAGCCCGTCGCCTAGACGTGATCACGCGACTTCGAGGGCGGCCTCCAACACCTGAACTTGATCCGAATGACCGAGGCAATATGAGAAGTACAAGTAGGGATCGGAACCGGGGCACCGAACGCAAAAATCGATCTTGAATTGTTGGTAGGGAGAAACATTGTTATAAACACATCTAATTAGTCAGATATATCTAGTCCAGTATCCTCGCTTTCATGTTTTCTTGCTTTCGGGTTTTCATGTTTTCTTATTTGCCCCATAGAAGAAATTGCTTTGACAACTGCAATCCACTACAATAAATAAATAAAAGACATATTCTCAAATACCGAAGGGAGTAGACTCCAAAGAGGAAAATTGAAAAATGAACACAGGGAGTCCGAAATTAGTTGTATGACAAATGGGTCCTTGATCAAAATCCACCAGCCATTGCTAAGACTGGGTGTTCAAAACCCAGACGGCTTCGAAGCGGCGTAAGATCTGCTGGGGCACTGTGTCGTTTCTTTCTCAAAGTATTATCTTCAATCGGAGAACCTTTGCTTATTTCGCGACCGATGAATGGGTGGTCCGATGGCGTAACTCTTCTCCTGAGAGTCAAGAGCATGTCGTGAGAACAGCGCTCTCGAGAACCAAGGGCCTGCAAGTTTGATTCAGATAACTCATTCGGCGAAATATTCCTCGTTCTTGGAACAACCAGAGTTGTTACTTGTATGTTCGGATCGATCGACAAAGGCGAAACTGGGGGAGCGAAAGTGGAACTAATAGGTTTCCTCGCGGGCATCTTGAGCCTACCAACACTGACAGGCAACCTTGGGCGATTGTCGTCATGTGAATTGGCAAAACCAACAGCGCTGGCCCGGCTACACATTCTAGCGGTAATTTGGTCAAGGGAAGGAAGTAGGCATGGGGTTCGCTTCTTTGGGGTAAGAGAGAGGCTTTCACGATCACCAGGACGGCGGAAGTCTACTTGTTCTACCCAAGGTTTGCATAGTGGTACTTGTTTATGTTCTGAATTATCAATGGAGTCTAGATGTGAAAGAGGTGACATGAGGCCAGGAGAAGGGAGGCTGTAATGGAATATAGCCGGGGATTCTGGAGGCGTCTTTGGTGTGCATGTTGCTGATGGTGAGGGCGGTGCGAGCACTTTAGAAAGGAAAATCGCACGGCGTTCAGCTACAAGAATATGTTTAGCCCTGGTTCATATAGCAGTTTTCCACGCATACCTTGCTTATTTTTATGTGCTTTGAGAGCAATTTCTTTACGTAGGTTGATATCTTTTCTACACGCAGCTGACAAGTTGCGCTCCCTCGTAGCTCTGAGCAAGGCGGAGAATTGACCTTTATCAAGACCTTTGCTAAGTACTGTTGTAGGTGATTGTGGTTTATTAAAAAACAAGTTTGTTGGGGGAGGTGTTAGATGTTGAGTCCTGAACCCATCATCCTCTATGTCCAAGGGCGACGTAGAAAAAGTAAAAGGAGAGCAAGGTTCTATCATTGGCTCTTCTGGAGGAGGTGGAGATACTGAAATGCGAGGAAGGGGAGTGGATGAAACACTATCCATTTGAAGAAACGAAGGTGTATGGATGAATGAAATAAGATGAAAATTGTGTTACAGTGACCTGCACCAAAAAATGAAAGGATGAACGATTAAGAAGTGGAAAAGGGAAGAACAGGACGATAGAAAGTGGATGTGAGAAGATAGTTATACTTATGTTATTAAGTCTGTGGTGTCTCCACGCATTGGTAAGCACACTTGGCCATGGTAACACTGCCTTATCTTCTCTTAATTCAGTCTCCCCCATATCCTATATGGCAACTATGCCCATCTTTTGTCTACAGATATACTTCAATGTTTATTACAGTCCTTCCACCCTTACTGCTTGCTCTAGCTTCTCCTGGAAGAGCCTTTTAGCCCCCGACCAAACTCCAGATGTCTCTCTTTGTGGGAATTCTAACAAGGAAGGGAATAAATCTGAGCTAAATTGCTCGGAAGCCTCCCTTGGTAGCAAAGTTGGCAGGTGGTCAATGGATATCACTGACAGCGCCGGGTTTTCAGGGCTATTGATCATCGCATCCATTCAATGATTATCGATCGGCTGAGAACAAGGACATACCCAATATCAACAGGAACCGTAGGTTTGTCAAAAGTGGTGTTGATGGAATAAATTGGGATAGGGTTGAATGGATTGGTCGTATCACAGCTGACATCAACAACAACAGAAAGTCGTCGACTTTTCCCTGCCGACATGATTTGTTCTTTGGTAATAAAGGGTGGTATTTTGGAGGACAAGTAGATGCAGTTGATAAAAATATCGACTCCGAGTATCTCAGAAAATGGACCACCCTTTGCAGTCTCTTCGAGATCCCATTTGAGTATGTTTTCTCTGAATGACTGGTTTAATAGCTGTGCTGGTTACGAATAAGGGAAATAAATACTCTTTCATTCCAATCTTTCTGAATAAATCGACTGCACCCCGCCCACATCTACCAAGGGCACCAATAACAAGTGCTTTGACATCACTGACACCCGGACCAAGGAGGGTCTTGACATTGTTGACCATTGCAGTCTCATTCTCGAAAGGTGTCAACAAACCCAAATCACTTCCCTTATTACGAGCAGCCAATGCCAAAGCCCCCGCAGCTGCTCCTGCAAATCCAGCATGAAATCCAAAAGCAGCAACGCGTCTTCCAGTTGCATCGTTGAGGAACTCGATGTCATAAAGAGTGCCTCCACCACGATGAAAACGAGAAAGAACTTGAGACCATCCTTCCTGATTTTTGAAACAGTGTGCGAATTGTATATGGGTATGAGGAAGAGGATCTGTTGATAAAGGTAGCTCTTTTAATCCAATGATAGGCAAATTAGTCGGTGCAGTTGGCCAGGAATTGTTGGCAACCAATCTACACCCCACACTAAGAAATGACAATGTTAAATATCCATCAGTTACAAAAAGATGTTTAGATCTCAACGTACGCCTCATACTCCGAGTCGTCGAAAATGCGCTGTTCATCTTTTTCGACGATAATGTCAAAACCAGCATCGATCAATCGTTTGGCTGTGGCTGGCGACAAAGCAGCACGACGTTCAAATTCCTTAGTTTCGCAACGCAACCAAAAACTTGGCTTAGACATGCTGATGGGTTCAGGCATGAAAGTGAAAGAAAACTTCAAGACTTATATGACTCGACATGAAATCAAGCTATAATTACACATTAATGGGGTTATCAGATAAAAATCTAGATTGTTTACAATTAAAAAATGTTAATTGAATTTGAAATCACCATTTCTGTCTCGACTCTTGCAACCCGCGCGCAAGCTTTTCTTTGTCCTTTAAACCAAATCGTTGGAAGTTGTCAAATGACGACCCTGCAGTTATATATGCGTCTCCATTTATTAACCCTTCCATCGTCACTTTTATGTATCGATCTAAAGGCATCCAGAGTTTGGAGAGCCTTTCTGTTGTTCCATATGCTAAAAAGCAAGTTTATTACCAGATGGGACAAATGTATATTTAGTTCCACTCTTACGGTCATGTAATTCGGACTCTACAAGGCTGTATTGAATGTAATTAGCATTTCCAACGATGTGAACAGTAGATATTTCAGCTAACGGTGGGATTATTTCCATAACATCGACATTGGTCCCTTGCAGCTGCACACGTAACGATAACGCGAAGCTATGTAAGGCAGCGTTCGAGGCTGAATAGTTTGGAACCCATGGGCCAGGGACTAGTGCGAAACCGGATGTAACAGGTATAAATGAGCACAAACGACCCTTTGCCTTGTATCCCGTGAGCCCCACTTCATTAATAAGGAAATCGTAACAAACTTACCCCAAGTCTAAGAAAATGTGGCAATATATAGGAAATCATCGGAACAACAGACGTATAATTTATATTGAATTCACTGGTTATATCTGGAAAAAAATCCGCATACGCTAACACCCAAATATACTGCTAACATAGAGGGACTTACCGTCAATCCTTAAAGAGGTGGTCTCGTCTTTGAAGAAAAACTCGTGTTGTATCCCTGCACAGAATATCACAGCATCTAACTAGCATGTTAAAATAATTAGTGACGAGAATGACGTTGTTCTTTAATGAACTTACTTCCGGGTATTTCCTCAAAATTCTTTCCACTGCCTCTTTCAGTTGATCCTTATTAGCGTCCAAATCCATTTGGAAGGTCTCAAGACTAGAATTCTTAAGTTGCTCCAAACGATCAAGGCGTCGACCTGTAGCAATGACGACAGGCCGACTCGCAAGTTTGGCAATACTGAGAGCTAGGGCCCTGCCTATTCCTGACGTTGCCCCCGTTACGAGAATACATTTGCAATGGTCGATACTAGGCATCACTGTTATGGTCGTGACGATAGTTCGTTGGATACAACCGAGGTGATTGATCCCATCCCGTAGCTGTATATATTAATTTTATGCGTTCTTGTACTCAGGGTGTGCATAAATAATCTATAAGAATGCAATTGAGAGTTGGTCTCCACACCCAGGGCATAAACTTATACCGTTGTGTGTGGTGGAAAAGAAGATTGCTTATGTAATGAAATATTGTGTTTATTAATTACTGTCCAGTTCCTCCTCTGCGGACTATGCAAGGATCTAGCATAACCATAACTTCACAGAACATCTCAATGGCAGATCCAGAAACGGCAACTATACTCACCGCAAACAGCATCAATCCCCAGCTTGATCTAACAGTATGTTGAATGCTATTGAGTCAGGGTTACTAACATTAAATTTAGACGTGTATTCATGAAGCAAGTGAAAGGAAAAACGAAGGGAACGCACATTTTCGAGCTGGTCGTTGGACCGAAGCTCTAGTAGAATATCAAGCTGGGATTCGGTTGTTGCCCGTTAGACCTGAGAAGAAAGTTCCAAATTCCGGAGATTCCACTGGGGAATCGCTAGAACCACCAGTTGCTGAAAATGAAGATCTGGAGCTTGAATCACAGACGAATGAAGAGAGAGAGTTTGATCAGGAGTGTGCGAGTGCGCGGGCTGTTCTATACGCTAATATAGGTGCTTGTCATGTGAAACTGGTGAGCTTGACTCTAAATATCGGTTTCATCATGTTTTGATATGCTACTCAAGGGGGATCACAAAGAGGCTGTAGAAGCTTGTTCAAAAGGTAATCAAACTTGCTTGCCAGTGGCAGATTTATATAACGAGCCTTAAACTAGCCTTACTTGACGATCCTACATATCAAAAAGCGCTGCTACGGCGCGCAACTTCCAATGAAGCAATTAATTCTTGGTCATCACTTGGCACAGCACAGACAGGTATGAACACCTTTTTCCTGACATCAATATAGCCTAGGATTCATAAATATCGTATGAAAGATTACAACACTCTGCTAAAGATGGCTTCCTCTCCATCCCAAACCAGAGAACTCGAAACAAAACTGAACTATCTCAAACCTCGCCTCGAAGCAGCCCAGAAACAAGAAACAGCAGAGATGATGAGCAAACTTAAAGGTATAGGGAATAGTATTTTAGGTATGTTTTCTCTTTGTGACCTGGTGGGGTATTCTCCTGATTCCTGTTATCAGGTAATTTCGGGTTATCAACTGATAACTTTAAATTCGAGCCAAATGGACAAGGGGGTTACTCCGTGAACTTCTCGCGATAGGTTGACCTATCAGTTAGCCTAGTAATAAAAAACTGTTGATTTTCTGGTGAAGAGTTCGGAATACTTAGTCATCAGTCGATGTATGTCACCGAATTGCAGAAAATGGTAAAACTGAGGGGAGGCCAAATCTATATTTAAAAAAGACAGGGATGAGCAAAAGATTGAGTAAAAGTGTGATGACAGTCCACACCCTTGCAGCGAGCCTTGATGTGACTAAACCAATGGGCAGGGGCCCATATTCCCGAGAATCTCTAGATGCTGCCATATTATCTCCACTAACCCAAATATGTCCTTTGGGTATCACTACGTGTTCTGTGGAAGGCGCCAGCGCACCTGTTGGGTCAACGCATACAGTGTCGCCCGGAACTCCAATTACGCGTTTGCACACGATCCTTTTTGGGTCCAGAGGGGATTTGAAAACTACAAGATCTCCACGGTATATAGGGCGAAATCGGTAAGTCAGATATTCGTCAATCACAAGCTCGCCGCTGTTGGCCAAAGTTGGAAGCATCGAAGGACCATCCATCTATGTACGATATGGTAACTTTCTGATGATGAGCCAAATTTGTGTGAAATACGTACGAATGAGACTTGGGCGACATGTTTTGTAAATAGATGTAAGCCGCAAGTTATACTCGCTACCTGATTAGAATCAATACACATAATTGGGCGTTCAATTCATGAGTAATACCTTACCTGTAAGATTATTCTTGAGGTGGTTCTTAGACCGGGGTTTCTCCAGGACATGGAGGTGACCGCAGACTCTGGAACGAACTAGTTCAAAAACGCGGTGTGCGCCGCTGCATTCTTTCCGTCGATTACATAAGGAACGAAAAAAGTTATCTTTATGTCAGACATACTTCGAGCTGTATGATTGTTGTCACAATACTAGCGCTTAATGTCTTCCTTCAAGCGTAAAGTCACCACTAAACAAAGCCCATCTTTTGCAGGGACACGGACATCACCTTCATCTACTTCTACCATCATAACCTCAACTGGAATACATTCGTTGGATGATATACTTGGTGGAGGGCTTCCTCTATCATGTTCCCTTCTTATCTCAGCTCCCGAACATCACTCATCTTATGGCGAGCTAGTACAGAAATACTTTGTTGCAGAAGGTTTAGCATGTGGGCATCGCGTATGCATTCTAGGAGGCGATGCGGAAGATTTCGCAAAAGGAATCATGTGGTATCCAAAATCTACTACGCGAAAAGTTGGTAGCGAGGACGACGCGAAAGAGGACCTTGGTAGTGACAAGGTGAAAATCGCATGGCGATATGAACAAATGAAGCAGTTCCAGACCACAGTTACTGCGTCTACCTCGTATGTAAGTCTATTTGATTGTTGGTAGCGGGCTGACCAAAGCAGAAAGTCATTTATTCAAACGTTTACAGCAGATCGTCGAATGATGGCTACTGTCATGTGTTTGATCTCTCGAGCACTGTGCCAGAGCAAGTTATCGATGATGCTATTAGAGAAAAGCGTCTAGTGCTTCTCGACATTGATGTGCTAGAAGTTGAGGGATCGCCCATCACAAAAGCAATCCGCCGACTAGAGAGCTTCATTGAAGTAGACGATGTGCCTTCCGGAACCCCTATCCGTTTGTGCATACCATCACTAGGATCTGCTTTATGGGGCGATCCATCAAGTCAGGTAAGGCTATAGCAATATCTGATAATTTAACTTTTTTGATTTATGATGCTAGGATACACTGCTTTTTTTGTATCGTCTAAGACTGCTGCTTCGCAAGTACCCCTACACTTGTGCTTCGTTGAGCCTCCCGCCCCGTCTCTCCGCAGAGACATGGGGTGGAAAGGGTTGGGTTCAGAAATTGGGGTGGATGTCTGACGCATTTGTCACATTTTCTGCGTTTTCAGGCATGTCACATTGATATCTGTTTATTGAAAGCGTGAATAATATATATATTCAGCCAATCCATCCCTCACAGCTATTTTTCCATCTTATCATGGTTTAGTCCATATACATGGGTTACCATCGCCACAAACGCTACTTCCGTGCAGTGATAGATTTTCGACGCTTCGGGGTCTTTCTGCGGTTTCTTCGTCTGGAGGGGGCGAGAACAATCTTGCATTTAAATGCACACACAAACGGCTTACACTGGAGACGTTACACTTGGACCTAGAAGGTGGTGTAACAGAACGGCGTACAGCACCCGCCACAAATGCATTAGACCCAGCTACATTGAGTGGCAATAGGCAGAAACATATACATCAGCCTCCTGCAACTTCGCATCAAAAATTGGTTCCTGTTGCTGTTCAGATTGAAGGACTTGAGGAATCAGCCTCCGATGTTCCAAGGGTCATTGAGGGAGATGAAACTGGGAGTATCCCCAAGGATAAAGGCAAGAAGATGAAGAAAACAGTTGCATTCCGGTCGGAACGACCAGACTTGAATGATTTTTAAGTTTGTCTGGAGAATTCATAAATATTGAGGGGCTAGGGTGCGTGGTAAAGGACGAGGAAGAAACCCTTGTTTCAGAGTTCACGGCTTGAGAGGATGGGTTCTGTATATGGGAAAAAGTGGCAACAATCAACATGCCAAGGGATGTTTATTACTGGTCATGTCAAGGACATCCGACATGGGAATCACGGGCGAGTTAAATTTGAAAATGAAAAAGTTCTGACGTATAGCAACGAGAAAATTATGTACGGTGTGTGTAAAGATGTGTAAGAGGTTACATGTACATCAGGACATAAGTTTTAGATATTGATGTGTAGTATGATGTAGTCCTGATGTGATAAAGAATACGATTAATAGAGAGTAGGTAGCTGGTGAAGAACGAATCCTTACGACCACTACAGAATGGGGAATGCACGACTCCTACAGCTGGAGTGTAAAAATACGGAAAGGACCGAATGTTTAGAGTAAGTGGTTACTCCACATGATGTGCTCAATGATTATGAGATGAGCCTTGCAACCATAGTCTGATAACACCGAAAGCCACCCGACCTACTCAGCTGACGATGTGGAATGTTTTCGACAACGGTAAGTTTACGGCTCCGTCGTTAACGTTAGCACTGACCTTGTGTCTGTTTGATAGACGCTTCTCACTCTCTCTCTTACCGTCGCCCACGTGCTCCCACTCCGTCCGCTGCAACCAACCACGACGAATCTTTTGACTCTCCTATATCCACTGACTCCTTTTCTTTCTCTCCTCCTCCTCCTCCTCCTCCTCATCTCTCTCCTCCTTCATTCTCAACAATGCCTCTCATCTCCAACCCTCATTACCCAGATCAATATCCTTACCGACATCTAAATTCTTTGCCTCCCCTTTCATCCCCTGGTTCATCCTCTGCTTCCACAAGATCCTCAGCGTACACCACATCTGGTTCTGCTCTCACCTCCGCTGACTATTCTCATGTTCATGTCGCGTCTGCAGAGGAGGACCAGCTCCCCCCTGTCGGAATCACCTCAGAATCCATTGCACACATGTTAGCGAGCGATCCAAATGTCTCTGCCTCTGCTCGCAGCGTTCTTTCAAGACCTGCTCCAGATACTTCTCGGTGGTCCGGCTCTTACCCCGCAGACACGCGCTCCCGATCATCGTCTCTCAGCAATAATTTTAATGGTGGGCATGAATATAGTGCCCCAAGACTGGAACAAAAGTCTAGCTACGACATGGGATGGCAAACTGTAGACGAACGAGATGAAGTGGGCATAAGTGAAGATGAGACGGATGATGACCATGCACTCGCAGACGACCTTGGAGAACTACACGAAGAAAGAACGTCTGCTGCCGTCATCGCTGAAGAGGGTCGTGGTCTTATAGTTGAAGCTGATAGTGTTCCCATCTTTCAGCTCAATGTCCAGCCAGGTGCGTTTCTTTGACCACTCTTCTGTAGAGCACATTAAAATATTTTTTCACAGGCACAACACATTTACTAATCGGTTCCTCTCCCACCCCCAATGCTCTACCCTCGTTCTTAACATCGACCTTGCCGCAAATATCTTCTACCCTTCTTGCACTCGACATATCTGCCAACTATCTGAGTGCATTACCTCCCGTCCTTGCTATCTGTGGAAATTTAGAAGAACTCAATGTCGCTTCAAATCCTCTTCGTGTTTTGCCTGTTTTCCTTGCAGACCTCTTAAATCTTCGGGTGCTAATTGCCGATTCGACTGGCATAAGCACTTTGCCGGATGCTCTTGTCGAGTTGGACAGACTGCATACTATCAGTGTAAGGAGAAATAAAATGCTATCTCTACCAAGTTGGCTTTGCTTGCTTCCGGCTCTCCAGACTCTTTGTGTAGATGGTAATCCCTTCCAGGGTCCTTGGAAAGCACTTGTCGAACCTCTGCTTGCCAAAGTTCCTATGACGCCAGTATATCCCCCTTCGACACCCATGTTTCCATCCGCCAGCATCCGCAGTTCTTCTGCAGACACGGAAACCGACCTTACCGATACTGATGAAAATTCCGATCAAGATTCTCCGGGCGTACACAGGAATACTACTTTTCTTTCTCCAGAAGAGGAAGACCAAACAATCACACCTGAACGCCCTCCTATCATTGAACGAGCCGTCACTTCTCCGATGCCCATAGGGTCGAATCAACCACAGCCCAGGGGTCTTGCAAGAACTAGAACGACCCCCAATCGGGCATACTACGACCAAAGTAGGACTAAAGTGCTTCTGCCCGTTAATGACGAACAACCTAACCATAACCTTGCTCCGCAAACTGGAGAGGCTAGCCATCATGATAATCATGAGATTCGCAAGATGAAGAGTGCTGGTGATCTCAGACGAGGTAAATCAGGATTGGCAACAGTCACGGAGCCCGGCGAGAGTCCCCTACCGAACTACTCGGCTTCAAGTTCCAATCTTCTGAACATGACTTCTACTCATTCCGGTTCAGCGAATAAGTTTGCGAGCCTCGGTCCATCGAGTGTTACTGCTGTCTCGTCACGCTCGGTATCTAGCAATGCAAGACCTCAACTCACCCAATCGCTCTGGAGTAATAAACCGGAAGCTGAATCCGGGACTTTTTCGCCATCAAGGCCTTTTCCTAATAATAAACAGGCTGCGAGTGAAGCTTCTCGGTCTCCACCAGCCAATGACAAGTCGGTCGTTCGCCCGAAGTCTTCTAGGGAGAACAAAGAAAAAAGTACTCGATGGGGCTTCCTAAAGAAAATGTCAATGGGGAAGATGAAACCAGACCATCCACCATCCCCACCCCAGAACCGCCCGCAAATCGTTAGACCACATACATCTGGTGGAACGTCAAATACAACAACTTCAATTCCCGATCGTTTTAGTAAGTCACCTCAGATTGACCTGAGATTTTCAACGACGGGAACATTGGTCGATGCCATTACTGCCATCGCTTCACCCATTTCATCACCTCAATCGTCTCCCCATAGACATATGCAACAGCCATCTGCGAACCCACCATCACCTAATCTTCTTGCTCCACCTTCTCCGCTTCAAAGGACAACGAAGCGCCGGAGTTTCCTGCCAGTAGATGCTCCTGGATCACTCTCGATTAGTATCCCCTCAGATCCCTCTCCTTTCATGACAGAACAAAATGGCACAGAACATCCAGAAGCAAGACAAGCTACACCTAGTCCCACCATCGACAGTGAGCAATACTTGCGACGCGAGGAAGAAAGAGGGCGAGAAGCATATCTCAGAGCACTTCGATCTGTTATGGCTTATCTCAAAGACATGAATGACCTCGGACTATCACAACAACCCAACCCTCTGAGCATGTATGGCGCAGTTGCGGATGATCATGTAACGCGACCTCGACGGCCAACAGGGGTGGATGGGCAGCGCGAAGTTTCAATGGCATTGACTACCTCTTCTACGAACTTTTCAGAATTATCAGGTCAACTCAGGTCTTCTGAATCTATCGCTGGGTTGCGCAGTGGGACCTCCAGTCAGACGATGAGCATAGCCACCACAGATAGTAACAGCTCAATGGAGGAGCGCAAGTTCAAAGACGACAAAGGAAAACGAGCGATGGTCATTCGAGAAATCGTGATGTATGTTATATTATTGAATCGCTTCTGCCCTCTTGCTAATCAATTATATAGCACGGAGCGAACCTATGTAAAGAGCTTACAAGAACTTGTCGACATATACATCAAACCTGCTTCTTTGCCAGTCAATCTCATAAGTGGCGTGGGCTCCAAGGATACTGTGGTGCCTCCCTCCGAACGAAAGCTAGTCTTCGGCGGCATTGATTCGTTGTTTTCTTTCCATAAAGACAGCTTCCTGCCTGCTTTGGAGGTAGCAGCAGCTCCTTTACTAAAATCAACATCTTCGAATCTCGATGCGGACGGAATGCTTTCACTGAATGTTGCCAAGGCCGTTGGGAATATCTTCTTAAAGCATGCAGCATTCATGAGAATGTACTCCGGTTACATAAAGTAAGTTAAGTGTATTAATGAAGGTAATGTTACATTAACCCAAGATGTATTAGTAACTTTGACAGCTCGGTACAGCGGGTGAAATATTGGAGCTCGGATAGAGCCTCACCCGGAAATACGACATCGGGTGGGACTTTGTCTCCCTCATCTAGTTCAGCGCAACTTGCCAGTTTAGGTCTTAGCATGTCGGCAATCTCGAGCCCTGGTGTTACGCCTGACGGTGGTCCTACGACAACAGGGATTCCCAACCTTTCGACAAGTCAGCGCAAGAGAATTAAAACCTATTTAAAACGGTGCCGGCTGAATCCAAGACATACTCAATTGAACTTAGAAGGCTATCTGCTTCTTCCTGTGCAGCGTATCCCACGGTACCGGCTTCTTGTAAGCTTATTCTCCACTCATTATCCAATGTCGATAATTGAATGTATGCGGTTTTTAGCTTGAACAACTGCTCACGAGCACTCCCCCTACATATGAATATATGGATGATCCACTAGATCGTGCTTTGGCGGAAATATCTTCACTGGCTTCTAATATGAACGAGGGAAAACGTGAAGCTGAGTCACGACGCAAACTCGTGCAATGGCAAGCCAGAATCCGAGGCAAGTTCCCTAGTCCGCTTGTACAACCCCATCGGTCAGTAGCGATTTCGATCTTCTATCTATACCTTTTTGACTTATTTTCGTGCTTATCTCAAGACGCCTGATAATGGACGGTCCGCTTCTGCTGACACGTGTGGTACGCAAAACGGTGGTTACATTCGAGGCCATCAATGCTCAGGGAGATACATCAAATGTACAAGTTGACTGTCTTGCACCAGAATTGACTCCACGGCCCCTGATCGGAATTCTGTGCAATGACTTGTTGGTATTATGTCGAGATCCGTCCGATGGTCAAGATCCAACATCTTCTGTCGATTTATGGGCTGTTCTACGGATGCAGACATTACCACAGCCAGCTAGCATTGTTCATGGGAACGGTACGTTATTCCGGCCGGCACTCCTTTAGTGATTATCGGGTATTAATAGAACTAAACGATTTCTTTCCCTTTAATAGCACTACGACTCGTTGATAACAAGGCAATCTTATATTTTGATGCTCCATCGCCATCTGACGCTTTAAATTGGTATCGAGGTTCGTTCTAGTCACATGGTTCACCATATCATGATACATGTGTTGACCCCATTTCTCCCATGCCTTTGTAGCTATCAATCTGCATATACCAGCTTCAAAAACATGAACATGAGAAAAGCTTATGTGACTGTATCTATGATGCTTTCTTATGTTAGCTCTCTATAGAATTTCTAATTTTTCATTCTGTCATTCATCCTTTGTGCGATATCTGTGACGCTGAGCGCTATGTCAATTTGTTTTTTTCTTACATGGTTTTCCTAGCTCAAACCTGACCTTTTATGATTTCTCCTTTCTCTTTTTCTCATTCACACTAAAATGATTTCCTAGCATTTTTCGCCTGTTTGTTATATTGTATCTCTTCATAATATTTGCATTAACTGCAATATCCTTCGTGATTGCTATGGAGGTTAATGTAGCGCCAGGTGGAGGCTTTGACTGAAAACGGAATTTGCCTAAAAACTCGTACAGAAAGCGAGACGACAACAACTCCGGAAGAGTATCGTTATATAAATAACATGTATAGTTTCATCACTAGAAAACATAATAACTTTGAATCATGCATTTACATCTTTATTCCAGTTGTTAGACAGATTAAATATATCCTGTTGCCAAGAGTACTTACCAGCCACTGCCAGAATGCTTCGAATTTGTTTCTTGGAGGAGGTTCGTCATAACTATAAAGGAGAACAGCGATCAAGATATGTGGTTGTGAACATGCATTTTAAACGTACGTGTCTGCCTCAATCTCTGCAATGTTTGTCACGAAGTCCATCTCGTGAGGTTTCGCTATGGGTTGTCTATAGTAGAACTTGGATCCGATGTAAAGAATCGGGAATAGGACCAAAGGGATATAGTTTGTGACGAATGTGTCGGTCGCCCAGTTACCTTTGAGGAAGACTTGCCAGCCGCTGGTCTAAAAGTTGTTGAAAATCAATATAATACACCCATCGCAAATCAAGGAAAAAGGCTCACAATGCAAATTAGAAGAGAAAATGACATGCTATACCAAGCGGCATATGGTTGCAGCCTCGAACTGAACGGTAATTTCATCCTATCATATCCTTGGGCTTTCATTCCTTTATGGAAGCGTATGTACGTGAGACTGATGCCGAACCAGGTCATCAGACCAGCGACAGCGGTCATATTGGCAAACCATCCGAAGACCTTTCCAGAGCCACTGGAAACACCCATGAACCCCAGCAATGCAAACAAAGAACTGAAAATGACGGATACATAAGGGAGACCCCTTTTGCTCGTCCTAAGGAATATCTTAGGTGCATTCCCTGCAGAAGCAAGACCATCTATAACACTTATTAATATGTGATACCACCTGACATAATAGCGCATACTTACAAAGTGCTCTGGAACTAGTATACAAATCGCTAGAAGCAGCTGACCATGCGGATGTCAACAAGCAAGCGTTGATAATCTAATTGTTTTTGATCAGTTAAATAAGCCCAAAATAAGCCTCGGCAAGCTCAAACGTTACTTACAGACGGCAAAGACTTTATTCCTGCATTTTGGATGGCAATGACGAAGGGTGACGAAGCAGCAGTTCCATCTTCCAGATTTAGACCCTCGGAAGTGTAAGGAACGAGCCATCCGATAATAATAGTGCCTCCAATGTAAAAAAGAAGGATTCCTGTATTATCAAGGTAATTCAGCCTGCAGTTTTATAATCGTTATAACGTCCCACTAACGGATGTATACTCGCTTGATCGCTTTGGGTAGATTTCTTCGAGGATTCTTGGCTTCACCAGCGGCAATCTGTCAGAAATCGTCCGTGGATTCAAAGTTCGAATACGTAGTATTTGTGAGAGACACGAACAGCCACAATTTCTGTCCCAATGAATGAAAAGGCAGCTTGCGTCATGACAGCCCACCATGCCAAAAAGCGACCTTTAGAACCAGGAATACCATGAAACTGATTAAAAGGCCCGGGGTGTTTCCAGTATCGAAATCCTATCCGATCATGTGTGGGACCACCTAGAGTTAATTTTCTGATAAGGAGGCCACACTAGTCAGATAACGGAATTTCAGATCACCTCCAAGATCGAGTACAATTCCTAGAATAATGAGGCCAGTTATCGTTATAACTTTGATCGATCTGATTTGACAAGGCTAGGTTAGGATGCGAACATACTCATTTCGGGTATACTCACGCAAAAATGAATTCAGCCTCTCCGTATACCCCTATGGCGTGCCATATCATAAAGGTGGAAGACGATAAGAACTTCTTTTTAAAAACATACCTGCGCCAAGCATGTTGATAGCAATCGTTACAACCATAGTCACTGCAATCCATGCAGCAGGGTTGATTTTGTCATTCCAGTAACCGACCAGAACTGCTGCAGCGCTCAGCTCAGCTGGTAAGACGATTATCCAATTATACCTGACAGAAAATTGTGAAACTGTGAAAAGCGGCGGAAGAACAGCATCTTACCAGTAGTTCCAACCCATAGTAAATGAAAAGGCGGGATCAACAAATCGTTCTGCTAGTTTGATATGACCTCCCGGGATCGGTAAATATGCGACCATCTCTCCTAATGAGATCTTTGACGAGGTTTTCAGCTGTCATTATTTTAGCTTGGGAGAGGTTCGCCTACCATAACACTGTAGCATATACTTCCCATAACCATGTACCCGAGCAGAAGACCTTCATATCGTTCTTTGGTCAGACATCATCAGATAAATGTTAGATAAGAACTACGCATACCAACAGGACCTCCATTTCTTAAAGAAGTCGCGGTCCCCAGGAATAAACCTGTTCCAATGACACCACCAATACTAGGAAATGAGGTGATTAGCAGAATTCAGGACTCTTGTTAGTCGTTAAATACCTGATCATGGAAATGTGCCGATTCTTCAACTGCCGCACAAGTTTTCCTTGCTCTGAACCATTGGAATTGACATCTCGTATCGATTCTGCGTCTGATTCTGATTTGGAGAATTGTTTTTGCTCGACGGTGCTTTTCTCAGCACCGAAGTTTTTGGTGCTTGGATCCATGATTGAGGTAGGTAAAGAAGTCGAAGGGACAGATTATGCATCATATATAAATGCGGAGCCCAGTTGTAGTACTCCGCCTTGTGGGGTAAGTATCGCTTCTTCTGACGACAAGCATCAATCTGATCACGATAAATGCTTGACCCCGATGGCCATATGGGCTCCATCACGGTGGCTGTACAAAATTATATGAATACGGGACCTAAAGCGGTTCAAAGCTATATTCAATGCATGGGCTTCGATTTCAGATCGGCTCGGTTCCCAAACTGTGTGAGGGCAAACTCAAGAAAAGATTTCAGAGTATCGCGTGTGATAAGGCGCTTACGACGTCGTCTTGTCAAACCCAGATTGATCGTGTATGGCTAACAGTATGAAGGACGGGCTCGCTTCGAGAAGCCTTGTAAGTATACGCGGTTCTAGTTCCGTGTTACACTGCAAACTTGTAAATGGCCGATATATTTGAGATGATTGTTGCTGGAAGCGCCTTCGGGTATCTCTATTAGAGTAGGGACAAATAAACTAGCCATAGTAGCAGTGAACTGGTTGCGTCTAACCGGAAAATCACATTTCACCACAGATACAAATATAGCTTGAGCCACGGGTAACTTGCCGGTCACCCCATGCATGTGCTCACAACAATATGGGAGCAGATTACCAGATTGTCGTGTGAGCATACATATCGTTCAGTTTTTTTCATCAAAGATACACAATTCCATATGATATGACAGAACAGCTAAGTGGATCTCTAGTATCTAGGGCCAATCAATGAATATGAATCAATTCACACATCCATCTGGAGATTGAACGGAAAGAAAGTGGTAGATAATGTCTATTGCTGGTAGGCTCATCCGGTAGATGTATTAGGCGACTGAATTTACCTTGTCCACTTGACGTTGCATCATTTCCCTGGATGGTTCGCTGTCTATATTGGGTCACACCGAAAGAGTTATGCAAGCTGCTCTCCCATCCTGTACGAAAAAGATAGTCGGCGGTGTCATATGAATTTTCCAGCAGGCTAGGATGGGCAAGCCTGGATTTGGGAATTGATTCATGTCCAGAGTTTAGAATGGACTTTGATGATAAGCATTGTGGAGATTTCGGCCCAACTATTGTAGAATGAAGGTCCTTTCGCGCCCAAGTGGACTCAATTTGTATTTTCGATCGAGTCGGCAGCTTTGGAATCATTGTTGGGCCCAATGGTGAAAATTGTTGTTGTCCATAATCAGGCAACCTAGGCTTCTTCATATGTTTCTGGCGGTGCTGGGGACTCGCGTTCCACGAGGCATTGCTGACATCAAGTGCATAATTGCATCGCCTTTTACCTGCCAGGAGGCCACGATGGCCTGTACTGTTGCCTACAGCACTCAAATTAGCCACATGTCCAGGCAATTTGGAAGGATAGTTGATCGGTAGTCGTTCATATGCAAAATCTCTTATTTTTATCGGCGGAAACTTGAAGTTTTCTTCATTCCTTAGCGGTGTGCACGGAACGAAAGAGGTTTCACTGGCTGTAAGTTTATGTGACATCAATATAGGTATTTGTCACCAAGCCTGGAAACCTAACCTGCACCGCCTTTTATTGAATTCAGCGCAGCCGATGGTTGTGAATTTCCACGGACACGTTTGGAGGAGGTAACTAGATCGTCCGAAGTCTTTCGTTTGCGAGATCGTTGGGTAGGTTGATCTGATAACTCCGTAGTCTTCTGACTTGGGCTATTTACAGATATAACAGAAGCGTTTTCATGTGAATTATCTGAGAATATGTAGGAGTCGTCAATCGGGGGAGGTGTCCTCGGCGGTAGGCTTGCGGCTACAGGGAATTCTAGTTGATCGTCCAATTGCATTCGTCGCAGAATGTCTAGAAAGTGTTTAATTGCCTCATGGAGAGACTGGGCTGATTGATCCAGCATAACATAACGTTTTGGTTTAACTTTGGAGCCTGCCAACCACCCAAGTTCTGGTCGTTGAACATCGATAGGAGGATCGAGTATATGCTTGTTGTCATTACCAATCGGGATGGAAGGTAAGACACCAATTTCTCTAGCAACTCGAATTCTCTTCTCTCGCTTTCTCCGTTCATCTTGTAGGTGGTCCAATAATCTTTCGTTTTCTTTCCTCACTGCATCTTCATAGTTGAGCATGAATTTGAGTTTCCGCATCTCGAACCTCATATCAGCCAGGATGGCTGCCACGAGATTCTCATCTTCGTCTAGAGCGAGGGAACTACTCGAGTGAAAGTCCATTATGGTTACTTTCGCATCACCTCCAATGAGGATATGGCGAAGTTCGAGGTTGTTGTGGCAAACTCCTTGGTCATGAATTCTTTGAAGGGCTCGAATGCATTGTTTCTTGAGGATGTGAGGCATATCTGGGGAAGCCTCGATCCAGAACGAATGGTGAAAGGGTACCATGACAACATTTATCTGGTTATCGCCTTCATAAATGTTGATAATTTCGGGAACAACAGTTCCCTGCAGAGTAAGCAAAGATCCTGTCAAGAGACCGAGCTTGATGTAAAGAAAAAATCACTAAGTCATGTATCACGAGAAAATTTAGATTGAATGGATACCTCTCTGTATAGACCATCGCATCTCAATTTGGTCGACCATCTGGAACAAAATGGTAAGTATCACCAGACGAACACAGTGAGAGTGCTGACGATTTGCAGATGTACTGGACCTCTTCATTTTCTACTTTACCAGTCCTGATATGTGTGGCATGTTGCCTCCCAGCTACAATAAATGGGCTGAGCCTCTAAGTAACTTTCTAAGTAAGTTCAGAAACCCTCACTACTTATGTGTAGAGCGCTATTCTTCTGATAAATGGCTTGGTCACTAGTCCTTTCCCATTTACCTCTTGGGTTATACAATTTCTCGAGTTTGTTAGGGTATTTCCCTGAGAACTTGAAAGCAGTGTAGCGCCTATCTAATTCTTGACCTCGTATGGTATGATTGTTGGCAGGCGGATATATTGCAATAGCTTCACCTGGAGGCGATTGCCGACTTGATGGAGTTCGTGTGGGCGAGCACGGTGCTATGAGGACTCGGAAGAAAGTGTTATCGGGAACATTTGAAAGGTCATCTGGAGATGTAGTATTGTACAACGACGATGCTGGATAACGTGGTGAGAGTATGTCTGCAGGATTCATAGATATCTAACGGATAGTTAACAAGGTTGTGGGGTGAACTAAAGTACTGGAAGGTAAAATATAAAGCATTAAGATAACCATTGCGCATGGTCTTGACCTTGTATTCTGGAGAACAACGTTGCTGACGGTCAAGTGCAAGTTTGACCAATAAGGAAACAATAGACTCCAACCGTGAGAAACCACATTAAAATTGAATATTGATATTTTATACAGCCAAGACGATAAATTATAATACTCCCATTTTAATTATCTCAAATACAATGCTTCTTGAACAGATAGAAACAGCAAAGGAATGTTGCATTAATAGAATGTCAGGGGAATACGTTTTAAACACCAAGTCTACATCAACCTCAACCAAACTACGCTGTGTTATGACCGGGTGCCGCTGAGATTGAAACCTATGCGGTCGGGGCTGTTTAGAGATGTGGGTATAGAGTAATTGTAGTTCCTGTCAGATGGTATACCAGAGAGTGTTGATGTACGGCGAATCGACACATTATAGCGATCAGACCGATAATCACTTCTGATCGAAGTCCGGCATGATACGATGCTGCCTTGGCGAGATATATCGGTCCTTTGAGAAGTATGAACCCAGCTGCCGACGCGTTCGTATTCGTCCAACGTCATGAGTTTCAGGGATTCAGAATCACGTTCAAATATGCGTTGCCGGTCAGCGAGCCACGCCGCAAGCGTATCGGTGCCAGATGACAGTAAAGAAGCGACAGACTGAGAAGGATCTTCGCAAACAACGAATGAGAAATCTTTAGAAGGCACAGTGATGTCTTCAGTCGTAGCTGGTATCGGCGATGAACGCTTTCCGTGTTTGAGCAAGGGTTTTGTGGCTTTGTAAAAGCATCTTTTGAGGGAATTGCTGAACGATTTGACGTTCTTTGGAACAAAAGGGAGTCGTTTAGGCGTTTGTTTAGCACTTTCAGTTTCCGCTGGTAAGCCTGGAACCGGTTCACTTGCAATATGACGCCAATCATCAGCAGCCTGAATTTCAAAGGAAGAGGTCGAGGAGTTCCATGGCCGAAGTATCTCCCGACGGGTAGGTGATGTCCATGGGACATAAGGGCTATTAGGATGCACGAGTGCCGGAATATTAAGATTTCCCAAACGAGCAGGTTTTGTTAAAGTCCGTTTGGTTTCTTTGTCAACGAAGGTAGTGGCTGGGACAGCCATAGTTTCAAGCTCTGATATGTACGGCATGTCAGATAGAGGGTATGAGTGGAGTAAGGTATTGTCCAGCAATGGAACTTTCAATGAGGACATGCATGGGACTAAAGGTAATTGCGTAAAGGGGGTATTCTGCAACTGTGTTATGTGGTCGATATCTGAAAAAACAAGTGACGTCCGTGGGTGGTATACTTCAGGGCTTGAGGATTTCTAATTGTTGGTTTGATATAGAATTAGACAAATATCCCAGAGGGCACATACCAGACGGGAGGTATTAAGCTTATTCCTGAAGGGCTGCCGGCTTGTTGACAAAACTCGCCTTCTCAGTGAGTCCTTGTTTCGAGAGGTTGATTTAGAATACGAGAGATGAGATACAGTATCGGCCTTTGCTTGTATCGAATATTCAGACAATGGCATGTTGGACATTCCACGTCCAGACTCCATTTTTACGACTGAGGGGGGTAGTATGCCCACCACGAGATAAATTGGTCAAAGAACGAGAACGTTTAGAACGACAGTGAGTGGAAGAGCAGATGAATGGTATTTGCTGTGCATTAAATAGGCGGACAGACAGGTTCAAAGACACGTTGAGAGGCTTAACAATAAGAGCTTTGCATAAGTAAGTAACATGAACAGCCCCCATGTCAACGTGACTCTGTTATTTCAAGTGTTGGTCCTTATTTATCCCCCTCACCTTACCACTGCCCATATAATCTCAAATCCTATTCATTCATGCAAATATCCAGCCGAACCTATAATAGAAGCGATATGTTTCTCCTGAATGATAGACCATGTGCACCTGTCAACTGATCAAGTTACCAAGGTAAAAAGAATCATCTGCTGAAGAAAGGAAGTCGTGATGCCGTTCCTTCATTTGAACTACCAGATCTTAAGCACTATAGGGATCAGCACCGAAGAAACCTTCGTGCAGCAGCCAGCTGCAATGTCTTGGAAATTTAGGGTTATGCACTAGCGGAATTGTTGTATGTTTCATATAATCTTACATGAAGAATCCTATTTCCGACAGGACTGCTATGGCTAATTGGAAATAATAACTGATCCGAGCGAACGTCATGCAAATTAACAATTCAGAGGACCATTATATTCATGATAAACTTCGGTATATCCTTGCTCTTGCAGAAGACGTTCTGTTCAGCACATTGATTGTTCTTGCTCTGATGCTTAGTACTATTTTTATGCATAGGAAGTCAATAATCGCATTTATCTCGGATTTGTTGACGGGCCGCCGCCGTATATTCGGTCCGTTCAAAACAGACAAGAAGTCAATTTCAGCACTTCGAAATGCGTATAAAAGCGAAAGACTTTTGACTATTGAAAGCTCAGGCCTACCTATTCTGGTTAGTTGACATGTTCAAATTCGGCCTTCTTGCTGTCTTGGCCGTTATAACTATCGGCCCAGCAGTACAGGCTATTTCTTCACAAACATACACTTGGAAGAACGTTAAGATTGGTGGTGGTGGAGGTTTCGTGCCAGGCATTGTGTTCAACCCTTCAGAAAAGGTATCTTCATCCCAAGTAAAAGAATTCAAAAGCTGAATAATTTGTTACAGGGTATAGCTTATGCTCGTACCGACATTGGTGGAGCATATAAACTCAATGCCGATGACTCTTGGACCCCACTACTTGATTTTGCAGATAATGCTCGGTGGAATTACTGGGGAGTTGACGCTCTAGCAACAGACCCTGTCCAAACGAACCGCCTTTATCTGGTCCGTCTGCACAGTTCGAATTGGTTTTTAACCTTGTATTCTTATACTACAATACAGGCTACTGGAATGTACACCAACTCCTGGGACCCTAATAATGGTCAAATCCTCATTTCAACTGATTACGGGAAGACCTTCACCCCGTCAAGTCTTCCATTCAAAGTGGGAGGTAACATGCCAGGTCGTGGAATGTCAGTATTCAGTTCTATCTATTTTTAGTCCATACTGAAAGATGACTTCTTTAATAGGGGAGAGGTTCGTGGTTTGTTCCATGAAACTGATAGCACGCCAACTCAGTTTTCTTCTCCAGCGTCTAGCAATAGATCCGAATAGCAATGGAATTCTCTTCTTTGGTGCCAGAAGTGGTAATGGACTTTGGAAGTCCACAAATTTCGGTGTCTCATGGACTTAAGGTCTCAAGTTTCACTAGTACAGGTGAACATCCATCCAAGTATTTTGGAATAAATACAGAGCTTTTTATACCAACTCAGGAACTTTTATTCCGGATGCATCTGATTCTAGTGGCTACAACAGTGATAAAATTGGTACGTTTAAAGTTATGATGAAGTTGATCAGTGACGAGCTATAACTTCAAATAATAGGTATTGCTTGGGTCACATTTGACCAGACTTCCGGAACTGCTGGAAAAGCAACGCCGCGCATATTCGTTGGTGTCGCAACCAAAGGAAGTACGAATATATTCGTCACCAATGACGGTGGAAGTACATGTAGGTGTAGCAATGATGTGTTGTGACGATTCATCAAACCTGCTGTAGGGTCTGCTGTTGTTGGTCAAAGTACCACATACCTCCCACACAAAGGAGTACTTTCACCTGGAGAGAAGGCCTTATACGTTTCTTACTCGGACGGTGCCGGACCAGTGAGTGCTACGCTTACGTTGAAAAACATATTCTCACTGTATTTAGTACGATGGCACACTTGGGTCAGTTGCTAGGTTTGATATCACAGCAGGAACTTGTACGTGCCATGCTGACATCTTTCAGTAACCTTATTGAACATGTATGCATGTAGGGAAGGATATAACTCCAGTTTCCGGCGGTGACTTGTATTTCGGATTTGGTGGTGTAGCAGTAGATTTGCACTCTCCCGGAACCATTATGGTTGCTGCGCTAAATTCATGGTACCCTGACGGTCAAATATTCCGTTCCACAAACGGTGGTACCACATGGACTGCATTCTGGGCTTGGGGAAGTTATCCAGAGTTATTCAAATACTACACATACTCCGATTCATTGGCTCCTTGGCTCGGCCCTAACTATGTGGATACCACCGCTGGAGATAAACAGATCGGTTGGATGATGGAATGTGAGCGTATGCGGTCATAATGATCATAGTGTAACTGAATTTATCTAAACAGCTCTGGTTATTG
Organism: Floccularia luteovirens; assembly: GCA_009739215.1. Classification (NCBI taxonomy): domain Eukaryota; kingdom Fungi; phylum Basidiomycota; class Agaricomycetes; order Agaricales; family Squamanitaceae; genus Floccularia; species Floccularia luteovirens. The sequence goes on from VSJF01000001.1 coordinate 1,257,203, forward strand.
ATCCCTTCGATTCTAATCACTGGTTGTATGGAACTGGAGCTACCATACAAGGGGGGCATGATTTATTGAAAGTAAGTGGATATATCATCTATGTTGTGGGGGAGTTGTTAGTCATTCCCTATAAAGTGGGACACCACCCGTAATGTTACCCTAAAGTCGCTTGCCGATGGTATCGAGGAGACGTCAATCCAAGGTTTGATCTCACCACCAACGGGTCCATCATTACTGTCTGCTGTTGGAGATATTGGAGGTGAGTTACGATCAATAGTTGACAAAATCTATGCTGAGTAACGCAGGTTTCGCCCATACTTCCTTGACAACTGCTCCAAAGGACCGGCTTTACTAATCCCACGTGGGCCACCGCATCGGATATTGACTTTGCAGGGAATAAGCCAACAAACATTGTGCGCATTGGGACTGGTGATAGGTAATCTCACATCTCTGTCATGTAACCCAATTGATTCACTATATCCCAGTACTACTGGAAAACAAGTTGCTTTGTCAACTGATTCGGGTGCTACATGGTAGAGTTGGTTTTTTAATAAATCTTCAACTTGAAGTACCGATACCTTTCCAGGTCCCAAGATTATGGTGCTGCAGATAATGTCTCTGGTATGTTATCCATAGCTATTTTATGCAGTTACCTTCTTACCATTTCAAATAGGTGGTAAAGTTGCTTTGTCTGCAGATGGCGACACGGTTCTCTGGCGTACCGCTTCCAACGGGGTCATGGTTTCTCAATACACAAATCCCTTCGCAACTGTATCAACTCTTCCTTCAACCGCAGCTATCGCATCAGACAAGAAGAACAACAGTGTATTCTACGGAGCTGCAGGATCGTCATTCTACCTGTCAACCGACGGAGGAAAGACGTTTTCGGTGAAAGGTTCTCTTGGAAGCTCAACGTCCCCTGTAAAGGTTATTGTCAACCCTGGAGTGACTGGTGATGTATGGGTGTCAACCGACAAGGGCATATTCCACTCCACAAACTCCGGCTCTTCCTTCACAACAATCTCTGGCGTTTCGCAGGCTTGGGCCATAGCACTCGGCGCTCCTGCAAAGTCAGGAGGGTACCCTGCTTTGTTCGCCGCCGCAAACATTGGAGGAATCGGATACTTCAGGTCTGATGACGCCGGTGTGAACTGGGTCAAGATCAATGATGCTTCCCATGGATTTGGATCTGCTGCTTCTAACGTGTTGACTGCAGACCCACGTATCTATGGCCGGTACGTATTTTTTCTCACATACTTGCTTCATTCTGATAAAACCTATTATTTTAGTGTATACATTGGCACTAATGGACGTGGAATTTTCTATGGTGATGCCAGTGGTTCTGCCCCTGCTCCAACTGCAACTGCACCAGCCACTACACCAACGTCTGCACCCACATCGTCACCCACCTCTGCACCCACAATCCACCCCTTCTAGTCACTCTAGTAGTTCATCCTCTACAAGGTCAACAACTGCACCAGCTCCATCGAATACCCCTCCTGCTGGGGCATATGGACAATGTGGAGGTCAGTGTCTTCATAATTTTTTTGTTCATTTCATTCTAGTAACAAGGATTAACTAGGACAAAACTGGACGGGTCCTACTACTTGCGTTTCGGGATTTACATGCGTTTTAAGCAATCCCTGTACGTTCCTTCGGCTAATGGGCATTGAATTTTATTCTAATCATTTATAGTCTACTCGCAATGTGTTCCTTCGTAAGGGATAGTCAATTTAGAATCGGATATAGAATGTATGATAAGAAATTTCGAGGAGTGTGAATGTCCAAATAAGATTTCTGCAGTTTTATACAATGAATTGTAAAGTCCAGGGTACAAAAGCAAGTAATGCCATGACAGGGCCAACGGTAAGTCCCCATACAACATGATCGAAATTTTGAAGATGAGGTATTCGAATACCAAAAATGATCCCTACAAGGGATGGGATTTTGATCATGACCACGTTAAACAAGTTGAACGGCGCGGGAAATATGCACGACCCCGAATTAGCTATAACAATTTTGAAGAAATTTCGTCGCGAAGCTTGGCCAATTGATGCTGAAAAGCGGTCCCAGCTGGTCATCTGTTTCGGATCGGCATTGTATGCGAAAGGAAGTGCACTTAGCAATATGAAGTACATGAAAATTCCTATAATGGGGATGGCGATCAGAAGGAGAAATAGTGTGACTCTTGTTGACATTGGTGCGAGGGCCAATGACGAGAATGCAACGCGGTCAACCAATAAAAGAGGAAATGTATCAGATATTGAATCAGAAAGCAGATAAAAAACGAAAAGCAAAACGGGTAGGCAGAAACCCAGTGTAGGTATCATCGTCTGAGAGAAGCCACGACCGAGGAATTCCGATAATGGTAGAACAAAATCGGGTTCAAATAAGAGGAGGGGACTAGGGGACCGAGGGGTGTGTATCTGGAAGATGAGCAAGGGTAAACCAAACAGTAAGAAGTTAAAAGCAACATCCATCTCATATGGAGGAAAAGGAAGTGTAGATGCAAAAGCTAGTATTACAAAAACAGACGTCACACTGACAAGGGTCCAGGATCGAGCTATAAATGACAAGGCGTAAATTAGCAAGGCACATTCGCGAAGACCTATGTCTTCGAGCTTTGTGGTGTAAATGTGTGGTTTAGTTGGTGGATAAAGGAGATAATTTGCAAGAAGGGCGAGGTATATGAGCAACGAAGCCAGCTCTACCAGATGCACGCGCCTTGGTTCAAATGTCAATTAGCTGAATCAAAGAAAATAATATAAAAGTAGCGTACCAAGGTGTACACATAGCGTGATATTTCTGCATCCAATGTGAGTCAGGTATTGTTGAGTCAACGGGGGCTCCATGATTCCATGCGTGTAGCATCGTCATTACAACGACAGGGTGAGAGATAAGCGTATCTGGTGTGTCGGGGGCGTATAAGAAGTCAAGCACTTGGGGTAACGTTCAGAATAACTATATGCGACGTGTAGGTAGCTTACATGCCTCTTGATTGCTCGCGCTTATCTGCATCATAATAAAAAGAGGTCCAGAGTGCGGCTTTAATATCACTAGGAGCACGGTGCTCGACGAGAAATTGAGACCATATATCCTCGATTTTAGCATTCAGAACGGCAATATCGTTAGCGCGGGATTTTGATAGACTCCAGGAAGTATAAATGTCGTGAACAGAAGCTCCAGCATGTAGTCTTAGTTGTCGCAGTTTCAAAAGCACAGTCAGAGCGAATGCTGTTTCTACCGGCGTAATTGATCGACTTGCAGGAGACGATTGAATAAGGGAGGGTAAGAGATCGCTGTTGTCTATCGTGTTGACATCCAGAGAAGACACATGAGCGAGGGTCGATGCGAGCGTTGGCAAGGAAGACCAGTTGGGGTTGAAAGAGACACTTCTCAGCAACGGTGTACGTTCCGTTGGTTGCTCAGCGTCAGCGTTGAAGTTGGACATAACTGTATGTGTGTCTATATTTGGCTGCAGCCTCTACTCTCTCTTTCTTTGATTCATCCACGTGCCCGTTTCTTTGGATTATACAATGAGTACAACAACTCCTTTGCTCGACAATACCATTGAAGCGGACGAGCCTACCCTACCCACCGGAAACATCGGTGGGGGTCAAGCACGAAAGCAACGCGAACCGGTAGTTCTAACTCCCACAAATAATGATCGTAGTGGCTCTGCTGCGTTGGCATCCACTGAAGGCGATGCGGAAGCTGGTAAGTTATACAAGGTTTCAGAAGGTCATGTTTATATGAATTCACTTGCCTTTGCTTAGGAATTGCTGGTATATTCCGACAGGTTAGCTTTTCGTCCAGATTTAGTTCAAGTGTACTGAAGGGCCTGAATGACACAGTCCGCTCACCCTGTCGCGCTCTTCTTTTTGTTTTTCTTCAAAATAGCCGCCATTTTAGTTTATATCTTTTGTGGTTGGTTCACGAGTAATTATGTACTCTCGGTAAGTTCAGAATGCAATTCCAAGACAATAAGACAGGTCTCAATAACTTGAGCAGACTGTGGCGGTCGTTATTCTTCTAGCTATGGACTTCTGGAACTCGAGGGTAAATCAACCTATTGCTTCTAAGCGCGTGAGCATCAAGCTTATACAAACTATGGTTGCTTAGAATGTCGCAGGTAGAACACTAGTTGGTCTGCGGTTTTGGAATCAGGTTAGATGGGCTTCGAGCTCTTAATTCTGTTCTGACGGATAAAGTTTGTTTTCACAGGTGGATGATGATGGAGAAAGCTACTGGGTTTTTGAAAGCCGTGATGTGGAGCAATCTTTCTCATCTCTTTTTGATTTCCCTAATAACTGCTCCGTAGCCATCTCGACCTGCTAACCCTATTGATTCGAAGTATGTTGCTTTACAAATCTCACTATTCCGTGAAGCTACTGAAGAAAATACCTAATTTGAATTAGGATGTTCTGGGTATGTGATATTTGAATCCGGCTTCCCTAGATTTTGATCCTCCTTCAGATAGCGCTATATACATTTCCACTACTGTGGACTGCGCTCCTTATTGTGTCACTACTCAAATTGGGCTTTTCGTAAGTTCCCTGTCGTTCCTAATCTGACAACAAAGGTTCATGATATTATTCAGGTTCATTCCAATTGTGGTGCTAGCTCTAGTATTCAATATCACCAATGTCGTTGGTTTCACATACGCGTATGTCAATTTTATACATTTACACTATTATTGATCATTGACACCATCCCTGATGATGCTTCAGTGATAGAGATGCTAAACAACGCTGGGCAAACAGCGTTGTGGGCTCTAGTTGGGGAATTGGTGGGATCGGTGGGCAGCTTCTCACAGGAGCTGTTAAACAAGGCGTTAGTCGAGTATTCGGTTGAAAATCTATTTAAAACAGTCATTGTATGCATTCCACTTAATATAATTGGTTCTTGGCAATGCATTCATCTTTTTGATTCTCTGGGAATCGATGTGATCATGAATATCTACATGATCTTTTTTGGTACCGTAAAAGTTACTTCTCGTAAAGAAATGTTATATAGTTTGGGGTGCAAGAAGAACGACCACCATAAAAAATATCAAAAACAAAGAATAGTGACACAGAGCCGGAGCTATTGCCTAATGTTACAAGCATTGCAAAAGGAGTCCTTTCCATATCCAGAAAAAGCAGTGAGAATGGTGAACAATACTACCAAAGCATGCTGATGGATACAACAAGTTGAGCGACAAAATCAATAAATGAATAAATCATTGTGGAGGTGAAGAAAAATTGAAGGAAAAAAAAATATTGTCATGACCATAGCAGAACCATGATCATAACGAGCCAATTCGGGGGGTAAAAGACAAAAGAAGACATGTGATCATAAGAGCATGGAGAAGTGTTTATTGGAGACTAACATAACCACGAACGTCCACCTTTGAAAATGCAGTTGTGGGTGTAGCAGCAGAGCCAAGACCGATGAACGAACGAGTGCGTCCATGACTTCGAAAGGTCGAGACACGTGGCGTCGAGAGGTTGGGGAAGGGGACTGATGAACTCAAGTTTGATGTCAGGGTCATCGTGGACGGGGTCCGGGTAGACAGAGTAGGTGATGGAGGAAACACGAATAATGTTTGTGATGGGGTGGAGACAACAGATGATGAACTCGATGTAGTCCCTTTACGCAATAGATTGTTGCGAAGATGTAGCGGTGGCTGAGATAGTTCTTTAGATTCAACCCGCCTTTTGTGAGGCGCTTGCACAGACTCCTGAGGTTTGGTGCGAGTTGGCTCATCACGCTCTACCAAAAGAGTGACCGGTGAAGAGGGAACCGGTGGCAGGATGTCAATGGGTGGAGGACGACGTTTCCCTTTTACCGGAGGCCGCGGAGGTAGGTTGAACGTTGAGCGCACAGCAGTTGATGGTGGTGGTGGAATCTTGAATGATGTCTTCCATGAAGGAGCCGATGGAGGCGGACGTGGAATAGATAGGCGAGGAGCAACATGTGGTAACTGTTCTACCTCGGGAAGGGGTTCAGTTTCATCATCTGGGGAGCTTTCAGGCGTCCAGTCAGTGTTTCCTATTTGGCTAGTGTGGTGTTCATCATCAAAGCCACCACCAATTCCGAGAAGCTCTTGCTCCTCATCTTCCTCTACAAGGTCTTCACTAAGCATACTACCGTTTGTGACGTTACTAGCGATAGATCCTGTACGTTTACGGGGATGGCCGTAGCGGCTTCTCCACGCGGCACCCATACCAACACCTGAAGCTGATGAAGCAAGAGATGAAACAGATGATTTGCGTGCAACAATGCGATCTTCCATAGCCTTGTCTAAAGCTCTTGCCTCCTGCATAACGAGATTACTTTCTCGCTCATCGTCAATATCGTCTGGAGATTCGTCCATCATTCTGCGGCGCCTGCCCCACTCCTCTTCCTCATCCAAAATGGAGGAATTTTCGGAACCAGTCCCAGATGAATTAAGATCACCCTTGAGCTTCTTTTCATATTCCAAAAGTTGATAGATCAACCTGTAAATATCATTTCAGCACTCTTGTAGATCGGTCAGACGGATATTTTCATGACGTACGACATATTGGGCCCTATATGCGCGCTTTTTTCTTTGACAAACTGAATATGCATCTTGCATGCTCTTTAATGCCCACACTTCGGGAGGAACAGATTGAGACCTCTCTGCAGCAGCACGCATAACCAAAGCGATAACCATGGTTGCCGATCGCGAAATGCCGCATTGGCAGCTGTGCAAAACATGTCAATGATAAATAACATACGTGTCAGAAAACACTCACTGGATCAAGACACCTTCTCCACGTTTTGCAGCTGCATCTGTGAATGACATTGCACTCTGGAAGCCACCGTCAACTAAGTCTTGTTGGCCATGAGACCACTGGAGCTTGAGGTAATGCATTCCTGGTCTACCAGTAGCAGGATGGGGTGGATGATAGGTGGAATCAATATCCCACGGTTTTTTGAAGTTGGGTGTTGATGAGACGGCCCTTAGAGGTCGAGAAGTGATATCGAATGGGGAGGAAACTTCCTTAGCTACGTTTAAGATAGACTTGATTCCTCGTTCCATGAGACCTTTCCAGTCTCTAGCATTTTCCTCTGAGCCTAGCCAGATACCGGGTAGGATTTGAGTGGGGCCGTCTGCATATGGTACAGTATTAGAGCCATCTTCTTCCTTACGATGAAGAATGGAGCTGGTGGGATTTGTGGCCGGGAGAGAAATGACGGAGGGTCTTCGCACCCGTTCAACGCGAGGGAGATCATGTGGTGTGTTGTCAACAGTACTCTGTGGTTCTGGGGGTGTGCAGATAGAAGTTGAGGAAGAGTGCGCGGATGGGAGTGTGATTGAAAGACGCTTCATGTTTCTTGGAGGACGCATATTGGAGGAAGAATAATTGGGAGAAGGAGAGGAGTCTGAGTCTGAGGCAGCAGAGAGAGCTTCGTGAGGACTAAGTACTGCAGCAAGGGCTATATGAGTGATTTGAGGTTGAGGAGATATATGAAGGGGGGTGGGCAAGCCCTTCTTGCGGACGATTGGAGGCATATATAGATACTGCGGGAGATCAACGAGACTTGCGTTGAGGTAGAGTAGAGAAAAGAGAGAAGGAGGACACGCGCAGCGTGGAAGAGAAGAGAAAAAAAGGCGTCTCTGAAGGACAAGGACAGACAGGGAGAAAGGAGGGAGTAGTAGTGTTACGTAAGATGAACAGCTATTGTTTATTTATTTTTTTTAAATAAATAATAACAATTACTCTGGACTCAGGTTTGGTGTGATTTCATCAAGGGTGTACGTTGTATGCCCAACTCTTATCAACTCGCATTCCTCTCCTCTTTTCTCTTCACCTTTCTCTCCCTCGTCTTTCTCTTTCGCTACCTTAACCAAAAGCTTCTAGCTGCTGGTTTCGACTATACTCAACTTATCCTCTTAGGTCTTCCTGATACTCCCCCTCTTCCGGACATGACGGAGGTTCGTCTATTTTTCATTTCACCACCGGACACGCGTAACTGTTTCCGCTAGATTCTCACCAACCTCAAATCTCTTACTCTCGATGATCTGAGAGCTGTTCCAGTCCCTCTCATCGGACCTGTGGACCTGATTGCTTTCACCAGCACCCCCACTTTCATCATCACAGCCGTGATCCTGGTTGGCGGAGCATTCTACTCAAATGTCCTTCACTCTGGTACTTCCTCCTCCTTCCCATCTATATATACGTATTAATTTCATACTCCGTCACCAGGTCGTACCAAGCCCTTGAACCCGAACGTCTGGCAAGAGTACCCGTTGGAGAAGAAAATTAAAATATCTCCAAACACCGCCATGTGTGTTTTTTTTTTAAAAAAACACGGTTACCAGTTCACTTGCTGATTATTCTTCTCTTAGTTATCGTTTCAAGCTGCCACATGCTCAGGATGTACTTGGACTCCCTTGTGGCCAACACATCTCTGTGTCCGCCTGAAATAAATGGCAAGGTAATCACGCGTAGTTATACCCCCATCAGTAACGACGACGACCGTGGTCACTTCGACCTTCTCATCAAGGTATGCGTTGCATACTTGATGTTCGTTACTACTCCACTGACGATCATCTTACAGACCTATGAAAAGGGTAACATCTCTCGCTATGTCTCTCAGCTCAAGATTGGCGACACTGTCCGTGTAAAAGGGCCCAAGGGTCAATTTATGTACAGCCCAGATCTTACGGACCATCTCTGTATGATCGCTGGAGGCACAGGAATCACACCTATGCTCCAAGTCATCCGCTCTGCCTTAAAAAATCCTTTCGACAAGACAAGATGCACGCTCATCTATGCCAATGTTAACGAGGAGGATATCCTTATGAAAGATGACCTTGACGAGCTTCTAGATGTGCATGAGCAACAATTCAGCATCTACTATGTTCTCAACAATCCCCCTCCAGGGTGGAAGGGTGGTGTCGGATTTGTCACCAAAGAACACATCAAGGAACATTTCCCCAATCCCCACACTTCTAATAGCAAGATCTTGATCTGTGGTCCTCCCCCAATGGTTTCTGCCATGAAGTGTGTATTTCCATTTTTGTTATTAGTCATCTGTCTGATCAGTCTACCAGGAAAAATATGGAAGAGCTTAAGTACCCAGCTGCGAATACTATCAGCAAGCTAGATGATAAGGTATGTGCTAGCTCAACATTTGTTTGTGAAAATACAAACATATTTCTCTTCCTCAGGTCTTTGTCTTCTAATCTACGACAAGGGTTCCAACCAGATAAAAGTAGCGTTCGTTATAACAACGTTCATAGGATACTAGTTGTCTAGATAGATATTATGTTTATGAATAAAGATGTTCATGGTTAAGCGAAACACTTTAATCTTTATGAAATATTGGCCGACAGATTGGTTGAAACCCTTGACACATGCGTCTAGGTTTCCACCACAATTCCAGTATTAACAACCCTAGCAATGTGCTTCACTAGTCAGAGTTACAAAGCAAGGCCGGAACCCTCTCTCGGGTTCTCGGTAGTGAGTGAAGGGAAGCTGCCTCTTAGCCCATGCATCTTGAGGATGCAAACAGTCGATTCAGTCCGAAACAACTTGTTTATTCCGCGTGGTCAATAAATGGGTCATCAAGATGCGTCGTTGAGTCTTCCAGCATAGCCAATCGACAGTCATTTAGGCTAAAACATTAATAACACAGTCATTATTGTCATTTCCCAAGGAAATTTATACTTTTAGAGACGCGAAACACACTCACCACTTTTCAATTACATCTGCAGCGTTCATTCCAATTTCGAATTCCTCTTCTGTTAGTTCCTTGGATGAGTTTCGTGCCAATTCGATTGCGGAATCATAGTAATGTATAGGTGTCATTCCATCTTCGTCGACCGGAAGTAGAGGAACAAGGAATCGGAAATGAAGAAGCATGCGTGAATGTGGTTTCATCTTTGGATGTAAAGGAATAACGAGGTGAGCTAGCGCGTCTACATAGATCAAAAGTAGGAAGAGTCACAATCAGGGAAGGAAATAGAAGTAAACTATAAGCGAACCAATGTTTGGGATCGTATCGAGTAATGCACGTCTGAATCGAACACCATTATACTTTGTCCCTGAAAAGATTACTCTTTTATAGATTGACAACGTTATAAGAGGGTATGAACATACCTGGCCTACCCCAACCCTCGTGGACGATGTCCTTCGGCAGAGACTCATAAGCAATAAGGCATGTCCGAACATGCTCCTGCGCGATGTAGTTATGGACAGACTGCAGCAGAAAAGTAATGAAACACAATAGCACGCGAACAAAAGAAACCACGTACTTTTGGAAGATCACCACGTCCAACTGATTGGTACGTCTTTGAGATGCGTTGCAGTTTCAACCGGACTGCCAGCCTCCGTTTGACGCATAATAATAGTGAAACCACAAGCTTTTAGGTTTCGTAACGTTTTCAACACCTCCGAATGAACGTAATGAAAGAACATTTAGCTAAACTTACGACGATAATATATGACGCCCCAATTATCAAAGCGTTAAAGTTCTTCTTCCAGGACATGCTGGGTGAAGTCCGGACTGCTTGCGAGAGCAATGCCGCGCATGATAAGCCAGTAGCGACTATGGTGACTAGCACCAATAGCCAATAGCTTACATTCGAAATAGTCGTTAAAACTCTGTGCGAAAGCATGAGGAAGAATAATTGTTCATGTCTCTTTAAACTAGGAAGTGAAAGAACTGCCATCTTCATTTCAATCTCCGTGAAGGGATTACGTAATATCACAAATTGACATGGCTCGCAGAGCTTATGCTAAGTGGGAATATATATATAATTCTGCCAGCATCCAGCATACAGAATAAGTCACAAACATCAGAATGAAAACATATGAGATGAAAAATGGCTTCTAGGCTTTTTGGAGCAAGCATATCACCCTGCATTGCATTGCAACACGAGAGGGAAACCGTTCTACAGAAATGGCGACTTGGGATGATGCTTGCATCAGACCTGCACATTTGCTCTGGTATGTACCGTGAGTAAGAAACAACATAATTAATTTAAAAAACAAGCAGAACGTACGGGAAACTGCCTATGACATTTCCTTGTGGGGAATACTCACAGACGAAGTACTTGGCTATCTGGAAAACCACGACAAGTTACCATGTATTAGACACACGCAACTGATGAATCAAAAAAACTAACCCCAAATGAGGGATCGAAGATGCCATTGCACTCTTGGGACAGCACAACCAACTTGGGTAGTGCCTTTCCAAACGACTTGCGTAAAATGAGAGGGTTGGGGATTGTTAGGGTCGTAAGAGGCTGTTTGGAAGAAAGCGTTAATCTTAGAATACCTATTAAGCGCAACACATGTATTTACTCACATACTTCATCGGTCCAGGACTTGATCGCAGCTTGAATATCATAACTACTACCAGTTCCAGCAGCTAAATTCTCTATTTAACTATTAGTTAACCACGAATGATTATATTGTCGATTAATGTGAAATACCTCCAAAAGGACCAAGCGTGCCACCAGAATGCTTAAACACGCATCCGTTGGCCCATCCTTGAGCTTTCGCAGCTAGTTCGTTGTTCCAGGTCAAAGGAGTGGCACCATGTTGAGCGCGGATGTTGTTTTGAGCAGAAAGATATGTCTGAATATCGCTATTAGATGTTGCTCCAGAAGAGCCTTCCCCAGCAGCTGGAGTGTTGGCCGGGGCCGGAGGCTTTGGCGTTGTGACAATCGGCTTTGGAACGGCCGCTGGTGGTGGGGGGGGCGGAGGTGATGGTGGAGGTGGAGGCGAAGGAGGCGCTACGGTTGGAACTGCTGGCTCGGACTGCGCTATGGTGTTTGCGGGAACACTGGATTACCGAACGGTTGGGAGGGGAAAAATCAGCAATCGGAAGGGAAAAAATGTACAGGGAGATTCGCACTTTACAGATCCACTCGTGTCTACCGGCGCGCCTTGCGTTGGGCTGGTTTTATTTATGACGGTGCTGGAAGCGCTTGATCCAGCCAAATTACCGCCAGTAAGACCTAATTTCGACTTGCACATAGAAATACAACCTGGGCGTCGTGAAGGCCCCTTGGAGCAAGCACTGGCAGGTGAAGCGAAACATGCCTGTAGATAGGCCAGAGCAGCCACCAAAGCAAGATAAAGATAAACACGAGCCATTCCAGTTGGTCAAAAGAATGTGATTTAAAGGAAAGTGGTTGAAAAACTTAAGTGTCTGAGCGTTGATAGCGCTGTCGACCTCCAGATAGAAAAAGTACAATGTGATCACTTACTGAGAAATAGGAACTGTGTCTTAAATAGCGCTACAAATTATTCATAAATTGTGTGAAGATCAAGTTGCCATGCCGCTCGTTCACGCGTGCCTGTTCTTGCTCAGGCGTTCAGGCGCGTATGACGCTTCTCCCAGTTTGTCCGGAGTCTGGTTGCTACACTGCTTCTATCTTATATTACTTCGAAGTAGAATAGTTATCAATATCAGTGAATGCCCAGATTATTGGTGCTGCAAAAAGAAAGTTGGTGGAATGCGAAACTCAATTGAAATCAGGATCAAAAGTTTATAGATACCAAGGCACCCCCCACAGCTGTTAGTATTGACGCAAATAGCAAACGTGACACAGTCAGTTTATTCACATGGCTTCAGCCTCAGCCACACCTCCTCGTCGTCCTTATCATATTATCCTCTCTCATTCGTCGCTATCGAGCGTAAACCAAAGTGCACTATCCAGCACTCTCGGACATCCGGCTATACAATATCATTATGCTGATGATTCACCACTTTCATTGTTGCCACAACACCCAAATGAACGTGTTCTCGTGCTCGATTACGACCCTGTAACACCAGCAAACTCAGTGGTCCATAGTATATCGGAAAGTCTCATTACCACTGGACTGCGCTTGGAAGATGCCCCCGGTGCTTTAGCTGCCGAGGAAAATGACGGGAAAAGTGAGAAAATGTTCATCATTGAGACAACAAATGATGACCGGTGAGTCGTCGAGTATCTCTGTCGACTGTTGTGCTGACATCCTTTACAGGTCAATGAGCTCTTCTGATGGTGACCGCAAATCTGCTCAAGCAATCTTAGCACAATTCAAACGCAGGTATGTTGATTATCACTCACACTCACATCCACATATCACAACTGAATGTGTTATAGAAACCATATTCTTAGACATGCCCTCACGTATCCAGACAAGTCTTTAGAATTTGCCAACGGGGATGGGAGCAACCACACTCAATCCCATTCTCCGTCTATCTCACCTCAAACGAGATAACATCATGTTATAAAACTGCCTTAGTTGCGTTTGTCACATCCTATCGTTTTGGGTAAATTTCTTGACTAAACTCTAATACTATATAGTGTATGTACTACGTATAATCAAATCTCCACACTTGAACTGTGTTGGTTTATCTTTTGGCCTTCTTCCCACTTTTACCTTTAGAAACAGGTGCCGCTTTAACGGGAGCCTGTTGTTGAGCCACTGAATCATCAGCGGCAGACATGAGGGCCGAAAAGCTAATAGAAGAATATGGCTATCAGAATCAATAAATGCAGTTAGTTACAATAAGACTAACCCGGATCTGAAATCTCCACCAGCCATGGAACTTTGAATTCCAGCTATTTTAGCCTGCTGTTCCTTCAAATCTTCTAGAGCTTCTGGGTCCATATTTTTCTATATCATGATGAGAAAAATAGATAACTTTGTTCATGTATGGCTCACCATGAGATACGGCATGGCTAACATCATCACTCCACCAAACACCATTAGAAGCATCATTGGGTTAGATAACATGCCAACAAGGTTGAACGACTCGGGAGGAATGAAGTAGACAGATTTCGTTCTTGGTGTCAGGCTGATAGGATACTGGAGAAGAATGGTGGAAGGGGGGTCGAGAGGTGTTCCAGCCACGTACGGCCTCACTTCGGGTATTTCACTAGAGTTCACTACATCAATTCGTAGCTAGTTTCTTTCAGACTAACTCATCATTGTGTAGAAATATATAAACCAACCTGGTCAAAGGTATAATCATGTGCAATGACTGAAAGTATGTATGTTCCAACAGGAACATCGTGTCTGACGATAACTCAAAATTAACGTCACTCTGTATTTGAGGATTATGCTCACTTACATCACAAAGCTACCATCCCGTGTAACACTACCACCAAGTTTTCCGCTATCGAGTATTATTTTTGATTGACCGAGAGCTCTTATATCTACGACACTTGATATCAGTAGACGTTTACTGAAAATTGATAATGAAGTCTTACTAGGACAGACTTTGTTCCACGTAACACTTCCGGAAAGTTCGATAGCTAAACATAAATAAATGCTGCAAAAGTGATAAGTAACATAAAATTAGGAGGAATATCCTATGCTCACCAGGACAAAAAGACCAGAAGGTACCCAACGAATGCCATTACGAAAGGTGTATTTGTGGTAGTTCGGACAGACAGAGACCAAATGATTGGGAAGCCTTTGGTCAATAACCACAAATAGAGTCCGGAATTGTTTCTGCGATCAAGCTGCTGAATTTGTGAGATTGGAACAAATCACATACAAAATGCGACAAAAACGCGCCAAAGCATATAGAAAACTTATGGCTCTGTATTCCATGTCTTTTGGCTTCAGACAGCCCTACCAAATCCTTGGTATGCTACCGAACATCTGCTTTTTTTTTCTAATTCAAGGACGTCATATGTAGTTGATTCAGAATTCTGCAAGTCAGCCACAAGTCAAAAAGTAGACTTATTCAAACAGTTAGGTTCTGTTCTGCAAGGGAATGTAAAACCAAGTGAGTCGTCACCTTACTCGATTCCTACGTTATCAGCTTCTGAATACTTTAACGGCAAAGCCGTCTTGTAGTGATTACTCAGTGTTGCATACATGAACTATATCTTCAAGGGAAAGAACAACAGCAAAGTGTAGACCTTGCCAAAACATGTGAACGGAGAAAATGTAATCATCGTGAACCCATTCCTGGCGATGACTGTCTTAAAAGTGTGGTTGGTACGCACGCAATGCAGTATGACATTCACGAAAGAACCCTCATTATCTATTAAAGGGGATTCAAATAAACACAGATATGTAATTGCTACACAATCGCACCCTCTTCGTGTCAGCCTCAGGAGTATACCCGCAACCCCGATTGTCCACATAAATCGCTCTGTGATGGTACTTGAACCCCCAAGCGATGTAACACTGAAGATCAAAGAAACAGTTCGTTTTATCGGTTTCTATTCGTTTATCTTGAATTTGACGATTCTTTTTCAAGACAGAAGAAAAGACTCTTCACGCTACAGCTCCAGATATAGCCCTTGTAGGGAGTTCCAAGGTTGAAGAACCCATTCGGAAAAAGCGTAAAGGACCTAAAGGACCCAACCCTTTAAGCGTAAAAAAGAAAAAGATAGCTACATCAGAAAAATCTCCGCTTCCAAAATCCGGTACTTCGAAAAGAACCGTTGTAACCCAATCACCTAGCAAGGCTGGTACGAAAAGGAAAAGACCTGATGGTGAGCGAGATCTTAGTCAAGATGACAGTTCCCATGAGGTGCACGATTCCGTTGTGGAAAGTATCCTAGCACCAGCAAAGAAAAAGAGGCGCAGCAGAACTAAGGTCGTACTAGATAATTCTACTTAGAGATTGTTTCGAGGCAATTTCACTATTTGAACAATTCAATATCTATTCCACTATGAAAAAAGGTACGGGTACAACTATAGTAATGGTAATGCATATAGGATGTAAAGATAGAAGGCAAGTGATGGGCTACACTCAAGGGCGAACGGGTTTAGCCCATGCCAACCATCACACGCATCTTGCGTTTAACAACCTCCACGGAGACGCAAAACTAATGGAGAATGTTAGCACACATCGAAAGAGTCAAGTATTTAGGCAACTAACCCAAGTGCAAGGTGCTCTCCTTTTGAATATTGTAGTCAGAAAGAGTGCGTCCATCCTCAAGCTGCTTTCCAGCGAAAATCAAACGTTGTTGATCGGGAGGGATACCTTCCTTGTCTTGAATTTTTGCCTTCACATTATCAATAGTGTCCGATGATTCGACCTCGAGTGTGATAGTCTTCCCGGTAAGTGTCTTGACAAAGATCTGCATACCTCCTCTAAGGCGAAGAACGAGGTGAAGGGTGGACTCCTTCTGAATATTATAGTCAGAGAGGGTACGACCATCTTCCAACTGCTTTCCAGCAAAGATGAGGCGTTGCTGATCTGGAGGGATACCCTCCTTGTCTTGGATCTTTGCCTTCACGTTATCGATGGTATCAGAGGATTCGACCTCCAGCGTGATTGTTTTTCCTGTTAGGGTCTTGACAAATATTTGCATGCCTCCACGGAGACGCAAAACGAGGTGGAGAGTGGACTCCTTCTGGATATTGTAATCAGAAAGAGTACGACCGTCTTCGAGTTGTTTGCCAGCGAAGATCAGGCGTTGTTGATCAGGGGGAATACTGCGTTGTACTATTAGATCCGAGTCTTCAAGTATTAAGCGACATATACATACCCTTCCTTGTCTTGGATCTTGGCCTTGACGTTGTCGATCGTGTCAGATGACTCTACTTCCAATGTGATGGTCTTTCCGGTAAGGGTCTTCACGAAGATCTGCATGCCTCCGCGGAGACGGAGGACAAGATGGAGGGTAGATTCCTTTTGGATGTTATAATCCGAAAGGGTACGTCCATCTTCGAGCTGCTTCCCAGCAAAGATAAGGCGTTGTTGGTCGGGTGGGATTCTGAATAACAGAAGTCATTGACGTCGAAAGATAAGAAGCCAGGGGATGAACTAACCCTTCTTTGTCTTGGATCTTTGCCTTGACATTATCGATTGTATCAGAGGACTCAACCTCAAGAGTGATGGTCTTTCCGGTGAGAGTCTTTACGAAAATTTGCATGATTGAAAGTGTTTGTGTGAGAGGTAGCTGTTCAAGAGAGCTGTGCGTCGTCGTTCATTCAACTGCTGTGGCTTTATAGACTGGGCGGAGTTGAAATGAGTCAGCCGTGGGGCGGGTCATGTGATCAACAACACATCGATTGATCTGGCGACTTCTCGATGGTGATTGACTCGGTGTACTTACTCAGGCATTTTATTACTATTCTATATGCCACCCACTTCAATCTCATTACAAAACCCGAGTCATCTACATAATATGCGGGGAGGTGCAGTTGCGGAGTGCCAGGCCAGGCCACACCTGGGAATATCATTAGGATCTATGTATAACAATTGCTACGCCTTACTGCGACAGATACGGAATCACAGCCTCATGTGTCTTGATCAGGAACCCTCACCAAACCAGAGTCTTATCGTCAGGTCCTTCTCCATTGACGCTGAGGCTATAATGGGTTTTGAAGGATGTGCCTAGAGATAACATCAGCTATTCATCCAAAAAAATGAGCAAATAACACAGGAGCCCACTGTCACTGCCAGCACAACGTCTACTAAATTATGAGAAATACATTCGTGTCTAATGCCAAGAACATACCTCGGTGTCCTTCTAAGGCTTGTACTACTTTTCGACTTTGTAAATCCCAGATATGAATCTTTGCATCTTCGCTACCGCTCACAATATATTTTCCCGTTGGAGTTGTCATAAAAGACGCAGGAATACAATAGGTCCGATTGATATGTCCTGTGTATGTCTTTACACATCTTGATGTTTGATAATTCCATAAGCGAATAGTGGAGTCCTGAGTGGAGGCAAGCACAAATTTCGAGTTCGGAGAAAATCTGACATAGGAACTACTCGGTTGAGCTTGCAGCACCAGACAGAGAAAGAAAAACGTACCAGATAGGATTGTCATCATCGACCAAGGTTTTCAAACATTGTCCAGAATCAGCATCCCAAATTCGGCTTTTTTTACATGAATCAATAACCAGGCAACAACATTGGAATTTGACTAACATCAGCCCGTCCATCGCGCACGAGGCAATCAATGTTCCATCATGGTTGAAACATACGGCAGTAACGGGATCCGAATGTGCGGGAAGAACTTTCAGAGATTTTCCTATTATTCCGTGTTCAAACACATCCATTAGATGAATGTTACAAAAAACTAACCTCGTGCAACATCCCAAACCCGAACAGTCTCATCAAAGCCACCTGATACAAGCAAGTTCGAATGCGGGTTGTAATTCACGCAAAAAACAAAATTGGTATGGCCAATAAGTGTCATAACCGCGACACGCTGAGACACAACATTGGATGAGGAGGCAGTATATTTTATAGGGAACGGTTAAACTTGCCAACTCCAAACTCCAGATAATGATAGTCTTGTCATCTGATGCGGAAGCTAGATATTCCCCATCACTCGCCCATGCAATGTCGGATATACCTTCCTTATGTCCCTCAAATGTGTGAATGATCTCGCCGGTGTATGCGTCCCATAATTTGATGACTTTATCAGAGCCTTTCCCCTCCTTATAAATGCTGATGTCTGTATAGAATAAACACCGCCGACATACCAGATGACGCGAGCATTGAACCATTCGGACTGAACTTGAGGGAAGAGATTGACATTGTATGTCCGCTGAGAATGTAACGTAGCTTAAAGTCCGGATTGGACGCTTCACTTTTCACATCAGAGGTCTTGATTTCAGGCATAGGTAATGATTTCATATTATTGTAGGAGGTTGAGGCAGGTGGACCACCATCTGATATTTTTTCGCCGAATTCTGCATGAGTACTTTCTTGGGAGGTAGCATCTGGGGTCGTATCCATCATGGAATTATCCGTGCGTAAAGCTGGAGGAGTGCTATCAATATCCATGGCTGGCATCCTGCGCAATTCACTGTTTAACCAAAGTTCATGTCAGAGTTTTGTACGAAGTGTAAATTGAATTAATAACGCGATAAAATCAAAAGGAGAGAAGTGCCGAAATACATGAGACCACGTGCCAAGGAAAAAGCTTGTGCTGCACTGGCATTCTATCAAGCCTCATAACCCAACTTGTTACATTCCAAATGGCATCTTCTTGGTTATGTCCACCAACCCGAACAGAGCTTATTGAGGATCTCGTATCTGGCGTGGGTCAGTTGGTACCTTCTGAAAGCTCTGACTTTGACTAAGTAATTTTTTTTAGACAGATACAACCCCTCAAATGTTATCATATTGGAGGACTATTTGTATCACCAGATCAGAAGCGAGGAGTATGATTGTCTAGCGAATCTAGCTATCTTGAAGCTGTACGTATACCGTATCTCCAGCAATCCCCCTCCTCATGAACAGTTTAGATACCAGTTCAACCCAGACCTGTACAATCCTGACGTTGTGATCAACATTCTCATAAAAGCATTGACGGCCTGCCCCCTCCCTGACTTCAACTTGTGTATTTCTCTACTGGATGAACGGCCCGTGAATGCGACTTTAGACGAACCCGACCCGCTTCCTGCAATCCTGCCCATTCTGCGTGATCTCCACAACCTCCTCTTCCGATGCCGATTCCCCGCCTTCTGGCAAATATACCGTTCTCCCGCACTGGAATCCCTTCGTGATAACTATACCGTAGAATGTGTGGGCTTTGAAGATGCCGTCCGGGAAGTCGTTGTTCGTGCAGTAAAGCCTGCATTCACAAGCATAACTGTGGCACGTTTGGGTCTATATCTGGACCTAACTGGTTTGTCCTTTTAATTCCCATCTTCTTTGCAACTGACACAACTTTTGTTTAGGGCAGCAGTTTTTTTCCTATATTGATAAATTAGGTTGGCCTGTGAATCCATCGACATCTGTAGTTACTGTACCTCCAAATCCGGACAATCAAATTGAGGCCACTGTCGTTCAAGAATCTATCAAACTACCTCGTAAGTTATAATGTTTCCTATTAATGACCTGTCTTCTGATTTCTTCGATTTCTTCAGAACTAACAAAGGTCATATCTTACGCTGCTTCTAAAGCATAAAGTAGTAGTAATATTGTTGTCCTAAAATTGAACAACGTTTTTCATAACTTCATCTCTCAATTTCAAAAATCTCAATTCAAATCCTCTAAGTACAACACGATTTCTAAATATTTCTTCCTCCCATTTCTTGCTACATAACCTTAAGATGGCCAAAAAGCAGCCCCTGTACCCCAGATAGCCATAATGATACCAGAAAATATGACAACACCATCAAATACACCACAATGTCCTTCGAGCATTACTTTGGCCGCAATGGGCCCAACGAGACATAACATGAATGCAGAAAATGAGCCAAGAAAAGCCATCATTGAGCTAAATTCTGGGACGAGGATGGAAATAGCTACACAGAGCAAAGTGATCACCACACGCTGCAGAATAGCCAGCAGGCGCTTTACTGATACACAAGGACTTTGCCCTTGAGAGGAGGTGGACAATGAATCTGACTTGTTTAGCACATCTTCTGGAGCTGGAATCGGAGTATCCAAGCCAAGAAGAATTTCAATAGTTGTATTAAGCTATGAGTGACATTATGAGCCGATCAGAATAAATTTAAATGTGTCCGAGACACGTACTGGTTGCACGTTCAATGCAAATTTGGATCTAATGGCACCCCATTGAAGGTTCAATCACTGAATATCTTTGAAATGGGTTGTCGAGGGACTCACAGAGGACTGATCACAAGCAGCCATAAGAGGAATTTATTCAGACCCGGGTTATAACCCTTAGTTTTTAAGAGATCCACACTGATCTATTGCATTTTTTCAGTGAGTTTACTCACACTTGAAGGAGGACGGGAATCACCTCATCGCTGACAGCATTTCCGAACATCAAATAGCCCGCGTAGCCTATCACTGTATATATAAAAGTAGCAACAACCTTAGCCGGTGGCTCATCAGTCAAATACTAGTTATGAATTGTCTCTAGGACGTACAAAAGCCCAATTGATCATTTTGTCAAATTGACTGGGATCGATCATATCTCTTGCGAGAGAAGGAATAACAACATGACCGGAAAACTATCTTGAACAGTTAGTTTTTCTGATCGTGGAGTTCGAGAGTACAAGGCTGGCTCACCCCGGCAATGAAAAGTCCAAGAGAAACACCCAATTTTCTAACGCTTTTGACACCAATATCGGTAGGGGCAGGATCCCACAGACTTCCTGGTCCCTCCTTTTTTGAGAATCCGTCAATAAAAACTACAACAACCATCAATATAGTGGAGATGATCCCCAACACAGAAGTATATGATAGGAGGGACAGAGGTAAGAAAACTGTTGGAACCAACCTGATGTAGAGATAGATGAGAGATAGCATAGTGGAAGCAATGAATTCAGCTCACACTATAGCACCCCACACTTTGTACGTGTTCGCAGAGTATAAAGGAAGAATTGTATGCAGGGAATCTGCATATAGGGTAACGAGAATGACACTGGTAAACCCGAAAATCAGTCTATAGTATACTATAGAGACCGAACCGAAGAACGTACCTGACAGCAAACAATTCAAGAGTGAACATAATGCTAATGAATATAGTAGAACGAGGGCCGAAAGCCTTGCGCCCGATATCTGAATATGAGCGTAATCGGTGGTCTGAAAGAATGATTTTGGCGAGAATTTTGGCACTGCATCATGTGCCCTGTCAATGTAAAGATGGACATGCTTCTAGAATAAAAAAGTGCCTCACGTATAGCATGCCAAGAACCCATACACTACCATTTGTACTGTACCCAATATCCATCCAGAGTATGAAAATGCCAAAGGTTCGGACAGCATTCCGATTCCAAGCAAGATCGCAATTGAATTAAATAACTATCCGGCCCGCAATAATCAGTAAACAGCTCGACCTCGAAGAAAGATGGCAAATAACTGACCGTCTGGCCAAAAGTGCTTTTACCGCCAAAATTATGTCTGACACTCGTCCCGCTCCGCATAGATGTGGATGATGGTCGACGATGTGATAGTGCAGTTGGAACAGAGAGGTGCACCGATTCTGCACTCGCTGCATAGTCCTCATTGATCCTAGAGTTTTCGCCGTAAGATCTGTGGGTGGGAGGAGTAGAGAAAGAAACGCGCTTCCCAAGGAGAGGCGTATCTTCCCGCGAAGGTAAACCAATGGCAAGAGGTCTACGACCCCGTGTGGTAGTCGGGTATAGGGACCGCCCACGTGGGGAATGCGGTTGACGATATTGCTGCGCAATATTTTGAGAATCGTAGTCTTCATCCCAACTTAGTTGCCCCACGAGGGGTGCATCATCGCGCATTTCCATAGTTCGTATGGGGAGCTCCTCGTATTCATCATAATCTGAGTCATATTCAATACCTACGCGGATGGCCTCTTCGTCGTCGTCTTCAAAATCTGACGACTCAGATGCTGCTGCAACAGCCGAGCCTGCCACGAGGCATTGCGCCCGGCGGTCTAAAACGGCGTTAAAAATCAGAAAATTGTTGCAAGATATAGAAAACATATTGAATACGACCGAGGCCAGAAGGGCCTCAAGAATTTGGTGGTGTACTGAAACAATAACGAACAAAAAAGAAGGGAATACTCACAAGACGCAAAAGCATCACGGACGCTGCGCGCACTGGAGATGCTTGTGGAGAGTGAAGTCATAACAGTCGTGGGGGGTCGTGAACGTAGTAGGGGAGTAGAAGAAGGGAAAAGAAACCTGCTACAAAGATAACGCCAAAAGGCTGTCTCCACTGTATAACGGATCTTATGACGAAAATTTCAACAAGCGATACGAAATACCGGTCGGATTCGCGTGGCTTGGCCTGAAACAATTGACACCGCTTGGTGAGTGGTTAAATATCAGACATGACACCACTGCTGAAATGGGCTATGATCCGGGGGCGAACATGGGAGAGATTTCTGGAAGGGTTGACTCCGAAGGCAAAGTACGTGTATATGGTGCATACCTACAATACCGGACACATCAGATTTCGGAAACCCTTATCAAGTCATCGGCGTGAAATTAGTTGCAGGGACGGAGTAGATCCTTTGCATGCATGAATGAAACAAGAATAAACTTTCTAGTTACTGGCTATGCTAATAGAACAAATTATCGGCGAAACTATCCCATGCACCCATGACTCTCCCATGACCAGCAGTCAATCTTCTACAATTATTCCTCTTACGGACGATTCTCTAAGTAACTTCGTTTCCCTGCAAATTAATGTTCCAGAAAACACTGACAGGTTGCAATATAGTTGTAGGCCTTTCGTGAAGGGTGCTCCACTTCGGAAGCAAATGGAGAGCTATGCAGTTATGATGAGTTGATTGCTCTTCGGTTTGTCCACATCATATACGGCTCTCTGGATATGTCATATCCAGACAAGGTTTTTGTACGTGCACTTCGTCGTGCATCGGGAAGTTTTGCGTTCACATTGAGGTCCTATAAATATGGGAGGCTGGTCAACAACACCATTCAGAGTATACATAGAAGTTGGAGATTTAGAAGGAAAGAAGGATATAATAGATGTCATACAAGATAAGATGGAAGAGCCGCCACTTACAGCAATACGTCGACGCATTCCAGCGGTGATATGGACCCACCACTTGCTCAGCGTAGTCTTCAGAGCAAGCTCGCGATGTCCTTTCGGATTTAGCCACGCCACGAACTCCTCAAGCTGCCGCGCACACAAAAGTGGGTCAGCACTTTCCTTAAGTGAACACAAGCCAAATACGAACCTCTTCAAGATCAGAGTAAACGGCCCATTCATCTGGCCTTAGCATTCCTTCCACTCCCTCCTCTTCCTCTCTACGCTCATCAAATGTTACATCTTCCTCTCGTCTTTTTTCTAACAGGTCCAAGTCGAACTCACTTGGCCCTTGAATAAATAGCCGACCCGTGCCGTATTGCGCCACGCCACCACTACCCACAAGCGACGCTGATCCCATCCCATCAAACCACCATATGCGATTGTAGAATCGGTCGCGACCCAGTGATTTCACACGCACTGCGCCCAACAGCTTGCGAAACTCACGCTCAATACTTTCAAGTCGTCGTTCTAACTTATTTACTTCTTCGTCTAATCGCCGATGCTCTGCCAGTGCCTGCTTTATCGACGCTTGTTTCGCCCGCGCGGCCTCTCGCTCCTTTGCATGTGCTTGCGTGTGAGCTTTCAAACGGATATCCTTCTGCCGTGCAGTTCCTTTCTTTCCAACACTTGTTGATTCAGACCCGCCTTCGGATACATCAGATAGCTCGCTCAAATCGCGCATAATGGTATCCTCGTCAACGCCATTCGATGGTGTTGATTCAATCTTTGCCTCCCCGGCAAGGTTGTTCATTTCTTCAAGGCTATAAATAGGTTCAACATGAGCGTATGTATTATTTACGACATTACAATAGACTCACTATTGTTTCTTGAGACGATTGACTTCTATCTTCTCTTTACGAAGTGATGTCAATTGTTCTTCACAAGATTCCATATGGGTATGAATTGTTTTGCTTGAGATGGCAAGGTTGCACATAAATGAGAGAATCGCAATCCGGTCTGCAGGAGGTAGGCAATGGTATCGATGTGCTGGAGTGGATACCACAGAAAGAGTTGTGGGTGAGGACATACGAGAACCTGGAGAAGTGGATGGGTCGACTGATGGGTCAGGAGCAAAGAGCAGTTGTGTAAGAATCTCTCGAAGACGGGGGAAATTGTTGAGCGTCGCATGCTATGAATTATATTAATTCGCAGCCTTATGGATTGATAATTGTAACATACATCTTTCAAACATCCCACCAAGGCATCTTCCCAACCTTCGCGGCACTCATTATGCCTTAGCGGGACACGTTCCCAGTTACTACCGACATCAGCCATCGCGGCAATAAGATCATCCAATGGCACTCCATACACCGCGTCCTTCGTTCCGTCTTCCGAGTTTTCTTTCCATCTGAGAAGTGATAGAAGTGCGCTATGCCGCGTAAAGCTTACTGTGCGTAAATTATATATCAGTGTTGAATGAATCTCTGCTAGCAGCGGACACGGAGGTTCAGGAACAGAATGTCGAAGCGCATGCTCCAACTCGTCTAGAGTAAAAGACGACAGATGCAGAGGTTGCCTGAACGAGAATAATTGAAT
Organism: Floccularia luteovirens; assembly: GCA_009739215.1. NCBI lineage: Eukaryota > Fungi > Basidiomycota > Agaricomycetes > Agaricales > Squamanitaceae > Floccularia > Floccularia luteovirens. The sequence continues at coordinate 1,282,128 of VSJF01000001.1, forward strand.
ATAATGTGACTGAAAGTATTAGTATTAAAAAAGTAATGTACCCATAGACCACAAGAAAATTCCATCCCATAATAAAAGACTCGAATGTACCGGGAGTTTCATTGAATGGCAAGACCACACGATTAGCAACGGGCCTCTTGAGTTTTGTACCCGCTTTAATGTCTTTATCTGCAACTCGAATGTCAAGATCTTCTGTAGGATATCGAATAGGTTTCTTTTTCTTTTTTTCAGCAGCAAGCCGTTCAGCCTCTTCTTTTACGAGACGCTGTTTTTCTGCCTTTTCGCGTGCTTCACGCTCTCTTTTTTCAGCAGCGGCTGCAAGAGCTTTTACTGATGTTTTGTCAGCATGCATTACAAACAGGTGCATTACAGTATGAATACCTCGTTCTTCTTGTGCAGCTGTCATCTTCTTCTGCTTTTTATTTGGGGGCCCTTCTTTCTCCTCCCAAACTTTCTTTCTTTTATCAATTTCTCCCTTTTTTATATTCTCTACTCCTTTTCGCGTCTCTTCAGGCATGATATAATCCACGCCATATTGTTTGGCTATGCGTGGCTTGACGGTCCACGGTGAAGCTACTGCTGCATCACGGTCAACGCAGTCACGAATGAACCGACGTAGAATAGACTTTGAAAATGACAAGCGGTCACGACTCATCATCCCGCATTGTACTTCCATGAGACTCCCAATCATCTTCGAGTCTTTGTCTCCACTCTTCACAGTAGACTTTCCTTTTTCGTGACTCTTGTCCTTTTCCAGCTCTAAGATATGTACCCAGTAGTAGTATAACGCTGGGTCATCACGTATGATGGAGTCTTTTAACGACACCTTGAGATCTCCGCCGATGATGTGCGGTGATTCTTTTTCGAGGGGAAGCGCTGAAGAAGTTGAGGGGTCCTTGAAAGCATCGCGAGCTTTCGCGTCAGAGCTGTATTTTGGAGGATAAACTTTATCAACACGAGCATAGTACCTAAAGAAATGTTGAGAGCAGAGCTGATTGAACGGCGGAGAGAATGATCACTTTGTACCAGAAAGGTCAACAAGTACCCCTACTAAACATTAGCCGAGAAAAAAGCACTAAAGGTCACCATTGAGACTCACTCTCATATTTAAAGTACCGATCCTTGAAGCGTTCGTATACGGCTTCTACGAGGTGATCAAGTCGGCCCATGACCTCTGCAGAGGAGGAAAAAAGACAAGTCAGTATGAGCGGTAGTAAGTAACAACAACGAGTAGCGTACGCCACTGAACAGCTTTGAGAACAGCGGGCTTGAGAGGTTCGGAGAAGCGTGAATGGAGAGTACGAGCTTCTTGACGCTCGCTCAGGATGGCCTGGAAGTAGTCAAGACCACTCTTGCCAGTGACTTCGCATTGGAACTGTTTCAGGCGGTAAAAGGACATGCGCGCTGCATATGCCCTGATTTGGAGAGAAGTAGAAAAGTGATGAGGAAGGAGAGAGTGAGTGAGGGAGAGTGTAAACGGTAAAAACAGGAAACATACTCATATGTCTCAAAAATCTCGCCAGTGTCCTCGAGATAGAAGACTTGCTTGTTGGGATCCGATTTTGCAGCCTGTAGTAGGGCATCGGAAGGCTCTGTGAGGACAACGCGTTTGCGACGGCAGGTGGGCATTATGGAGGATGAGGGAAGAGGAGGAGAAGAGGGAGAGAGGGAGAGAGAGATGGGAGGGAGTGGTGCAGCGGGAAAGAAAGGGACAGGTGGCTGTCGGAGAGGACCATTTGTGCTGTTACTGTGTTACAGCAAAGCAGGTCAAGTCTTCCTCTTATTTCTCTTTTATTTTCCTGTTTTCCTTTTCTTATCTTTCTCTCATCATCTTTCTTGACACACATGTCTTTTATAACAATCTCCACCGCCAGCGAGTAGGTCCCGCAAGTCCAGCCAGAAAGACGTTGCCCCTGCTAGGTAAAATCATAACGGCACCACGGCCCAAGTTAATTTACCACGTGCTCGATCACGTGATCGTGGCGCGTACCTTCCTCAGCTGTTCAGTTCTGCTCTTGATGTCATGGCCTTCTTTTGCTGACCATAAACATAAGTATTATCTTGTACACTACGGTAGTAATATACATTCCTATTATCATGACGTCCGTGTAGAGGCGTTGAGAGAATTTGGGAAGGAGTTGTACAAGATATACAGAAAAGACCGTGCAGCATACAGTGCAGAAGATGCATTTCGATAAAATAGTGTCCAGTGGTTAAAGAGGGAGTTAAAGACATACCAAATCTAAGTCGTCATCATCATTCTATACTTCGTCGTTTGCCCTCCTTTCTCGATGCCTCTGGTGTACCAAGCAACCTAAGTCGATCTCTCAAATTGTTTCGCGGAATGGTCGACCCACTCCCAGTTGTATTCCTATCATCCAAAACATGCTCATTCTCCCTCTGTTCATCTCCGTCCAATATCTTTCTCTACATGATACACTCATATTTCAGAACGAAAGCAAAAAGGGCTTTGAGCCATTACTCACTTACCGAATTCTTTCTCGACAAGGAGAAGAAGCGGCTCAAGGCATTACGGTTGGAAGGGCTGCTTGCATCTGCTGCGGATCGCGACTTCTTGTGCTTTGATTCCATCGCATCAATGATCACGATCGCTTTTGCAGCAGAAGGTATTGGATCTTGGGAGGTAGGTTTCATACCAGCACCTCTTCCTTGCCTTTCCGGGGTAGACACCGGTGTCGGAGCGACAACGGAAGATGAACCTTCGCTTGTCGGTGTTGCTCCCTCAACATTAACCAAAACCCAACCATGCCCACCATGCCCACCATGCCCACCCCCGCTCCCGCCACCCACAGCAGTCTGCGCTTCCTTTCTGTATTGCGGAGGAGGACGTAGAGTCAACGGTGGTGCGGAAGACAGTATTTGTGGTGAATGTTGTCCCGTCTGCTGCCCCATATAAGGCAGGTTTCTTTGCGAATGGGGCGAAGACCGAGGGGTAGATCTTGACATAGTTTTGGGTGATGGTGGTGATGGCATGGGTGGTGGTGGTATTGCAGTGGCAGGAAATATATCAACAACAGCGGCCTCACTCTTTCGTGTTGGCAGCCGGGATTGCACTATGGTTGGCGAATCAACTAGCGATCCCACTTCCTGGACAGGCGTACGAGTTCCTTGATTAGTCTTCTCCTCTACGCCTTCACCATCAGGCACTACAGCTTCTTCTTCCCTCTCTTCAATGGGAGTGGGCTGCCATCCTCCAGGAATAAGAGGCCCACTAAACCTACGCCCTTCGGAATAAGACCTGTTCCGTGTTGGTATGTCCACATTCGGGCGGTGGTGCCCATCTCCAATGTGATCATTTCCGCGACCGGACCACTTGACCGGAGACCCGTAACCATCTTCACTTTTAGATGAGAAAGATGAATCGCGAAACACCCCCGCACCAAGAAGTGAGGCTGGCGGCTCTCCTATTGCATGCGGCGGAGAGGGTGAGGGCGAAGGTGATCCATGATTCCTACGTTTGTGTGACGACGGAGAAGCTGGTGGCGACTGTGAAACCAGAAGTGGTGGGGTCTTCGCGCGGCCTGACACAGTACGTAGGGGGGCACGTTGGGGGGGACTTGCATTCTGTCTTTTCGTAGATGAGCCTGCATCAGTCATGTTCGCAGCAGAAGATGGCGCCGAATTGGCAGCGTTGTATGGTGAAGCTGGATAATATTTTTCAGGATTGGTTTGACCAATGGCCCCGATTCCTGTCATGTTCTCAACACCACTGGAAACTGTGCTTGGAAGGACAACGCGTACTCCGTCGTGTAGGTCATCATGAACCACAGACACTGGAACCTGTGCTCGTGGTGCAGGTTTGCGAAGACCATGAGGGGACGAGGGGGGCGTCGCGATCGACTTCTGTTGACGCTGTTGTTGATCGTCAGTCACGGTACGCGGTTGTTGCATGTGCGGACTCAGAGGTAGCATGGTAGATTCTGGTGCCTGTCTACGTTGCTGAGGAATAAGGTTGGGCATCTGCTGGGAAACCCCAGGGTTTTCGGGACTATTTGCACGTCTCTTGATACCTGGATGACATCCATCTAGAACAGAATGTTCGGGGGTATCAGGAAGTGATGTTTCTTCGGGAGCTGGGCCTGTGAATATCCATAGGTCTTTAAATCGTGAACGATTGTTCGATAGGGACAAAGATGTTAGCAGGGTAAATGAATGTCCATCTAGTGAGCTGAACAGTGATAGTATGTGTCTTAACGTGTCTGTAGTAAAAGTATCTTGTTGAAACCCTAATAATATACTAATTAAATCAGGCTGCTGTTGTTATGAAGATAACTCACATCTGTATCCCTTCAGTTTGAACTCGAAAGAATTGTCTCCAACTTTCTTCTCAGAGACTACACCTCTTGGCCATGAACCACGAACAGCTTGCAATATGGCTGGCGTGAGGTGAAGGGGCGGTGCAATTACACGCATGAGAGTTGCAGATGCAAATGATAGAGCAAACGGTACTCTTCTATTCCTTGACTTGTCGTGAAACGAGTTTTGAGAACCATCATTAAAAGGAGGACTGGAAGGAAGAAGAGGGGTTCCTGTGCGAGAGGGTGATTGCGGAGTTGCTCCAAGCTTTGAAAAAGCAATGGCCAGTTTATCGTCATTCTCTCTGCCATAATCGATGTCTGAAAGGTAGTTCCATCCACAATGATAAATGAGGGTAAAAATGTCTAATAGGAGTTTCTCGGTAGGGACGGCTTTAGGGTTTGCCCATGGCTTCCCATCGAGGGTAAACTCAGACATGCCTTCACCGGCATCTTCACGAAGCCCCACAAAAATACGTCGCTGTTCTAGAAAACGACGTACAGCAGTTATTACTGAGGGAGAAAAGGAGTAGAGTCTAATGCAACTTGAGCCTGAGACGGCAAGTAGGGCAAAGGAGCTCAAAGTTGTGGCCTGGTCGCGGATAAATTCCTTCCTCGGGACGAAGCCCGGGTCGGGTTGTGAATTTGACGAGACTAGCATCGTGGTTAGTAGATGAAGATGTGTGGCTTAAAGAACAGTTTATGTTTGAATGATCGCTGTACAGACACGAGGACGCACTAGTGTTTCAAATAAAACCAGGGCCTACAACAGAGCCATGAGCTGGTAACAAGGGCCAAGTAATGTAATTTCCGGTTGTATATTGACTGAGCTGGAAGGAGAAAAACGGATAAGGATGAAAGGACAGAATGTGGAGGAGCAGAGGAACCACATACCCCCGTTCCTCCAGGCCGCTCGGCGAGTCTGCAATTTGCATTCCACTAACAGACCACGTGGCTGACGTCATCCACGTGTATCAAGCATTGTTCCCACATGTTCAACACGGTGGCTGTACACAACATCCTCCTGTGGTAGAAGGTCAGAAAAAGTATAATGCTACCTGCTTAAAACCTTATCAGTCCTGCCCCATAAATTAATGAGTGATCTTCCTCCATGTAAGCCAATCAACCAGTTTGGCCTATTGTAGGCGGGCATTATGTGATTAAATGTTGCGCCAGACAATTGCCATAACACCCCCAGCAATAAAAGTAGTTGCAAGATCGAGAACAAGTGATTAAAAAGCAGTACTAGCGACTAACTACCTCAAAGCTAACTTCGTGAAAGGGGTGCTCATAGGTTAACTACGGCCCGGAATAAATGCCCGGACCGCCATTTATCCAAGGTTCCTCCTCCTTAAAGCAGCGCTGGAAGAAGGATGGCTCATTTGTGAGCAATCTCTCCTGACCAGTACTGCAACCACTGTTGTAAATGTCGAACGAATTAACCAAATTGAATGCGTTGATGTGTTAGTAGTCCCATTCCTAATGACTGCGACTAGCTTGATTAACTAATTCTATGACTACAGGTGGGACGGTGAGCAATCAATCATCATCAGCCCACAGACCCTCATTATATGTCGTAGGGCGAGTATACCACAGGATGGACAGGCTCTGGTGCATCCAAGTCTGACAAAAAGGTGGGGAAACCTGTCTGTTAACTTTACAAATTAGAGCTGATATGGGGATTTTCTCACTGATAGATCGGTGTACGTATTGGTTTGATATAATCATTTTACAAGCCTGTTTAAAACTGTCCAGGTGGTTGGCCTTACTATGTTTGACCTACGGAGATTAGGCAAGGTGAGCGTCCACTAATTGTATTGTGTGTCAAGCGATTGTGAAGTCATCAATCAAGGTAGATAAATTAGGCATGGTTGGTGTCAATGGAAAGAAATTCCCTGAGATAAAGCAACATCTCGCTGAGAACATCGGCGGCGTCTACAAAGATATGGATTTAACGTGAGCAATAGGTCACAATCTATGTATTTGTCGGAGCTACCTCTTATGTTATCAACGCAGATTTGACGAATTCCCTAAGAATGGACAAGTTGATCCTGAAGCCTGTAAGTTATTCACCGATAAGTCTCAGACATTCTCCTCACACCTGTCCAGATAAAACTGCTATCGACCTACTGAAGCCTGGTGACGCAGTCATTATTTTCACTCCTGACAGTGAGATACTATTCGATATGATTGGCTAATGAAACATCTCACGAGTTCATCGTAGGCACACATTACAAAATTGCGATCTATGCCATTGAGCGAGGGATCCACGTTCTTGTGACAAAACCAGCTACGCAGCTTTTGTCCCATCACAATGAGCTTATAGAGGCATCAAAGAAACACAATGTTGTATGCTTTGTAGAGCACCATAAGCGGTGGGTGTCGATTGTGCCGAGAAACTTGTTGGATAACCTGATCCGGGATCAACAATACATAGATTTGACCCAGTATATAGCGACGCCAAAGCACGGGCAGCCACCTTGGGTGAATTCAACTTTTTCAATGCATGGATGAGCCAACCGAAGAGTCAACTGGAGACATTCCGCGCATGGGCAGGAAAGGATTCCGACATTAGGTGTGCCAACCCTTCCTGTTTTCATTCATAGCAAACTAACCTCAGCGATGTATAGTTACTACTTATCTTCACACCACATTGATATATGTTGTTGGATTCTGCAGGACATTGCTACCCCGACTCGCGTAGTAGCAAGTGCCGCGACAGGCATTGCCACTAGTGAGCCATACAATTGTGTGCCTCAAACAGAAGACACCATTACGCTGATGGTCGATTGGCAATCCATTAAAAGCCCAAAGCATAAAGGCACTGGGGTCTACACTGCTAGTTGGACAGCTCCATTGAAAGCTGGGGTGCATTCCGCACAACACTGGTATTATATGGCAGAGAAGGTGAGCCCAACTATCGGTTTTACAACGTTGGATTTGACTTTTTAAACCCACGATGTGTTGATAGGGTGACATGACAGTCGACCAAGCACACAGAGGTTATGATGTCACTGTTGACGACACTGGGAAGGCGTGGTATAATCCTTTCTAGTGCGTGCTTTTCAACTTCCCTTTTTCGACATCCCTGATACAACGCAACGGGTGCGGCTGACAAACGTTTCATTTCAACAGCATGAAATATTCTCCATCAGAATCGGGTCATTTTGACGGCCAGCGTGGATATGGATATATCTCAATCGAAAAATTCGTCGACGCTGCGCGTAGTGTTAATGCAGGCCTTAGCAAACCCTCGGACTACGATAGTCACGGGCTCCCGACCATCTCCAATACGGTGCTAACAACAGCAATACTGAATGCCGGTCGAATTAGCCTAGATGAGAAAAGACCCGTAGGAATTAAGAGGGTCGAGGATCAGTGGATCTTAGAATAATCATGTGGTCGGAAACTTTACAAATATAAAGAGCGCATTCCCTGATTTTATACATATGTAATAAATCATTTATGTACACTGTCATAACCTGTTATGGGTCTATCATCAAAGGAATCAATCACTTACGATTCACATTGAATTAGTCTGACTTCCCATCATTCGGATCCTATCTTTGTTCGCATCAGTTCAATGTTCGCTGTGATTCTAGTGTCTGCAAAATGTGTCTGCAGTTTTGAATATCATGATAAATATAGTCAAAGCTCGGTGTTCGAGGAGGTCTGAGAGTAATCCGCAGGCATTTTATTACAAGGTTGTCAAGGAGAGAAAAATAGAAGCATCCAAAAAGAAATGGTCTAATGGACTTGAATCTGATTTCTTGCGCAATACGTACAAATCACTACAGTTACACATGTATCAACTGGTATTAGACTTCTATTTATCGACTTGAAACTTAGTTATACGACTTCTCATGGGAAGGTAGCGTTAATGTTGTTCCTGGCCGGTGTTAAAGTAGTATCTGTGACATGATGACATGAACCCATCCCACGAAATATTGGCAACCCTGCTACTTCACACATCAGCGTGGGCGCATTGCTTCATGGGAATTACGGGTATTGTGGGCAGTGTTTCGTATCGGCGAATTGAAGATTGACATCTAGAATGTTTGTCAACAACTGTTCAGATCTGGGGGTATGTGTACTCGGGAACCTGATGAAAATAAGAGTCCTTCAGATTCTGGGACAGAATGATGATTTGTATGAACGACAGTTGATTGTGGTTACGAGACAAGGTGCAACAGGACAAGTTACGATTGAAGAAATAATGGTGATGTTGTGCAATGAAGTAGACGCGGGTAGGTGACAATGGCGTTTGGGCGCGAGGGGGGAGGACTGAGTGACCAAAAAATATACTAAACTTGATGAGGAGAACCAGGGCAATGGACACAGACACAAAAGTAAAAGAAAGTATATACGATAAGGTGAAGAATAAAATATATTTTAAACGAACGCGGGATGTAATAAAAGGAAAATGGATGAAGGCGGTCGTTGTGCAATTGTCTGATGGATGATGGATGAATGGACTACTAAAAGTGAAAGAATGATGATGATGACGATGATGGATGCATAGTGGGATAAAAGGAAATGAGTGTAGAACGGAATTGAAATACTGTAGCGATAGGGATGCAAAGTATCGCAAATCGTGGCTTTACCAAGATAAGTGGAAGGAGGCATTCTCAAGGCATTCCTATACAATTGCTAATCGCGATATTTGAGGTGGAATTAACGGCATTCATCCCTCGATCCGTCTTCCACCTCGAGCCTACAGTTAGGTTGTGCGCCGGCCAAATAGTGGTGCGGATGACGGTTGTAGAACAATTGCAAGGGAGAGTGTAATGGATGCATGGATAAAAAAGAGACTATGAAAAATCTCGATGCGACGTGTATTGGTATTACATTTTGTGGTGCGTTTGTGTTTTGAACAATGACAAATTAAGTCTTGGGACCCAAATGGTAACAAGTTTACATTCTTTTGAACCCCTATGAGACTAGGGTAGTTCGAGGAGATGAAACATTGAGGTTGTGAAGGGCAGGTCGACCAAAGGCAACAAAATCGTGCGGTAGGAATTGTTCTGGGGGAGATTCGACGCGATGTTTGTTGACAACTGGCTCAAAAGGTCTGTTTTCTTTGTCATCCGACGAGTAAGAACTCGGAAGCACATCACTTGGGTATAGAGGTGTGGTTGGAGTCATGGGCATGTCATCTGACATGTCTGATATTGACGTTGTCGAGCTCATGGGTGTACTCACAGCCGATACGGAAGTGCGCTTGGGTGTTACAGGCAGTGAAGGTAAAGAATAACGGACAAATTGACCTCCTTGTAGATAATACTGGACGACGAAAGTTGCGGCCTTTGAGTAGAACGCATAAGAGTATTTCTTCACCAATGTTTCGGAGAGCTCGTTTACATTCTTGGATAGGCGAATGTTGAGAAGATCAACAACTTCCATACATTCGTCTGCTTCGCCGAGGAATCGGTTGGGTTTACCACAAAGGTACCTGGCTAGTGTTAAAGCAGCAAATGCGATGGTGGACGAGGTATATTTGATGAATTCCCGGTAAAACAAGGTGATCTCCATCAGAAATCTCGCAACATGTTGAACTTTAGCATCCTCCATGTAGGGTCCGCAGCACATGAGACGCAACCAAGCTTCTGCTGTGGGATGGCCAACAGTCCAATCAATAGTGTCCAGTACATGAAGTTCCATTTGGATAAAGGCAGATTCTTCGTATGTTTCGCGGCAAACTTGTGCAAGATCTTGTACAGTGGGCACTCGTTCTTTCGAGTCCTCAAACTTAGCGGCTATCCAGAGGGCTGCACAACCCACGAGCTGGTAGTGCCTGATATATACGATGCGGCGGGACACATAACGATCCACAATGTTGAGAGTGAGGTATAGTGTTTCTGGTCGTAGACGGAAGGTGAAGTGAACTTCGACAAGAAAATCGACTAGGCATGGCCGCATATGCCACTTAATCTCGGGTTGTTGGTCCATGGACTGCGCTGACGACATAGTAAATCGCTGAAGGGATTTATTAGAATTAAGATGAGACAGGAAAAATAAATTCACTAACCTCCATGTTGTGCATATTGTGACGGATTTCATCGCAGTATTCGTCTTCAAAAATAACACCCCTCCGACGTAGAGCCAGGATTTCAGCCTCACGTTGCAGCTGAAGCAGGGCTACTTTGGTAGAGCGGGGTGACTTTCTGAGGGGACCAGATTGAGGAAGCAAAGGAGACTTGTGTAGTTTAGAGACTCCATAAGGAGATGGGCGCTTCTTTGGGTAGATGAGGGAATTGCGGGGGTGTCGATTAGAGGTGCTGGACACGTCTTTCATGTCTACGGGAATCGATACGGACGAGTGTACGATCGATTGGGCGCTAAGCGATTCGGGGGAAAGTGAAGAATTTCGGTTAGCCATGGCACGATATACGGAATGACCTAACGATATAGTGAACATGAACTAAGGAAGCGAAATAAACTCGAGGGAGCAGCCCCTAGCTGTGTGTGAAATTCAAAGAAACAAACGAAAGAGGCTACACATAGTGAGCACGCGGAGACAAACATATGATATGTCGATCACAACATACGGCAACGTAGACATGTCACGTCATCGCAGACAAGTGTCGTTCGGATGAAATCATTGACAGGAAAGCTCACCAATATGCACAGACTAATAATCATGCGATAGAGATATCGACGACGACAGTGAGTGTGTGTCAGCCGCGCAAAATGGGGTGTAGTGAAAGTACGCCGCACAATCTATGAAGATTTGGCGTCGTTAGTGAACGGGTCGTGATGAGGAGGGATTAGGCGAAAAAGCCCGAGAAGGGGAGAACGTCGTTAGAGACGACGTTGAGAGAGCGAACAGGGATAACAGTAAAAAAGGCTGGGAAATGCCAGAGGATTGATAGAAAGCGATCAGAGATTATTAACCAAATTGAGCTGGGCCACACTCAGTCACTGTCACATCACAGGCCACCAGCAACAATGGTATTGCTGTTAGAGCCCAATGGCGACCCAGCAGAGACAGATACAAATGGCATGACCCGATCGTGCATGTTTATCACTGACAGCAAGGTCATGAATGTCTCTGTCTCTCTTCAACCCGAGCATAAAACGTTGCTCTCAGTTGCTCTCGTTCACGCGCACGTCTTGTCCAACACCGCAACCTGCCACAGATTAAGCGCCGCTCTTCGCTCGCCTTTTGGCACCGGATGAAACCGCGGGAGAACCGCCACAATGGCGTGCATCCCTTTCTATATCGGGCAAATCTCCCGCCCTGCCTCAACCCGTCATTTTGGCTCGGTCCGGTCCCATGGACTTCCCACGCCCCCACGTTTCTCGACGAGCCCACTCTTTGCATGACGTAGATCACAGAAATGTTTGAATTCTCACCCACCTCAATTGATATTTGTAAGTGTTATCTGTTGAAATGTTATTGATTAGAGATGGGGTATATAGATCTAGTTTAGTTTTTTTTTTTTTACCTGGCAAAGGAAGAAGAAGGTAGCAAGTTGATTTGGCGCGATGAAGGTAAAGGGGGATCTGTAAACTAGACACATTGCGCAACGTTTAGTATGAATGTCGAGTATTTCAAGAGATACAAAAATGACCCACCGAAAGAAAAAGATTGTCAGTGTTGTTGTGGTTACCAAGGAATTAGAAAGATTACTTTGTAGTGTGCTGAGTACGAGAGACCGAGGAGAAGGCGAAACAAAAAGAATGACTATGGGTGAGTTGCAATGGGACCTTGTCTAGCGATGGTCGCCACGTCGAGGACCAAGAACAAAGTAGAGAGGAGGCAGTTATGGAATGCTCGAAACAAACCGAGCGTGTCCAAGAAGCTTCAAGTGGGCGAGTGTCAGGCTGTCAGACCTGTACCCGGCAACGAGAAATGACAAGGACGGGAGTATAGGGGAAAGGGAGGTAGCAGGAAGAGTTGTGTCGAATGAACAACAAGCAACTTTTCAAGGACAAGAACAAGGGCGCACAATGCACCAAGGCGTGTGCCGGATATCCTGTCTGCAATCCAGGTTCAGCAATCAGTACTCATAATTGATACCTCATTTGATTCTTTTTTGATACTCAAATACACCACGTTTCTTGCCTGCAGGCAGCAAATTGTCATCTTACACCCATGCCTTGGCTGCGTTATGTAATCCGATCTGCCTAAATTGGTTGGGAATCCATCCCTCAAATGGGTTTATCTAGACTAGGCACGTAAACCATTCCATGGATGCTGTACTAGGTTATCCGTGCTGGCGACACCAATCATTCGTTAGTAGCCGCGTCTATTCTCTCTACAGCTTTCTCCAAGTATCTCAGGAGGAGTGGGCGCTTGGGTGTTTCGTTATCTAACAAATTTTCACCCGTAAAAACACCCTGAGGAATACCCTATGGGTGGGATTGATATTACCGTTATATTATCCGACCTCAGTCTCATAGCACCTTCCATCAGTCATCGACTTCCGCCGCATCCTGTCCGCAAATAACTAAATTAACACAGCCTGCGCCTTGTCTTCCGATTTCATGGCACCACTTTTTCCAAACCCCCATAGTTTGTCTTGATGGATGGAAGATCCATGACTTCAGTCTCACATCATATCGCGGATTCCCCGTGGCTCCCGAATAACAATTCCACCATAAGCCGTTCATGTCAAATTGAACGCATGGGGGTTCTCCGGCATTATCATTCTTACGATTACCACGCAATGGCACACGCATGAACGGTCTTTGAAAAAATGCGATGCATTATCGCGATCTTATTGGTCGCATGTCCCCTCATCACTGCTAATCAGCCGCTCAAAGTTGTTCCATCTGTAACAACCAGGTACCAAACTTACGAGACTCTCATTTGCCTTGTACGCAGGGTGGTGCAAGAAAATGTCAACTCGGCAGTTATCTCCCTTGGAGTTCGGAATAAACAAATTGTCGACAGTCATGTTGCAACACACGTACTATAACACTTTCTGTGTAACTTGACTTCTCGGCCTTATGTTGATTCCTACGGGTGCTGTCTTTGCGTTGCTTCTGTAGAACCCTAAAGGTCCCGCCAGACTTCGCGCACTACAAACTATTACAAAGCGCTCCATCTTGACATGGGTATTTGATGATCAGGGTGTATCGATTTGGCGCTGGGGAAACCATGGGAAGGACCCTCTTTCGTAAATTGTTGTTTCTACTAGCATAATTTGGTATAAGCACATGAGCTATCTACGTCGTATCCTGTGTGGGTCAATGGGCTATTTGAAATGAGAAACTTGATAAAAATACAGTTTCCTGATCCGTAATAATGGTATCAAGATAATTCCCCAATGCGGTCCAAATTTGGGCGGATGATGTACTAGTATACGTTTCATAATTGTACTCTTCTTGACACAAGCTTTCTGGAGGTTCACAAGTTCCTTGCCCATAAACGTTGCAGTCCGAGTACAAAGACACAACGAGAACATGATGTTAGAACGGTGGGTGTACACATCCATATGGAAGAACTTAGCACACATTCTTGTTTCCATTCCAATCATCATCGATAACTAACCCACAAGGTGTTTTAATTTATGTTGTTATAAAATTGTCATGATTGCACACATGGCCCTGCTGGTGGCTCCAAAATCTCAGATGGCAATGACAATTACGGCAGGTATGAACCGAGTCTCCGTAAATACATTGCGCCAAATGGTCGGTACCACCCACGTCAATGTTCATGATATGTATTTAATATTTATAAGTCTCTTTTGATTTTCATTCTTTGGAAAATACTTTTAGACTTTATCAAGGGTGCTACCAGGTTTATATATTTAACCTTCAATATGTAGGAAAAAGTAAAGATACTTTCCCCAACCTTGAACTAATCTTTTCAAATTATGGTCACATAAATTTATCATCTTGAATGTAACTTATGATAACAGAAATCAAGATGCAATGACCAACATTCCTTGGAATTGGCTGGAACTGCCTCAATTTGAATAAACTCAAGGCCTTCAACATCAAGCCAATTGGTTACTGAATATAGAATTGCAAATGTCCTTTCACATCAGAGACAGAACTCAGGCGCACCCAATACATGATCGGATTCGAAATGGAATTAAACTTGACACCAGAGTAAGCCTTCAGTATATAGGTCGCTGGCATGAATCAATTATTGAAGGAGAACAATATCAGAAATGCAAATGAAGGTAGGACCACATTGGATGGACGATATCCATAATGGAGCACATGATAGAACTAAATTAGTGAAGTTGGTGGACCAATTTTTACTCTCTAGGGGGTCCACCCATCAGAAGAGCCATTAAATCGTGCGCTGGTTGGCTGCTTGGTCCCGTGTGACCTTGCTGTTGTTGGAGATGTGGTGGGATCAGGTGGGGTAACATATGAGGTGGTAATTGAGATTGCTGTTGTTGTTGTTGTTGTCGTATACCCATGAGAGGGTTTTGCAGAGGACCGCCCGGGACTTGTTGCGGAGCGAATCCGCTGTTGAGGCCACGTGGGTTGTTAATGCTCGCCATGCCAAGTAGATGACTCTGGTGGACTCCCAAGGAAGGATTCCCATTAGGGTTTTGTAACTGATGCATGACTGGTAGTGGTGCGCGTATATGCTGGCTATTATAGCCTGGAGCATTGACCGCAGAGAAATTGTTGAAAGGCTGTTGCGGGAGCGGTCCATTTGGAAGGTGGTTGTTGTGTAATGCATTTGACGGGAGCCCAGGAAGCCCAAGAAATTGTGAGGGTTCGTGGGGGGGTCGTCCTCCAAGGTTTGCTAGGCCGGGAGGAAGTCGCTGAGGGTTCTGTAGAGAGTTTGGCTGGTTGGAGCTTGGGGATGGGGCCCCACGATACATGGGTTGCACGGTGTGTCCTACATTCCTTGGTACTTGTTGGTTGTACATGAGGGGGCCTGCATATAATGATTCCATGCTGCGTTGTTGTTGAGTCATACGCTGGCCATTAAAGTGCAATTGCTCTTCAACATTGTCAGGGAACATGCTGAGGTGGTCACGGTTTCGGGGAACAGGAGCTGAGCGCAGACCTGGCACCATCCCATCTGGCATGAAATGCCTGTCATCCAAGCGGCTATCATATAGTGGTTCGATACGTGCGTTATTATGCATTTGTTGTTGATGAAGAAGTTGCTGTTGGAGCATATGAAGATTGTTCTGAGAGTTGTTGCCAAATGGGAGGTTATTGATTACTGGTGCCGACTGTGGGTGAGCATTTAGACCTCTCTGTCTCAGAGATCAGTACGCGAGTGCAAGAAAATCAACTATTTCCGCACCTGAGATGAACTATTCAGCATGGCAAAAATGTCATCCATAGTCCGATTCTCAGTAGAGCCTCCAGGGATACCATTGAATTGAGCCTGTTCCTGCCTTGGAGTCAATGATGGTGACGAAGAGGCGAAGCCAGCGGGCGCCTTGGCGGGTGGACCACCCTCGCGCTGTTTCCCGTCAAAGAATTTCGCAAACCTACTTCCCTTGTTCGTAGCATACCCAGGTGAGTTTGTATCTGGAGAATCCAGGTGAGTAATTCCACCAAGCGAGTTAACGGGTCGTTCTATGGAATTTCCACGGTTGGCATCAGCTTGATCTTCAAATGCATATGGAGCACGGTCTTCGAACGGGGAGAAACCAGGTTGATTCCTCTGCATTTCCATCTTCATTTGACTGTGCGTTGCATCCAACCCTTTTTGAGAATAGATTACTTGCTGGAACATTGAATTCAGCGATAACCACATACCATTAGCAGAGGTAACATTCTCAGGATGGTTTGAAGCGACAGGCGATTTTGCCGGTGCGCGAGCAAAAGCTAGAAGACGGGAACCTGTGGGAGGATTGAACTGAGTTGTGGGTGACTTCTCCGTTGCCTGAACAGCAATGTCTATTGCCGGAGCATTGATGGACTTGGAAGGCGTCTTGGATCGATCCTGTGTGGAGTTGGTAGAGATCAAAAAGCTGGAAACATCTTTTAGGTCTGGTGTAGAAAGAGATGTCTGAGAAGAATGAAATAGGGTGTTGTTTTCGGTTGAGTCTCGATTGGAGAGAGAAAGAAGATCATTGTTTTCAACTATGGGCAGAGATTTATCTATTAAGGTGTCAGCATTATACATGAGTAATTCATAGATACTAACCATCCAGGGCTTTGGGTGGAAAGACCTGAGAAAGTATGCTTGTATTTGATCTGCCGAGACCGCTGCTGGTATCTTCATCAAGGTCAACGTCGGTCTTCTTTTTCTTCTCCTCTTCTCTTTTCATCATCAGCTTAAACAATTGAATCTCGTCAAGCTGCTTTTCAGACGTCTCCGACGAACCAAAGAACCCTTGTTTAGTGTCACCAAAACCAGATACCTCTTTTTCTTTGCTTTCCTTCTCTTTCAAGCCCTTCTTCCAAGTTTGAATGCCGTCCAGCTCCCCGTTGTCATTCTTTCCACCCAAAATACCAGTCGACGCTGCATTATCTGGAATATAGGTCTCCATCCATGCAGGTTCCTTTTCCTTTTCTCTTTCCCTACGATCGTCCCGTTCCTTCAGATCATCAGATGGCAACCCGTTCTTCCCGCCACGCGCAGTTGATCGCTTGTAACGACCATCTCTATCTTCGTTGGAGATCCATCTGCGCTCTCCGGAAGTATCCAATAACTGGTCATTTGCAGCCTTTTCCCTTCCACGATCTCTATCTGTTGCGGCTTGGCGTTCAGCACGCCTCGCAGCTAGCCGTTCCTCCCTCTTGCCGTCATCTCTCCACCGTCTTGGATCGTCAGAGTCGCCATCTTTATCTGTCTCACGCTCGCGTCGATGCTCTCCTCTTTCTTTGCGATAGTCGTCTCGATCCCGGTCCCCCCTGGATACCACCTCCCTTTCTCTACCTTCCTCGCGGTCTTTTTCACGGTCACGTCGGGAATGAGAAGAATCTCGTCTGGATTTTGACAAGTCCCTGACCCTAGATCGTTCACGTTCTTTGCGACTGGTCTCCGTTCCTATTGCAAAAGTAGCCAATCAGCTTAGAAAAAGCGTGCATAGAGTAGTATTTACCCCCATCTCTGCTCTGGCGTGCTGAATCTCCCACTAAAAAAAATCATTAGATGAATACTTGTCATTTAGAGAGGAGGTATCCACCTCTTCTCCAATCATCGCTTGCCTCACCAGCTTTTTTCTTGGTAGATTCTTTTGTTTCAGCCCTTCGTGAGGCTGCATTAGATGTTTGTGCTTGTGTTCCGGCTCTGCTTGTGGAGCTTCCAATGTGAGGAGCTGTGTCCCTGTCTTTTGCTCGCAGACTGGTCAGAGGAAGGGAAAGTCTATCGCGGTCATATTTATCGGACAACTATCACTTAATTTAGTCTTCACGAATGAACAATGAAATATGGGCAACTGACATGTCGAAGTCTTTCCTGACCCTCTTTATCCCTAATATCTCGCTCTCTGTCTTTGTCACCTTCCCTATCACGGTCTCGCTCTCTTTCTCGGTCGCTTCTTAGTGATTGATGTTTGAAATTGCCCATCTGTGAAGGCTGAGAAAGGGTGGAACGGAAAGTCGGCCTTGAGGATGTATCTGGTAGCAGATTATAACATGTACAGCAAGAAAAATACAATTAGACAAACCTCCATCCTCTGCCTCGCGTCGGAAACTAATTTGACATATTGTTCAACAAAGCAACTCGAGATCAAATATATGAACCTACCGTCGTTCTCGTACATTTGTGGGTGCCGGCAACTCTGTGTCCTTTTTTGAAAGTGTTTGCTCGTTTTCAGTGCTTATGATTTGCAAGTCAGAAAAGACATCAAAAGATTGACGAATACACACCCAAACCACTGTTTCAAATCTGGCATATTTGGTGGTGGGTTGACAAGAGGGGACTTGTGAAGGAAAAGAAGATCTGAACGGGAATATATTCTTATTGTTGATGGAGAGTGTGTAGTTTTTCCATTGCATTCTGGACTTGGTACGGAGGCATCTTGTAAAATTGTGTTGGCAAGGGAGTCTGTGAGAGTATTGAGCGCGAGATTGGACTGGGAGATATCGGGAGGGTTAGTTGGCAGTGGAAGAGGCTCTATTGAAGCCATGTTGGTAGAGGAGGATGCCTGAAGTGCAGCTGATGAGTGAGGCTCTGCGCGGGCTTTGAAACGATCAGCAACAGCAGACAACCGAATTGTGTCCCGAAAATTTATACCAATATGCACTCTAATACTCTCACTCTTAAACATTTTATACTTAAACAACAAGTATTCGACTTGTACCGCTATGCTATACGTGCTTCAAGAGGTGTTCTCAACCTAATACCTACTATTTCCCCAAATACTGATACTTTCAAAGTGATGCCTGATCCCGTGACAAGGCGAGAGACACTGGCCTGGTTTCGTAGAGAATTCGAACGGAATAGAGATCTGACTGATGTTGTATGTCTCTCATGTCACTAATTCATTGTTTCTGATTCTCATATCGATTAAATAGGCTTTGATTGAGGATAAACTCAAGCAGGCACGTCGGGAAATCAAACAAGTCCTTCCTATTCCTATGAATTCACGTACCACCGCTACATAGGAACACCTGCAGCGACACCGGAACAGTTCCATCATATATTGATCATTTACATATATGATCTTGAGTGGGCGACATTTAAACAACGCCTGCTGCATGTTTATACTTATCGTCCAATGCGAGGACTGGTGGGGATTCAATTATCGGAGCGATCGGGGCGACAAGATCACCTGTTTTTCGTAACATAGCACACAGTAACCTCTTTTAGTAGTATGGCGTGGCTGCTTATATCAACCTCGTATCTGATATCTCACCCTCCCTTCGCCTTTCGTTCACCATGGAAGTTTTCATGAGCAACATCAATTATACGATCAGCGAAAACGAAGTAACATCGGAACTCGCCAAAATTTTTCATGGCCGTGATTACCAGCGTTTTTCTTCCACGAAGTTAAACTTCAACGTATACCTTTTCAGAGACAAAGCACGAAGAGGAAAGCACAGTGGTAGAGGTGCTCTGACGTTGCCGACCGCTGAGCTTGGTAACTATTTTCTGAAGGAGTTCTCTGACGAGGCGGCTCCTACAAAAGCTGTCATCTTGGGGGGGCGGCGGATCAAATTCTCGCTGAGCAACCGCGTTCTTGATCCCCGAATTGTTGAAAGCATCATCCGCCAGCCTTATGTGGACCCAAATTTACAGGAGCAGAAACAACGGCGGGAGCAAGAAGCCGGCAAAGGTCGCGTGTCCATAAAGGCGATACAATTCGGGTGGGAATGCAGAGATTCTATATTTTCGATTGAGTGTGAACATTTCTGTGAAAACCTATGCTCCTTATCGTTTGACGAAGACCGGCGTGAATTACGAGTCTCTTTTCAGTACTCTCTCCTGCAGTATATCATTGCTGTGAGGTTTTCTCAGATATTATCCATATCTGCGCACATGCATGTGGCGGGACAAGAGCCCATAATATTCATATCATTATCTATTCCTCCGACATATGAGCAAGAATTCCATCCTACCCGCCGCAGACTGTCCGCATTGCCCATACCTGACCATTCCCGTGTCGCTCCATATACATCTCTAGCTATCAGGCTCGTTTGTTCTTCTCAGGCGGAAATCTATAAATTCCATACCCTGGCCCATCAGGCCAAGCTTCACAGCATAGCGAACTATGACTATCACACCGACCGTCGAGGTCTCTTCTCAGCCGAGGTGGTAGCAGCATTCGAGGATGCTTTGCGCAAACTGAATTGGAGTGTTGCATTCCAAGTTATGGCAATCGTGAGGAATTTATACATGGATATCCAGGAGATGCTCGGCCTCATTCCAAGGATTCGACAAATTGTTGATTCCAAAGGAGTGACTTATGCGGCAATGTTGCTACGGCACTTTGGAGGCCGCATCCACTACGAGGATGAGGATGTGGCAGAGTGTTTCAAGAAGTCAGAAGGAGAATACGAAAAGCTGCAGAGCTCTTTGATCCCGAAACCAACAGAAGGCAGCCTCTTCGACTCTCTACACATCAGTATAACACCCACCACGATGTACCTAGAGGGTCCCTTTCCCGAACGCTCAAACAGAGTTTTACGGTCTTTCAGACCAACCAATCACGAGTCATTCTTGAGAGTTAGTTTCGTCGACGAAGGCTCTTTACAGTACAGATTCGACCGAGACGTCAATGGCCCACTTTTCATTCGAGAGCGTATCGGCCCTTTTCTCAAAGATAGCCTTCAATTAGCTAAAAGAATCTTTCGTTTTCTGGCCTATTCGCAGTCGGCTTTGAAAGAACATACTGTGTGGTGAGTATAGGATGTCAGGCTAATGGAATTGTTGATATGTATATAACAACTAGGTTCGTCAAGCCATTTTGGGACCAGGGACACTACGTGGACGCAGAGAAGATTATACGCAGCCTAGGAACTTTCCATAATTTGGAATTCGATTCTCAACTCCTGTACTGTCCAGCGAGATATGCTGCCCGAATTTCTCAGGCCTTCACTGCCACCGATTTATCTGTTTCTGTAGAAGTCGAAGAAATAGTACGCATACCAGACGTATCCACGAACCCTGACAAATATCATTTCACGGATGGTGTTGGCACCATATCGAAAGAACTCGCCCGCGAAATATGGACAGTGCTCAAGAAAACAAATCGGCGTGTACGTAGGAGTCAGGGCTTTCCACGGGCCTTACAAGTCCGGTTCATGGGGTCGAAAGGAATGTTATCTGTCGATTACAAACTTGAAGGTCGCGCTATCTGTATCCGACCATCGATGATTAAATTTGAGGCTCCAAATTCGCGGGAGATTGAGATTGCCCGGGCATTTGATCGTCCAGGACCATATTTCCTAAATAGGCCTCTTATAATGTTGTTAGAAGGTCTCGGAGTCCCATATGAAGTGTTCAAGGCGTATCAAGATAAAGCTGTTCGCGAAACCGAGATGGCTACTACATCCCTTGCACGGGCAGGGAGGCTGCTAGAAAATTATGGGCTTGGGACGTCATATCGCCTGACATCTGTTATGCTCAATCTGGAAAGATTGGGGATAGACTCCCTGCCAGGAGATGCCTCATATGACAAAATGATAGAATATTCTATTAACCACGTCTTACGAGTACTCAAAAACCACGCCCGTATACCAATTCCTAACGCATGGACTCTCGTGGGGGTAGCCGATATTCACAAATATCTCGCCGAAGGGGAAATATTTGCTTGTATCAAACCTATCGATGGCAAGAAGATATATCTAGAAGGGCTAGTTCTTATATCACGATCTCCGACCATACATCCAGGCGATGTCCAAATTGCACGTGCCATTGGACCTCCCCCAGAGGGCTCTTGTTTCGAGGTGGAACAATTACCAAACACAGTTGTTTTTAGTATCCTTGGTATGGCACAACACGTCCATACCATATGAATGGCACAGCTGGCTAATGTCCACAACGAACAGGTAAAAGGCCGTTGCCTTCAATGTTGGGCGGAGGTGATCTGGATGGTGACTTGTATAACCTTATTCCTCTAAGGAATCTACCATTCTTCAGGCCAAGAAAAATTTGCCTCCCGGCGGATTATAATCCAGCTAAAAAGAAATTCCTCAACCGTCCCAGTACAATGGAGGATGTTGCTGATTTCGTGATGGAGTATATAAGCTCCGATGTTAGTCTTTTCTTAAATTTAGGAATTCAATTTCATCTCTTCCTAGGTCTTGGGTATCATTGCCATAAATTGGCTCATAATTGCAGACCAAAGCGAGAAAGGAATTTTCGACGAGGACTGTCTCACGCTGTCCAATCTCCATAGTGATGCCGTCGACTTTCCAAAATCGGGACAGCCTGTGTCGCCCGGCAGCATCCCTCGGCTAAAAATGCGCAAAAAACCGGACTGGAATGCTCCAGAAACCGCGAACCCAGACTCAGATAAATATTACACGAGTCAACGTGCTATAGGAAAACTTTTCAGGGCAATAAAGTTACCTGCAGAGCTCCCGAGTAATGCACGAACACGAAGAGTCAGGAGACGACACAGGGATGATGTAGATAGCCTTTCTGAAAGTCTTTCCCAATTCAGCATCGACGATACTCCACTTTTTACAGTAGTCGAGGATCAAGTCAGGCAATTTATTCGTACAGACACTGAACCGGACGGCGAATTGCACGCAACAATCGAAGAGATATTCAATCGCTACCAGTCGGAATTGCGAAACATCTGCGCTGCGAACAGTCTCTCGTATGAACGTGGGGCTTCATTAACGGAGGAAGAAGCAATGATTGGAACGATCATTCAACGCACTTCACAGCCACGAAAGAGAAGCGATATGATGTCGAAACTCAGGGAACAGACAGACATCCTTGTTCGAAGTATCAGGGAGGAATTAGCGGCTGACGATGACCTGCCTTATGTATTAGAACGAGGCTGGGTAGCCTGGAGGCTTTCCTTGGAGAAAAGGGAGCACAACGTCTTTGGTGGCCTAAGTTTTAGCTGGTTGGCTCTTGGTGCAATTTTCGAGGCTGTTAGGACCCTCAACGAGTCTATGTTAGAAGAATCGAGAAGTAGATTTTACTGAAAACATTTTGTGACTTCTCGTGTATACTACAAGAATATATGACAACACTCTCCATTACGCCTGGTTACGAAGAACTAGATAGAGTCTCAGTTTAAGTGGGTAAGAGAGTTGTATTCTGGACGTACTGAGTATCACAGAATCACCCCTGTCAGAAACACAATAAGTTTGAGACTTCTTAATGACAAAATGATTACTTACCGCAAGAACATTTTACTAATAAACCTATCTTTGTTGACCGGTTTTTTATTTTTTCCTTTCGGCACTTCTGTCCACATCTGCGGATGAAGTGAGTCTCGTCACTTCCAACGTGAGAACAATGCATTCACCTCCTTTACATTCTCAAGAACCTAAAAAAAGCTTGATGAGTAAAATAACAGCACAAAAGGATAAAGCACAACCATATTGCTATGTCGGTCAAATGCTTTTACGCGCGCAAGAAGTTTTTTGTTGTTGCGAAGGGATATAAGAACCTGTGCATGATTTCGTACTGCCTGTTGGAGTACTGACAAGGGTCCTTGAGAGATCTCATGTTCTTCTAGTTGGCGTAACTGGGCTTCGTCGAGTTCGGATTTGGGGACATGGACATATTGACTATAAAGATTGAGTTAGTGTTCATCAAAATCAGCCGAATATTTGAGATCGACCTCATCGTTAAAGTAAAGCTGTTTGAGGTTCAGGTCCAAGTTGCGAAGATTACCTGCAGAAAGCCTGAAGCATTGATTGCGCCTCTGATTTACTATTTGGTATCAAGGGACTTGCCAAACAAAATTATGTGACATCCGAAAGATAAAAAATAATTCAGTACATCTATCAATCTTGTTTTTATGCTACGATGGGACGTTTAAGAAAGAAAGGTGAAGCTGGAGCCGCAAAGGCCTACGTTACACGTACTGCAGCTATCAAAAAACTCCAATGTTCCCTGGCAGACTTCCGTCGATTATGCATCCTCAAGGGTCATTTTCTTTTTGGATTGTTTTGTATGACATAGCTGATGCCTTTAATTTAGGTATCTTTCCGCGTGAGCCTCGTAGTAGAAAAAAGGCCAACAAAGGATCGTCTGCACCAACATCCTTTTACTATGCCAAAGACATCGCATACCTTGCGCACGAACCAGTGCTAAAAAAACTTCGGGAACACAAGGCTTTCGCAAAAAAACTATCTCGTGCCCTGGGACGTGGTGAATGGAGTAGTGCCAAAAGTCTAGAGGAAAACAAGCCCGTATATAGACTGGATCACATCATAAAAGAAAGGTGCGTCTCACATTATACTACATATTCATCATTTTACCCTCTTTACTAGATATCCTACGTTTATTGACGCAGTGCGTGACATCGACGATGCTCTCTGTATGATATTCTTGTTTGCCTCCCTTCCATCGAATTCCAAACTCCCCCCGGAACTAATTGCGGCATGCGCACGCTTGTCTGCGGAGTGGCAACTATACGTTATGCATACGCACGCTTTGCGAAAAGTCTTTCTTTCAATTCAAGGGGATATATTACCAGGCTGAGATAGCTGACCAAACGGTTACTTGGTTGGTTCCATACCAGTTCAATCAAAATGTAAGGTGGTCGTCTTATACCAATCACTTTCCTAACATTTTTTCAAGGTACCAGTAGATGTAGACCTTCGTGTCATGTTAACTTTTTTGGAGTTGTACCAAACACTCCTCGGATTTGTCCTCTTCAAGCTCTACACTGATACGGGACTGGTTTATCCACCACCACTGGACATGGAGAAGGACGAAGGCGGTGCTGGTGTTGGTGCGTTCAGTCTACAAGAACTCTCCAAAAGTCTTGTGCCATCAGTTTCGAAAACAAAGGTCGCGGAAATCGAGGGACGTAAAATCTCGGGCAAAGATGTCCGACAGACTATTAAGAGTATAACAGCAACATCAAACGGCAATGATACAGAAATTGGAGTTCCTGGACCAGAAGCAGTGGAAATGGAAGTCGAAGAAGACTTTGTCCCCCACCCCTCGATAACCCACCCAGGATTCTGTGGTCACACTACCAACCCTCAAAACATTATCATTAGTGTCTTCCGCCCACCTGACTTCACTCTTTGCTCCGTTCACTATTTTCATTTCGCGTGAAACGCCAAGAACTATTTTTGAATTCATCATCCGCAGTTTTGGTGGCCGAGTAGGCTGGCCGTCAACCTCGGGTTCTGGTTCCCCGTTTGATGAAAATGATGAATCGATAACACACATAATTGTGGATCGACCCTTGTTTGCTGTGACAGAAACAGCAGAGGAGCGGGAACGCAGGAGGAAGAGAAAATATGTCCAACCTCAATGGATTGTTGATTGCATCAATGCGGGGAAGATATTATTAGAAGACTCTTATGCGCAAGGTCAAACACTACCAGCACATCTAAGTCCCTTTGGAGAACGTGAAGGAGGGTATAATCCAACACTGGCTATGGCTGACGAGGAAGATGGAGATGTTGAAGCCTCTGAAACATCTGAAGTAGGTGAAGCTGCCGACTTATCGGATAGTGCGGATACAGGTAGCAAGGATGCTTTGCTAGCGGCATTGGAGAATACAACAGAAGAGCCTGCTTCGTTAAGAGCGGCTGAGATAGCAGCAGAGGCAGCGGGGATAGACCATGCCGCATTTGAAAAGGAAGTCAGCAAAGTTCAAAAGAAGACAAAGACAAAGGGGAATGCAGATGAAGGAGAAGAAGATATGAACAAGATGATGATGAGTAACAAGCAGAGAAAACTATATGAGAAGATGAAGTACAGCCAAAGGAAGCGAGAGGGAGAGGTAAGTAAAGCGATTGAATTGACAATACAGAGATTAACAAATTGTGTACAGCGCACTGGATTAGAGATGAAGCGACGTAGACTAGAAAAGCAAAAGAAAAGCTAATTAACTTAGCAGTAGTACATTACATGTCACGATATTAGTCACAAGCTTGGTAACTGACCCATTGTCACCTCCGAGTCTGTGAAGTTCACCGTCGTATCGCTTGTCAAAGTCAAATGCATCAGCCCGTTTCCTACTTGCTGTCCTTCCTCTCCTTGTACTATTAACCTTTCCTTTGCGTTCCTTACTCCTCTACACTCCACACCTCGTATCGTGGTTCTTAGCCTTGCTATTCAGTACCACTCTCAGCCCAATCCATCTTCATGGTCGGACGGCTTACTCTGGGCAGCAATCCATTCCCCATCCCTGAACGACGTAGAACAGCACTTGACCCTCCTCCATATAAGGTACATTCTATCGCACATCATCCATCTTCACCAGCAGTCTCAGGCGAAAATACCCCCACGCGCACCGAAATTATCACTACTACTCAATCGACAAGTTTATTCACCCTTCCACTTTGGGGGAAGCGGAACAGGTTACCCTCACCAGTCACTCAACGGTCGAACCCTCGAGTCAATGCTTATGAACCAGTATCACCTTCCCCCCGGACAACAGCCAGCTCCAGCTCCTTGCGCATCATTGACAACCACAAGGAACTAC
Organism: Floccularia luteovirens; assembly: GCA_009739215.1. Classification (NCBI taxonomy): domain Eukaryota; kingdom Fungi; phylum Basidiomycota; class Agaricomycetes; order Agaricales; family Squamanitaceae; genus Floccularia; species Floccularia luteovirens. The sequence goes on from VSJF01000001.1 coordinate 1,308,409, forward strand.
CGCCCACACCCAGAGAAAATCACGTTAAAGGGCAAACGCAAAGAAGCGTTACAGAGCCTGAACTCTTGACAACCGGAAAAGCTTTATTCACAAACACAACACAGGAACACGAAAATTCGGGTAATGTCCCATCATCCAAAGGCTCAAGTCAGACTTCCGCTAGTGCCTTGGCTCATGCAGCATTAGGATTAGGATTGCCACATGTGATGCCTCGCGTTTCTGCTTCCTCGGCCTCGGATATCAACACTGTGTCTTTCATACCTGCTAAAGCCTCTACATCAAACAAGTTCCCTTCACCATCTATCAGGAGAGCAAAAAGTTCACACGGATTAGAAACTGCAAGTCCGCCTATAAGCGATCTCGATCAAGCATCATCTATAATCAGCCGCAGACGCAAGCGCATGTTATCATCTGGGACTTTGTCTTTTCCGAACTTAAGTCTTGTTGATGTAAAAGGGAAAGGAAGGGATTATGATGGATACGATTCACCCCCACAGCATCCCAAGGTCATTACGAAAAAATCATCCTTTTGGTCACGCAAGAAAACCCTGTCTTCACCGTATGCTGCGCCTTCGCCAGACACTTCCGAAACATATCAACTTTCTCTCCATACCCTCCCACCATTACACACTACTTCACCTTTCCAAGTAGATCTTCCAATGGACACCCCACGACCATCATCTCCACCAGCTCTCAATCACACCCGTGGTCTCTCTAGAAGTCATTCTGAACGAACTAGGACTTATCACTCCATATCCCCAATTTCTAAAGAGAGTAGTTCGAATCCTGTGCCGCCTTCCAAACACCGAATACAAAAGCGTCCTGCTACCTCGGATAATGCAACAAGGTCACATAATTTTCGAAGTATGTATGTTGAAGAATCTCGCGAACTAGGATATTTGCCTCCACCAAAGGTGGAAGGGGTTCCGCGCCCACGGACCGCTCCAAAAGCCTCTTCACTCACACAGCGACCACGCGCACAAACAAACCCTCCTTTATTACATCGCCTTTCTCTTAACTTATTCTCTTCAGCAGACAATTTTTCTAGTTCCCATTCTAATTCTACCGATATATCCTCCACGAAGAGGAATTTCTCTTCTGTCAATGTTCACCTACCACCAATCGTTCCGAAACCATTATACGGTCAGGAGTCTCCTAACCTCTACTTGACACGACTTCGAGCCGTTATTGGTAAAGCTGAAATAGCCGGTATATTAGCTTCCAGGTTAGACAATCTAACCCAAATTAAGTCAACAATTTGTCTAACTTTATTTTTTATAGCAGTGATCCATTCTACGTTGAAGCTTTACGAATCTACATCAAGGAATTCGATTTTCGTTGACGATCCTTTAGATATTGCACTTAGGAAATTACTCATGGAAGTGGGGTTACCCAGGGAGACTCAGCAAATAGACCGCGTGATGGAGGCTTTTGCCGCTCGCTATTCCCAATGCAACCCCGATCTTTTTGTTTCTGAAGGTGGGCTCTGAATTCCGAAAAAAAAATTTCAACATTGAAAATCGACATATATTATAGATCATCCCTATATACTGGCGTTCAGTCTCATTATGTTACATACGGATGCTTTCAACAAGTCTAACAGACGAAAGATGTCAAAGGCGGATTATATCAAGAACACGAGGCTCCCTGGTATTGTCCCAGAAGTCTTAGAAGTAAGTTGATTCTTGCCAAAAGTTTGACTTGTAATTCACAAGAGCGCAGTGTTTCTACGATAATATTGTCTTTGCACCTTTCATTTTCATTGAAGATCCACTGGACGCTAATGGTCAAAGATGTTTGACATCTGAGGATGGAAATCAACGCATATCTACAACTACCCAAGCATCAATTTCAAATAATCCTGGGAGCGCGACGCTGATACCCAGGATAGCAAAGGTTGATCCCTACTATCTCATCAGCAATGTACGTATTCGGCGTGTTTGTCCCATAATGAAAAACTCCTAACACATATCCCAGAACTTACTTGGACCACTTCGCGTCAATATTAATACCTATATTTCTTTTGAAAGCCCTTACTCATATGAAGGTTCCGCTGGCCATTGGGATGACGAAGAATTGCACCGAGCATTCGCCAGTGCCAATGTGATTGAAGTAGGTACCTATGGTCAGAGCAGGCCGAGTTTAAACGGAAGTCACACAAGTCCGCCAGTGCCTACTAGGGGGTTTTCCGACTCATTTTCCAAAGAAATTTCAGTCCTAAAAGTGATCAAAGTCGGGTTACTGGGACGCAAAGATGACACTGTAGAAGGTGGTAGGAAATCTTCAAACAGAAAGTGGAGACCTTGGGGTGTCATCTTGACCGGGTCACAGCTTCTATTTTTTCGTGACACTTCCTGGGTCATGTCCTTACTCGCGCAGTCAACCTCCGACGAGCAGATTATGTTCTCCCATCCTATGTTTAAACCAGACGAGATATTGTCGCTTGAAGGTGCAATAGCTATTTATGACAAATCCTACACAAAGGTTCGTTGGATCTCATGTATAGTTGTTGTTGAGCTGTGGAACTGACTTGAATCTATATAGCACCCAAATACGCTGAGATTCGTCATGCCGAGCGGACGCCAGCTCCTTTTACAGGCTTCAGATGCGAAGGAACTGAACGAGTGGATATCCAGGATCAATTATGCTGGTGCATTCAAGTCAGCTGGCATCAGGATAAGACCTCTTGGAATGTCTGGAAGGGATGTACACCTTACTGGAGTTGCTGCTGCAACATCTCATCTCCACGATCTGCAAATCCGGAGGCAAGCCTCCGCCTCAAAATCTGGCGTTTGGAACTCAGATGCAGCCCACGAGTTGATGGATATGTTGACGGGAAATGCCTTACCAGAGAGTCCTTCGGCTAACAAACGTATTACGGTGTTGATTTCGAGAGAAGACATGGATCTCGATGTTCCCGTTGCTCCCGAGGTCGAAGGTGCCGACCAGTTCAAAGAAACCTTTGATCAAGTGAAGGCCGAGCTGGCAGCTAGCAATGTGAATGGCTTAGATGAAGATATCAATACTCCCCCACATATCTGGTTTGACGGGCTATCTTCAACCTCACCACTATCCATCCAAAGTGACAACTCTCGACTACCGACTCGTTCGCAAATTATTCATGCGAAAATTGACGATTTAGAAATCGAAATTGCTAAAACTCGCACGCAGCTTGATGCCGATATGCGATACGTACGTAATATTGCTACCCTCACACCCTTTCGAAAGGTCACCCGCGATCGAATTTCACAAGCGTTACAAGTCGCAGTTAAGCGTGTCATGCAGGTCCGGCTACGAATGACAAAATTAACATGTTACCGTGATATTCTTGCCGCTGATTTGCTATTGGAGGGACAGAGTTGGGTTCGTGTAAAGAAGTTAGCACTACGCGCTGCCAAAGAGACCCTTCAAAGTCGACAATCAGGGAATACACCTCAGATGACTGTATCCATGCATGGTGATAACCGAAATCTCCCATTACCTATGCCCGAGGTTACAACCGAGTCTTCAGATAGTTGGATTCAGCATCATCAACCTGAATCAAGCGATTCCTTCCACTCAGCGACGGAATTTGGGTCCGACAGTATATTCGATGATGCATCCTCTCCGACTATCTTGGAAAACTCCCAGGTGCTAGAGACATCTAGACCTACCACATCGGGTTCTCAAAAATCATCTCACTTCTCATTGGCGGAGTCATATTCTACCGGACGTCCTTCTCCTATGACGGCCCAAGAAATACTAGAAGAACAGGCTGAAGCATGGAACAAAACGCGTTGTGCCCAGCGTGTATCGTTGATTAGAGTACCCTCAGATATTCACTTGACTCGATTCGGATGGCGTGGTGAAATGGGAACATCCGAGTCTGCAGGACGAGCTCCATAGAAAGGAAAGATGGATAAGTTATTGCATATTGTGATTGATATTTTAGGATTATCGAATAGAACTGTACGATGTACATATATTATTATGAGATGTTCCGGTTGCAGTGCAGAAGCCGTTTAAGAACCTGTGACAAGCATGATTTCTGAATCTGAGGTGTTAACTCCCATGAAACATCGCCAAATGCAGCAGTTTGCAGGGGCGTCATTCGCCACCTTGCAACGGTCCAAGCTTAAATGTTCCAGCTCCAGTAATCATTCAACTTTTAATAATCATTGCTTTATCCCTGCCAACGGCATAATACATCCAATTTCATCCCCCTAGTTTTTCAACACTTGACATCCAACAACCGCATGGCATCAACGGGTACGAAGAGGTCACCTCACCGTCTCTCTGCTGTTTTTCGCCGTCCTTCAGTTGCAAGTGAGGAGCTTCTTTTATCATTGTTTATATGAGGGATACTGATTTCTTGTAGGTTTAAGAGTAAAACGTTCCACTTCCACCAACATCACCAAAAGTGATGCACGAGACCCCCAATTTCACCCTAGCACAACAGGTGTTTTCCTCTGATATACCGCCCACCCCATCTACAACGTCATTCCTGTACGCTGCATCAAACCCATGTTCTTCCTTGCCTTCAACCACAAATTTTTTGGACAACGGGCAGAAAGCCAGAATGGTGAAGAAAGCGCGAAAACTCAGCAGCGTTTTTGGCGACATTGCAGTGCTTGATACACTTCTTCCCAAGTTCAACGATACCCAGTTTACCTCCTCCCAGACACACGAACGCAGCTCACAAGACACTCTTGCCGCTGCGGTTTCCCAATCTCACTCAGAAGAACATGGCAATCCGACAGCTACGGGGGAAAATGCAATGTCTAGCTGCTTAGGCGATGCAGGGGTGCTCCTCGGCACCCCCTCTCTCCCCAAGAAGATTCTCACCACTCCTCGCATGCCGTCACATGGGCTGAGAGTCAGGCGTACGAATAGTTGTGAAAAATTAATTGTCACCTGCCACAGAGTGGATGACAACCAAGGTTTACGAAGATCCCGATCCCTGGGAGTGCATGCTTCCCAGGATCTTGTCAACCGTAATAGCTTGCAAAATGAATGGGAGGCTATAAGTCATGGACGGCGCTACCAACTCTCGAAACATCCTCGGAAGACAACTTCGGTTAGTATTCAATGTACCATATAAATCGTCATATTCACATGAATTTCTCAGCCGTCTCCCTCTTGGGGTTTGGAAGGTTCTGTGGAGTCACTCAAGGATCTTGTTGAAAGCTTTTCTGACGGTAACCTGTCTGTTACCGCATCAATTTTCACCTCTGAGGACGCTACCGGAATTCAAGAAGACAACATCTCAACTGCGTCCGTATTTTCATATCCATCGCAATCAGAAGCAGCCATATCAGAAGATTTGTTGAACAAGTCAAATTTCCAACAACGTAGACGGAGAGCAGCGAAACTTGCCCAATTCTTTGGCGTCAACCCCTTGGACATCACCTCCTCTGTAACTTTAACAACGAAACACCAAAAACAACCTTCTTTGACAGAATATCTGTCCAACTCAACCAACATACCTTCTAATATCGTCGAAGTTGGCGTTCAAGTGAGTAACCGCCGAATTTGGGAGCACCGGGGCCGACTAAAAAGTACGGATATGCATGATGCCATTGAGCAATTGCGAAATCTTCGAGCGTAGCAGGATATTGCCTATGTTTAAGTTGATCGACCGAAGCTTTGTTTAAGAAATAATATCATGCCAGCATATATATACACTGACATCTGTTGTAATTCATTATACTCATCTACTTATATATACTAATAGATCAATTTTCGATGTCAACCTCATTGTTATACAATTTCAATCAGCGAATTTCAAAGGGAATTTTGAATGATGAGCCGAGTTACTTGCGCATCAGTAAGTATATAGGATCTCCTAAAACAATACTTGTCATGTGTCTGAAGGATCCGGTCAAGGACATCAACAGTCCGCCAAAAGACGCATATGCAGTCCTTGAAACAAGTACGAAAGATCAGTTTGACAAAGAGCTAGATCGTAAAACCTGTCCCACTCACACAACTTCTGCGGTACCACCATCAAACTTGTATACCTGGTATACACTCTCTTACAAATGTCCATGAGGATGAAACAGTGTAGCTCACCTTCCCGTACATGACATAGTCATAGTCGTCTTCTAGTCCTCTCCTGCCTTTACCGTCTGGTCTCCAAACATCCCTATCCTTATCATCTCCTTCATCTGCACCAGCAGTTGTAGCTCCAGGACCCCCACGAGCCAGTGACGTTGATAATGCGAGTGCAAAACTTTGGTCCTTGTGCAATGGAAACAATTCGATATTATAGTCTAAAGTAAGCTCCATGTCATAGTTTTTTGAATGAGCATAAAGACGCGAAACTAAGTAAAACAATAAATAATTCGTTCAGTAGTTTCGGAATCATCGTTGTAGCTGACCTCGATCAAATTTCCTCCCTTCCTTGTCAATATCACTGATCGTGAAAATGTCATCAAAGACGATGCTGGAAGCTGTAGTGGACATCTAGTTCAAGTTCAGATGTAAAGTCTTCTGTGATAATTGATGAAGTGGAGGTGTATGTAATGTAAGAACAAAGTTATCACATCAATTGTGATGATAGTCGTGTTTTTTCTTGTTAAAAATAAATATGATGCTTATTATCTACAAAACCTCCTTGCACAATAAATAAGTCGTAAACCACAATCTGGTATCCTAACCTCATCTTAATGATCTATAACCTGTTGTCGGATCTTTGGTGAAGTACTAAACAACCTCAAGGATTTGAGCTCAAATCGTTCAAATGAAAGTGAGCCTTGCACTGTCTTTGTATAGCTGAGTGAAGGTTGATAGATAATTATTGAGCCATTATTACAGTGGTACCGAATTTAAATTAGCAGAGCATTTCTGAGATCGGGGGTATACTGGCTCACAATCAGAATACTAAAGCTCTCCAAAGCACTACGAAATAGTATACAGAAATTAGGCTTACAGTATCATGAGTTATGAAGGTACTCCTGTTTGAGTTCTTTTTTAGCTTCGGCCACACTTGCTAAGCCTGGTAGGACAATCCTCCATGCTGCTTGTGCGGTAAGCACACGACGGACTTGATGTTGAATAAGTTCATGTAGTTTCGGAACGTTGGCGAGCTTTGCGCGACTGCCCATGAGAGATTTTGTCGTTAGGTCTAATATGAAATCAGGGGAGATGCTTAATGTAAGCACTGGTGCTAGCGAGGTCGTTTCTGGTGGCATAATACATATCTAGAAACATGTGAAAATCAGTTGTAACACCATTGTACAACATGAAACTTTCCCTACCGACGACTTGAACTGAGATAAAGATATTGTTAGGGATATCGGCAGTCGTGCAAAGGAAGGCATTGGATAATTAAACAGATATGATGTTGAGAGCGAGAGAGATAACGTGTCAGTATAATTTGCTTCGAATTCTATTTCCTGTAATCGGGTTATTTATGAACGAGACACAAAGTTTTGATGATGAAATACCAAAGATGGAGCGTTAGTCGTTGACTGTTTGACGTGAGCATTATATAGAGTGGGTGCTGAGACACCAAGGTTGACGGAATGGATTTTGATGTGGTCCTAAAGGACATTAGTTCGAACCGGAGATAGAATGACATAGCTTGCAAACATACGATGAAGCCTGCAGGACGTATGTTGTTCGCATATTGCTCGATGCGTTTGCGAGCAACCTCATCACCCTCAGCACCGGGTAGATCATCGCGCAACTTCGACCGATACACATTAACGATCTCAAGGCAAGTAAGTACAGAATGGAAACAGATTTAGAAACTATATCACCTGGTGGAGTAATGTGTTAAACCATTCCGCAGATTCAGTTCGTTCAACTGGACTCTCCTCATCAGCCGGAGGGGATTCCAGTTTATCCTTATGAAACGATGGATTGCTGTCTACACGTGGGTGGTAGGATATCTCTTCAAATGGATATTGTGTAGAGTCCAAAAAGAGGTACTTGAGTATGAGACCCAGGAGTACAATTATTGAAAGTTGTCCGAGGATAAGACCTTGGGTAAAGGTAGGCTGGAGGGAGAAGAGATAGGCCGACATGCCCTGTCAGAGATATGTGGACGTCGTGTGCACGCAGCTTGCACTGTCGATTTTCGTCGCGACGCAATATCACCTGGAATAGCCGAGGCTGTCAGTAAACAAAGCGAAACAAGTCAATAATAAATTTGTAAATAAATAATAATAATAAATTGATAAGATGCCAACAACTCCAAGCCTCGTAATTTGGCCGCAAGCTCCTTTAACCGAGTCCTTGGTCTTGAATGCCCTAAATGCCATTGATATCCCTTTTACTCATCTGCCATCTCTCTCCGCACTTACCCCTCAACTTGACGGTCCCCTTTTGCAGTGGTCGACTTATGACCATCTCAATCATGATTTGACCCATCTTCACCGCGATAAAGTGTTATCTTCAAGTTACACTTTTCGCAAGGCTTTGATTCGCAAGCATTATCTATCACGCATCATCAACTCATATACCACAAAACATCCCACTACTATCCTCAAGGAAGCATGCCCTAAGACCTATGAAATTGAATTATCTTTTACTGATGAACTTGACGAGATGTGGACGGACGAACTTTGGGAACTTGGTGAAGCCTTGGATACAAATAGCTCGTGGTGGATACTAAAACCGTTTGTGGTTCATTTTAAATCCCATGAATCGCAGAATTTAAATTTTCGATAAGAGGAATGACCGATCGTGGGGTTGGTATCAGGCTTTTCCATAGCAAAGAAGGTCTCCGTCAAATCTTTGAGGATTTCGAAAACAAGGAGAATGACGAAGATGATGACTCCGGTATTATCACTTCCCAGTTGCGTCACTTTGTTGTGCAGGTCTATTGAAGTATTTTCTGTCGGCCCGGAATGTTCCTTATACCTTTGATCCTCACCTAGGAATATATTCTACAACCACTCTTACTAGACCCATCAGAGGTCTCTATATCTGGAACTAAGGAATCATCTAATGATAATTTGTCTGGCTATAAAGTTAGTCGCGACCTGCCGTTTCCTATGCAACAATCTCACAGCGAACGTAGTTCCATCTGAGAGCTTATTGCGTTGCAAAAGAGGGCTCTTCAGTTGTTTCTCTATACACGGATTTTAGCTTTATTTTCAGCTGTGGGCTATAGTACCCCGGAACCCTGTAATGAGGAAGAGGAAGAGTACACGCCCCTTGACCTGAAGCCTCATTTGACAAACACATCTCTACAAACACACAGAGGCGAGGAAGGCGTGCGTTTACTCACAGAGCTCATTGGATGTCACATCCTGTCAGGGAACGAGAAAAAGGAATTTACTAGTAAGGACGTAGAAGATTTGATACAACAAATGCGCGTCATTCTTGCAGAAACGTTCAAAGCAGCGATCCAGAATCCAATTCACTTCCAAGTAAGTTGTATTTTAATTTTATATGCAACGGTTTTATTGATATGGGAGCAGCCACTACCAAATGCGTTTGAATTGTACGGCGTTGACTTTCTCGTCAGTCACGACACATCTGGTGAAATATCAAAATTGCAGTTGAAGATATTGGAGATAAATGCAGAACCTGCTATTGAGCTTACTGGCCCGCGTTTGACTTGGATATTGGAAGAACTGTTCCTATCAACTGCAGAGATTTGCGTAAAACCCTTTTTCAGTGGCGAGACTACCGGGATTGGTCAGAGTGAAGGAGGGAGGTGGCCTGTCGGAGAGGAACGCAATAACATGTTAAAATGTCTTGATGAGAAAATTAGAGGATATGAAATAGCATAATTAAGTACTTGATCGGATGTGTGTCACACTGTCACACCGACAAAGTCTGAACTTTCCGCAAGAGAAAATTAAAAGAGAAAACAAAACATGTCTACAGAAAGTACTGGACCTTCGACCCCTTCAAGAAAGCGCTCAAAATGGGATGATGATGACGTCGATGACTCAGGACCTTCACAAATCCAAGTACCGTTATCCAAGCGTCGTCCCAAAGCAAAATCTGCCAAGCTTGTCCATGTCAAAAGATCTCCTTCGCCGAAACCACCAGTAGTGGCGGTACCAAGACCATTTCACAGTGTATATGTCCCACCAAGGACACGGCATCCACCTATCCTGCCATCTCGCTCTGTGTATTGCTATGAACGCCTCAATCAAATCGAGGAAGGATCTTATGGTGTTGTCTTCCGCGCAAGGGACAAGCAAACCGGGGATATTGTAGCACTAAAGAAATTGAAGCTCGAAGAGGAAAAGAACGGATTCCCTATTACCGCTCTTCGAGAGGTATACTCCTTGATGTCATGCAGGCACGAGAACGTTGTGGGGATACGTGAAGTAGTGGTTGGTGACACATTAACGCAGTGCGTTTCGAGTTTTTTACATTGGGCTTCGTTGTATCAATCACACGTTGTGTTTTTTTTTTGGCAATGTCAAAGAGTGTTTGTTGTAATGGATTTTATTGAGCACGACCTCAAATCTCTTCTTACTGTAATGCCCTCACCGTTTTTGCAATCTGAGGTCAAGACTTTGATGTTACAATTGTTATCTGCTGTGCATCATTGTCATTCCAATTGGATTCTTCATCGAGATTTGAAAACAAGCAATCTACTAATGAATAACCGTGGTACTATCAAAGTAGCTGATTTCGGTCTGGCGCGGCGTTATGGTGATCCTATTGGTGTAGGTGGAATGACACAGTTGGTTGTAACTCTCTGGTACCGGTGAGAACACCCTCTTAAATTCATGATGTATTGTATTAAGTTACTTCAGAGCTCCAGAAATTCTGTTAGGAGCAAATACATATTCGACTGCCATTGATATGTGGTCGGTCGGATGTATATTCGCGGAACTACTCTTGAAGGAACCTCTTTTCCAAGCAAAAGGAGAGATTGAACTTCTATCCATGATATTCAGGCTTCTAGGGCCACCTACCAAAAATTCCTGGCCTGATTATACGTCCCTTCCACTTGCAAAGACCTTAACCTTACCCTCTCCCCAACCTCCCCAATTTCGCCAGAAATTCAATTATATGACTGCAGCAGGGATCGATCTACTCATGTCATTGTTGACATATGACCCCGAGCAGAGGATCACTGCTGAAGAAGCTATCAAGCACCCCTACTTCTCGTTAGTTTGAAACCATTTTTTGATTTTGGCTGGCGCTGACGTTTTGTTGATGAAAGTGAATCACCAATGCCTAAACATCCAGATTTATTTAGTTCATTCCCTTCCGCGGCTGCTGGTGAAAGGCGAGTTTATTATCTCCTTTGTTAGTGATCATCTAAGTCTAATAGTTACAAAGTCGAAGAAAACCTTTCAATACTCCCCCAGCACCTGTCAGAGCAGCCGACTACAAACTACTGACAGATTTTGACATGCCATGAATGTTTACGTTTTCCTCAGGACTTAGAAGGCAATTTATTAATACACAAAAGTAGTCATGATTGTGATGATAACTTGGTAGATTAAGTTTTATATAAACGAGTTAGAGATTATTCGTAGCTCACTATTGCTAAGTAGAATATCCATACCGGTACATAAGAAAACACATTACAAACATAGTCAATCATCGTCAGAAAATTTCGCTTGAAGTTCTTCTCGCATTCTTTGAAAACGGGTTCTCGTCCTAGTCATCTCCCCACACTTATCACAATATTCTTGGACTTCTTCAACTGTAAATCGATATTCTTTCGCGATATCTCGAATACTTTGGTCAATCACATGGATGTTGGCGAGTGCAACAAGAGCAGAAGTGCTGAGAGCATCAGGCTGCTCCACAGATTGTTGGCCCGGTATTTGCAGTTCGCTGAAAAAAGAAATTCAATTTGTGCGAATGTTACTATGAATTAAATCAAATACTTTGTTTTGTTTCGCTTGGTTGGATTCGAGGCATCTGGTGTTTCTTCGTCCGCTTTACGTTTGCTCCAGGCTGGAGGAGGAGCATCTCCTACTTTGACTGTCCATTCGGGTCCTTCTTCATCCATTTCTTCCTCGGCCGGGCTTTTCCTTATGGATGTGCGATCTAGTGTGACAGTGGATGGTGCTGGTAGCAATACTGAGTACATTGACCCTGCATGTTGGATGGTATGTAATCCCTGAACATTCAGGTTCTGTTCGTGTATCGCTGTTGGTGGCGGAAGAGCAGGGAGCGGCATGCTTGTAAGGTCTGTTAAACCTTCCACTGTGCCAAGAAATTCCTCCTCGATAGAACCTTGTTTAGCTTTCTTTTTCCTTGTTCGTTTTGGTTTTTCCTCAGCCTGGCGAACGTATCCATATTGTCCCTTTTCGCCAGGAACAGGTTTCTTCTGCTCCACGATCCTAGCGATGAGTGTGTCAAGACGCGCTGCATTCTTTTTGTATCGTTCTCTCCATGATTGCCATGTATGGCGAGTAACCCATGCGTATTCCGGGTCGTTTGCCTATCGCTATATTAGTAAAGGGTTGTGGCATACTTGCTGCCGACACTTACAAGTTCACATAGTTGCTGGTACAATCTGTTTCCAGTCCTTCCGCCAGTCTCTTTATAGGGTATCTTCGTAGCAATCCAATTACAGAGGTGATTTTCATCTTCGTCACTAAACTGGGTTCGCCTGATCATTTTTAAGCACGAACAATGAAGAAGATTGTTTAATCATGAATGACGTACTCTTCACCCGGACGTCGACCGCCAGGGTTTTTATACACGAGGGGTGTATAAGAAACACCACCTCTCTCTATACATTTCTTGACCCATAGGTATGACTCAATATACTTGTTGGGTACGCCCTGATACGTTTTTACTAGATGATGAAATACATCTGTATTAGGATCAGCAAGGATCACACGTGCAGATTGGGCGGACGCGTGTGGATCTCCACCAGAGTGCTAAAAAAGAGTACTGTTGATTTTAACATTTGTGTAATAGGTAAGGACGAACCATGATACGGGAACTCAACGCACTCCTTGCATTGACATTAGCTATGCTTGGATGTATGTGCATTCCAATCGGTCCCCCATTTTCTACAAATATCTGTTTCAGAAGCATTCCTGCTATTTTGCACGCCTCGACATATGTATAAGGTACGAAATGTCTGTCTGGTCTGTCGGCACTTGTCCAACATAAGCGTAGACGTTCTTCTTCTGCTGTGCCTGGCTGCACAAGAATGTACCCTTGCCTAGGAACTTTTGCCTCAACTCTTCCACCTAGAGTCTAAACTTACAATGAGAGATAATTCCTAATCATGGCGAAGTCGTATACCGTAATGGTTTCACATAAATCAGCTTGAATCACTTGGGGAAGGTCCTTTTGTATGAAGAATTTGACGGTCCATGCCATTGCTGTCTTGCAAGATAGGCTTGTTCTGGGATTAGTTAAAAAGTACGTTATTAGGGATTGTAAGTGACTGACCATTTCGCTACTCAAAGGAAGCCCAAGTTTAAGGTTGAGGGTAAAGTCGTACAATAGGGTCTGAATCCATCTGGGTTAGGTGTTGTTTATATCACGTGCTAATTTCCCGCGATGTCTCAATTCACATTCAATTGGTGATGGTAAGTATGGATGTAGCTAGATGTATGGAGTATATAAAAATGTAATAAAATCACTCCAGTACCTTTCCCGGGTTCATTATGCCTCTTGGATCGAAAATATCTTTGATCTTCTTCATTAGCCCAATACTCACTGCGCTTTTCGAGTATTGGAGTGCGTGTGTTTTCATCGCACCAATCCCGTGCTCTGCAGAAATTGACCCTCGGTAACCAGCTAAGGATTGGAAGTTTAGTTTAACATAGCATAGAAAGGAGAGTTCAACATACAAACTACTTCATATATGTAAGGCTCCAACGCGTCTTGTATCTCAGGGAGATAAGCATCTGCAACGATATTCAGATGCAGGTTACCTATCAATACATGAGCAAATGAATGTGGCACAACGATACTGGATTGATTTACCATCACCAACATGACCATATCCAAGAACGTGCTTGACAGCTTTATCATGCAACAGCCCTTTGGAACGTAGGTGGTCTCGGGTGCCATCTACTACGACTTTGAACGATGAAAGGGGTACGGAGATGTCATACTTGTATGCTTTGCCTTCCTTGGAGAGAGCCTCTGTCACGCCTTCGCGCAATGCCCATAGAGAGGAGAATTGTGCAGGAGACTGGGCAAGCACACCAGTATTGACCAGAGGCTTGTCAGCCTCGAGTAACGATTCAAGGAGGTGAGTAAGTTTCTGAAAATTGATGAGATCCCAACGTATGCCAAATTATATGAAACATACCTCTTCGTCATGTTCGCGTCTGCCGCCGCTGGTCTCTACAAGCACGAAACATTCGGCACCAGCAACGTCATTTTCGCTAAGGGCTCTCCCTTGACCATGTTTAACAGCCAGGTCATAAGCGGTCCTATCAATGAACTCAAAGGCCGACAGGATTTCCGAGAGTTGACGTTTTACTTCTCGGTATAACGGTAGAACATTGTCAAAAGAAGGAAGCGCTAGGATGACATTGTTGGAAGCCTGGGGTGCTGGAGGGGTCAGAATAGATACCCCAGTAATTACACCTAGGGTTCCTTCGGCCCCGATAAATAACTGTTTTATGTCGTAACCTGGGTCCAAAATGGTTATATGTATGAAGGGATGCGATAGTAGCTTTATTCACCTGTATTATCTTTCCTAAGGGTAGTTAATTGGTCGAGGATGGTCCCATCTGGGAGAACAACCTCTAAACCGAGAACAGTACCGTGCAGTGAGCCATATCGCAGCAGTCGAAGACCTCCAGCATTTGTTGCGACGTTACCGCCAATTTGACAGCTGGTATTTAATCAATCCAGAGTTGGGGGTATATAGCGCCGAATGTAGGCAAACAATCCGTTCGACGCACCTTCCCTTTGCACCCAGGTCAACGGGCATAATATGATTATATGGCGCTACATAGTCAGTAAGTGATTGCAGGATGCAACCAGCATCGGCAACCAAGATACCTAAAAGGAGAAAAGTTGTTACTTTAATTTGAAGACTCATAGTAGACAATGATGGGAATGACCAGATACAGGGTCAAACGACCGTACTGTGTTCATGTTGGCGAGGGACAAGATGACTTCATCCTTCACTGGAACACTTCCTCCCACGAGACCAGTGTTGCCGCCTTGTGGGACAACGCCTATACGCCTCTCGTGACACCACTTGAGAATTTTACTGACTTCCGCTGTTGACTTGGGTTTCAGAACGGTTGTGGAGCTGCCACGAAACCTTCCCATCCAATCTGAATTGAATGGCTTGAGTTCATCGGTATGAAGTGAGTGTGGGGAAAGGGTAGAAAGGATTGATGACGGAGAAAGAACTTTAGCAAAATGAGCTAGGTCTGATTCGGTAAGAGAGTTTAGACGTGAAAAGGCAGAGGGCGAGGCGGTAGCAAAGCGTGGACGACAAGCGCTGAAAGGTAAGTGGTGGGCAACAAATCGAGAGGACGCGAGCATTGGAGATACTCTGGTCTGTCTTGACTGTGAAGAGGACTGTAAACCGGGTACAACTCGGACCTGGAATAAGATAAAATAAATAAATATTTAATTAACAATTGTTCCTGAGTTGTCGACCCGTCAGCCTTTGCATTGGTCTTCGTGCTCCCGACCCTGCTTCCATCTTCCGTTCCTCTATAGCTGCTCTGCCTTTCCCATACCCAATGTCGTCTTGATTCTTCCTTTTTCCTGTCTTATAGTCTTTCTTCTACTTCGTATCAACCCCTTGATATCCTAATGGCTCTTGCGAACCCACTTGATGATTGTACCACCCAAGTCGAACGAATTGATAACGAACGAGATTCAGACTCTCCAGGAAGCGTTCAAGATATCGAGGTTCTGCATGCTGTAGACCCCAATCTTGCCGTTCAAGGCGTCAAAATCCAAACAGCTTCCCCCAAGGAAGATTTTAGTCCCATGGATGAACCTACCCGTGGTGCATCTCTATCAACTTCTGTGGATAGGAATTCGGACACAGCTAGCGTACACAGTATGCCAGCAGTGCATGTATCAGAGCCAACGACACCATCAGTCTCACCACGACAATCTCTTACACCCTCTCAAGAGGTTTCTCGGTTATCTGCCCGTTCCCCAATCCCTCCTTCACCTCGAAACCAAAACTCCCAAGACGAACGCACATTAACTGAACAACAAAGACGAGCACGTCACAGATCGGCAATAGAAGTACGACTATCTATTATTTAAAAGGCTAATGTAATTTATTAATGTGTTGCAGGTCCGTTCTCCCAACCGGCTGTCCGGCTTTTTCACAAATCTGATTCATCGGCGGGAAAACTTCTTGAATCCTAGTCCAAGAGAGTTGATACAAGAAGACCAACCTGCTGCTCCTCGCCCACCATCACAACCACCTTCTCGTTCATCGTCTCCTCCCGGCAGACCAGCTACTCCTCCACCTCCATTCCCACCTCCCACACTACAAGAACTCGGACTGTCACTTTCAGTCTTAACATCAGACCTTTCTCCTTCACATTTCACAACACCTCCCTCAAGTGGCGCATTTTTGGCTCCTCATTATCTACTTCTCTGTCACGCTCAAGGTCTAGATATATTACCGTTAACATCGCCACCCTCTCCTCAGCCGTATGCTCTTGTCCGCCGGGTCAGCTTCAAAAGCGTGGTTGTAATGGAGCAAAGAGGTGTGTTGGTTGCAATCGCAGGACGGAGAGATGGCGTGAGAGTCTATGCTCTTGAGGAGGTTAAAAAGGCGATTGAATGGCGCATAGATGTTGAAATGAGAAGAGAACGTGAGCGTATGAGACGTGAAACAGTTAAGAAGACAACCATTCGGAATACCGAAATCTCAGATGCCCGCAGTTCTGTGGAGAAACCAAGAAAAACAAGCTTATCAACACCTCCGCCCGGCGAGCAAGTGGTCCAAAATGCTATGTATCATAATACCTCTTACGGGTCGCTGCCAACAGCATCTTCGCCACCCTCTGTCCCTTTGGTACCTCGTTCAGCTACTCACAGGATGTCTATAAGGAAAGCAAAATCACCCACTCTACAGTCGTCACCTCAGCAACTTGAAGATCGCGGTAACCCGCCACCATATGCTGTTGCACATTCTGCCCCGCCCCCACAATTGCGGACCCAGCCTTCCGCTATATCTATCAGGTCACGTAATACAACAGTTCCAAATTTGTTGGCTTCTCCTTGTCACGATTCAGAGACGTTAAGGGTACAGGATGATGATACAAAGGCTAATTGGGTCGAATCAAGCGATGACGAAGCAATCAATGTTGTTGCCGCAGGTTCAAGTGGTAGCCAAGCCCTAGACGAACGAACCAGCGTCACCCTTTCCGCTGCCAGAACCTCCACGTCGTCATCAATCCCCCCAATTATCGCGCAAGCGCCTGCCACCGCCCACCGGAGTTCATTTAACTCATCAAGGAGAAATCGCCCATCCAATTTAGACCTTACATTGGTTAATTCTACGGCTGTACCTCCACCAGAGCCTTCTCCTGCCCCAACCCTTTTGTCACTGCGTCAAGCATTATCATATCCCCCTACAGCTTCGCCAGATGTGCAAGCTGCACATGATGCGAACCGGCATATGGCTGATGAAGATGACGACGACGACGACGACGATGGTCGCATTAGCCTTTCCCAGGCATTACTAGAAAGCAGAATCCCAGACCTCCCGCCATTAGGGTCGAGACAATCTCAGCAGCCCATTCTGTTGACGTCTGCACATCTTGTCACGAACCCGGATAACACTGTTCTCACCACAAGAACATTGGACTATCGGCCAGCCCCTGGCCAACAAACAAGCATCGCCCAATCATCTTCGCGGCGAAGGCGTTGGTCTGTTATAGTAGGAAATTCAAATCCAAACCCTGAATCTCTTCAAGATGAGTCCAGACCGAACCCACCACGTACTGCACCTTCAACTGCACCTCTACCCAAAGATAATATGCCTAGCCGCTTCACCAGGTCCCACTCAACTAGATCAAGTCACTCGCAAAACTCCACAACCCACCTCTCAACATCTGATCAAACTCCCGTAACAAGTGTCCCAGTCATGAATCCTCCTGGGGATACAACATCTCTGTTCTCTTCACGTCCCTCACGCTCCTCGCGCTTTATTTCTCGCATCATCAGCAACGCTTTTAATAACAGACGGTTGGATGAACACCCTCCTTTACCAGATCAAGTTCTTACGGATACCGAAACCTCAAAACGAACAATGGGAACTCAATTTTCTGCACAAGCTCCTCCTCCGAAATTAGAGTATGTCAAACTTCCGGGGACGAAAGGAGCGCTTTCTGTGAAGGCCGTAGAAACGGCTAAGAAAAGGTGCGCCATTTCTACTATACTAAAACGCAGTTAATAACGATTGGTACAGTTTCCTTGCTATTCTTTGTGGTGACAAGGGAGAAAAGGTTGAGCTTTTTGCCGGTACATATCGCACAGCCCTAGGACTGTCAAGGACTTTTATCCTTCCGGACTCTCCTCGGTCTCTAGAACTCCAACTACAAGGAGACGACCTTGTCGAAGTCTTCCTCGTTTTCTCACAGAATGTATTTGGCTTAGAGCCGGCAACAGTCAGGGTTCGAGAAGTTCGCATCGGACGAGCTGAGAGACGAGCAGCGCGGCGGCGCGTCCGTGGGCAACGCGCAGGAGACACAACACACAATGAAACTGAAGCAGTTGACGAAGAGACGAATGTAAATGTTAGCATTGGCGTGTCTGTCGCCGTTGGATCGAATGCGGATGGCCAGAATAGACCGTCAACTCCTCCCTTGATTGCAAGTGAGCACCCTGAAGCGCCTTCCGACAGAGCAGCAACTCCTATTGATCAACTGGGGACGACGTCTTCTCACCAAGTAGACGAGGTCCTGACGGTGGCATCTGCACAGATGGGACCATACACAACTTTCCAGCAACTCAGCTTTGCGCCAAAGTTCCCATTGGCTTCCATCGCTGATGAATATATCATCCCTCCTACATACCCCACATTTTTGGATTACCGCGGCAAGCATGAACCACAAGAAAACGGAAGCGATGTAGATCTCTCTCAAACTCAATTTTCACCACCAGGGCTCCCTGTTCCCACTCCAAGTGCCCCGCCGAGATGGTATTATCGCGATCCCAAAAACGTCATTCACGGTCAGTTCCCTAGATTTTGCTTTGATTTTAACTGATCTTGCTGTATTTGAAGGTCCTTGGAAGGCATCCTTGATGCAGTTATGGTATAAAGATGGCTTACTTCCCCCTGACCTTCCTGTTAGGCGCGAAGAAGACAGCGAATTTATGCCGTTGAAAGACTTAAGACTGCAGAGCATAGATCCAACACAACCGTTCAGGTCCCCACCTCCTACTTCCACCCCGGAAACCCACGTACCTCGTAACTCATCCGACGCAGAGATACCTTTGTTACAACCTATATCTCTCCTCGCACAACCTCGTCACTTTGGACCTCCTGCCCTGTTTTATTCTTCGCGTGGTGGTCACAGTACAGCAATCGTTGACGCTAGAGGTCGATCTGTCCTTAAAGGTCGATTTTTATGGAGCAATGAAGATTCGAAGACCTCTCTAACTGGAAAGATGGGTGATGTTAAGCGCCTCGAGGCCTTTGATGTTAAAGATCGGGCAGTGTTAGTTGCCATGCGACAAGGAGGGTTGGAAGCGGTGGACTTAGGCGACGCTCTCTTGAAGCCGGCGGATGAATCACGGACAGTTCTTCCCAATTTCAGTCCAGCCTCAAGTAGCATCAACCGGAGACCCCCTTTTGTTTGGAAGATCGGTACACCATTAACATCCGCACCTCTTTCACTCAATCCTTTGTCTTTTAAGAACAAAAGTTCCAACCACCTTTCGAATCGAAAACAAGGTATCGCATCGGTTAAAAACCCTGCTGGCAGGCTTGATATGATGGGTGAATCTGACTCGGAAACTTATGATGAGGTGTTTTTCCTTGGACGAAAAGATGATGAACTATATATCTGTGAAAGGAACTTAGATTCATTCCGGATACTGAGGCTCAGCCCACAATCATGAAATTTTCTATGTTGCAACAACGTTCCTTATTATTACTTACAGTCACTACTTATTCTCTTCTTACATGGTTTGCAAAGTGTCTTACATTAATTTGGAATGTAGCTATGAAATATATCCGAGCTTGAACAGATATACCTCTGGATCCCTAAGTTTTTTATTTTGCATCCTAAGCATCTCTCGAAATAGTAATAGCGTGGCCAATCAGTAGGTGTGGCATTGATCTTTGGCGCAATATATCCTAGAGAAGCTACTCTGAACTTGGACAAAAGAATATCATTCATGGCATGTGGATGATATCTAATCTTACAACTTTTTCACTTATGACCGACCGTACTGTATATATTATTCGCAAGAAAATTAAAACAAGATGGGCTTAGATTGGGTTCAAAGCTTGGCCACCAGTTTCCGCAATTCTGTTTTCAATATCTTCCCAGTTGATGTTTTCTAGCAAAGTGTTTCAGCCCCACTGCAGCATTTAAGCATAGATTCTTATCAAGGCAACTTACCGGAAGTTCTGGCACAACCTCCACCCATTCTGGACAAGCAAATCCCGGTAATCTAGCTTTAGCATGTGCCTTTAAGTTCTCTGCAAATTCATGATAGCGGCCGTGCCATCGCGAAGCATGCTGAGGAAGTAAGGTAACAAATGCCATGGGACGTTCTCCCCACCTGATATGCGGACGAGCGACGACACTAACTTCTAAGATGTGTGGGTGACTTGCAAGCTCTATAAGTAATGGATGAACAATGTGAACGGCTAGTGTGGGTATCACTAACCTTGTTCAATTGCTAAGCTCGAAGCGTTCTATTGCGAGAAGTTAGCCTTGATATATAAAAATCTGCTGAATGAATACTTACCTCACCTCCTGAAATAATAATATCCTTGCTACGATCCATGATAGCCACACTTTTATCTGGGTGCATCACGGCCAAATCTCCAGATCTGAAGTATCCTCTATAAAAGGCTTTTCGTGTAGCTTCAGGATCGCGGAAATACTGAAGAAATCTTGTTCAGAACGCTAGGACGTAACTGTAAGCACGATTGACAAACCTCTTTCATGACAAGATTTCCTCTTGTTACTATTTCGCCAACTGTTTTACCATCGCATGGAACGTCTTTCAGCTCCTCAGTGTCCTTACCATCGTCAGGGTTATATACTACTCTAAGTTCCTCTGCCACTATCATTGCGTGCCCTTGTCTCGCCATGTGTCTTGCACGTTCTTCAGATGACATGGTGGCATAAGATGGCTTTTGGAAATTTCGGGTGAATGGGCCATAAGTCTGTAATTAGAAGCAGACATTAGTTGATTTTCTTTTTTTGCCGTGGTCACCTTACCTCCCTACAAAGGAATATTATAAGTCAAGCAACAAATTGAAACGGGTAAAAAAAATCCATACGTTAATCCGTAGACATGAATTGGTTTGATTCCTAATTTTTCTAGTCCTGCAATCAAGCTAGCAGTGGGGGCCGATCCAGCTAAGAGGTGTTGGCATCACGATGTATTCCAATTTCATGAAAAATGAACCACGTACCGATGTATGTCCTGATCTCTTGAGGTGGTTTTCGTGCTGATGGGTCATTTATCAAGCCAATCTATCATACCCGTGATCAGGTCGTCCGGTTCAAGTAAAAAACGACTAGGTGTACGTACCTGCACAGTGGGTGCACCACAATAATGCGTTACTTGGGAATTCAATAAGTGATCCCATATCTTGGTATTATTGACGGTCCTCAGAGTAATCTACAGAGGGGTAGTTTGAATGAAGAGGAGCCTTTGTTAGTTTTACCACACCTACCTGCGTCGCACATGCAAAGGTGCATGCCCAAGGGAATGTCCATCCAGAGGCATGGAACATTGGTAGTATCCTACCCTGGATGTTGACATGGTGTTGGCGGATGCAAGTGGTGCAACTTACCATAGATAAGTGGAATCACGATCCATTCTATAAAACGTAGTTGTGTATCAAGATTCATTTGATAAGGGACAGAAGACCTACAAGCCTTCGAAGGCATTCCCAATCGCCGCGAGGTACGATCCTAAGTGGAATTAGCCAATAAACAACGAAATAGTAGTAATGGAACAGTACCTCGTAACGTTGTTATCACACCTTTTGGCTAAACCATATACCAATCAAATTGTTGGATAGTCAGTGTGCGCGGGTGACGGACTTACTCGTCCTGTAGTACCAGAACTAATTTTGGAGTTATATGGGGAAGTTAGGGATGTAATTATGTATAACTCACGTGTAACATAGTGCTGCTGCTGAAATTTCATCTAATTCTGCATCTAGCCCACCCCACCCTCTCTCTTTACTGAAGAGCCTGCCTTCAGTGAGAAAGGTCTCATAGGGGTCCCCTTCTCTGCCCGTGTCGCGAGAGACAATGACTGGCATTTTAGTCCCAGCTATAAGATGCACATATTCGTAGTCTACGAGAATGATCCGACTTCCGCTGTGTTCTAAAATGTAGTTGACTTCTTGTGGTTTTAAACGGGTGTTAATAGGTGTTATGACTGCGCGAGCTGCGAGAACACCTTGATGTGCATCTATAGATTTGATTAAATTTGTACTTTTCTTTGAAGAATAGCATTTCAGAAACCTGCTATCAATGGCCTACAAAAATCTTGAATAAAAAACCGTCCCGGTTATATAGTCCACTTACGAGTTTGGTGCAATAACTGCCACACGATCACCCGGTTGGATGCCTGCTTTGATCAATGCATAAGCCAAATTCTGTACGCGTTGTGCCCTAGTGTAGGTGAGATAACTTGGAAACCCCTGTGTTTTGAAGAATCGTTACCAGATACTATAGGTATATACAACCGGGTCATCCACATCTTTGTGTATCAATGCAACTTTATCTGGATAGACCTTTGCTGCGTGAAGAAGGAATGACAGCGGGTTCTATGATAAATGCATAAGCTAAATAAATGACTGGAAGAGAAGGGTTACTCACAAGAGGTTGAAAATTGACGCGAGAATTTGAGCCAAGGTTTGTGGTGAGACTGCAGTTTTGAGGGGGTATACTAGCAAGGGTTGGAGAGAACATGGAGGAGAGGAGAGAAGAGTGTCGAATTTGAAATTAACATAATTAATTGCGGGGTAATTTAAGTCGGATTTATCCGGCCCGACCTGGGGTCCAGCAAAATAAATAAATAAATAAAATTTTGAAGCACAAGGTTTAGACAAATTTGGAATGATCAAACAAGAACAAACCACACAGCAGCACACAACCGTTTTGCAACGACTCTTCCTCTTGCATCACTGTCATTGATATCTCTCCAACTCCATCCACCCAATCTATCACAATGTCCGATTCTGCTTCTGGCTCTCAGGACAAAACTGTTCAAGTAAAGCTCGTGCTTCTAGGTACGCTGTTATAGCTCTGCATGAACAACAGGGTTTCTATCTCTTTGTTATTATTACTTTTACTTATGTTTCATTTCATATCAATAGGTGAGGCTGCTGTCGGTAAATCATCAGTGGTCCTTCGATTTGTCGGTCTTATCGCATTCTATAGCTCGCTATTAGTTCATTTACAAATTTTGTCACAGGTTTCGGACGAGTTTCAGCCAAACAAGGAACCAACAATTGGAGCTGCATTTTTGACACAGAAATGTCGCCTTGAGGACCGTATTCTTAGATATGAGATATGGGATACTGCAGGACAGGAACGATTCCATTCGCTTGCTGTTCGTTATCTTCGCCTTTCGCTCCAGCATATAGCTAATCATCATCTTCTCCAGCCAATGTATTATCGTAATGCTCAGGCAGCTGTCGTAGTGTATGATATTACAAAAGCAAGCAGCTTGGAGAAAGCAAAATCCTGGGTAAAAGAGTTACAACGGCAGGCTAACCCAAATATCGTCATCGCGCTCGCAGGAAACAAGGTCGATCTCGTTCAGCCATCGACTTCCTCACCAGCCTCTTCTTCATCTCCAGAATCAGAAGACGAAGCTGACGATGCCACTGCCACCCCAGGAGAGACAACTGGATCTTCCGAAAATGCTCCCGAGAGTCTTCGCCAGGTACCAAGGGAGGAAGCACAAGCATATGCAACAGAGGCTGGATTGCTGTTTTTCGAGACTAGTGCTAAGACAGGAGAGGGTATCGTTGACATCTTCACCGAAATTGGTCGGTTTTACATTTATATTCATCATTTATGAAGTCTTATCTTGTCTTGCAGCCAAAAAGATACCAATCGAACACATCTTGGCAGCAACACGCAGCGGTACAAATCGACCGGGGGCCGGCGGTAGCCGCGCAGCAGGTGCGCAGAATGAAGGTGTTAACCTCCAAGAAGACGCACATAGACCTAAGGAAGCATGCAACTGCTAAACTCTTTAATACATGCTGTCCGTATGTATGCATAACATTGTCTCCTCTATCTTATGATTTCATGCCCAAACTACCATTGCTATTTTTACAAACTTCCTGCCAATCCTTCTATCTAGAACACAGCCAATTGTAATAGCTTTTCAATATATCATCTTTCAAGGATGTCTTAAATATACCAAGACCGTTGCGTCCTTCAAAATGCTCGTTCAGTCAACATACGGAGGTGGGCGAACGACCTGCTCTCGTGATTGGTGATTATCTGGATTAAGATAAGGAGGCGGAGCATGACCATGCGATGTTTGTGTCTCTGTTGGAGGGGGAAGTGGAGGGGAAGGCATGCTAGGAGAAGAATCGAGAGAAGTAAAGGATTCGTGTAACGAGGATGTGGACCGGGTAGGTGAAGCTTGCCTGACAATTTCAGGCGAACGATATTCAGAGTCAATAGACGGGGGAGGATCGGATGGGTCATCCATAGCAGGCGGTGGCGGTGGAGCTTGCTCGTCAGCTGAAGCTTCATCATGTTGGCTAAGTACCATTCCCAGGGCTTCGATTGCCCTACCAGGTTCTCGTATGTCAGTCAACGCAGTAAGATCTGTGTCCATATTCGCCATTTCCAGCGTTGGGGGAGGGGTAGAGGATCTCTGTAACTCGTCCGAGTGACCGTCGAACTGCTCGCTGGCTTGAAAACCGAACTCAGTGCCCTCTCCAGGAATACCAGGTACAACAGAAACTGAATGTGACATAGGATGGACAGAACTATCAGGAAGGATGATTTCCCTCTCCGATTCTAAAAAGGTTGGTAACCTAGCGGAAGTCGAGGCTTCAGGTAAGAAAAATGGAGGTGGTGCATCACGTTCCTCAAATGGCGGGGGTGCAATGCTCGTATGCATACTGGGCCCAGCTCCTCCCTCTGTATAGGGAGGAACCGCAAGGTCCGAGTCTTCTACCCTGACTGTCCTAACAGGAGGTTTATCATGCTTTTTCTGATATGCCTGATCTACAGACTGAGAAACCTCCGGTAATGGAGCAGGAGGCGGCAGAATGGTGATAGGAATGACTAAGACTGAGATGCGCTCTGTGCGGTTGGCCATATCAACGAATGATATATATATCTTGATTTGAAAAGTGACCGAATGTAGCAAGGTGGACTGCGTGATCGCAGCACAGTCTGCATCGCAATTGACGACTCGCCTGTATTCCCGAATCTCCAGGTTGTCTTGGGAGTCTGATGGGGAGCCCGGCGGTAGGGGTTGATGTAGCACGAATCGTAACTGAATGGGCCGAGATGAATGAAACCGGCAGGATGCACCAGAACGAGCTATCGTAGACTTGAAAGACGATCCTAGAAAGAGGGGAGAGAGTGGAACCTTTGAGGAAGACGGGAGATGAGTGTCTTGGAGGCTCGACCCTTCTCTATTCGAAGGACCTTGGTGACCGGACAGATCGTCCAGCGTGTAACTGGTGGCAACTTCTGTTTCAGAATCTGATTCTTCATTGTCCACGTATTCCCTCCTGACGCGGACAGTCTGCACAAGCTCTGCCCTCACATTCCGAAGCCTTAAACCATGATCCACAACAATGTCGCGCGGAGGAGGAGGTACAGTGACATACACCGGAATGTTTTCATCTGCTGTAAAGGTGGTTCGAGGAACTTGGGCTTCGACACGAGTAGGCACTTCTAGAGCGTAAACCGCTGGCGAGATAGCAAGTGACAAAGTATGAGGAGTGAAGCGTCGTGTGTGCACAACTAGGCTTTTGACAAGCGAAGGTATTTGGGAATCGAGGGAGTGCAAAGTTGCAGTCAGCGTGTGCGAGAGTGATGAGAGAGGTGTTTTTATTGACTGTGGGGTATCTTGCATAAGAGGGATCGCGAATGGAAAAGATGAGGGAAGTGAATGGACACTATCGTTCCGAGAAAAGAGCACCGTCTCAAAGAATGAGAGCTCAATTTCATGGTCATAAGCCGCTTCAATAGTACGCAGAGATATTGTTCTAGGCGGAATAAATTAGTTTTTCCATAATGAATCTTGTCAAATTTCTCGGTACTCACATTCTGGACCATTGATGGGGGTTGACATCCTTAATCTGCAACTCTCCTTCTATGGAAGCCCTTTCGCCCTCGGCACCCAAGAAACCTTTCTGAAAGTTGACAGCATCTACAGTAGGGATGATGAGGATTTGTGGTTCTGAGCGGGGATGTAGAGCGTCGATAGGGTCCTGCTGAGAATATATTGGTGGTGGAAGAGACTCTGACATTGGAGGTCTCTTAAGGAGATGTGCTGGTAAGTATGAACGACGCCATTGATTGTAAGCTGAATTTATTATTATTTTATTTATTCCCTCAAGATAAGACATACATCACGTGCTTTTTAATTTAGATTTCAACTCGTGCCAGGCTCTCCAACTCACGGAACATTATCTCATCCCCACTCACTTCTCGCATCATAAGTAAATCCCATGCAAGCTCACGATGTCCTCCAAGGAGTCCCGTCCCTTTCTCCAAACTATCATCGCCTGTTTCTCCATACCCCATCCCGAAAGCCATGGTTGGTGGTGTCGATTCAGACACATCGAACGGATCTTCTGCGTCATCAACTACTTTCATTGCCTCGATCGACCGTCTTGCACATATAGAGAACCACATCCGTCCGTCATGGCTGGGATGCATCAAAAATTTTTGGATCATCCGCAGTATGACAGATTTGAACCCTAGCTTGCGGTCCATTTTCACCCTTTGTTTCAATTCAGGAGGTGAGAGGAATGCAAGTGAATAGATTGACATGATCGTCTTCTCCAGGTAACTCAGCCATGCGTCACGAGCCATTAATTGGAAATCGGCATCAACAATAGGGAGCCGATGCACCAAGGCCTCAAGTAGGCACCAAATCCATGTTTGGGGAACGGCCTTGACCAACACCTGGCGGTTTGCGTCACTTTGACTGAATCGCGTGAACACTTCGAGTGCAACATCCGCAAGGGCAGAAGGCTTGAGACTACCGGTGAGAGGGACGCCTACTTGCTGGACACAAGCCAAAGGAGACACTGCCTCAACAGGGTCGACAAGGTATGAGGATATCAAACTAAAGGTACGCTTGGCAATCTGGATATTCTTTTTGGAAAGTGGTGAATTATGAGATAGGTCGATGAATCCGGAGATATTGGAGAGGATGTAAATGACATCTTTTCGCACCGCAATAAGGTCTGAAAGAGAAAATATTGAAGAAGTTGGCTTTGGGCTCCCTCCGTTGGTATAAGAAATGTCACACAACCGAAGTAATATGTCAACAATTCTTTCGTGTCGCGAAATAAACTCCATGTTGTTCGTGAAAATGGATAGATTACGAATGATATTGAGGATCGTAAGAACGGTAGTTGCTGGTCGTGGCCGTGGTCCAAAATCCGGCTCTTTGGCGCCCTGATGTTTCTGAAGCGATGCGAACAAGGTAGAGTCCTGGTCGTGAATGGAGTTGATTAATTGTCGGTTGGTTGTTATCACCGTTGTGCCATTCAATGGCTGAGAATCCTCCGCGTTCTCCACACCGCCAAATGCATGGTCCTCCACCAAGTCAAGGACCTCCTCGAGAAGGTCTGGACAATCATATATGGGTAATCCAAACCCAGGTGTTTGTCCTCGCATTGTGGACATCAATGTCAAGGATGTCAATGCATAAGATAGCTCTGTTGCCAACCTCGAACGTATCGACATTGTAAGGGACTCGATATCGATGATACCCCAGTCATTTATGTCTCGTAATGGACGTCTTTGAGGAATGTTGGCCCATTCGTTCTCAAAAGCCTTTAGATCACGACCGCCATAAGTATCTACTTCTCGCGCAAGCGGGACATACTCGATCTTTCTCCTGGATGGTTGTGTACGAGGTCGCGTGGGCATTGCCATGGGGGTAGGAGTATGAGAAGGATGAGAAGTTCCGGAAGACAGCTCGGAAGGGTTGTGATCAGGGGTCACTCCGATATTCAACTGCGCCGGATACATAAGTACTGATATAATTCCGCACAAGGTAAGCACAACTCACAGAATTTGTGTCAGGTGGTTCTTTTGTGGAGCCAGGAAACATGAGTCACAGCGGAAATGGTGACAATGACTACTTACCTGTTTTTTGCCTAACACGTTTGCTATCATTATCATCCATATCTAATTTCCTCTTTATTCCCTGCAAGTCTTGATCCAACAGATTGTTCTCTGATGTATGTCTGACAGATTGTACAGAAAGCGAATCGATGACAGGCATGGAAGGGAGGCTGTGAGAGGAGACTTGGCTAATTGGTTGGGGATTGAGAGCGGAAGATGGTGGTCTTTGGTGAGGTGTCTGAGGTGTGTGTGTTGGTTGAGAAAAGGAAGTATTATTTGTGCCAATCACGGGAACATTTGAACCTGTCACTACCCCTTGACCTATTAAACCCATGGTGTTGTTCAATCCCCCTCGTTGCATGTTTGGCCCAACCAGTACAGGCTGCGAACTACCAAGAATGCCTTGAGGTGTGCGATTTTGTCCGGGTAAGGTGTTGGGCGCTTGTTGTATTTGTTGTGGAGCGCCTTGTCTTGATATCATTGCTTTCTTCTGTTGGTCTTGGAGATTCCGTTTGTATGTCTCTTCGAATGGATAAAGTATCGCCATGTAGTATTGAGACATCAAGAGAGCAACCGATGTGGAACCATTAGCTTGAGCCTGAGGGAAATCTTCCGGGAGGTCGAAATGTGGGAGTATCGAGCTCCAACCGTTATTGGCCGTGAGCTGTAACATTAAACAATCATGCGATCAATTGTTTTTTCAAAGCAGATGAATGAACACACATTAGGCCCTCCACCATTTTGAAACACCAAACCCCAGAGTTTGAATAGATTGATATCCTTGCCTGCCAACCTGAAAGATCCAACCTCAGATGATGGTTCAATTATAGTCCAAGGCGATTGCTGAGGATCGTAATTGGGAGCGGGAATGCCTGTGAGGGAAGGAGGCAATGGGGTGCCCCTTTTCGCCATAACATTGGCGAGGCCATGTAGAAATCCCTGCTGTCTTTGCTTAAGGGTATTGTTCCCCTGTGCCGAGTTACGATTGGAGTTGGCCTGGGACATTTGGGAGTCCAAGAAAGAAGTATTCATAACCATGTTTGGCGTTTGTGGGACGCTATGACTGTTCGGTATTTGGAAATTCGCATGTCCATTGGCTAAGGTGGCAGAAAGATCATGACTTGCTGGAGGATAGTTCGTAGAATTAATTCCTCCGAGGTATGACCCCGAACTTGTTCCGCCAGTAGTAGAAAGGGGAGATGGCATAGAACGACTGTTTGATGCTATTCTTGCCTGACTAGCTGCATTGAGAGCGGCCATCTGCTTGGCAGCAGCTGATGGATCTAGGCTGAAATATGAGGAAGAATCGAATGATGAATTTGTCGACATAAACGAGGGCAAGCCTGATTGATGATGTGCTCTTTGTTGTTGACCATTCTGCGGACTACCATAGGGTCAAGTCAATAAGAACCTTGTAGAGAAAACAGGACATACAGCATAGCCGCTTATTTGATTCGTTACCACCGCCGACAGTTTTAACACCAGAAAATTACAATCTAATTGCCAGCAGGTTCCAACTGCCAGAAACGTCGTCCTATTCGCTGTCCCAATCTCTTCTCATGCCGAGAACACGCCGTGTACCTTATGGCTCACACGCCTCATATCGCATCTCAATGCTGGTCTATCCAATATGTTTTGTGTCTTTCCATTCCTTGCCCTATGTATCGCACAATCCATATGTTTGAACATAAAAATCTACCATGTTCTTCCAGTTGGAAGCCTTTGAGGAGCTTTTGTTTATTTTACCCTGTGACACCGTGACACCGTGGCAAACCCTACAAGAATAGCTTTTCGAAGGAAAGACGTTTCTCTGGCAACGAACAACAATGTCAGAAATCGACGACATTTTTGTATCCAAAGGCAGGCTCTCAAAATCTGCCCTTCCGGTCCCATCATCTTCTACTTCTGAGAATACCACAGCAAAATCAAAAGGGAAAAAGCGGAAGAGCCAATCTTCCCACCTGACGTCAAATGTCACGTCAAAACCTGAAGAAAAAATATCAACTTCAAAAAGAAAGAGGCAGAAGCGCCTTTCAACTCCAGAAGTTGCCCCTGATAATTTCTTCAGTGAAAAGATCATATTGCCTTCGAAAAAGCCTTTACCTCCAGAGACTGTGCTTGACCCATCAGCTCAGTTATTGAAAAAGTCCAAAACAGTATCTCGATCTTCTAAATCGATCATCCTGAAACAAAGGGTTGAGGATGTGGATGCAGACTTCAAGGACTCTAGAGGCTCAGGATCCCGTCAGTATACCTACTGTACAGTATCTCTTTCCACTAACAATGACATTTTTTTGGTGACCAAGGTCGCAAAACAGAGGAGGGTTGGACAATATACAAAGAAGACGAGCTCGGAATCGGCAAGGATGGAGGTGGTATGTTGGCATATAATCAATCATGTGCAACATTTTGTCCATTTGTTATTTCCCAGACACACCTCTGTGTCCGTTTGATTGTGAATGCTGTATGTGTATTTATTCGATTTTTTCAAGACCTAAGTTAACACCAGACTAGGTTTTTAGTATCAGATCTTTTCAATGCGAACCTCTATGCGCGAAGACTATGTTTTATAAACCATTAGCTCTCCATGTCCCTGAATGGCTCGTTCGAAGCCTCACAAACCGCTTCAAATGCTACGGTTTGGGTGGTCAAATTGTAGCCTATAATGACCTGTTCCTGTTCGATTTCATCTTACGTCGTGTAGTGGTCTCGGTGAAATCACCAAGTATAAGCATTACCACAGGAGTATAAATTTATCTATACCAATGCAATCTGTTCGGACATTCCCACTATCTAGTTTTCATACATGAAATGTTGTATTCGATATTTCTGATGCAAGTAAACTTTTAACCTGTTAGTTATAATGATAGGCAGGCCTGTCTTGAGACTGCCAGCGCTCATGTATCCTTCTTCCTCCACCCACATTGTAAGTGATAATGGGCCGCAGTGTGATTATTTTGAATTCCACATCTATGAAGGAAAGGTACGCTATTCTTCAGTCTTCATCGTCATCGTCGTCGTAGTCTACCAAGCCAGGTCGTTGTTCCATTATCTCGTCCCCAAAGGGATCACCTTCAGTAATGGCTTTGTGATTTTCTGCAGCTTTCTTATTTCTCTTATCTTCAGCTTTTTTCTCATCTTCTGCCTTTTTCTGGAGATAAGCTTTGCTCCCGACAACTTTTTCTGGGTTCTTGCATAACTTAAGTCTTCTGTCAACTTCGCGAACTGATTCAACATCTGGGGGACGACCGTTTGTGATGATTATTGTTTTGATGGATTCAATTATGTCCCCCAAGTCTGTAATGGATAACAAGGCATCAGACCGATCTTGCGGAACCTTGGCTTGAGACCACCTTAACGCCATTTCAGGAGCAGCTAGAGACATAGCAGCTAACGCTATTTGTGATGGTGTGTAAACAAGTTCTGCATCTGTCAAACGCGAAACGCGGACGTGGTTAATCGCAGTGTTGTATATTTCTATGGGAAGATCGTTTGGGCCATCGGATATATTCTGTGCTTGTTTCAAAAAAGAATAATGACACCAACTATAGCTACTCACCTGTAAGTCTAGCCAGATTCCCCACAAAGCTCTATGTGCATGCCACACAGCAAACTCAAAACCTAGGCTTTGGGCAACAAGAAATTCAAGGTCAAGGACATCTGATGGTGTGGTCTTGGGAATATGGCTTGTATAAATTTCCAATGAAATGGGATTATTAGTTGTTTTCGTTGCAAGGAAAAGAGCTGTCAGCCTGAATGGTGTTAGAAGACAGAGATTCTACTGGTTAAGCCTGTTGAGCATACATGACGTTTTTCGGATGCCAATCCATTACAGTGTTTTTGAGATAGAATCGCTTCATATATGTCACGGCAGTTGCTTCTACTTCCTCTGGAAAGCGAAATATACCACAAAGTTGGGGGATCTTCGTGATATATAGTTTGACTAAAAGGTATTCTTCATCTGCATTTAAGAAAGATACATTTGCTGATGATCCAGGCTAACATTCCGATGTGAGCATAGTAATGGTAGACTCAAACGATGATGAATACTACACCTCATCGGTCTCGAATTTTTGTCGAATCACAGCAACAGCTGCCTCGTTCAAAGTGGCACGGATCTGTTTGAGTTGTGCCTCAGAGTAACGCCAATTCTTGAATTGAGTGCTTGCATCATATAGGGGTTTCTTTGGTGTATCTAGATTGGCGGTGTCATTTGTAGGATGTGTAGAAGTCATAAGTACCCTTAATACAATCTGAGAAAGAGATGACAGTAATTACTCCGAAGTTATACCAGTGGCATACACGTGATACACTACTATTAATGCCACAACTTGAACCTTCCCCTCATATACGTTACCATGGATTACAAGAATAGTACAGTGATATTAATACTACCGCAGGCGCACCTGATTGCAATAGGCTCCATACAGTAACTCGCGAAAAACCTTTCAGCGACCATAACCTTTACTAGTTATCGTTTTATGCATCCCCCTTCGTCCTAAGCTCCACAATTCCTAATGTTATCACAACTCAAATTCAACTTTGTCAACTGCTGGATAGTTGCTGTTGCACCCCTCTCATTCGCTCAAATCCTGATAAACGGACAGACCTTCACTAACGGTCTGTCCATAATCGATGCACCTAATCCAAACTCGTAAGTAAACCATTTATTTTTCGATTAGGGACTCTAATACAGTCCATGGCCCTAATCTAGACAATTTCATGCAGGCAGCGTACTTCCGATAGCCGTTGAGGTCAGCTAGAATGTCCCCAACGCGTTTCCGTGATTACTTGTATTCTGACTCTCAAGATTCAGATCTCAGGAAACGGGAAGCTACCTCCAGCTGCAGAAATACCTGGATCAAATATACCTACCCACTACGATCTACTCAATTTGTTCCTTGTTTCCTCGCAAACCAAATTAAACTTGACCGTTTCTGAGGGTACCCAATTCTTGACTAATGAAACTGGAACAGTCCGCCATTTGAACTGGTTACTGCCTACATGTGTACCGACAGGTCAATACAATGTATGTATTACTTTGTTATCGTTCCCCAGGCAGTTATTTATTTCTTGATATTGTTGAGCTCACATTCTATGAAACGTCACATATCAACGACGAACTCCACTTCATTATCACTCCTATACCCATTACAGTCGATGGTGGAGACAAGTCCAGTATATGTACCACTGGTGTAAATTCCTTGGAAGACCAACCACAAGCTTGTTCTCCTTTACCAGGGGGTTCCCCTTTCTTACCAGGTCAGGCGGTTCCTGTGTCAACAGATATGAATGTAACCCAAATTTTCAGCGGCGTCTCCCCTGATCACCATAACTCTACCGCCTGATGCTAGTTTGCCTCTTCCATTACCTTCATCCCTGACGGTTACTTCTCCAACCACCGTTTCCCTAGTAATTGTGTCCCAAACAGTCATTACAAAGACAGTACCTGGACAGCCAACTAACACGTTGACAACGTAAGTAATGTACTTGATAAATTTGTATCGTGATTGATGGAACCGTCGTATTGCATAGATCAATGACGACAGAGACGTTAGAATTCAAGAGCACGCAAACCTCGGACGGCTTTGGTTTTGTTCCTGTGAATGGTGACTCGCCCACGTTTCCTGTCAACTTCTTCCCGATTCTCCTTAGCATTTTCGGCACCTGTTTTTGGACTTCATTTGTTTTATGATATACACACATATATATAGACATTTGGGTAGATAGATGTCAAAGATTTGCATCAGGGCAGATCTTCAACAGCCGTCTTTATATATATACCCCCAAGAAATACGTTAAGACGAGTCGAATGAGAGATGTAAGTAATGAAGTTTTACGTTGACCCACAGACACATTGTGAGTTCCTTAACAAGTGTCATGTCAGTTTCACGGATGCTTATAATAAGAGGCTAGCATACCTATACTTTATCATGGACAGGATGATCATCCGTCCACGCTGTAATCCAGTCTTTTATCCTTGCTACATTCGACTCGAGATCTTCTGTACTCTCACTCTGTAGCTCAACTACGATTTCTGGGGGATATGATGATCTTGCTTCTTCCAGTACTACTTCCATGATCTCCGCCTCATTATTTTCCTGGATTTTCTTCAAAGAGTAATTTCTATGATACAATTAAGTATCATTGTGGTATACATAACAAACACCGAATAATGAATAAGCACACCTTTTCTCTAGCCGCTCCCAGAGCTTGGTGTGATCGCACCTCAAAACAACAACTAGGTCCGCCCATCGTTCGGGGAATACTTCGCATGAATGCCAGTCAAGGATCAAACCGCCTTCATTAACTAAAGGCTCCAGTTCATCTACCAGCTGATCCTATTTTCAAAAAAACACTGTGATCTGGATCATGTCTGCCTTACCTTATCTTCATCAACATTGTAGCTTTGCCATTCTTCATCATATTCTTCATAAAGGCCGTTTTCCTTAACCACATCCCCTACATTGATGTGCTTAAGTGGTATCTGTGATTCACTTGCAAGTAATTGAGCATGGGTGGACTTGCCGGTCCCTGGTGTTCCTGTGATTATGATAACAGGGCCTTTCATTTGTTATGTTAACTTTCGGAAATGAAGGGGAACTCGTGTCCGATGAGTTCGATGCAACAGTAACTATGGAAAAAAATGAGTATTTGCTGAAGAGATATGACTTGCGCTTGCTTGAGAGAAATATTACAAAAGAAAACAGAAGAAGCCACAACAATCTCTGCAAAGCGTAGTCACAGGCAACCAATTTCATCTCACCCGATTTGTCCGGCCTTGATTTCTTTCAACTTTGCTCTCGAGTATCCCGCATACATGATGGATTGTACTAATGAGCTGCAAACTTGTATCATATTTTCTTTGCATGTCAGTCATTCGGAATGGGGATCAACTCAGACAACTGTCTCTTCCCCCTCGCATGGTCGTTACATTTCTCTGTATCATAACAACGACGAACCCTGGGAGTCAACAGAAGTATGTCATTCCATAATTCATCTGTTCAACATGTCGCAACCTCAAATGGTCTGCACCCTTTTTCCTATGCATTTCTTTCGTGCGTGTGATCTTCCATCAAAACTGAATTGCAACGAAATGGCTGCTGTCAGATCCCTCAAGTCTGCATTGAATTCCTCTCCCCAGCTGGTGTAGAATGGTCGCCTCCCGGAGAGGTGTCTATATGCATTGACTGTCATTACCCGTCGTGTTGCGAAATCTGTCTACTTTCTATCTGTCTACTTCAGTGTCGTGGGTCCTCATGTCTGGAACATCGATTGTTTCTACTTTATCTCGGCTTTCTACTCCTGTCCCCGCAAAATCTTTAGGGACCCCCACTTCAGACCATCCCTGTCATTCTTCCGATGTCCATTTGCAGGCTCGCTCTACACCTTCAAAGACTTGTCCCCCCTCCAACCAAGCAGTCATCGTTCTCTCTACAACTCTGGTCATACCAGACTACAAGAGTTTTTGGAAACCCACTCCCATCGCGTCATTTCGACCCACCTACAGCGCTCTCAACGATGGTTCTCTCGTCACCTCTCCGTTTATAGATGACTTATTCAATGCTAACCTGTCGTTGTTGGTTATCGGCGCCCTTGCCATGCTATTTGTGCGAAATATCTTTGTATCTGGTGACTATCTTCGCAGGGGCAAAGTGAGGAAGAAGACGTTATTCTACTTTTTGTTTATCAGTCAAATGCTTGCACCTATCAGTTTGACGCCAGTCATTTTATCTTATTTCAACCAGCGAATCGATTGCACTTCGTTAGTAGTATATTTTATCTTGACTGACAGTTTCTCACAAAGATTAACTCCAAAGTGTTATTGTCGTGTCTTGCGTGTCGGGCTCACTATCTCTTGCACTACTGGTAAGCAGTTTTATTCCACGTTTTGAAATACTTTAAACCTGTTTCTAGATTACCGGAATCTTGGGTGTCAAAGCATACAAGTGTCTGAATAATCCTCGATTTGTTTTCATCGTGCTGTTCCTATTTCAATGCGCATTCAGCACTGTCGTTGTTATCGACGTAGCAACTATTCGTGGTGTTCGTAGACTCTCAGGTACGATAATGAACGCCATTTACACACGGCACGTGCATTAACTTTTCTCCGTACGAAAGGAAGCTGCGTTAGAAATAGCAATTTGCGATACACCAGATATTTTGTTAGCATACAGCTTTTGGAGTCCGTGTTTATATGGCTATGTTGTAAGTCCTGCTTTACCCATTAGTGAAAACATTTTATAAGTAGTGTCAAGTTCTGTATGCCTGTTGGAAGACACGAGGATCGGCATCTGCGCGTGGGCGCATATCGCTACAATTATCGATGGAAGATCTGCCAATAGAAATCCCCCCCGGACCCCCTCAAGATGATCAGCCAGCAAGCCGCGGTTGGTGGGACTACGTTCCAAAATCAGAAAATCCCAGGTCCTCTACGTCAGTTACTAAAACCCGGCAATGTCCTTGGCCATTTCGGTCAAAATTTAATGCCCAGTCTTCTCAAACCAAAAGGCATCCCGAAATCCCCTCACAAAAATCTGCATTTCAGATGTTACAAGAAGAACCGTTAGCGCGACCACCTAGGCAATCAACGATTCGAATATCGGAAAGCATTGGACAAAGAGGTCATCAGGACTCAGATAGTGGAGGTGGCCGCAACTCACCCACGCCGTCCTCTGGCAGTCGATTGAATAGGTTAATTCCTCGAATGGAACTTTTCCGAAAGGTTATGCAAGATGAGGTGCATCCCAGTCTTCTATCCAATTATGGCATTCTAAACAACCACTAGCTGTTCTACACCACATTCATTACTTCTACATGCGTGATTGTCGCAGTTCTTGTTCTCATCGGTGTGAACTTTTCGAATGGACTGAGTGTAAATGGCTGGATTGCTCTCAACTGTATGCCATTTACTTCTAGACATTTGATTTTCTTGTCTAATTATATGGCAGGGGGTGTTATTTCTGTATTGGCAATCGATAGCTTTGGTCGTGTCGTACGCCGGCATGAACGAGAAGCTTTGTTACAACACCCCTCTATGATTAGGGAGAACATCCGTTCACACAATTCTACCGCGCGACACCAAAGGGCTCAAAGGTCGACGACAGTGTCCAATATTACACAGCGGTGGAGGCCCAGAAGAGATGACGGAAGTTTTGCCAATGATTCCAACAACCCTTTCTCCGACACCAGGCATCTGGAACATGACAGGGCATCATGGAACTCTGGTACATATAATGAACATAATTTATGCGGGCTGAGTCACCCACCGTCACCAGAAGTGAATATACGAGAAGCACCTTTTGTCACGGTAGGAGATATCACCCCAACGTCATACTTTCCGACATCTGGCCGCGAAACACCTCTCGTTCCCCATGAAACAGTCGAAGGGGCCACTGTAATTGATGGATTTTCTCAGAGTTGGATTTTAGGCCGGATATCTACATCAGAGTCCTCAATAGCACACGCACCCAAGACTGGAAGCACTGCACAATAACCACTGCAACAAGATTCCGTATCTTTGCCATGACACTGAGTGTCTTAAGCTCGTGACTCGCTGGCACAGTAAGCTCTCGGATATTCGAATAGTTGTGTTTAGTGGATAATGTACATGACTGGGTCGTATTTTATAAGCGAGCTATTAGTGTTGTACATCGTAACCCAGGGGAAGCTTTGTACTCCAATAAATCATTTAAAGCCCTTGTGTCACGATCATGTGATTAATAATTTATATTTGGTCAAAATCTTTGGAAATAAAATGAATCAATGGATCCTGATGAAGACACCATAGTTTCCGTCCTTCCAATTCATTATTCAAACTCGTTGTCTCCTAATATTCACATACATCAATTTCCGTTATTAAATCGGCCTCTTCAAGTTCCTCCTTCGGCGCAAATAAGTGGCAAACGTATCAGCGCTCGTATCAAGCCTAATGCTCGGCGACTAGAGATCCATGTTCCGGCTGACACCCGCCCACAAGTCTGGAACGCGGAGAAAGCGAGAGTACTAGGGTCCGCCCAGGAGGAGGATGACCGAGAAAAGAACCAAGAAACCAAGCAGCTCAAGGAGGGTGAAGAACATAGACTTTCAGAAATCCGTCTCAAGAGCGAAGAAATCCCACAAAGAAGGAGCTATATGCTTGGTATAATGAGGGGCGGTGTGTAGAGCTTACTATCTCCAATCATAAAATATCTATATACTTCTACCAGACAAACTCCACCTTCATCCAATCAACGAAACACAGCAGTTACGGCCGATCCTCACTCACCTGGACATTTTGTCGCGTAAGACGCGGCGAACTCATGGGGCAAGCTCTGATTCTGAGTCTGATGATGGACCTCCTCCGGATCCTGATGAGCCGGTTCAACCACTAGCACCCAAGAAGGACAAAAAAGTGACAGGAGAGGCTAGAGAAGTTCAGGTTACAACACGCAAATCGGAAGACAAAAGTGGCATTACACAAGGCGGGCTCTCCTCTGTTAGGAGAGATATGCTGCAATTGATTAGGAGGGAACAAGACGAGCAGTGGGAAGATCTTGAATTCTACGATGTTGCAGTGAGTTGTAGCTGATTCAGCTGGTTATTCTACTAAACCTTTTTTTGTCAGGATGTTTATGCGGAAGGAAGTTTTGAGAGCATTTTTTCTCAGAAAAATGATCCTTTGGTGTGCAAGACTGATATGACTGCTTACTTCGAACATATTAATGGGTTGTGAATAATTGTTACGCCAGAGTAAAGATTATTATCCTAGTTAAACTCTTTATTCATTGTAACACAGTTCCTCTTCATCTAATATGCATCTTGCAATTTAACATTGTAATGGTGAAATCTCTGTATCTGGAAATTGCCGCCTGACCTGCCTTCTTTTTTCACTCCCAGCTTTTTTTTCCAACGCCTTCCAGGAGTCATTACGGCTAACCCTCACCACCAAAATGTCTACAGGTAGTGACACTGAGCCAGAATCTTTACAGTATCACGAGAATGATGGGTCCAGCTTACGGGACATTCACCAGCAATTAAACTTTGCGTTTTCAGATACCACCAAACCCAGTTACCGGGATGTAATAAATGCTGTAAAATCGCTCGAAAATTTTGATTTAGCTGCTGTTCAAGACGTGAGTTTTTAACACCACGGAGTTTTTTCTTTTTAATCTGCACAAATTATACAGGATGAAGCTCTACAAGATGAAATACGATCTGCATCGAGCTCAATTATACGCTTTTTACACAGTCTGGAAGCAATTGGCCCATCAACACCTGGAGCGGTCCATACTTTTAGTATTTTGGGTCGGTATCCAATGATTTTTTGTACTGGAAAATGCACATGTCCGTTATTTTATAGTGCACGTCAAATTCTTGACTACCCTATTTGCATACCGCGCAATTTTCCAAAGACTTGCCACGAAAGATCTGGGTCAACACAGAACAACCCCGACAATCGTATCCTGGGTAGATGTAGTCCTTGTCAAGTTGGGCATAGTATCTGTGTATTTTTCATGCGGGTTTTCTCGTTGTGAATGGCACAAATCACTACCCTCTCAGCTGAGAACCCGACGCGATGAAGATTGTCTAAGGGCCGCAACACAATTGCCAAGTAAGTGATTTTTGCTTAGATTGATATACGGGACCTCAAATTGCTCAGGTATGTGGGAGGATTTAAGTCAGGTTGTGGCTTCTGAGCATCATTCGTTGGCAGCAAGACGCCTCTCTCTGCATCTTCTCTTTGCAGGATATGTTTTGGGACCCCAGCTATTGGATTATAATCCTTGGGAAGTATGCGTTGGCAGCAATGTCAACACTCTATCTCCCGAATTATTGTTAGAGCGGCTCTATGATCGTTTAAGGCAGGGGATGTTCTATGAAAACATGCAGTCGTTAATCGTGTATCATCAAGGCGACCAAGAGAAAATCACTTTTGCGATGTTTTTTACCCTCATTGCGGTTCGAGCTTTTCTGTAAAGACCTTATTTCCGCTGCGTTGCTAATATAACGTTTTCAGGGTATCCACCAAAAGGTTAATAACAATGCGCCGAACAATATTGATTTAGAGTTCTTGCCTCGTAGCACGAGCTATCTAATGGAATGCTTGCAGTTCATAATGAATGATGAAGTGTCGAGCTCACTGTCGGAACTACTTCAAACAGAGGTGACTCCTGCTCAAGCTCTTCTGTTGAGCTGGGAACATGCTGTACCGTGGTGCTGGTCTATTTGGAAAGATCAAAGGATAGAAAAGGGGGAATTCATTACTTACCTGGTATTCACTTCGCCCGAAATTAAGACTGATCTGAGGTTGACTTTTCTTGTCATAGACACTCAAATGGCTCCACCATACAAATACTCGTGACTCCACGGTGTCCATTGATGACCACTGGGATGTCCTTGAAAACACAGATCTACGAAGGTCATTACTCAAGCACTATGAAAATGGACACAGAGCTTTACTGGTTTGAGTTATTCTAACGAGACCGTATGCATATCGTAATTGATCGAACGTATATCCAGCAAGTCCTTCGATTTACCGTGTTGTCCCTGCGTTCCACGGGAGTTACTACCTTGGATTCCGTGACTATCGGCTTCATCCACAAATTGTGCTGGGCGAGCGTTATATTATTGCACAACACTATTCATCATGTGGAAACACGCCTTTTTTGTCAACTCTTTCTGCACCTTTTCGTTATCGTCGAAAATACAGAAGATGAGCTAGCTAGTAAGTAAAATCTCTTGTGATGGTAACAAATCAAATGAAAAAGCTGATTTCGACGTCGTAAGTAAAAGATCTGATCTTGGAAGCTTTGTCCTTGTGTGATCCATTCATCATAGAAGTGGGCGTGAAGGAGTTAATTACAGACAAGGCATCCCGTTTTTTCAGCGAGTTAGATGAAGGTAAGCATCATGAGTCACATTACTTTCTTTCACTCAACAATTTGTTAGGCATATCAAAGGCTAAAAGGTTAGTGGTCATGACTTACTAGCATTCTCTCGATTTAGACACATAGCGCCATATAGCTTATTGCGTGGGACCGGGAATAACGGGATCAAGGACGAAACGATTCGAGTAGTAAACTCGATCCTGAACTTTTTCTGCATTATGGAGCAATCGAAGACAGAGATAGATAGCTGTATCCACCGCAACTTGGCGGTATCGTTTCTCCCATTCGTAACGGACCATCTTGCGGAAACACCACTCAACTCATTTCCTACAAATTGTTTGATTGGCTCTCTCCTTGCATCACTGGCATTCGAAACAAGGGACAAAAAAACTTGCGTCAGGACAGAGGAACAGGTTCTATGTAAGCTCGCGGTAACGAGGGAGAGAAAGGATTTATTTACAGCATGTGAGTTGCCATTCACTCAGATCATAAGTCACTGACGATAATACAACAAGCTTCATTTGCCCATTACATCGCCACGAACGAAGATTTACTAACTTTAGATCCCCTGCTACAAGCTGAAGCTTGGGATTATCTCCGGGATGTCCTCCTTCTTATCCTTAGACATGACTTCATAGGTGAGGATGAGCCGATAGCGTTACTAGCCTGTCTCTCCATTTGCCGAGGTGTCTACGAGCTCGCGAATGTGAACCTTCCGTGTAGTAAGCACCGTGATTTTTTACAAATATTTTAGTGTGCTGGATCTCCTAACTTCAAGGTCAAATTATAATAAACTCTCCTTGGACCATAACCTTAATTTCATGGTTACGGGACATCATCGAAGATAAAAGC
This sequence comes from Floccularia luteovirens, assembly GCA_009739215.1. Lineage (NCBI taxonomy): Eukaryota > Fungi > Basidiomycota > Agaricomycetes > Agaricales > Squamanitaceae > Floccularia > Floccularia luteovirens. The sequence goes on from VSJF01000001.1 coordinate 1,350,512, forward strand.
CCTTCTGGGAATACATTTTTGGGTATCTTACAGAAACAACTTGCTTCAGGCGGTAGGGTGCTGCTTGATCAGCTCGATCAGGTGTGTCGTATTTATTGTGGATCTTTTGGAAGGCGGGTTAAACGTGTAAAGATAACGAAGGGTCCACAAAAACGCAAACACTTGATGGCAGGTCAGAGTTTCTTTGACAGGTATTACTGATGTGAATCCCCCAATAGAACTTTCCATCAACAATAACACGAATTTTATATATTTCAACACATTTCGGTTCGGGTCGCCTCCTCATATTTTCCGAAATTGGTAGCCGTACTTAGGATTCGAGACGATATTCTCAAGGGACTGATCATGGGGTACCTTCGCCACAACAAACGTGGAAAGTTTATCTTCGAATTTCCTCGGCTGATGCTTTGGTGCTTCCGTTGCTCCCAGCTGTACTAAGAAGAACCCAAATATAATCTGGTGTTTCAGCGAGAGAGAAATTCTTGAACGATAAGGATAGTGCTTGTAACTAGTAGGGTTGAATTGATGTTCGCTGTCTACACAGTTGAATGAGGACTAGTCTTGTCGTTGTCATGTGATTCCGATGAAGTCTTACGTAATTATAGGTGCTCCGCGAGTCAACAACTGATAAGTTCCGAGCTACAGGTCTTCACAGGACACTCATCTTCATGTCCTCGCCCAATCTGCAAACTCGCCACCAGAGATCCCATTCAGCTTCGGACTCCTCTAGTTCATCCGACGAACACCTCAGATCGTCTAAAAAGCGTTCACATTATTCATCTACCTCCTTATCCGACCCCTCACCCGTCCAGAAACAGAAAAGGGATGCAGACGTCAGGAGATTGGGAAAACGACGTCGTCGAGAGCTTTCTGTAAGTCTCTTCTTGTACTCGTGCCATGTACATCTCTGATTGCTTGATACATAAGCCCACAATTCCCGGAGCTGACCGTAATGCTCAAGGCACTCCATGCTTTTCGGGCAACCAGCACACAGCCACTGCTCCAAGACTTCCTGCGTCGTCCGCTGCTTTCAATTTTATCCCTGCAATAGGCCAGGGGAGCCACAGGTCCCAAAGACCCTTACACCCTTTTGATTCAATACCTTCGGCCGAGTTCGATACTTGTAACAGGGCAGGTCTTGCCCGCCTTAAATCAAAAGCATTTTGGGAATTACATAGAAGTGTTGCGGAAAATGGCGAGGGTTTTGTCCGCAGAATGCGAGAGTACGAACACTCTCGTTCTAGACTTGAACTATACCACAAGGCGAAGGAAGCTCAAAAGAAAGGGCGGAAACGCTCATCCATCTCCATATTACCCTTACGACAAGTGGCTCCAATGGATGCATCCGATCTATCCGAAGATGAAGAGGATATACAAATATTCGCTGGAGATGTTGCAAACACTCCATCTCAAAAAACCCGCCATAAGAAAAGGACTTTGTCGTTGAACCTCATGGATGTTGATACCCTTCCAATACCATTCACCCCGTTTTCTGCCCAGGATAGTGTGGGCTCATCTCCTGGTACTGCCAGCTCTTCCGTTTTTCTATCCGACGACGAACAGCAAAATGTGGACACAACATCTGACAGGAATTTATTTTCTAATTCGCATTCACGGAACGCATCATCCATCCCGGTACTATCTCATTCTCTACCAGACTCAATGAATTCTTCTTTTGCATCGCTTCCATCACCACCTTCATCTCGTTCTGTATTACCACTTGATAACGGCTCAAATACTTGCACACCTTCCCTCACGTCTTCCGAAAAGGCGATTGCGGCGCTCAGTCTAGCTTTTGCAAATGGTGCCGGCAGCCTGAGTGACTATTCAGCCCTTGGGGCTATCCAAGATCTCCATGGTCCCTCGGACTGTGACATGGGAGAATTGTGGCGTTGATTCAACATACCGGGTAGATGGTTATGAACGAACACTCGTAAATCAACCCCTTTCTTATTGAATTGATGAACACGGAGCATACCACACTCTTCCTAATCTAATATTGCTCCCCTCGCCCTTGATATGATATTCGTAAATGAACGCTACCTTAATATGTATCACACCTTACCAATACCTTCACTTCCTTGTTGCAAAAAACATTGCGTAGTCACAACAATTCCATGTATGTATATATTTCTGGAGAACCTGTGAATAGAATACTGTATATTATTGCACCATTCTAATTTGAGCAATCGACTTGCCATATATGGAAGGTATAACTATTAGAAAGTGTGATGTATTTTATGAAAACTATTCGATAGCACAGTGCGAGTTTATTGTTGTGACAGGTTTAGTGTTGTATGTCGAATAAAATGAGACCCAGCATCAGCAATTAGTGGGTAGAAACATAGTTGAAGTAGCCTCCTCTTGTTGTATAAACTGCCCTCGCAAATACTGATCGCGCTCGCGTTGCAATTTCTCCACCAAAACTTCAGCTTCCATTCTTCGGGATAGTTCCAGACGGTGATTATCCTCCGCTATACGACGTGCCTCCATCTCCCTTTCTAGAGCTTGGTTCATACCTGGCCAGTGATGTTGGACCTTCAGAGGTTGGAAATAATGACAACACTCACTAGTAATGAGATTCTGGACTTTGGAAGGCACATATATATCTGCATCAACTAAGGTATTCTCCGTTGGCCAGCTGTTAGAAGATGAGCCTTCACCGTTGATCTTCAATGTCTGAAATCCCAAACGTATGTCATCTTCGGGCACGTTGTGACCCTCTATAGTACCAGATGACTTGGATACATGCATTTGAGGTTGTAAGGGAAGAGAAAAACGCGTCTGCTTAGAAGGACGTTTGACAGGCGACAATGTTATAGATGAAGGGTCCCAATTTTGGTCGCCGTCATTCTGGTGTAAGACGGTTCTCCGATCTTTTCTCTTCGAGTATCTTGGAGTATCTAGTGCAAAAAGGCTTGGAAAACGAGCATGACGCTTGTAGGTTGGAAGTGCTTGGTAATGGACATAGATGGGGTTATCAATAAGAACACGTCACAATTGGAAACACTTACATGCACAACGACCAGTCACTCTCACACCATTATGCCGGACACTAGTGGATGTTGAAGTCCTGCTTCTTACGAGTGCATGGTGGGACGAAGAGCCTGAAGAGCCTAAGGAATTGTGAGTACATACAATAAATTGTCGATGAGGATACTCTTACTCCTGGTTCTTTTTATGGGAGTTACTAACACATGGTCTTCGTGAAGTTGGCTAATGTGAATGTATGCACTCTGAACGCAATTTAACAGCCATACCCATGAGCATCTTTTTGGGTCCATTCGAGTGATAACGCGTAGCATTTTCCTGTTCTGCAAACCGTGTTGTGTTAGACATACAATTTACCATACGAGTGATACATTGGTTAACCCTCACCTAAAGGACCTTGCTCGTTGTCGATCCTTTGAAAAGGGGGGGCGTTGTTGAACATAATGTATGGCTTCCCCGCAAATAGTTATGAAAGTAGAAAATGAAAATAAAGTGGCCAGGGTGGCGAACATTCATAGAAGTATTCTGAGATACTGTGGGAACTATCATGACCCTGTGTAACATCATTTTCACATCATTACGGTTAACAATGTGCCGCCAACATTACAATACAAAACGTGTTACAGCTGAGATCTATGTACAATAATAACTATGTAGAAGGTGCTTCATTGTACTTATAGTAGCAAGAATTGTATTAAGCACTGTCCTGTTAAAGTGTGGAGCCAAGTACTTTCATTGCTAGAGCTCTTAAAATCTGTTGGAGCATCAGTTATTTTCTCCAAGAACCACTAAATAAATTCAAGTTCATACCTCCGCCTTCTGATTCCCACCGAGCTCATTGAACACTGCTGCTACCGATTTGCCTTTAGCATCGCGTATAGCCCCAATACGGTTCCCAGCATAAGCTCCAAGCATGAGTCCTGCGATGTTTGCGACAATGAAACCAAGTCCAGCACCACAGATGGCACCTATCCAAGCCCACCATGGAGCATGACGTTCAACCTCTGGTCGCAATAGCTATGGAAGGGTCAGATCATATTTGAGGTAATGACAAGGTGTTTGTCCACAAACCTCCTCAAATGCGTCGGCAAAAACACCGTCAGCATCTGGTCGAGCATTCGACCTGGTCCCTGAGTCTCCAGCACCGGCTCCGGCACCGCTGAACATGCTAGAGAATTGTGAAAAGAAACCCGAAGAGGATGAAGGATCGTTTGAACGTTGTGGACGAGTGTTGTAGAGGTTGTCATAATCCCTACGACGGTTTACATCTGACAGAACATAGTAGGCGTCTGCAACAGCCTAATTACCGAAGTAAGGATTAGTGGATGATGGTTCATGCGACAGACACGCACTTGGAATTTCTCTGTGGCTGCTTTTTTTTCTGCTGGTGATGCATTCGCTAGTCTATCAGGGTGTGTCCTGTACTACTTGAGTTGGGGAAAGGAAAAGGAGGAAGCTCATTTGATTTCTGACCTGAGAGACTCCTTCCTATAAGCCTGACGGATCTCTTCTTGAGATGCAGACTTTTGTATGTTTAAAAGCTGGTAATAATCTGGAAATTGTGACATTTGAAAAGGAGCGAGTGGTAGTAACTAGTAAGGACACAACTTGGTGGTCCAGCAAAAGTATATGTGACGTCACAGGTGCTTAATATGTACGTAATTTTATGTTTTTATTTTATTTATACAAAATCAACTGTTCTGTTCATTAAATTGTCCCATGTTGATTCATATAATCCTCTTTACACAAATTAGCTCCCAAGTCCATTAGAAAATCTGACAAACTACATACCTATGAATGACGAGTCGGGATATCGAATCGCATCGTCAGGATCTGGAGTAATTGAACGCTCTCTGCCGGATGTAATATCCTTCTCAGCAATTGGTACAAATTGCAACACACTTGGTAACAACTTTGGAACAGGCCGTATATTGCGAAGCATGCTCTGAGGTGGAAAGGGAGAGCGGGAGGTCGAACAATTTGAGGAATTATTTGATAGATTTTCGTTCCGAATTGATGGAGTTGGTGATATTGGTCTATCGCTCCTTCGACTGATTGCGTCAGAGATTTCTTGTGTATCTAATGATGCCAGCGATATACTTGACGGCATAGATACATTGAGGCGCTGTGAAGGAGAAAACCGCTTCAACATGGATATGCTCTTTTCCAATTCACTTTGCTGGCTCGAGATAACTTGATATGGATTCTGGCTATCGCGGATGCTCGATGCTTGTCTCAACTCTGTGTTACTCCAAGCAATATCGTCACTCGTTCGAGAGTCACGTGTGGATGGAAAGTTGGTTATAGGCTTGTCGTGGTCATTATACGACAAGCTAGACAGGGGTGGATCGTCCACATGGACTAAGTCAACCTTTCCACCTTCAGGGATGAATACCAACCTTGTCTGTAAATTTGCACGACGCTCAAGGCTGTCATCTTTCCGGTCAGATTTGTTATCAAGCGGGGATGTAAGTGACTGTTGTGGAACTGGTTGCGCTGGTTGTGATATTTCCGGTATGGAAATAGGGTCGGGAACCGGAGGAAGGAACTTTTCAAAATCTAGCGGTGGGGGTTTGATACTTCTTGGTAACCCAAAATTCCTCTCCGGATCTGAAATTTTCGGAGATATGGCTGATGTGTGGGAGTCAAAGACAGGGTCGGGTTGTGTAGGTTGGAAAGTGGCCTTAGATTCGTGCAAAACAACTAGGAGGTTGTGAGTAATCCATATGTATATTTCAACACCTCGCAAAAATCGCCCAGCACACATCTCGGAGAACTCGACTATTTCAGGATCGATTAACAGTTGAGACAATCACATAGACAAGATACCTACCACAAGCAAGGTTCCCTATTCCAAGAGAGGCACTGATAACAAGAGCAACGATTGGTGCCATATAAGATTTGAAAGGGAACCACCACGATGATGCAGGTGACAGGAATATATTAAGAAAGATCTTGAGAATGAATATCAATGATATCACTGCTTCCAAAGTCGCTTCAGCTGCGTATATGCCACCCTGTTTTGTGTTGGGAAGTAGCCTCCAAAGTAATTGGAGGATGGGGATACAGAAAGAAGCAGCTAGTGTAATCCACTGCAAGGTTTTTCCGAGGATTCCCCAGCGAGACCAACTAGCACTGTGTCCGACACCAGCCTCTGTAACCGGAGACTCGCTCCTTGGGCATTGCGCGACATATTTCCAAGTAAAGAGATATAAAAATCCGACTGACAACGCAAGGAAAACCTCGCGAGCATTGGTAAAACCAGATAAGGATGAACTTTTCCGTTTGCTGTTTAGTTCCCGTAGCAGGAGTTGGGTAACGTCTAAAATAGCAGCAATAAAGACCAGCAAAGATGATATATACAGATAAGTGGAGATGCTTGGAAAATATTGTCAATTAATCAAAACAAATTCAATTTTATCAAATGGGCATACAGAGATATGCTTTTCTTGATAAAAATTATCACAACAAAAAGTCCAAACGCCGTACTCCCAACGCAAAAGAATGGAATATCAGAAAAAATCTGGAGCTTTTTTCCCAGAGTCAGTCATATCCGGAAAAAAATTGAAAAAACTTACTACGGCATCATCATCATTATGGGAAGATGACGAAGAAAATAGATGGAATGCACCCGGCATTCACGAAACAAAGAAATGGTTATAACGAGAATTAGATATGCAGAGCAATGTGTTCAAAGTTTATGTATCACTGCAAAATTTGAGCGCGGTGCAACGATATAAAAACGCCGAATGACGCAAGAGTAGACCAGAAGGATTGGAAATGGGTTTACATACAGACTGCAAGCCAGTTAGAAGACAAATGAATGGTAGGATTGCCAGGGAAAAGGCTCAGCCTGGGGGAAAGGATGAGAGAAGGATGAGAGAAGGATGATAAAGAGATGCGACGCTAGTGAGATGAGCACCATGACGACTAACAGTGAATGACTTGACTGGTTGGCGATGCAGGGCTAAATTAACTATTCCCACAGCAATATAACAGATATTTTACATTTAAATCAATGTCCAACCCCTCCTTCATCTCCATACACTGCCACTACTACTTGTTGCTGTTGTGCCCGTCATTTGCCGTACAAGAAACATTCCTCTACCTTCGTCAATACTCTTGTTATTTCGCATTCCTATCACACTTTTCGGGCGCGGTCTAGGTACTGCACCATTATTACTCGTCCCCATCTGTTTTGTTGGACTGATACTTCGTGTTGGGCTAAGCCCGCCCCCAGTTAGCTGTCTTAGAAGTGAGGGGTCTCCACCACTTCCGAAACCAGTAAACTGTTTCGCAATAGTAGTTGTTCCGGTTACTTGTTGAGAAACTTTAATTGATCCAGTGTGCGAGGGTACTAAAGGTGTACGAGTAGGTGACGCTTGTGGGGACCCTCCAACTCCCAATAAGAGCTAGAATGTGTCAAAATAATTCACGAAACAAGGGATTGCTAGAAGACATACCAAACACTCTCGGCACCAAACGCCTCCTTCCCCGTCACTTTTTGCCGCGCTATCCAGCTTCTTTCCACAACCGGGCTTATCCTTCTTCTCCTCCCGGCCCCTAAGAAATGAGAAGCCTTTGGGTGTCTCTTTTTTCCCACCACAGACTAAGCACGATGCATGCCAACGTGTTCCTTGTGGGCCAGGGACTACTCCTCGTTCCATAGGCGAAACAGCTTTATGGCACCCCGGACAAGTCGTTCGACTTCCAAACCGAGGAAAAGGTGCATTAATCGGAATCGAAGGCTGCTCATATCTGCTGGAAGTTACACTTGGTGACTGCATCCTTTCAGGAGATGATGGAGGGATGGTAGTTGTTTGTGTCAACACAGAGGATGTTGCTGTGTTAGAATACGAAGACTTCATGGAACTGGAGCTTGGGGTCTTGCGGATTTGATACCTTTCTTTTGGGGCACACTTCACATTCTTCTATGAGTTAAGTGGGGAAAAAAATCATTAGGCGCTCACTTCGATGTGACATGCATTCCCGTTGGCTTTCACAAATACAGCTCTGCCCTTCTCTGCCTCTCTAAACTTCCCATCGCAAATTGCACACGTGAAGCAGTCATTATGGTATGTTTTAGGGGACGATCCGTTCTCTCCCGGAATTGTGACATATTTTCCTCCTTCTGTAACGGTGAAAAGGGGACCTTCGCATTTTGCACATCTAGAAGAGGAAGTCACCGTATCAGAGGGGGGCGAACCGTTACCCCCCGCTTGCGATTTTAGAGCTGGAGATTTAAAAGGTGAAGGGGTCGGTCGCGACTTGTTGTCAGAAGGTGTACCAACTGGGGTTGACTTGTGGCTTTTATAATTTGGGGTCCCATTAGGGGTACCAAGTTGACTAGCCGTCTCTTCGGTGATAACATCCTCGGGTGGATCAAACATATCCTTCCTAGTATATCTCGACCCGTACCCCCGCCCGAACATTTTAGAAACACCGAATATATCTGCTTCTTCGTCAGTCCTTGGGGGTGAATCGCATCCAGAAGCGGAGGATTGTGTCATTGAATCTGAACAGTCTGACATCAAATCAGGGGTGGAAGGTATCATGGGACTGAAGTTGATAAGAGATTCTATAGGCTGGAATGTGGAGTTTCGCCGACTTCTGCTTCCACTGGGTGAAATCGAAGGCTGAGACACCCGAGTTATGTTCTTGGGAGAACCACTAGGCGATTTCGAAACGTTACTTAGGAGTCTTTGCTTCATCTCTTCGATGGCTTCTTGGGTAGGTGCAGGACTCCCTGTTTTGTTCTGTCGAACAGGGCTCGGACTTCCAGACCCACGATTAGGTGTCTTTCTCAACGCATAATCGACTTGTTCGAGTTCGGGACTTCTTAAACGTTCATATCGACGAACAGGACTTTGTTCTTCTGTACTAGCTCTGGGGGACCCCCCGGACCAGACATCTGTACTTTTCGCCCGATCGTACTGACGGTCCATCGAGGGGCTCGTGGCGGAGCTTGCGCCCGAGGTTGAATACCGAGAACCGATATTTTTACCAATCATACTCAGGCGCTGGCTCAGCTCCTCCAATGCAGGGCTACCCTCGCGGCTCTTTGTAATACCTAACCGTTGCTCTAGTTCTTCAATTGCTGGACTGGCCTCTCTGCTCATAGGCCCTTTCGGATTTGAGTTCATACCTCCCAAGTTGTTGATATGGTCGATCCTCGGGCTGTTCGGATTACTAGCCCAACTTTTCTTAGGTGTGCTTGGACCGCGTTTCAGACAGTTGTCAAAACAATCAGAGCAAGATGGTCGACCTAGCAAATCAACCATAGGAGAATCGCCAATATTCTTAAAGCAACCCTCGCAAGTAAAGCAACGTTTATGCCAGAGCTTTCCTGCGGTGTGGACAAAGCCACCTTCGGACTTTAATGTCGTAACAGGCTTGCCACAGGAGTAACATGGTCCCTTGGAGCCACCATTTTCAGTGAAACACGTCTTGCACAAGTAACGCTCGCTATCGGATGGATGGGAGGGATCTGGGTATATAGTCGCATCTGGAGGAAACGGTACGGCACATATAGCACAAGAATGCGTTGTCAGCGTTTCTTTGGGTTGAAGCACTGAACCATAAACTTTGGAAAGTGTCGAATCGTAGGGAGTTAGTGAGGGGAGAATATCAGCTTCTGGATCAGGAAGAGTTGAATGTTTGAGAGGGGATGGAGGGCGCATGTTCTGAGAAGTGGTGCAGGCTATATAATCGTGCACTCGAGAGGTCAGCGTTGGTGATGACGATACATTTGGGGTGGAAACTGGGCGAGGAAAGCGTTTTGTTGGACTAGTCTGCAGCCCGGTTCTTTGAGAAGTGATTGAAGGAGAGTCTGACGTCGAAGGAACGGAAGCAGGAGTTGTTCGGACAGGTGATACTGATCTCGAACGGGAAACATAAGTATTAGACCACTTGTCCTGAGGTGAATCTTTGGGGCGCAATTGATCCCAAGAAACTACTGGAGCTACATAGCAAAAACCTATGAGCACGCAGTGATTGACTCGGAGACATCTACATACCAACTGAAGCTCCACCACATTGACAACGTGCTCCAGCAACAATTTCACCACATCTACGACAAAAGCCCATAGATTTACTTGGTCCAGCAAAGAATGAATGTGTTATGTGTAAAGTAGTACAATTCAAGTTCAAGTTGCTCTTACTGCACCTCAAATTCAACAATCACGTGATCGCGATTTAACCCTGCATGCGACCATTGCCAATGGCCATCCCTGCAAACGGTTCCTCATCCGGTTTGCTCACAAAATAAATTCTGTTTAACGACGAATTTGACAGATAGTTCCATCCGTAATTTGTTATAGATTTAGACCCTGATATATAACCAAAAAATACCACTCATAACTTGGATCGCTCAATGGGTTGCCAGTCGACACGCTCAATCTATAGACAAGCAACAATAAGATACTGTCACAAAGTTGTAAAGCAAGGCGACTTGCCATCTTAGGGTGTATATCAGAAATTCTTGCTGTGCCAGTTAGCCTCATGGCTGTAATGATTTCTCTCTGAAGAATTTCTACAATTTTTGCCACGCCCGCAACCCCGTAAGCCTATATATATGTCTTCAGTTCAGGTGTCATACTTGATGACTGATTTTTCTTACACTTTGTGCATATAAGAATGCACGACCTAAACCAACCCCTCGTGCACCAAGACAAAGTGCTTTCAGCACATCTGGAATATCGAGTAGTTATAACACACCGCCAACATTTAAGTATATTACAAACCAGTTCCCCGTCGAATACCACCTGTCACAGTCGCTTGCATCAGATCTGTGGGGTTTATGGTGTGCAGCACTTACCATCAATGTAGACTGAGATACATAATGAAGATTAGAGACAATCCTGTATTGCTTGACAAGAATTTACGAACCTTCTGTACGTTCGAACACGTCGGGTCTTTGTTGACGGAGCTTGTACAGTACTTCCATTGGTGGGAGGGAGCTAATGGTAGCTTAGGATTTATACCTGTCTGATGAATTGAGTAATACCCACTATTCCAATTGGCGGCCTAGATAGTTTTAATAATTCATTCAACCGGACGTAGGAGGACAACTTACCACCATGATTTGAGATAAGGATTCCATCCACACCCGCGTCTGCAGCCAAGACAGCATCCTAAGTACAAGATCTGAGCATGACCTGATGACAAAAATGGTTTAAGCATCATACCTCAACGCACTGTATACCTTTAATAAGTGTTAGATGGATTATATATTGGAAGTGAAATTGTCTCTACTTGCCTTTGATCGCGATTGGTAGCTTTGTTATACTACGCAGCCAGGGGATTGTCTGAAAATACCCAGTTTAACAAATACCAGGGAAGCTATCTCTGAACTGACCCTTTCCCAAGTCATGTCACGGTCATCGTTGGCAATTAGTGCTCCAGCTGTCCCAAAAATATTTGACTCCCCGCCAGCCGGCTCATTTTCATCCCAAAATGTTGGTGATCCCCGTTCCTCATCTTCTAGTATCCAAGGACTACGAATGTCACGTTCCCGATTTCCAGCCACGATGGCGTCAACAGTCAAAAATATGGCTTTGTATCCCAAACGTTCTACGTCGCGCACTCTTTTCTCAGCCATAGCATCATCACGGTGCTTATATAGTTGGAAGAAAAGTATTTGAGATGGATGGGCTGCTTCTACGATATCTGCCGGAGACAGTGATGCATTAGACGATACCATTTGAATGAGAGAAGGTCCCAGTCCTTTGGTTATATTGGTTTCACCTAATCCGACGCATGATTCAGATTTAACAATTGCGTAAGTAATTGGTATACCTTGTGGATGCCCCAGTTTTGCAAGTGCGGCCCCACTCACAAACACAGGTATCGATGAAGGGAAACCAAGAATGGTCGTTGAAGGGTCGCATCTGGACACTGGACGCATGACTCGCGCATGGAAGAAAAACCGAGAAAATGCGCGCGCATTTTCCATATTTGCTGGATTACATTTGATGATTAGCAGTTGTCCAAGAGTGTCTAAAACAAGGAAACAAGTACTGATTTCGTCATCCGCCGCAGAGGAATAGTATGAAAATGCCTTGTGTGACAATGTCTGCTTTGCGACGTACTGCGGGGTGATGATGAAGATATGTAAGCAAAAAGATTCACATGTACGAACCTCCATTTCCGATAGACTTAATATCCTGTTCAAAGGTGGACGTCTTTTCTGTGCCTGCTCAACTCGTATTTCATCCTTTGTTTTAACTCTACTTTCCAGCTCTTGGGTAATAGTCTGAATGGATTCGGCGTTAAGCGGTCCTAGGTGCTTAGAAGCAGGCAGATTGTTTTCGAGAGCATTTGGGGGATGTATAGGGGTGTAAGCAAGGGTGGCATCGCGTCCAGCATACTGGAGTATAACCTTGGAACCACCTGGGTGTTCCTATTGAAATCGGTGGTTTTATATACAAAATTGATGGAGTGAATGAATGTAGAGTTTACCGATAAAAAGTCCGTAACGTCGTATACGTGGTCTTGGATGATGACCCAACACGATCTGAGTGCGTCATTTGATCAGAGTGACCCTGAGATTTAAAGAAAACTGAGGTATACTGTGGTGAATTGTGTTGGGCGACTTGCTCAAGCGACCAGATAGGCATGGTGGATGGGTGTGGATGAGATGGGGGAAAGGAGGAAAGGGCCTGGGGCTAGGATTTAATATGCGATCACGCTGGTTAGCATCGTGTCCTATCAGGGATTCACAAAATTACTTCTTTATAACTATCCTTGGTCTCACAAATTTCATTGTGGTCATTGGCGGGTACCTCCGGACCGCTAATTATCCCCATTCTTACCGGGTCCACGATGTCAGGAAGTCATGTCGTAGTCATCATTGATCATGATATACCTAGCCTGAGATAGTTTTAACTACTACCAACACTAGTAAAAGTTGGAAATATTTGAAAAAAGAAATGTTCATCCCTGTGGTCCCTGTGGAAGCGAGGCGTTGTGGCGGTGTGATGACAGGTCCAAACGGGGCCTAGAAATTGACAACAAACTTAGTTTAGTATTACCTTACCAAATCCAAGCGTACGAGCAAAGACAAGCATTAGTATATTACTCACAACATATCTCGTAAATGTACTTTTTATGTTTTCCATTATAACAAGCCACGTGATATCGCGTTGTTTGTATGTGTTAGAGATGAACCGCGCACCACCCATGCGGCCCCCAATTGCCAAACAATAAGTTCCACAATTATTCTGTCAACCATTATCATCGCTTCAACACACAATTATGGCTCGCTTTCCGAGCAGGAAATCTTTGGAGGCAATGAAGCGCGCAGACTTACAGAGGTTATGCAAGGTATCTATCTCTGCAGCCATACCTCATCCCCGTTTTAATCTAATCTTCATTATTCAACCAGGACTATGGCGTCAAGGCCAATCTCAAATCAGAGGCGTTGATTGACTTACTTCTCGATACACAGTATGTATACTAGTCCAATCTTTTGTTCCGCTAGTGACCTTCATCCTTAAGGACTGCGCCGCCTCCGCCTCAGCAAACTCGCAGGTCTGTCTCAACAAGGCAATCAAGCCAGGCCGGACCTAGTCGAGTTAGCTCAGTAGTAATACATGACACAGATGAAGAGAATGAAGTTGAGGATGTGAGCCTGCAGACAGAAGAGAAGGACAACACACCTGCCGACAGCTGTGTTGAAATCCGAGAGCCGTCCCCTCCAGCTGTCCCTCCGCCCCGTACAAGAAAGGCCAAAGATTTACAAGTAAAGCTCGGAGTTGGCAAACCAGTAGTTGCTGGAGGTAGGGGTCCCCGAGCAGTGACAAAATCCATGAGTGTTTCAAGGAGTAGACGAGGGAAAACAAGCAAAACACTAAAGCCGACTGAAGCTACTATAGTAGAAGGTACGTTATTTCCTTATGCTGAAAAATAGTAACATAACCTCCTGGATCCAGAACCTGAACCAGCTGTGGATAGTATTTCAGGTCAGTTGTACTTATGGGCTAGCTTTATTCCCGTTGCCAACGTGTGTAAATTAGTCGAGAACCACCCCCACGACCTGTCTGACCATCAAGATGAGAAACCAGAGCCGGAACACCAAAATCCCTCCTCTCCGCACCCGAAGCTACCAGAAACGGATGTCGAAAAACGTATTACGGAAGCGGTAGGTAAAAAAGATGTTCAAGATTAATCATATCTTAATCATGTATTCAGATACGACCACTATCTGACCAAATCACGATTCTGCACTCTGACTTCGAACAGAATAGAAAACTTCACATCGAATTAGCGCAACTGAGGGATAGAGTAGCGACGCTGGATAGTCTACAACAAACTGTCGATACCCTTGCAAAAGAGCTTAAAGAACTTCGGGATGCGCTCGCAACTAACAACTTGTCTGCTGAGGTTAAAGAACTTAGAGACAGCATGACCAATTCACGTATTCGTAATCCTTCAACACCACCAAGACCAACAACCCCCACTTTACCAAAAGCACCAGGGTTTAGGTGAGTCATTTCCATGCAAATATCGGTTACTTTCTAATCACTTAGTATGGGGTAGTGGTTTGGGTTTCCCTTCCGCCATGCGGGGTCAGACAGCTCGGGGGGCTGACCCTCCTACCGCACAACACGCGGGCGTAGCACCTAATGGTGCTAAAGCCTCTCACCCTGGTGTTGCACCAAGTATGCTTGGAAAGCGTCATCGTGATTCTACACCAAGTACCACTACAAATGAACTGGAAGCAGAGATCGGGGATGCGCTAGAGATCAAAGCTTCAAAGGAAGATATTCAACCAACCAGAAAACGTGCAAAGACGTCTGATCATGGTACAAGGGGTAGTGATACACATTCACTACAGTTGGCAGAAGATATGGGAGAAATAGAGGAACAGACATTTGCACCCCGTGGACCTAGTTTCACCGTTTTCCAAGGGCCGGATGAACATTCCGAAGCTTATGTTGACCCACCCCCACCAACAAATCGTCTCCCTGACTACTTCGCTCCCAATTCACCCTCTTCTGGTGCAAATTCCAATGCAAGAACTGGTCCCGCAACCAGTTCTGCAACAGCTCCTGAAAATCAACACCCTTTCAGTTTTTCCTTCCTTCCTCTATCATCAACATCTGCTAGCAGTATGTTCATGCCTAGCTTTCCTTATCCAGAACCACCCCAATCTCCTTCACCAGCGGACACAAGTGTGAAAGGATTTATGGACCAAGGTCACGAAAGGATATTTAAGTCATTTGGACTGCCATCTCCTATTCGCCCCACCCGACAAAGTGGCGCACCATCCTCGTCGGTTACCGCCCAATCAGACAGCCGATCCGAATTTGTGAACCCTGCGGCATTGACGCGTGGTGTGTCATCAGGCAAACAGAAGGAATCCTCGAGTAGTGATGTGACCTCAAGAGAATTATCACCAGTTGACCAGCCATCTTCATCAGACCCTAGTATCCAAACTCTATCTGATTCGATACCTATCAAACGTACGATGTATGGGACTGAATTGGATGGGGACTCACGATTCGGTGATTTCGGGGCAGAAGGTGTCGCGAACTTGTTTTGGACAGGAAAAAGATATTGATGATAGTCGGATGTGTTTTTGCGACGTGTTTTGAAGTTTTTTACTCAATATTTTAGTGTAACTTGTTAGTAACCCTTACAGGGCGTGTTCTATCATCCCCAATTGGATTTCCGATCCTGGTTTTATATTGGACATGATTCTAAGAAATGATAATTTAAACCAGACTATCTCATGACCATCATGAGTTCATGCTTGTCATATCAGAAATTATTCTTTCGTATAACAAAGGTCCGTAAGTATTATTTAAATTATTTAAAAAATAAAGCGTTAATTAAATACTTGGTACAACTGAAAGCACCTCTTGATATAGCAATTCTTAATAGCAGATACGTTAGATTTCAACAAGATTAAAAAGCCTAAACACAAAATTATACCTTTCAGATCATCTTTACTCAAATCATCCTTATGTACTAAGAATATGCCAGTAATCAGTTAATATAGTCTCAATCAGATGGCAGAAACAAACGTACAGTCGAATTCAAAATATGATGAAGTGAGAGGGGTGACCACTGGCTCATCATCTACATCATGCTAGAATGGGATGTTCAACAGTTGTCAGGGGAAAATACAAACGGTTTCATGAACTCACATATGCTGCGAGATACGGATGTTCTAAAGCTTCTATCACATTTATACGCTTTTTGGGGTCAAAAGTCAACGTCTTGGATAAGAAGTCGATAGCTTCCTTCGATGCTTCGGGGAAAAGCACTGCAAAAGGACGTCGTTTGCGAATAGGTAGAGCTCTGATGTAGTCGCGGGACCTGCGAGATGTTATCGCATAAAATTCATCAAGGCTCGGGGTACCTAATTGAAGAGGTGTAAACAAAGCGCTGTTGTCGGTTGTGATGTAAAGATGAATATGATACCTATCACATCAAGAATGAGATCGAGTTGATGGCTATAATCCCGACCTGGGAATAAGGGGCGTCCGCTGAGAAGCTCCGCTAGTATACATCCAACGGCCCAGATATCGACTGCCTTCATAAATAGTTCAGACACTTTGAAGATTTATCTGTGACACTCCATTACCTTAGTGTACATTTTGAAAGACAGCATGATCTCAGGTGCTCGGTACCACCTAGTGGCGACGTATTCCGTCATCAAACCGACTTCTTGACCCTCGGAAAGACTGGTCTGTATACTCCTGGCTAGGCCAAAATCGCAAATTTTAAGGTCACAGTTGGCATTTAATAAGAGATTCGCCGGCTTTAGGTCACGATGAACAATGCCAGCACTGTGAATTGACTTGAGACCACGGAGTGTTTGATAGATGAAATACTATGACAATTTTATAAGGACGAATCTGTGATCAGGATAGGCAACAACCCACTTGACAATGGTCATCTGTCAAATTTTGCGTGCGGATGACCCGGTGCAGGTCCGTTTGCATAAGCTCTTGTATAACTAGTTTGGGACATATATCACAAAATGTGAGTGAACCAGAAAAACATATGGCACGTACAGTAAATTTCCTTGAAAGAGTCGAGCGTGGTTGGTTTTACCACATCCAGAATCGAGACGATCTAGTTAACATGATTGAGAGAAGGATTTCTAAAATGGTAAGGTAACCCACATTCTCGTTGATACATGTTTCAGAAAAGAACTTGAGAAGCTTTAATTCTCGCAAAGTACGCAAACAAAATAAGATGTGATCAAAAGGAAGTATCTTCTTGATGGCAACGTGACGACCGGTAGGTTTGTGGAGTGCAGCGGCCACAGTCCCATAAGCACCTTCACCAATCGCATGTAGTAGTTGGTAGTCGTTACCTATGGAAATGTCAGTAGCTACAAAGACTGCGGCGGATTGCTGCAGCCTACCTATTTCGAACTTGGGAAGTGTCTTTGAGGATTTACGTGAAGACATTATGAGAAACACCAGAATCCAGCCGGTGAAGTGCGTTACAAAAGAGATAGAAAGCACAAAGGGAATGTGAATCCAAAGGTGGGATTATGGGACTGGGGGCCATGGATTGGTTTTTAAGTTGAGCGATAAAACGCCAAGCTCATATCTTACTGATGGAGACATGGTATTGAAACTAGCAATCTAGCCAATGCATCGTGTAGCGGACATGCATGTTTGGTACAATTCGGTGAGCATGATTTACAAGAGAATGGTTTCGATTGCAAGACAAAATGCAGGTCATCGAAATGAAAACACCAAAGTAAGTGGCCAGAGTGTCGGACATCGGTTTCAAAGGTGGGACTGTCATGACGACTAAGAAGGGTGCAACGGCGCAAGAGATCTCTCACACGTTCTGAATCTCAGACATTGTAAGTAATTAAACCTGTGCTTTGTACAAACATAAAATGATTTATAAGTGAACGCAGAGTTTTTTTTTAGAGGTGTAAATTTAAAATAGGAGCGGATAAGCTGTCCTATAAGGCTGTAAGATAAAAGGGGCTGTACAGCAGCACTGTAAGCAAATAAGTCAGCAGTTCAATGCTTTTAAATGTCAGCATTCCCAATCGATCAAGATCAAACATTCCCAACGGTTGAACGGATAACGTTGAACAGTACTGAGGTGATTTTTCATGTAGGTGAGGTGAGTACGATGGACAAACAGTGCATTGAAAACATTGTACGTTGTTCAATAGACAAGAATGAGAAAAGACAAAAAGATATTTTTTTTAGAATTAGTTATTTTTAGTTGGACAGAACCGCATGTTCAACTGTCCAGAACAATGGGATTGGTCATCGCTTTGCACCCCATCCGTTGCCAGGGGACCATCCTCAAAGTACAAAAACCACAAAGTGTTGTTCTCATCCCTTTCATACATCTTTCTTCTTCCCTCTTGTGGTCTTTGCGCTTTTGCCTCTTTCCATTCCCTCCTTAAGTCCCCAGTAACCTATCTTTTTCATTAACAACACTCCGAAATCGCTAGCGATGATTGCTTCCGCTTTGCTTAGCCTGGTGCTTGCTTCCTTCGCCTCTGCTACTGTCCATAACGTCGAGGTTGGTCCTGGCGGAAATCTTACATATTCTCCAGAAAACATTGTACGTTCAGTCTAATTTCTTAGTTCGACTAAGTGCTTACCCTCTTCCGTAGGCTGCTGTGCCTGGTGACCAAGTTGTGTTCCACTTCAACCCAAAGAACCACACAGTCACTCAATCAACATTTGCCGATCCTTGTGGTATAGATCCCAATGGTATAGATTCTGACTTGTGCGTATTGTCTACTTCTTCCCTCTCCAATTTCGGTAACAGATTCTTTTCTTTATAATAGCCACCCTGTAGCCGCAAATGACACTGTTGGCTCAACTTTTACCGTTAATGTTACTGATGTAAGAGAATTTATCATAGCTCACTGTTCAAATATTTATTGATCAATTTAAGACAAACCCAATTTGGTTACACTGCAAGCAAACAGTCCCCAAAAGTCACTGCGGTGCAGGAATGGTTTTCGCTATTAACTGTGGAGCAGATGGCGCCCCTAACTCATTCTCAAACTTCAAGAAAGCCGCTCTGGCATTTGGTGCAGCACAGGCTGCAAGCGCGTCTGCTGCGTCTGCCGCCCCCGCTGCTACAACTCCTCCCACTTCTCTCACCACTGCAGCATATGGAGACTACACTATCGCAGCTGCACCAAGTGGAGCAGTTGTTACAGAGGCCATTACACTTGGAACCGAGAGTTGGACCACAACTTACACGTCTTACCCGAATTCACCTAACCCTACACCTGCCGCTGCCGCAGGCGTTGTTCATGTCGTTCAAGTCGGTATCAATGGTACATTCACTTTCACTCCACCTACTGTCCCTGCCCAGCCTCGTGACATCATCTCGTTTGTCTTGTGAGTAGTTTTAATACTTCATCGTAGTAAATTACTCAAGTATAATTCTTACAGCCATGCGAAAAATCATTCAGTGACCCAGTCATCCTTCAACGATCCCTGTCGTAAATTGAATCAACCGGGAGTTGTTGCCATCGATTCTGGTTTGTGAGTATTTTATAGCAAGATACCCTCAGTGTGTATGGTTTATTGACTTGTTTTCGTAGCATGGCCGTCTCATCAAATGCAACCGACGCACAATTACCAGTATTTAACTTGACAGTAAACGACACCGCACCCACCTGGTTTTACGTACGTGTGGTCTTTATTTTGCGTATATTATCCGCTTATCATACCATAACATTGCAGTGTGCCCAACAATCCCCTTCTAGCCACTGTGGCGCTGGAATGGTATTGTAAGTGCTTTTTTATTTGAGTGACAGGACCAGGATTCTAAACAGTTTTTGCAGCGCCATCAACTCTGACGAATCCCCTTCCTCTGGTCGTACAGTTGCAGCCTTCCAAAATGTAGCTAAGAACTTGAACGGCACTTCCGCTGCAGCAAACGCACCACCAGCAGCAACCAGCGCAACGACAACGGATGCTAACGGTGCTGTCTCAAACCGTGTTGGTGGTGTGGTGGTCTCTTTCGTTACTGCCATCATCATTGCATCGTTCCTTTAAATGTGTGTACCACCCATGGACCGTCGTTACGCTCTTAATAATGATAGTATAATTTGAGACGCCTTCCTTTCATTTTCGTTACTTCTGGAACGTAGAACTTTGGTTCCTTTAATTTCAGTTAAGATCGACTACTGGTAGACGGTTTATCTGTTATTTGGGAGAATAAAACGTTTTCTGCAAATACCCATACATGTTCAACAAGATGGTTGGATTTTCACAACACAGTTAGCTTGCAACAGTCCAATATATGCAATGTTCTACAATCAAAATCAAATTTAAGATAGATAATAACAAAGCAAGTTTTCATCCACCGCCTGAGGACTCCTTGGCTTTCTTCAGTTCCTTTTTCAACCTCTTTTTCTCCTTCCGCGCTTCATCGTCAGAATTTGCAGCTTCGATTCTTTCTGCCTTTTTCTCCTTTTTACGTTTCTTCTTTTCAGCTTTCTCCGTATCTTCGTCAGCATCTGCTTGAGAGACTTCTGACTTGCGCTTGCGCTTTTTCTCCTTCTCTTCCTCCCTGATGGAAATTATTTCTTCAACTGTTACGGTTGACGTTGTCAAGGCTGGTGGGGGCTGAACGGGGGCAATTGAAGGTCCCGCAGAAGATTCCCCGGTACGAGAATAATCAACATAGTCCCGACTCCATTCAGCTGGTGTGACCCCATCCAGCTGTTCTCCGTGTTTACCAAGCTTTCCATCTTTAACCATTTTCTTCTTCTGTAACGCGACAGGGCCAAGACCCCAGCGCCTCGGATAAGTATCCCTCTCCATGATACATCTCTTCACCTTTGCAACAACACCGTGGTCACATGTCGCAAGTTCCACCGTTGTCATCTGCGCAACAGCGAGTGCGATAGCTTCACCTATAATATACCAAAACTTAGTTAATGCATTAAAAAGGGAGAATTCCCGCACCTTTCGTGGTCATCAACACAACCTCCTCATTCAATGCAATGTCTGCTTCATATCTTAGCAAACCAGGGATCATAAGTTTTGCGCCATAGCAGACGGCGTTTACAGCACTATCTTTGACAACTATACGTTTATATCCAACCATCAAACATTCTAGAGGCCGAATAACTCGTCTTAGATAGGACTCTAAGTTCGCCAAACTGTGAGTTACGACCCAAGGTGAAATAAAACAAGTAACTCACCATCTCTTGTGTTGTCATACAGCCACTGTGCATCCAACACATCGTGCATTGTGACTATATCATCATTCTCCGACATAGCACCACTTCTCACCCGACGCAGCTCTTGCATGTGCCCACCAACCCCCAGTATCAATCCCAAGTGAACACATAGTGTACGGATGTATGTACCCGCTTCACATGATACCCAAAACACGGCGAGGTTACGCTTCTCATCAAATTCGAGAAGTTTGGACTCGTGTATTGTCCGAATACGCAGTTGTCGCTTGACTGCTGAGATCAAAGGGGGACGCTGAAAGAGCGCCCCGGTCAACGTTTGAAGCGCACGAGGGAGTGCAGCTGGATTGGGCAAGACGTTATGCAGACGAAGCACGCAGACATATTCCTTCCCTGTAATTTTTTTGGTTAAGGTTCACATGATAGAAAAAGATAATTCGTTTACCTGCACCTTGCTGCGACTTCACGAGCCTTGTTGCTCGGTCAATACAAACAATCAAACATCCTGTTACTTTTGGGTCAAGCGTTCCACTGTGACCGGTTTTTTCAACGCGAAGAATCCGTCGCAGCCATGCAACAACTTCATGCGACGAAGGATTTGATGGCTTGTCCAAGTTGATCACCCCAGACCTATTTAGATAAACAACGCGTTTGAATACTGTTATGCACGGTCTGTTGAGGAACCCACTTTATGTATGAAGTAATATCACGTTTTAGTGGGCTGCAGCCAGTGGGTATTGGTGTGAAATGACTGGATCGCACAAGAAGCCGGTCATAATTTTTGAGTAAAAGCGGCCATTGCGAAGTATCAAGTTTTGGCTGGGTTTTCTCAGACTTGATAGCAAAATCGCCATCCACTTGTGCCGAAGCAATCTGTTCTCTTGTGAGAGCGGATGCCATTGTTGAGGGCATTGGCGTCGTTGTTGGACACTATTCACTTAGCCTTGCTTGTCTTACTATTCAAGCAACAACTTTTTTTCAGGCACCTGTGCTTACGTAAACAGAGTCGGATACAGTACAATATCGTATTTCGGCATTCGCCGCAGATACTGTATAGGACATCCGATCAGACTTGTGCTTCAGTGTACACAGAAACTCATTACCAGCTTCCTCAAGAAATCAAGATGGTTAGTTCTGCCTGGCATTGCTTTGCTGAGTTACCTTCTCAGTAGGCTTCATTTTCTTAGCCCAAGGCCGCTGCTGGAAAAACCCCCGCTACGAAGCATAAATTCGTAATTGACTACTCGAAACCCGCCAGTGATGGCGTTTTCGATGGCGCCGATTTTGAGAAGTACTTGCACGACCGTATAAAAGTCGAAGGCAAGGCTGGTCAATTAGGGGAGAGCATAAAAATTACCCGTGATGGTATGAACTCCTTTTAAATCCTCGCATGACATTCAGAAATACTGAGCCTTTGATAGGAAACACCAAAATCACTGTGACTTCCAACATCCCTTTCTCTAAAAGATACCTCAAATACTTGACCAAAAAGTTCTTGAAAAAGAACAGTCTCCGCGACTGGATTCGGTAAATTTTGCTCATTCTGTCAATCAGATTCTTTCTGACATGACTCGAAGTGTCGTTGCATCCTCGAAGGATAGTTACAACCTATCTTTCTACAACATTGCGTAAGTTATTTTATTAAGATTGAAAACTCATAATCATACATATATTCTGCAGTACTGCTGGTGATGACGATGAGGAGGAGTAGGTGATATGCCAACATGATTGCCAATATAACATTTTATCAACAAAGACCTACTACGAGTGATCCTAAATTAATAACTATGATATCTATTCGATGTGTAAATCTAACATGTCATGAACCCAGAAGCCGAGCTACGGGCATTTAGGAAGAAACAACGGAAGGGGATACCTTTTTGTCGTTCTCGTCGGACTGTTTCAATTTTCCTAAAACCTTCATGGCAACATCGTTCCAAACAAGACGAGAATTAGAGAGGGATTGTCCGCGGAATTGGTCTGCAAGGAGACTGCCAAGTTGGGCTCGAAGGAACTTGAGAGCAATATTTGACTTCGGGGGAATACAAAATTTGATCTTGCGATCAATGGATACTGTGTCTGCAATGAGCTGTAATTGGAAGAGTGCTAGTAAACTTCCCATTCCCTCATAAGTTTGTCCAAACCTGCCTTGAAGTCACAGTCTCCACAAAGTAGTAACATGGCCACATCGTCAACTGGCCCACTTTCCCATGCATACAGTTTCTTCGAGTGCCTATATATCATATTAGTGGTGTTCCCATGCACAAAAAAAAACTAGCTAACATGAGGGTAAAATAAGCCATATGATTTACGCCACCCTCTGACGGCTTTCGACCGAAATTTACAGACGATGGATGGAAGGAAACTTTTTGATTATTCGTTATTGTCGTTATCGTATTTTTCGATGGGTCGACAGACAGGATCTTCGGATACAGGCCAGCCACCAGAGCAGCATTAACGAGCGCCAAGTTTGATGAGTTAGAGTTCAATTCCGAGGGAACATTTACAAAACGTGTCCTGCGCCCGCCACGGCTGATGGAAAAATTAGTATAATTGCTGGAAATTGGACGTCACATACCGACTCAGCTCTCGCAAGATTGATTTATCTACTCGAATGAAGGATGAGTCAATCAAATATCTGGAAGTGGTTTTGTTAGAGAGGGCCTATGTTTAGATGATAATTTAGTACTGTACCCTAAAAACTGCTGACGGAGCTCTTCAATTTGTTGCAAGTTCTGTGGAAGTAAGAAGACTTATTTCAAGACATTGGAGTGGTAAGCTGGATTGTTAAGACATACCTGATGGCTGAGATAATTCAGGCGACAGAACTTTCTCACAAAATTGGTATCTGAGTTGAGAGAAACTCGACGCCAAGTGTCGTAAGCATTGACAATGGTCAAGAAATCGGAATTTTCTATCTTATTTCTCAGTGGCGAGGCTTCAAGGATATTCACATTACTCACCGACTTTGAAAGAGAGTTTGGCGCGATCTGCCTCCTGCTCCAGACCAAAAGGTGAAATAAAAGGAGATTTGTAATTGAGCACAGCAGCTATGGTTAACGCGGGATCCAAACAACAGAAAAGTGTAGCGATTAGCAGGAATTTCCCAAGATGGACATCTGTAGGAAGCTTGCTAAGCAACCTGCCCATAGGGAGTAATGTCTTCAGAAGGGGTCAAAGCCCCGACCTTTTAGCATTCATTCAGAAATTGTCAAAAATAAAACTCGATGAAGACAGCACCTCGACCAGCATGGCGATTGCCCGGTGTATGTTTATTGATGCAGGGGGATCTAACGCACGTGAAAGAACATCTTCTATAGAAGTTCCCATTCTAAGTCTTAAAATCTTGATGCGGAGTGCCAGATCAGAGAGGCTAAGTCTCATCATTTCTGGTAAAGGATTGTCTGCCATCTGGGAACTGGTCGGTAACAATTGTAAGGAATTAAGTAGAGAATACCTGTGTATCATGTCGAATTTTTGTGAACAAGTGGTAACACAGCCCATTTTGTACTCTTCCTGCACGACCTCTGCGTTGTGCAGCATTACTCTTAGCAACAAATGTCTCCACAAGACGGCTTAGTTGTCGCTTTTCATCAAACCTGCAACAGTCTTTTCACTTTACTAACCACGATCAAAAGATAAAATCATACCTCATTTCGCGGTGTTTACCTGTATCAATAACGCAAGTTATATCAGGAATTGTGATCCCTGTCTCCGCAATATTGGTGGCTGCGCAAAATTAGATAACTTCACGATATCGAGGAAAGTCATACCAATGACAATTTTTCGGATGTCCTCTGGAGGGATTTCAAATACAGCGCTTTGCTCTTCACTAGAAAGTAGCGAATGGAGAGGGTATAACCTAAAGGCGGTGTATGATCCAAATGAAGGATGTTCACCCAACATCTCAGTCAAGCGGCGTATCTCTCCAATTCCGGGCATGAATATAAGTATAGCGTTAGAGAATGACTCGCTGGTAGTATCTTTGAAGCATATGGTTTCCAGTAAGTGGATGATGAGATCGTAGGGCAATAGCTTTTCGTCGTACAGGTTGAGGGTGGCAGCAGTTTCAAGAGAGTATCGCTTCTCGAGCTTGACGCCTTCTGGATTCAAAACGACATCTTCATCTTCCTCGTCTTCCCTTCCTATCAGCTCTTCTGTCCAATCCAGTCTATTCTTGCCTTTATAGAATTTGTCGTGGTCTAGCAAATCAATTAATCACCGAGAACAAGCTTGGGTACTGACAACATACGACGTCTGGCATAAGGTGAACCTGGAGTAACAGTCCACCCTGTATACTCAATAGCATCTTCAAGGTACCGAACCTCAACTGGGAAAGTGCGCCCAGGAACATGAAGAGTCGGACAACCACCGAAGAACGTGGAAATTTTGTCAGCATCAACAGTGGCAGACATAAGGATCACTCTGCATCCAGGATTATAAACATAAGTTATTTGTACACTATTAATTACCACTCACTTGAGATCTGGACGTTGTTGTAATAGTATCTTCAAAACAATAAGAAGAAAATCTGATTCGATTGTCCGTTCGTGAACCTATGACAAAGGTCAAAAAGGTCAAAATTGAAGCTGGTTGACTGAAATTTATTGATACGAACCTCATCGACTATAATGTGCTATTAAGATAATAGAAAGTTAGTCAGCCTTAGTCTTCGTGTTTACCAAAAGCTTACAGTAACTTCGTCGAAGGCTACTCCATGCCCTCCTTCTCCGCCGCTTCCCTCAAGCATCCGCAACGCTATTCCATTGGTGACATATGCAAGTCGCGTCGTTCTTGAAATGTTGCTCTCTAATCTAATGGAATACCCAACCAAGGACTGTGTAGATCCAACAGTACCTGGGGGATCTCCGAGTTCTCGCGAGACACCTGCACAGGTAAGTACCATCAAAAGCCTTGAATACATTTTTGTAACGGAAAACGAACGTTGTGCCAGGGATATCGCAGATATGCGCCGAGGCTCTGTACAGAATATTTTGCAAGCTTGTCCTCTAGAAAGTTGGTCTTCTAATATGAAAGCTGGTACTTGAGTTGATTTTCCACTGATTAGGCAGCGATGTTAATAGAAAATGAGGTCGGAAAAAATCACAAGCTCACCATCCAGTCTCTCCACTCAGTACTAGTACTTGACAATTTTCCAGAGTCTGTATTATTTCTTGTCTATACTGCGCTATTGGGAGCATATTGCGTTGTGCCTGAGAAAGTCAGAGTCTAATTCACAACAAAGATGTTAAAATTTATTCTCACAAGCATTTCCTGATACATATAGGAAGACTGTCGAGCCTGGAATTCACTCGCAAGATGATCAGAAAGTGCGCCTTGATGGTAATGATTAGACTTTAAGAATCGGCTAGTCTCTCTCTCAGTCGGTGCTTTCAGCGCCTTCGTGTTGAACTAGTAGGAATGAAACATTTCGTAAAGCTGGAATATGGAATAATAATTAGGAGAGCCACCTTCTTGTTAGTGTCTAATTTTGGCTCAACGATGGTTCGTAGCTTTGCCCAAACAGTTCTATTGACTAAATCATCATTAGCTTTTCTCGATACCTCAAGTTCGTCCCATAAATCTCGAAATACAGCAGGAAGTGATCTGAAAAGTGTTTGACCACCAGGGAGAGAAGATCCAATTTTAGAGGAGCCACCCATAGTGGGGAATATTAGGTTATGCAGAGCGATTGTGGCAATATATTGTTCAGCTTGGGTTTCATCAGGGCATGCTATATCGTCCATAGTCCATTCGTCACTTTTCCGACCTTCCCATCTTATCGTTAATGAGGCACGCTTTGCTCGACTCGAACCCGATACAATAGCGTAATTGATAATGGCATATCTATCCAATTTCAATACACTGTCTTTCAACAGTGTTTTCGGCGTACGACCTGACCAGTGTTTTGGTAATGACATGTCGCGGACAGTTATGGTTTGTCCATTGACTGTAGCGGTTCCTCTATCTTCGAATAATGCTAGGACACCCTCGGATGAATCACTCTCCTCCCCATCAAAGACGTCCGACATAACCGTGGTTGACATCGTGCTTGGCTTTGATGGGAGAACTTTCGGCTTGTCTTCGATTGTATGCTCTTGTTGGTTTGTTGTTGAGTCTGGTCCTGTCAGGGAGCGCAAGCGGTTTAGCAAAGTCAGAGATTCAGCCTGCTTCCGGTGAGTATGATAAATTGCGTCTGCCTCCTTTTGGTCAAAGAAGTAATGTTTCTTTAGTTCGTCCAAGCGTGCGCGTAATTTAGACAATGAGCTCTTCATATCTTTAGTTACGCGTGAAGATTTCATTAGTGTGTCGTGTTCGAGCTTTAGTTGAGCGTATTCAATGGTCGGGTCGTCATGCTCCGAGTTATCATCGTCCTTAGCATGTACCATGTCCATGATTCGTGCTTTTATTGTGTTCGTAATCATCTTTGGTTGGTTCGCCAACCTTCGACTGTGGCGTTGAAGGGGCTGAGGATACATGAGAAGGAGTTAAAGAAGATCCTGGTGTATCAGCGGATGAAGGGGTGACTTGGGATTGTTGCACTGAGGAACCAGTTGACGGCGAGACTTGAACAGTCTCACGATTGGGAGTTGCTTCCATTGTTATTGACGGACCTTTATATGTGACGAAAATCAATATTAACAATCAACGAGATAGTAAAATATGCTTACTTTGTCCTTCTAATTCTTCCTTGGGGCAATGTAGATACAACTAGACATAATTCAGACTTCAATTACAAAGACGCACTGAAAATTCCTTACCCATTCATAGGCCTCATCAAGATCTACACCACGGATACTGCGCAAACAATCTTCTACTCTAGACTCGGAGAAACCAAGGCGTTTCAAAACTCCGTACGTAATAGCCAGTTTGGCCAGGGCTTTCTCCTCTGGCTCTTCAAGTGGTCTAGGTTCTTTGAATGATATACATTTGATGCATTGGATTATTTCATAGTGGAGAATACATAAAAGCTCACCTTGGATATTATATCCAATTACTAACGATATGATCTGGTCCACTAAGTAAGTATCCAGTTCCAAATGAGGTAGAGTCTTCGAGAAATGACGATCCATGGCTATTGTCTAATCATTCGTTTGGTACTTTCATAAGTTCATTTAATGGGGAAACACACTTTTATTGTCCTGAATGGATTCCTCATGAATGACATCTAGTAAAAATCTTTATAGCTTTTTCTAACCTTGAAATCTCTCTTTCCGTCTTCTCTTGTAGCTTATTCACTAAGTTTTGTAGAGACTGTTCCTCCACTTTATCTGGGTCAAACTCATCGTTGGGTCCTTGAGGTTTCACGATGACTCCAGGTCTTTGTCCATCTTGAGTTTCTTCCCTCGATTTACTCTGCGCTTGTTCATCGTTAGATGAGGTTGCATCCTCTTGTGTTTCAACCGCCGGAACAGCTTTCTTTGGTACTGATGTAGTCGCGAATCCACGAGCAACTGGGTTCAATTTTGTCTTTTTCTTTTTGGCCATCGGTTGGGGATGAGACACGGGACGTTTTTCGGCAAAGGATTTGCACCCAACAAACTATGCTGAATTTAATATGGTGAGTAACTTGGTCTTGGATCCAAATAACCAGTTGTGCACTTGAAGCAACTTTTTGGTGACTTGTAGTGACTAATCGATGCCTTAAACGATATTAATCTTTATAAAAATAAAAAAATTGCTTGGGCCACTTGCACAAAAGAAACCTTTACAATTAACCATAAATCATGGAGGTTAGGTACATAAGATATGTCACTATAACGATAATAGATCTACAAATCCAGCACAGCACACGAAAGCGAGATTCCAGCACTGCTAGCAAGCAACAAAAAAATAATCAATTATCCTCAGCAGGGGTGCCCACGGGTACAGTGTCTGCCTTCTTCTTGGACTTACGCCCACGTACGGTACTAGCAGTTGGCTTACGCCTTTTCCCGCGCGCAGTGGTAGCTGCACCATCATCCTCCGCAATTTCGGTGGCGTTACCAGTAGGAGCTGGGGCAGAGTGCCCGAAGAAATCGTCTCCTTCTTCATTCCACAGATCCCTGACAGGTTGTGTGTTCTTAGCAGTTTCATCTCCTTGTTTGCTTCCTGCATTAGCAGATAGTCCAGGAGGCGCAGATGAGTCCAAGGAAGCCAATTGTTCGTCGTTCAATAACAACTGAACAATCTCGCTTGGTTTGGTCGCATCTGTGAAGTTTTTATTGCCGACAACAATGTCTTGGACCTACAAAATTCCCTGATGAGTGATAGGTAATAATAAAACATGCATTGATGCTTACATCTTTCTTCACACGAGCAAGCTGGACGATACGTTCATCAATCGTCCCTCGAGTGATCAAGCGGTACACGGTCACTTGGCGGGTCTGTCCAAGACGATGAGCACGATCCATAGCCTGCTGCATCATTTGAAGGATTCCAATCATGGTCATAAAAAACAACTGTGTCAGCTGCAGTAAGGTTGATCCCAAGACCACCTGCACGTGTGCTGAGTAAGAAAATAAAGATATCCGGCCTGAAGGAGTGGTCAGAACAGCAACTAGCACAAATCTTAGATCACTGACCGTGTTTGCCAGTCAATCACCATGTCCCGTCTATCTTCGAGCTTTGAGGATCCGTCTAAACGCAAATATTTATACTGTCGATAAATGAGGTATTCTTCCATAAGATCCATCATTCTAGTCATTTGGAAGTAGACCAAAACGCGATGATCTCCAGCCTTGAGCTCTTGGAGTAGGGTGTCGAGACGAGCGAGTTTCGCAGAGTCATATATCAAACGTTTAGCTTCTGGTACTTGCATTGTCGACATTGGAAGTTGGCTTGCAGATGACTCCTTCATTAATCCAGAAGGAGGGATACCAGGTACTAAACGTTTATAGCTAGTGCCTGCTGTTTCAGAATCTAACAAATGTAGCGGTACGCCGTACAGAGCCAATGTTTCCAATGGTGCATCAAGCAAATGTGCTTGGGAATCAAGGAAAGATCGGTCTTTGCACCAAAGTGAAATGGGAGGTGCGACTGCAGGTGGGACAAACCATCGGAGTTCAGGTCTAGATAGACATGACTCTTTCCACCTGGAAGAAGTTATGCAACGAAGATGGGGTTGATTCTCTGCGGTTTCTAGGTATTGAAGAGAATTATAAGGGGGAATAAGGAGGTGACGAGAAATGTTATATGCTGCAAAGCTTGGATCCCTAACGCATACTAGGTATCAGCAAATTTCCCTGAAATTGAGGGTCAGACTTACACAGAATATGATGTTGTTTCAATCAAAGTCCTCTCTTGTTCTACTGCACGAAGCCTTCTACTCATAAAGGGAGAGATATGGATTGTATGAGCTTCCTCAGGTGACATATTAAGGAAACGTAGGAAAGAGAAACTTGAAGACACTGATCAAAAACATTGATAAGCACATTTGGCCTGAAAAAAATATGACCTCACCTTCTTCACAAAGAGATTTATATATCCAATCTGTGGACCATATGTTGAACAACTTTTGCAAGCAACTATTTTGGGCGGTCGCTACCGAACGCTCGCAAGGGACAGCAAGTAATCCTCCATCTTTATAGAACAAGGAAGGAATGACGAACTCAATCGGATTGCGTGTTGAGTATGGTAAAATGACGAAATCGCCTTCCCTCATCAATGGTCCTGAACGACCGAATTTAGAAAACGAGAATGGGGCTACAACGTCTGCCCTTTCAAATAGTTCGGGATGATTGCAAACCTGACAAAACATGAGAAATTGTCACACAAAGCTTCTAACGATTCGTACCTTTCGAAATTGCATGACCAAGTTCATTAGTGACCGTGCTGAATCCACATCACCAATGTTCGCAGCTTTTTCAAGGAGATCAGCAACAGACACATTGGCCAGTAATGCAGTATATAATGCCCGTTGCCTTGCACTCAAGTCAACATATATATCTTTTTCGATCTTGAAGCATTGATTAGTGTCGATAGTTCTAAAACCCAAACATCATTTATTACTTACCTTTTCACTGAGTTCATTCTGAACATGCCGCTTTACTCTCCTCAACATGAATGGCTTGAGGATCATATGCAATCTCCTTAATTGATGTTCGTTTAGTTTACTTCCTTTATTCTCTGCAGCATTTTCGATGTCTTTGGAGAACCACTCGTTGAATTCGTCATGGGAGTCGAAAAGGCTTGGCATGATGAAGTGAAGCAATGCCCACAACTCTGTATAGAACCGAAATTAAGAGATGGTTTGTCAAGTATTGGGGCAGAAAAACTACCTTGCATTGAGTTTTGAATCGGAGTACCAGTTAGCAGTAGACGGTTTCTGCAGTGGAAGCCAAGTAGAGTTTTCCATCGCACACCCGAGGAATTTTTAATATTTTGAGCCTCATCTAAAATCATGTACTGCCATTTGACACGTTGAAAGTACTGTTGATCTTGTGTGACCTTGGCCGAAGTCAGTGTAGTCATTTCAAAGTAGGGCAACAATACTTACAAGCTGATAACTTGTGATGAGGACATGAAATGGCGCATCTTGGTTATAACTAATCTCTTTTTTGCTCCAAAACTTTCGTAAGGTGGTTCTGTCCTTCACGTTGCCCCAATAAGGGAGAGCTTTCAACCCTGGAACAAAACGGGTGATTTCCTGCTGCCAATTATGAAGTGTTGAAGCGGGAGCAACGACAAGAAATGGACCCCAAATATCATGCGTCTCTGCAAGGTAGGCCAAAAGTGATATCGATTGAACAGTCTGCGACAAATACATGTCGTCAAGAGAAATCAACGGATTAATGTTATTAAGATACCCACCTTTCCAAGTCCCATCTCATCTGCCAGAATGCCATTTATTCCTTGTTCGTAAAGGGTAGCCAACCAATTAAGACCCTTCAATTGGTACTCCTTCAATTGTGCCATCAACATCTT
The DNA here is from genome assembly GCA_009739215.1 of Floccularia luteovirens. Taxonomy (NCBI): domain Eukaryota; kingdom Fungi; phylum Basidiomycota; class Agaricomycetes; order Agaricales; family Squamanitaceae; genus Floccularia; species Floccularia luteovirens. Next base: position 1,382,571 of record VSJF01000001.1, read on the forward strand.
AGGTTGTCCTATGGTCAATTGACCACTCAAAGATGTCGGATTTTGGAAATTTAGTTCGTCAGAATCAACTTCAGGGATGATACTGGTCAATTATGCATGGCATGGAGTGGAATAGACTTACGATCAACGAGAGGTCCTGTAGAAGGAGCGGGATCATTTTCCTCTGCGCCTTGGTGGATATGGGCTTGAGCTCGGGCTAATTTGAGAGCTTCATTTGTTTTTCTTTCTAGAGCAGTCTGTGTATCAAATAGTTGTGCTCTTTGCTTTGCAAGGGCAACAGCCTCCTGTGCATTGTGTCTCGCATGTCGATGTAGATTGGTGTTATCATCTGAATAGAATGGGTTCAGAAATATCTTCAGTCTATCAAGGAGTAGAAAATTCACCATCATCGAAGTCTATCTCTGGCAAGGCAGCTCCACTGACATCTCCGACGTGTACACCAGCTGGAACAGCAATGTCGTCCCCGTCGCCTTCAATTTCAGTCGCTTGGTATTAAAAGTAAGTTAACCATAACATTAGGCATTGGAGAAAATAATTTACTTTTGAGCTTGCTTCCAACGAAATGGCTGTATAGTTCAGTCTGACTGATCAAAAATTCGAGTTTACGAGCTTGGCGTGCGGCCTCGCGCTTCTCTTCTTCAATTTTCAAACGGTCCATGGCTTCTTTATGTTCACGTTTGCGCACATCTCGCTCTTCCTTCTCATTCTTCTTCCAGAATACCTGCATTTCACGCATGAGTCGTTTCGCTTTTGCTTGAATATCCTTATTGGCCTTCGCTGTCTTCGTGAAGGGCCGGCGGGCTTGCACGGAAGCAAGTCTAGCAATCCGCTGAAGTTGTGATTGCCTTGTTTGGAAGCCAGTTATATGATATTTGTAAACCTGAAAAGTAATATGAAGCATATAAACTAGATGGACTTTCCAAACATAAAATATACGGACCTTGGCAACATCTCGTTTAGCAATGTTAGTCCAGACCTTCTTTTGGGCTTCTTCTAAACCTTTGATACGTTTCAACATTGCAGCGTCATCAACTTTCTTCGCCTTTTTCAGTGGAGGGATAGGTTCGTCCAGTTCGTAGACGAACGTTGAGTTAGTGGGTGCAGGAGAAGCAGGACGAGAGACAGAAGGTGTAACATCGCCAGATGCAGATGGAGGACGGGAGCCTGAGTGGTTCTCTAGTTCTAAACCGAGGCCAATCTTTTTCTTGAGAGACATTTTCTTGCGAGCAGAGTTCGATGTGACAGGTGCAGAAACACTATCATGGCTAGGCTCACGTTGTACTTGTTTTCCTTTACCCTTCTTGTGAGCTCCAGATGATTTGGGCACAGAAAGGACATCTGCCCCCACTGATTTCTCGATGTCATCAGCAATGCTTGCAGCCTCTATATTGAGCCTCCTCTTCTTGTTGGCAGGAGGACCAAAACCATTTTTCTTCGGAACTTCCAAGTCACTGCTATCATCGGACAATGCACCTGGAGCGGGTCGTTTACCAGTATCCTTGGCTTTGTTCTTATGCTTTTGAGGTGAAGTTGATACGGATGGGTCTCCCAGAACTGATCGTTCGAATTCGAGAGCTGCATCCTCAGCTGTCGTACGTTGTCCATGATGTCTGCGAGAGCTGGGGTCTTCGTCGAGAAGGTTAAGGTTGTCTACAGGCGACAGTATTCCCATATCATCATTGATACGTGGGATATGCAGCTGAGGTGATGGAGGCGGTAAAGGTATTCTCGAAATTCTCGAAGCATAATGGTGGGATATATGCTGTGCTGCAGTTGAATTTCGCTCCTTTAGACATAGTGAGTATATAACCATGCAGTTTTCAAGAGCGAATATCGTACCAAAATGCTGGCTTTAAACCACATTTCAACCTGATTTTGGCGTTTCTTAGTTTCCAAGATATAGTCGCTGAGTTCCTCAAACCAAATCTCATCACAGTCCTCCAGATCAGAGGACGCCAGACGACGTTCTTCTTCTGTTATCCCACCCTGAGCATCGTGTTTTTCTGCATCTGCCAAGTCACTTCCGGGTGTCATAGGACGCGACTGTTTAGTTTTTCGGGAACTCTTGCGCTGACTGACCTGTAATTAGGACGCAATCAGAATGGTTATGGTATATAGTGAATAACAGCACATACACGACGCTGAGTGACGGGTTGATAGTCAGGGTCTTCGTCTCCGCCCTTGCGCTTTTTTCGTATTTGAGCGTCGTCATCTTCGTGCAACGAATCTCGAGAATCATCGGGAGACATGACTCTTGCGCGTTCACGCTGGGAGTAAGGGTTGGAATTATTTGGGCTGGTACCGATGGGGGTGTCTTGGACCCAGTCCACCGAGCGAGGATCCCAAGCACCGGCTGGTTCTTGAGAAGCTGATTGGGGACTATAACTGTGAGTGTGAGGAAGGTGGTCCCTGGAACGGACGTAACGAGGACTATGGGAGGACTGATGATGGGAACGAAGGGGGGACAAAGGACCAGAAGCATGTTGTTGAGAATGATCTAAGAAAACGGGTTGATCGCCTGGGGGAAGACGGGAAGGGGAGGAGTAAGAGGGACGGGAAGCAGAAAGAGGAAGAGAATCATCATTGAGAATGTGTTTGAGAGACATTGAAGGGAAAGGGAGAGAAGAGGGAGAGGGGGAGGCAGTACAGCTGGTCAAAGAGGAAACACAACCGTCGATGATTTCCATTCGTCTCTCGTCTGATGGCTATATAAGGAAATGTATGAATTACTACTTGTACTAAACTCAATTATCTGGGTACAACATCAACTCTGGTCGCACTTTCTCATCAAACTCTTCCGCACTCAGGAATCCCAATGCTACCGTCGCCTCTTTCAACGTCGTCCCTTCTTTATGCGCTTTCTTCGCACATTTCGCCACGTCTCATTTTACATACTTATAAATAATCATCTTTTGCACATACACAACTCCACTCACTGTCATATCCAAGGTGGCTGTTCAGTATCGTTGCCAGCATTAGTGACTCATTGAGTAATGTATTGATCCGCTTTTCATTCGCTTCAATTCCCACAACGCAGTTTTTCGTAAATGAACGGGCACCTTGAAATAAATTCATCAGCATTGTTCATCTACCCAAGTCTGCTTACCATCAGCAAGAAGTCGGATGCTCTGCAGCACGTTTTTGATTATGACAGGCTTGTATACGTTCAGCTATATTCAATCATCCTTATCAATCTTTCCATTTATGTTTCAAAATGTCACCTGCCTCAAATTGTCCACTAGCACCAGCTATGCTGACAGTTGTCTGGTTCCCCATTACCTGCGCAGCTACCATCGTAATCGCTTCACATTGCGTTGGATTCACCTTTCCTGGCATAATGCTACTTCCAGGCTCATTCTCAGGCAAGCTCAGCTCCCCAAACCCGCATCGAGGTCCGGATCCGAGGAACCGGATATCATTAGCAATTTTCATCAATGAACACGCGAGAACGTTCAAGGCACCATGAGCCTCGACAAGAGCGTCATGCGTTGCCAGTGCTTCAAACTGTAGTCCATTCATGAGCGTAATGATTATCCGACAGAATACCTCGTGTCATACCTTATTAGGTGCTGTTTGGAATTTCAGTCCCGTTATCTTAGAAACCTCTTCAGCCACCTTCACATCAAAGCCTTTTTTGGTGTTTAAACCCTATAGTAAGATATGAATATGAGAATAGAATTATATTTGCCACTCAAAACTTACAGTTCCTACAGCAGTACCTCCTTGGGCAAGACAAGACAGGCGTGGCAGTACATCCTTCACTCGTTCTATACCATTTGTAATTTGCTGTACATATCCACTGAACTCTTGACCCAATGTCAGGGGTGTTGCATCCTATCCATAGCTATGAACAACTCCATAAAATATTTTAACATAGAAATCCAGCACCTGTAAATGTGTACGACCAATTTTAATAATCTGACCAAAAGATTTGGCCTTTGCGTCCAAAGCATCACGAAGTCCAATAAGAGCAGGAAGAAGAGACCCGTGTATTTCCATGACAGCTGCGACATGCATGGCTGTGGGGAACCTAAGATCCGGATCAACTCGATGTTAATATGTCTAGACACAACTTGGTACTTGCGTATCATTACTGCTCTGACTCATGTTGACATGATCATTTGGGTGTACAGGCCTTTTAGAACCGAGTTCACCACCAAGGATCTCTATCGCACGGTTTGCAATAACCTACCAAAATGGGTTAAACATGAGTTAAGATTATAGTTATCACTTGTCCATACCTCATTAGCATTCATGTTGCTTTGTGTTCCACTGCCTGTCTGAAACACCACAAGGGGGAAATGGTCAATCAATTTGCCAGAAATAACCTATACATTATCTTGAGTTTGTGTAAGAGAAAGTGTCAATATGCTCACGTCGTCTGCAGCTTTTTGTATTGCCTCTCCAATTCTCGGGTCCATGCCATAGCTAACATTAACAATCGATGCAGCTTTCTTGAGTACACCGAACGCTTTGATTAATGGGCATGGTAGTCGTTCAGTAGGTCCTCCAATGTCAAAGTTCTGGAGAGATCTAAGCAAGATCAACAACCACACACATGCATGTTCATAGCTGGGATCATATACCTTTGTGTTTGTGCGCCCCAATAGCGGTTTGCAGGGACTTGTAATTCCCCAAAGGTATCTCGTTCGACGCGGTAGGACTATTTAGATTATATATTCAGTGAAATTACCATCATGTCACAAGAGACAGATCTTCACCATTAGATATCTAGATGTTGAGAATAGTCTAGAGCGCGATGATACCGCGGAAGGGTATAGTAATAGCTGGATCCAATCAAAGTCACGTGAGAAATTCGTTTGACAGGAACATATGACTTCCTCACTTTACGAGAGAATGGAAGTGTAGACATTTTAGATATAGCAACAAAGAACTTGGGAAGTTGAAGAAGGTTTAGGGAGCACACACCAATGTGGGATTAAGAACGTCCAAGTCAGCTCCGTCGGCTGCTAAGTGTGGTCGGATTTTGCCGTCCGAATCCTCCCGCTTCTACAAGGAGAGAACTGGTTTGTCTTTTGCACACATCAATAGCTTAATTAACAGATGGTTAGGGTAAAGAAAGAAGACTGGTGGTCATTATATACCATCTTTGTTTTTTTCCTGTAATCAAAAAAACTATGAACAAAAACTATCCATCCTGATCGAGACATATGTAAATCGAGATCTGATTAAAGAATATACAAAGTGAAAGAATCACGTGTAACCAACAGTGACATGCATTATAATACGATTGAACTTGGGGTTAACTCCACTGACAGCAAAACCAAGGACCACCATGGCAAGCGTAGCTTCACAAGTTGTATTCCATCCTGCGGTATCACAGAGCTTGAAATTCGCTGGCACGACTTTAGGTAGGGATAAGGTACGTTTCGCCCGTCTGAATTAATTTATTTCTTCAAACATTTCTTCACCTGGGTCTCTTTCTAGACTTACCGCGCAGTACAATACTTTTCCCGATTCTTCTCCTGGTATCTCTTGAGCAAAGGTGACAAATTGGAGGCTGCACGATGGGCGGCTTTGAAAGGTCACCTCGGCACTGCCAGGAAACGTGAGTCTAAACTTAATTTTTGGCGTATTATAATTCATCGCGTCACCGCGAAATAGTTATGCGCCTCGGGAAACCCATGGAGCACCTGCAAGCAGCATTACGTGCTACCCTCACTCCTGGTCCCGTAGGCGAACAGATCACTACCATTGCCAGACAGATTGGATATTTCGGATACTTGTCTTATGATGCAATCGTTTGGGTATGCATGACCACTGCAACAGGGTTTTGCTTGTACTTACTTGAGACCAACCGAATCCAGGCGCATTCCATTAAGCTTATCAATCTCAGCCCTGAAACCGCGAAAAAAGTTGCGAAGACTGCCTTCCGATTCTGGTTTGCAGGAATTATATTTAGCATCGTTAACGGTGTTCTTAAAGTACGTTGAAATTTCTGAGTGGTGGCGTCTTCCTAATATTTTTGCTCCTAGTCATCTCGTTTGGCTCAAGAGGCAAAGAGATTACGTCTTTCTAAACCATGGGGTGAGAAAGATCTAGCAGAGGAGGCTGCACGCGAAAAGAAATTGAGTGCTGTTGAAGCGTTAGTTTATCGATCTATTTAATTGACTTTCTGCTGATATGAGTATTCTCCCAAGTTCTCGCAAGTCGACTCGCCAACAATTTATTATTGATCTGTTGGATGTCTGGATACCTGCGACAGGGGCAGAACTCTTGAATGTTAATGAAGGAACGTTGGGAATTTGCGGGTGCGTGATACGGCCGGATTAATTGTCTTTAAGTTGCTGACATTTACCTGATTAGCCTCATCTCCTCCGTCCTTGGTGCGAGAGCGCAATGGAAAGCTGTTAATGGCCAAAAATAAAAAATCTTTGGCTTATAGCTTCAGTTGTTTGCGACAAATCGTAATTATAAAAATTCAGTTTTTTTACAAAATGTATTGTATTTTGTACCTGAATTTATCTATTTGAATGTACAAAGCCAATTCATCACGTCCAAAAACTGTAAGGCAGAAGTCGTAGAATAAGAGACAAGCCGTCCCAAGATATATATGCACACCGATTAGCAAACCAAAGCCATTCCGGAAGCATTGTCACAATAAGGTTTGGCCTTGTGATCCCCCTTGCTCTTGTTGATTACGCAGTCGAAGATACTCTAGACGAACTTTTTCCATAGGTTCGGGGCCGGTACTAACAAAAGTATTAAGAAGTCAGGAGAAAAGAGTGTTGTGATTGAGGTCGGGGTTAGAGTGCTCACAATTGAACCATGCAGTTTTGAGCAACGTTTAACTGATCTCTGCATGCCCATGCAACAGAAACTGTCCTACCAGACGCACATTGTGCAAATGCTAAAATTATGGATGGGATCATGGGGCCCCTCGCGCAATATGGTAGCTTAACATACCTTTTACTACATCATCGCACTCCTTGAGTGCTCTAGCTTTTGTTGTTTTCAGAAGCGCGTCTTCTTCACGACGAGATAAGGCATTCATGGACTTCAATAATCTTGATTCTCTGCCAAAGCCGACTCTTGCCAACAATTCTTTGTGGGTAGAAGTATTATTTTATTTTAAAGGCGATAGACAACACAACAAACAGAAGATCCCATTGGTCATTCGGTCATCCGGCGGTCCGCATGACTGTGACATCGCTTCGAACTTTTCAAGGTCTGGACTCTCGGATAACCCACCTTCTCCTAAAATATGTTTTCTGTAGTACGCACATGTCGTTTTTCTCCTTCACTAGTGCTCTCGGCTCGGTGTCTCGCAACAGCATCCACCCCCTCCAAACCCAAGTTTAGTGAAACCCTCGCAAATGGTCCATCATTTGATAACTTTATAGCTGGGGACGAACCCAGTCGGGTAGTCCTTGGAAATACCAAGGGGTTGGTGCACTTCCCGTTTCATTTCTTTAAGATACTGACAAGTTTCATGTGATATAGACCACGATTACCTTCATATCTTAAAACTTCTATCCCTTCTGGCGCATCTTTTAATAAAATTAAGAAAGACCTTAGAGGTCTCGGACTTCATACCGTTTGTGAAGAGGCAAGATGTCCCAATATTGGTGATTGCTGGGGAGGCAAACCAGGTGCGACTGAAGCAGAGGGCCGCAGTGCTGCTACAGCAACTATTATGGTATGTTGAATAATAAGTCGCATTTCCATTCAACTAATGTATTTTCCTAGCTTATGGGTGATACATGCACTCGTGGTTGCAGATTCTGCTCAGTCAAGACATCTCGCACGCCTCCACCTTTAGATCCGCATGAACCAGAAAATACCGCAGAAGCTATCAGTCGATGGGGACTTGGCTACATTGTTTTGACAAGTGTTGATAGAGATGGTAAGCCCCACATTTGGCCGTCGGCATACAAAATGTTATACATGTCTCCGCAGACCTTGCAGATGGTGGCGCACACCACTTCGCGGAAACAATCCGAAAAATTAAGCACAAGTGCGTTAATTTTTATATTTATGTTCTGCGTCACACATTAAGCTATCTATTGAAGAGCGCCTCATATCTTGGTAGAGGCGCTAACAGGGGATTTTGCGGGAAATTTAGAACTCGTTTCCATCGTTGCCAATTCCGGACTTGATGTTTACGCGCACAACGTAGAAACTGTCGAAGAGCTTACACCATATGTTCGTGACCGTAGAGCAACCTTCCGACAGAGTCTTCGAGTGCTCCAACATGCGAAGAAGGAAGGTGTTCGGATCACCAAGACCAGTATCATGCTTGGCGTTGGGGAGACAAGTGAACAAATAAAAGCAACTTTGGAAGGTGAGTCGCTATATAATCAGTATCTTCTCGGGACTGAGTATGAATCAGAGTTGCGAAATGTCGATGTCGATGTCGTTACGTTTGGTCAATATATGAGGCCAACCAAGCGACATATGAAAGTAGACAGATACGTAGAACCTGCAGAATTTGATCACTGGAAGGAGGTTGCAGAGGAGATGGGTTTCCTTTACGTTGCCAGTGGTCCTCTAGTGAGAAGCAGTTACAAGGTAAGTATCGACTATAATCTAGCCATTGTTGTCTAACATTGTGATAGGCTGGTGAATACTACATTGAAAACGTTCTGAGAGGAAAGGGTACCGAGCGCAAAGCTAAAAAGGTATTGGAAGCAGAGACCTCCCCACTTGTTGCTCAAGGATATGAGACTTAGCTATCTACATGAATAATCTATATATAGTAATCAATATCTAATTTTAATATTTCAAGTTTCAAAGTCTCTTCGGTGTTTGCCCATAATTTTAAAGCGGCGATGATAGTCAATTAGTATAGCAAAAACCTTAATTATTATCACATCCACACAAAAGTACCCACTGTCTTCATTTACTTCCTCTTTGACATGGTATGGATCCCATGTAAAAACTTTCGAATACGAAACTGATCTATCTCTCCAGGATTCATCAAAAGCACCAGTAAAACTCGCAAAAGTAATCAAGGTATGTGACAAAGGTGAATGAGTTGCATCAATGTCTCATAATTGCGCAAGGTTTTGGGACGAACTGGATCTCGTGGAGGAGTGACCCAAGTTCGTGTAGAGTTCATGGACGACACATCCCGGACAATCATCCGGAATGTCAAGGGGCCTGTACGAGAAGAGGACATCCTAGCTTTGTTAGAGAGTGAACGTGAAGCACGGTACGCAAATTCGGATTCTGTTTGAGATTCATATCAATATTTTTTCCGCAGTCGTCTTCGTTGAACAGTATTCCACTTATTTTATGGGATCGATTGATGTTTTTACCCCTGCCACCCATGTTGTATCACATGCACCTCCGAATTTGTCGCAATGATATCCGAGAGAGAAAAAAAATGTAGTTGCATGAGACACTGTCTGACGGAAGCGTTGTACACTTTTTTGATTTGAAATGTGTGATGCTGAGCGTTTAACTGCGACACAAAGTATAATGTTGTTGTGGAGATGGCCGAGATGATGCCCTTGAGTTTCATGGACCCTTTGCAAAGTCCCCCTCATTTGCTGACACCATGAGTCAACGATGCGCTTATGTTACATTGCTCACTACAACTTCATATTTGCCCGGCACTCTTGTTTTGGATTATGGTCTACGAGCCGTCGGCTCCAAGTACCCATTGGTTGTGATGGTCACTGCCTCCCTTCCGCAAGAGGCAAGGGCTGTTTTGCAAAAACGCCAAATCATCACTCGCGAAATTGAGGCACTACTGCCAAGGGAGGGTTCACATTCCCTCTCAACCCACGATTCTAGATTCATTGAAACTTGGACTAAATTGAGGTTCATTTGATGTTCTGCAGATCTGTCAGTTGCCGTAAACTGACACGAGAATTTTTAGAGGTTTCGAATTGGACGAGTATGAAGTAATAATTTTTATATTTTCCGAGAAGACCAATATTGCTGAAGAATTTCCAGCGCATAGTACTTCTCGATTGTGATATGATCATCTTGAAGAACATAGACGACCTGATGGATATAGACCTGGCCAAAGACGAAATCGCCGCCGCCCACGTATGTGCTTGCAACCCCCGTAGACTTAGTCATTATCCACATGATTGGTTGGTATTCGTAGTTCGGAGTGTCAGTTCTTCGAAAATTTTGATTCTTCTTTAGGATTCCCGGAAAATTGTCCCCACACTGTCGTACACCACCCAACCGCGTCACCTCCAAGTCCTGCAGCAAGCTCCCCTCGGCCCCATCGCCAGTTGAACTCTGGAACAGTTGTTCTAAACCCTTCGAAAGAGCTTTCTAGATCAATAATCCGTTTTCTGCATACCTACGACAAGATTTCGGAATTCTCATTTCCTGACCAAGACCTCTTGACTAAATTTTTCGAGGGCAGGTGGAAACCAATCCCGTGGTATTATAACGCTTTGAAAACCTTGCGCGCGATCCATAAACAAGAATGGGATGATAACAAAGTGCGGTGTATTCATTATATACTTCACGACAAGCCATGGCAATCAAGATTCATCCATCATGATTTGGAAGAGCAATTTGGAGCCCTGAATCGGTGGTGGTGGGAACAATTTGATAGATTGGGCGAGGAAATTAGCATGAATGATCCAGAAGGATGGCGGCTGGTCCTAGCGAATGTCGATAAACCGCATTAATCTATAATAAGTCGAAAGTTATTACTTATATAATTTTACTTCACTCCAGGGAGTAATCAAGCGCGCCATGCGACGTGAACTTCATCCGTCCTAAACCTGTAAGTAGTTATTTCAACTGGTATGTTCACAAGAGGGTTGGCAGTGAACACACCTTTGAGTGCATGTACTATCAGCCAAAAGCGTTTGATACCCCATTCGAAAACTCAGTAGGCCGGCCTGAGCAATCATTATCCCATTGTCGATGCAAAACCTGGAAAAAATATATGCCTAAGAAACCTGTTCAACCAGGGTCGATATACTACCTCACCTTTCATCAGTAGCAAATATCTTACCACCCCGTTCTCTTGCCATGATACCCATCATTTCTTGGAGGCGCTCGTTACCTGCGAAAATGTTGGCGAACATGGCAGAAAATTTAGACAGTAAAACGTACAGCCAACTCCTCCGACAATCAAAACTTCTTTGCTTCCAATATGGGCCATAGCACGCTCTGTGATCTCGACGAGCATGGAGAAGACAGTCTCTTGGAGAGAAAAACATAAATCTGCGGGAGTGATGATGTCTGATTCTTCAGCATCCCTTTGTTTACCGTCGGGTCGGAATCGTTTGTCAAAAGTGTATGCTTCTACCGAGGTTAAGATCCCGGAAAGACTAATGTCCATTCCTTTTGTAGCATAAGGGAGAGGTACAAGCCTTTTCCCTCTGAACCTGACGTTAGACAATGAATGATGAAAGAGGGGCGCTCTCACTTCTGTGCCTCTTTCTCAATATTATATCCAGGACTGGGATCGTTGCTCAAATTTATAACCCGAGCAAATCGGTCTAGGCAATTTCCAACTGCGATGTCAAGGGTTTCTCCGAATATCCGGTAACATTGTCGTGAGTATGCAATGACTTGCGTATTTCCGCCGGAAACATATAACACAACAGGGTTCTTTGCCCCTGTGATCTCTCTTCCCATTTCAATATCTGCACCAATATACATATAAGAGAGGAGTTTGACTAGGTGGTGTATAGACTTACGGCCAACACAGTGATTTACACCGATCAGTGGCTTGCCATACAGTAAGGACAAAGTCCGAGCGACCAAAGCCACGGACTGCAGTGGTGCCCCCATCCCTGGACCTTAAAAAGAGAAGGGTTTCAGATCGGGTTGGATCACGAATGACAAAAATATACAATGAGAAAGGATCTTACCCTTCGTATAGCATATACAATCAAGATCATGAATAGACACATCGGCTTTAGCAAGAGAGTCACTTGTGACTTTGAGAGCCCATTCGCGATGGTGCAATGCGGTGTCTCTTGGTTGAAAACCTTCACCAGGTGGTGTTATATAGGTATGACGGACATTTGACAGGACAATAGATGATCCATCGGTGTTATGTTTGATCACACCAGCACCCAGTTTGTTAGCAGAGCCCTCGAGGCCAAGAGCCAGATATGGGCGCTCTGTGATGATACCTTAGCGATGAAACGGTAAACGATGAGTTGATATACTACCTGGATTTTTTAGGGGGGATACATTGCGAAGACCTGGCATTATGGATGAAAGTAAGTACTGGCAGATACGATCGATCTGGGTTGTTTGGAAATGCAGTCATAAATAAACAGTAAATACAAGCTGGCTCTAAGTAGTCTCTCATGTCCACCGTTTCTTCTGCGATAAACTACCCTCGCCTTCTCCGTCCTCTCTTCCTCGCTTGCCGTGTGATCCAGTGGGGGTTGCTGACCGTGTCTTCACTAGTGCATTGTACAATTCATTGTCGAATCCTATGCACTGTAACCTAACACAAGGTACTGATAACAGGCCCGTATCATACGCTTCTTTCACTGCAACTCCAGGAAGTTTGTCTTTTGCCTTAGCGATTGTAACATCGACATACGCGTCCTTTGTCTTATGATCGGACACTCAACTCATTACCATTTCAAATACAAATCTAAACTCACTTTGGAAGGAAGATCAGCCCACTCGTCTGCACTCAGAGGTTTGACCCGAGCTACAGAGTAAAATCCCAGGTAAGTATAAGAACGTCTGGAACGACACTTGTCTTTTATCCCAATGAAGACATTTCGGGATTCAGGGGTTAAGAAAGTGTCCTTTTCTTTGCCTAATCCGACAAACAGATATCCATGTTGACCCGGCGTAGATGGGCACCAGGGATTGTGCTCTAGACTGGGGCATAGATAACAAGTAATCTGTTTTGACCTAGATAAATCTGTTTGACTGTCGGTTACCCTATCTGACCCATCGTAAACCAATAAGGTTGGAATGTAATGGATAAACGAACCGAACAATCAATGACTGGCTCGCACCACCCAGAGCTTTTCGTAATACGTCCCGAGAGAATGAATTCTGGTCCAAATCATCAACATCTGGTATGACTACGGGAAAGGAAGCGATTTCTTGTTGTCGGCGTCGAGGAAGTTTGGTCATTGTCACTTTCCCTGTCATAGGTACACCATCACATTCAGTAAGATCCAATATTCCTTTGTCAGATTGAGGGGGCTGGCTGCTGCGAGACCTTCGCTGCGTTGAAGTTTTGAAGAACGTCTTTGGTGTTAAAGTCGACGTAGTATGAACCTCCTTCGCATGGGAGAGCACTGAAGTATTGCTATGACTTGGTTGTCTCTTTACTGTTTGAGGATATTGGGGAGCGCGGGTCTTTATTTTACGATGAGAGCGCTGAACTACCGGAAGCAAATAAGACTTTACGAGGTTCTGCAATTTATTAATGGTTTCGAGTAGTGTCTTATTACTATCTTTCATCTTATGAAGATTATCTTGCGTGGTTTTGAGCTCGTTCCGCAACATTTGGTTCTCTGCTGCATTGGATTTGGCCGATTCTTTCATATTCTTCACCTAGATCAAATAACCCGGTCAATTTTCTGATGAATTTCGGAAACGGACCCAACGGACTTCAGCTTTAAGACGTTCAACGTCATTCCTGTTCACAGCCGAATCGTCATTACCCTGATATCATTCAGACGATGTTGGTTAGCATGGTTGATTTTTTCGCACACCCAAATCCGTACCTGAGTGCCTTGGCGAAGCTGCTCAATCAGCATCTCTTTCTCTGCTTTCTCCCTCGATAAATCTGATATCTGTGTGATAAGGATGTCAGAAATAGCGCAGACCATATGGGTGGTAGGAGCGGAGCGGACTTTTTCCTGCAGGAAGTTATTCTGAACTTTCATGCGGGCAGCATCGGCTTCAGATTTTGCCAGACTTTCCAATAGTTCCTGACGAGATGTTATGGAATCTACGCGCCCCAACTTCAGTTCCTTGTTTTCAGCCAAGATTATTTGCATCTGCTGATCTGAGGCGTGTAGCTACACGGGCGTGTCAGAGAATCAGCGGATTTGTATGAGACGGCCGACTGAATACCTGTTCCTTAAGTCTTTGATACTCATTTCTAGCCCTTTCCAAGCCCCCCTCTGCTTCGCGAAGCTTAGCGATTGTTGTGTTGTCCTCATCTTCAAGGCATTGAGATATTGTAGGTACACTGGATGGTGTGATTTCACGTATCGCACACTGGCACTGGGCAGGTAGAGATATGAATAGAAACGTTTATGAAAACCGAACAAGTGGAGTACCTCGCGAAGCTTTGCCCTCAGATTCACATTGGTGAGTTCTGCTTCGGACCATTTCTGAAGCACAGAAGCGAAGAAGGCTTCATCAACGCCTTTTTGCATTGCTTCTGTAGCACTGGTTGGAGTGTGAGAGATATTGTAAGTGAGTGTGGGTCAGATAGTGATGACAAGGATAAGTAGTCAATGAAAGAGGGACATTTAATAAATCTGCATTGGTATAAGAAAGTAGAGATAGAAACAAGCTTCTTAGGGTTACTCAGTGTAACATTGGATATGTATCACGTGATCGCATAACTTTACGTGTTTTTGTTCTCATAATGATTCTAGCTATTAGTATCGAATTAAAGCATAAATGTCAACGGGTTCTCCAGGTATCCTTTGAATGACGACATCCATCGTGCCCCCACTGCCCCGTCCACTGTCCGGTGATCACAGCTCAGCGTTACCTTCATTGACTGCACAGTCTTGAACCCACGCTCTTCTTCGGGCGCAGGTACTAGTTTCGCTTGTGTCGTGCCCACTGCCAGAATGCATGACTGCGGAGGGTTGATTATAGCCGTGAAATGGTCAATGCCCATCATTCCAAGATTGGAAATAGTGAATGTCCCGCCCTATGAATAAAGTTAGTTCAATGTTCTGGTGATCTGAATAAGAATATACAAACCTGGTATTCTGCTGGAGCAAGTTTTCCGTCACGAGCCTTCTTAGCGAGAGATTTAGCCTCAGCGGAGATAGAGGCCAACCCTTTCGCTCCAACGTCTTTGATAATGGGTGTGATCAGGCCAGTCGGGGTAGCCACCGCAACGCAAATGTTTGCCTTCTTGTAACTGTAGATTGATAGATGAATTGAGTTGCAGAGTGGCAATGCATGTGGTTTAGTTGACTCACGTTCGAATAACCTCTCCAAGCCATGCAGAATTCGCTTCTGGTACGTCTGCTAACGCACACGCTGTAGCTTTTACAATGAAATCGTTCACACTAAGTTTAGCAGATTTGTCTTTTTCGCCCAATGTCTTGTTGAACACCTCGCGCAATTTAAGGACTCTGTCCATATTGATATCCACTGTGAGATAGTAGTGGGGCAGCTCTTGTTTCGACTGAGTGAGACGAGCACCGATCGTACGACGCATATTGGATACTGGTGTATCGGTATAATCCGTCGACTGCATCTGTGGCGGTTGAGCAATGTTTGATAATCCACTAATAGAAGCAGCAGCAGTTTCTGGCTTGAATTTCTCAACATCTTCCCTGATAATACGACCACCAGGACCCGAGCCTTTGATTTTACTTAGGGGGATTCCACGTTCCAGTGCAATTTTTTTGGCGATTGGAGAAGCGAATATCCTGTCACCAGTCGGCAGGTCCGGTTTACTTTCTGAAGTACTTGAGGCTGGAGGAGATGGCTCGGGGAATTTCTCAGCTTTTGGTGGCTCTGGAGCCTTTTCCTCCTTGGGGGGAGGTTGTGTGGCGGCCTTTTCAGCCATCTCCGCGGCACCAGAGATGTCGTCACCCTCTTCACCAACAATGGCGATGACGGAACCAACTTGAACATTCTTGGCTCCGTCTGCTGCCTGGAGGGTGGGAAAAAATAGTTTAACTTCTGAGCTAACCACACACATGAGGAGACCTACAATTATTTTGGCCATAATCCCCTCATCTTGAGCTTCCACATCGATGGTAGCTTTGTCCGTTTCCTTTAGGAAACAGCTGTTAGAACAAATTTGCAGAAATATGAGAAGGACAGACTATCTCAAGGAGAACATCGCCAGTAGTGAATGATTCGCCCTCCTTCTTTTTCCATGACGCGATTCCACCCTCGGTCATTGTTGGACTCATTGCTGGCATGTTAAAATGCGACAATGCAGACCTACGTACGGAGACGTGGAAGCCTATTACCAGAAAATTGAATATAAAGAGTTTGTAAAAGAGATAGGAAACATACGGCGTGCAAAAACGCGAGTCAATGAGGATGCCATTCGGAAGTGCAGAAAAGAAAGAAGGTGAACAACTTCAAACTTAACACAGAATTTTTGCGTTGGGGACCAGGTAAGGGACGCCGTCCAGTAGCTCCTTTTGGATAGTCACACTGCGGTATCTTCCGAATATTTCCGGATTTATTCAGTTCTTCCGTTGCAAGTCTTCTCAATGTCTTATTCAGAAACAGAGCTACTTCTACCAGGACAACCCATTCCAATACCCAGCAAGGCCCCTGCTCCACAACTTGGAAGCGGGACATATATGAGGGACGCACAAATCAGAGCAAGCTTGCTTGGTGCTCCACGTTTTGAGGGCTCTGTTGGTGAACCTATCTTTTCATGAAGCCCATTTAATCATTCTTTTGTAAAACTGCTTGTCGCTCAAATGCACAGACTTTGGTTATACCTCGCGTGCGTCCGCATCCACCGTTGCCAAACTCAGTTGTGCTCGGTTCTGTCACGCGTCTGTCCCCGCTTCAAGCACAGATTTCAATAACAGTTGTGGACGGAGTACCTCTGCCTGCTGGCGAAGAATTCACCGGAGTAATTCGAAGCCAGGATATCCGAGCGACGGAGCATGATAAAATTAAAGTAGGCGACTGCTTTAGAGGAGGTGATGTTGTGCGTGGTCTAGTGGTAAGTTTTATGACGGCTGTGGTAAGTAATTTGAAAAAATGGTTTTTTGAAAGATATCACTCGGTGATGCGCGAAGCTATTTCGTCACAACCGCAAAAAATGAACTGGGAGTGATCTTTGCAACCAGTGAAGCTGGTAAGGGAATAAGCATTTCGAGTACTTTGATCTGAACATCATCAAGGAGCTACACTGGAACCAATCTCGTGGAAAGAAATGCGATGCTCAAAGACGGGAAACATAGAGAAACGAAAGTGTGCAAAGCCAGATAGTAGCTGAATATTTATTTAAGAATAGTATTACATAATATATAAGTACCAAATAAGGAAAGAGGGATTGCCATGTGCTCAGAAGAACCCTAATCCATCTTCATTAGCAACTTTCAACATCCGTTGAACACACTCTCCTCGGTCCTTGTCCGTGCTGGTCCCCCCTGCTTATCCTTATGACTGCAGTACTCTCAGCAACAGATGCGCTCAGGAGGGACAGGCATATGTCTATTGATGATGAGTGCGCCCATAGTCTAATGTCCTGTTTTATTCTTTCTAAATTCAGCGTTAATAGCTTAGCAACGTCAAACGTTGACTGGCAAGCAAGATACAATGAAGTAAGTTCCTATCAGTTAACTGTTAGACCCATTTAATTTGGGTACAGGTACTGGATATGCTTTCAGAAACCCGCACCGAACTCGACGATTTCCATCATGCCAGTAAAGAACTAGAAGCCGAACTTGAAAATGAATTACAAAGAACAGAAAAAGCACAAGAAGAATTGAAGAACAAAGTGAACAAAGCAGAAACAGAACGAGAAGAATGGAAGGTGATTGCTAGAATGCATGTTGGAGGGAGTCATATTCACAGTCCGCATAGGGCAAATTTATGTCTCTTCAAACCACTCATAATACGACAACCACTTCTTTACAACGTGAACTCGACAAACTTAGGCAAGAACATCAATCAGCTAAAGTTCAACTACGGGAACTCGAGATGGGAAATGATGATTTGGAAAGGAACGAACGTGCTGTCTCATCAAGTTTAGCAGATATGGAAGCCAAATATTCACGCGCCTTGGAAGAAAAAATCCTTCTCGAACATGAATTGTTGGAGAAGGCCAGCCTTGAGGAAGACTTGCAGAGGTTGAAAGATGAATTGAGAGGTAAGTGGTGTCGGTACTCCATCACGTATTTGACAAGTTCTTTAACCTTATACCAGATGCCAACGTCGAAATATCTATACTCAAGGACCAGCTAGCAAACGCTCTTGTAGGGCAAAAGGCTCCATCGAACAATAGCCAACAGAAACTGCCTCCACTTATTGTGACCTCGGACGACAACCTTCTCAATACGGCACCACCCCCTGATCTTCAGTTATCGGAGCTCTCGCCAGATTCTTCTTCTTCGGAAGAAACTCCCTCAAAGACAATTCCTACACCAAAAATTACGGGTCAATCAGCCATTTTGCAAAGGGTTGGCCTTCAGACAAACAAAAATAACAACATGCTTGGTTCGCCAACTGCCTTGGCCCGATCGACTACACTGTCACATTTGTACCACAACGCCTCATCAAGTCCTCGTACTCCCATTTCAAGAACACCAGCCCTGCGTAATCCATCCGCCGCTATGAGCACAATGTCATCTACAAGCATGACAGCGAAGAACAAGGGAGTACAAATGGTTTCTGAAATGCGAGCACGTGTGCGAAATCTAGAACAGAAGATACATACAAGGGTCCCTCGTCTTCGCATGGGTAGCATTACTGGACGTACCAGTGCTACGACCGCAATCACGATAAGTACTGCCGGCAGTTCTTCACCCTCAACTGCATCGAATGCTTCTACAGCCAAGACGAGTCTTGATAGCCTTGCCAATAGGAAGAGTGCAGATTCGCGTAGCAGCAATGATAGTGATTCGGGGAAACTTTCTAGGAAAGAGTCGAAAGGGGACTCTTCCGGCTGGGTCCTCATAATGGAGGATTCTCCATCTCCTCATAAAGATAAAGAGAAGGAACGCAGAGACCGACGCAGGCTCTCAAGTCCTACCGCACCAACATCATTTCGACCCTCCACCTCAGTTCGGCCAGCCTCTCCTGCAATGCATCCAACATCAAATATTGGAAAACCCAACCTACTCGCGCAAAGCACAATGAACACAGGTATTCGACGCCCACAGTCACGTCTTTCTGCCGGAAGCTTGAGTACTGCGACTACTGCAAGTTCCATTCCGACACCTGTGTCACGACCAAACACACCAACTTTCCTACCAGTGCCATCTGGTGGGTTTCATACGTCAAGTCCCAGCATGACTGGAATTGGAACAAAGCGTTCTAAAGGCCCTGTAAATGGAGATCCATACTCGGCAAAGCGTTCTTCATTGGGAATGAGCACCGCCGGAACGAAGCATGAAGTACACGGACGCGAACGCCCCAACACCATGCCACCACTACCAAGGTATGGAGAAGGCTCGCGATCGGGCGATGAGGATGAGGAAGGTAAAGATCTTCCACATTTGCCAAGCCAACATTCGAATGTCACCGTGAGGCAGTCGAGTGGGAGTCGGCTTCCGGCAACATCTTCATTGGCTCAAAGTAGGATAGGACGTCCTAGTGGAAACGGCGTAGGTGGAAGAAAGAGTACAGGAGAGAGTGGAGGACATGGGCGGGGTTAGGAAGGATGGCAGAGATACAGACTAGGCAGGGGTATACAGGGGTGTGTGCATCGAGTGTTCCAATTTTCATTCCCTTCATCTTATATTATTTGGAACATCTTTTGTGGACCGGCATATGCTACTTTCACTAATTTTTCACGACGCCGCTGGGATTTCGATTATCTTGATTAACAATCACTCTCCTTTCCCTCACCAACTTGACGCTGTTAGTGTACTTAGACCAGTGATGACTTTCATGATTACTTATTAATGTTTCGTATGACTGGTTTACCGTATGACTAATTCTGTTTATTTGATATATGAGACCTGATAATTTGTTGTACGAATTTATCTTATTTTATCTTCTGGAACAACTTGAACTGTGTTCAATGTTAAATAGTTTCTGAAATCCTTCATCTGCCAAGGGTTGCACGTGACAAGGAACAAATTACATTGTCACGGAGGTGACACCGAAACTTTCCTGAAGTCGCTCAATGTTAATTAGCGATCATGCAACGACAAATCTCGGAGAATGCTTCTACATCAACAGCATTGACTATAACAAACTTATCACATACCCCTGAGCGTTCCCTCAGCCATCAGGTCGTGCTTGAAGAAGACGAATATACCGCTGCACTATCTCACATCATCGCACGCGATTTCTTTCCGTCATTAACTCACCTGAACACAGCCAATGCCTACCTCGATGAACACGAACTGTCTCTCCAGGGGCTCTCGCATGATACTCCGCATGTTAGAGCATCCTCATTCGCACCGACACCAACCCATAGTGGACCGACTGCAACACCCTCGTTCACACCCTCATCTATTTCCACGCCAGCAAACACCTCGGTTCCAAAGTTTGATACCAGCCTAAGTCTGGATGCATTTCAAGCCCGCTATACGTCCGAGGACAATGCGAGTTTTGCACATATACTCAATGAAGAAAATAAAACGAGACGTGCACGATGGGGTTGGGCTTGGGATGCACAAGGGAGGGAAGAAGCTCGACACACGCGGGCAATTGAAACGAGAGAGCGGAGGCTTATCGAAGCGCCATCACAAATGGGAGTAAGAGAACGACTGTCAATCACTAGACCAGCAGACGTGAAAGGGCTTTTGGAGGCGGCCAAAGAGGGTGACCAAGAAGAAAAGGGCAGCAATGAAACGGGAGAAAAGACGATGGATCCAGGCGAGGACAAGAGTGACAATAAGGATGTTGCGTTGGTGGAAAAACATGAAGATATGGAAGTCGATGTGATGGCCCCCCAAAACGACACAAGAGCTGCTGGTGTTGATGGATGGCAGTTTAAGGTGTGCATTATCCTCTGCTAGTACCCCTAAACTTCAATGTTTATTCATCGTTTTAAGGCGCGAAATTCATTAATGTTTCCTCCTGATGCAGATGTGTCTCCATATGCTCTTCCAAAACACATGAAAAGAGAGGCACCTGATCCGCGGTCAATACTACACGGAAATACCAGACTACAAGATCAGGAGCCAACTGGATTCTCACAGTCTTCACGTGGAATGTCCGCCCCTCCTAGTCCAACAAGGAGCAGAATAGATGCAGCTATCAGTGGCACGCCATGTATGTATATTATAATGATTGCAAGCTCTGCTTTCTTACTGTCATATAGACCGTCCTAGATCACCTTCACAATCAGATTTCTCTCTCGTCCCAAACGTCCCTTCCCCCACACCAGAGGAGTTAGGACCAGCAGCAGTAAAACAGCTAATGACTTGGGGAACACTCACTGCAACACCCCGAATTATCTCACAAGGGGATGGGGATGGGCCCCCACTAACACCAGGCACGCCATTCCATCTACAACCAGTATCTGCCCGTGAAGCAATATCGCATAAGCTGTCAAGCAGTGCGGCGCGTAGTCTTCGAGCAAAGGCGAGTCTTCTTGGGCTCAAGACTGGGTCGGGGCTAGGTGGAACATCCAGAATGAGTAGCCAACAGAGGAAAAAGGGGGATATGATGCCCCCGACATGGACACCGCGACGATCCGAAGCTGCAGGGAACCTGACACCTGCAGCACGACGACTACTGGAACGCACAACAATGGGATCGAGGCGAGCCGAGGCAATGGAGCGTCAGGCGGCATGGGACGGAGGTGCAAAGGCCCGGGATAGAGAGCTCAACCGCGTCCGGTGGACTCCAACCCCAAGCCCTGTTACAAGAAGATGAAAAATATGGACGGTTTGAATATAATGTGCAATCATGCAATGTAATAATATATTACCATGGCTACATACTTCGCCTACTTACGATACGTACTGGTATAATGAAACTAAGTAGTGAATGTAGAATCATGTCAAAGGCCACTACGACGTTGATACTTTGCGTCTTTTTGCATTTGGTTGCTCATCTTTATCCGCGTCATCTAGCTTCGGCTCTGCCTTGTCGGCTGGTGGTTTGGGAAGGTCAGCCTTAGGCTTTTTCTTCACAATAACGCCTTTGAGCTGTTTTTTGATATCCTTCTTTGGTACGATTTGTGATGGCTTTGACATAGGTGCATTAGTCTTAACAGGTTGTGCAGAAGGAAGCGGAGGAGCATTATTTGATATTCTGGCAGCCACAGCCCTGAAGAGAGAGAGAAAGAGAGCTGAGTCAATACAGAGAATAGAGTAGAGAAGATGTATAGATAGCTACTCTTTGAAGTTCTTAACCTCCTCGCCATCAAGTTCTCTGCGTTGGCGTTCTTCTGCCTCTTGACGTTCACGAATAGAGTCAAGAAACATAATTTCATCTTCCTCGAGTGCACGAAATTGATTTGCTGTGCGGGATGAGAAAAAAGATAGGAACTGGCGCGCATAGATTACCTAGCTTTGTCTTTTCTTCCCATTCTTCTTGTTTCGCGATCTAGAATGCTAGGTTAGTTAGGGTGTTAGGAGTGCAGAAACAAAACACGCACTTTGTTTGCAGCAAGTTTCTACATCGGATAGAGACCAGGTTGGAAAAGTAAGTAACACGGGAGCAAGATAAGATAATAAAATAGATACACACTTCAGCAAGGCTGCGACCGTCATATGAATCCTCTTGCTGTGGTGGAGGCGGCGCCTGGCCAAGGCTGTGACGTTAGGCTGTAATGAACGATAGCACGAGTTATACATTCAGCAAGACATATACCGGGCATAAGCAGCTTTCCACTGCTCTTCACGACGAGCTCTTGCGACGTCAACTTCGTTCTGAGATACGAAGCGAGAGCCAACTGGACCAGAGGAGAGGGAAGGAATGAGAGCGTTTGAAATAGAGTCTTCTGGCATGAGAGCGGGAGCGAAGGATAAATAATTAAATATATAATTAAATATATATATACCAGACTACGCCTCCGCTTGAGTTATTCGGATGTCCGACGCTCACTCTGCCCATTCGTCCGCTCACTCTCGCCGTCCTCTTCCTCCCGCTGTTCGCGTCGTAACCGACCCTCGTCTGTCATTATTTCTACTTCTCCATTGTCTCTTAACTAACTGATTTTATAGCTTGGGCTCGTGACGAACCTCCTTCTCCGCAATGCCTTACGTTCGACGTCACCTCTTCACTACCCAACCACCTATCTGATGGTCTCGTATCCACGAATTCACTTGCATCCCACTCTGACTCTCGCTGGTGGACTTTTACTCTCCCTCGTCCCACTACTGATGGTCAGTCTACAAAGAAACAGATCAGAAACCGTACTATACCCTGGATACCCACTGCTACCGCCGATCGCGCCTCATCCTCACTCTCATTACACCCTCCCGACCCCAATATCAACTCTGGCTCATCTTTCGAAAAGGGCCAGGGTCCCCGTATAACCCTGCAAGTACCTCCGGCTATCTCTTTCACTAAATCACACAACTCTCCAGGATGGGACTCTCCCTGGACTTCTCGTCCAACTGCCCAGGGGCCTATCAATGCACGCCGTGAGCACTCCTATGGATTTGGCGACTATGCAGACACTTCCAATCCTCCAAGTTCAACTCCTTCATATAAGCGTAAAACCTTCCGATCTTTTCTTCTCACGAACGTTTACGTTCCCCTCGTAAGCATTCATTATCTTTCCATACACTTGTTTCCCATATTCTTTTGTCAGTTTTTTCGTTTCTCCAACATCGCCTTCACAGGTGCGGCTCTTGGCATGGCGATCCGCATTCGTCAGGCAGAGAGCCACAATGGTATAATGGGTGCTATTGGAAGCTCACCGTATGTTGAGATGTCACCACTCTTCTTTGTTCGGATTTCAACATATGATAACTATTAATAGAACGGTTGTCATCATATTTGCACCTCTGACTCTCGTTCACGTTATGGCAGCCATATACGTATGTCTTTCATCCCCCAACCCGTATTCTATTCACATCCTTCATCAGCTTGAATACTTTGGACGTCCCCTAGGTCTCTGGCGTACCTCTGCAAAACTAGCACACACCCTTTCAGAAGTCCTTTTCATCTGCGCTTGGTCTGCTGCTTTATCTCTCTGCTTTGACAACTTTTTCACCTCTCTCATACCATGTGCTTCCCCTTCGTCATTGGCATGGTACTCTCATATCCCTCGTCCACCAAGCTTTCTGCCGGCATTCGAAGATAGCTTTGGTGATCTCCTGTGTGATAGCCAACTATCACTCATATGCCTGGTAGGGGTTGGGCTGATGGCCTATTGCACCAATCTCATAATC
Source organism: Floccularia luteovirens (assembly GCA_009739215.1). Taxonomy (NCBI): domain Eukaryota; kingdom Fungi; phylum Basidiomycota; class Agaricomycetes; order Agaricales; family Squamanitaceae; genus Floccularia; species Floccularia luteovirens. Next base: position 1,406,705 of record VSJF01000001.1, read on the forward strand.
AGCCTGTTTCGAATATTCGAGAAAGTGAAATATCACCCAGGATCTGTCAGAGAACCGTAGTTCTTTAACCTATATCCATTCGTTCCAGATGTTCTATTTATCTATCACTCTTGTATACTTCCCCTTCGCTTTGTCATTAGCAAAGAAGTAGATGTGTATCATATAATATGTAAGTTAGATATGACTTGTATAGTATAATATCCTTATTGCAAAGAATTGCACCTTTTATTCACACGATGCCAATGACCCAAAGACTTGCTAATCTGGGCATCACTCTGTTCCCGCTATAACCTGAAATGTATGTTGTTCGCTTCAGACAATCAAGTCTCTCCAGACTCTCCATCTAGTTCCTCTCATCCGATAGACACCATAGAAATGGACGTTATTACCCCGAACTCAAAAACCACAGGAAAACTCCCCAACGCAGAGCCACGCCCACTTGATAAAAAAGATTATGCACTCGGAATCGTACTGCTACTGGCAGTGGTTTGTCTGTGGACTCTGTCAAATTTTGTGACCCAAGTGCGTATCTCCTCTTGCATCTGGCACCATATTCCCAACACTGAAGACTTCTTAGGATCTCTTCGAGGGCGGTTACGAGAAGCCGTTCCTGTATGTGTCCTTTCCTATTTTCTGTTCCGGAAACTCTACTGACTTTGACTTGATAGTGTAACATATCTTAACACCAGCGCATTCTCCCTATACCTCATTCCATTCTTAATACGCAAATATTACTGGCGAAGTGAGTCTGAAACCTCGGATCGACTTAGTGCCGGGCGAAGAAATGCCCTCCGTAACGCGTAGGCTTTTCATATTGGAATCCCGCACCTCTCATGCTGATCTATCTATGTAAATAGTGCAGCAACAGAAGAAGTCCAGCCACTCGTGTCCGAGGAGAGTTTAGAAAGAGGTGCCGAGTACGATCAGGATGTGCATGTGAGTAGCCAACCAATAACATGTTGTAGTCGCTATATAAACATTTGTAAAAAGGCTCTAAATGTTGTACACGACGACGAAGTACCATTAACGGAACGGGAGACGGCAGCGCTTGCCAGTGTCTTTTGTGTTCTATGGTTTGTTGCAAATTGGTCAGTCAATGCCTCCCTGGACTATACCAGTGTCGCAAGTGCGACAGTTCTTACGAGCATGAGTGGTGAGCGTCATGACATATACTTGAACTAATCGAAATACTAATAGATAATTCAGGGTTCTTCACGTTAGGCATAGGAAGGATATTCCGCGTTGAACGCCTGACACTGATCAAAATTATCGCTGTAGTTGTCAGGTTAGTTGATCATGTTAAATCCACCAAGATATTTTTTCTTATCGATGGATGTAGTTTTTTTGGTGTTATTCTCGTGTCCCTCTCTGACTCTCATACAACACCACCAACCTCTGAATCCCCCTCTGTATCTCATCTACCCCCCAGATCACTACCCATTTCCAAGTCTGGAAATGAACACCCACCGAGACCAATGTTAGGTGATGCTCTCGCCCTGCTTTCTGCACTTTTCTATGCCATCTATGTCACTTTGCTCAAAGTACGCATAAGAAATGAGTCACGCATTGATATGCAACTATTCTTTGGATTCGTTGGCCTTGCAAATATGATTGTGTATTGGCCCATGGGACTTATTCTACACTACACGGGTGCCGAGCGCCTCGAACTTCCAACATCTTCAAGGATGTGGGCAGCACTAGCTATTAACGTGCGTTAGATTTGACCATATGCATGTGATGAAGCTGAGAATTCTGCTGGGTAATCCAGATGATCATTACACTTCTGAGCGATTTTCTATATGTACTAGCTATGCTCAAGACTACCCCGCTCGTTGTCACAGTAGGACTGAGTTTAACAATCCCCTTCGCTGTGTTTGGTGATTTCTTGTTGCATCGCCCAGCTGATTTGCAGGTTGTTGCAGGGGCAGCTCTTGTGCTAGTCAGTTTTGTTGCGATTGGGATGGGAAACGCAGATATACAAGAGAACAATGATACCAATGGTAACGGACAAACAAGGGATGAAGAAAGATATTTATTAGACGGAACTCGTGAGGAAGGGGATGGTGTAATCTTACATAATACCTAGACCTTGCATTTCTAATACCCACAAATAACGCTGATAACGACGACATCCTGGCTGCTCCGTCTGTAATTTATATCCATCTGTACTAATGGTACGTACAATAATCTTTTTCGTTCACCTTCTCATAGTTATACTTCAGCCAAAAGAACGCCGCGCGCGGATCTTTTCTACCGCGCATAACTCATCTCCTAAATTCAAACGACAATTTGCCGTTCAGGACAATGCGGTAGAGCATGTCGATATTGGCACTGCGGCTGATGTCCCCGTGCGTAGATGTCTTATGACTACATGACACGTACATCCTGAATCCTCTCTGCCCACTGCGTTATCAGGCTCCAGACCTTCTGCGATCAATATCGACTGTTACGGAAGATGACAAAAAGCAGCTCTCGAAAAAAGAAAAACTTGCTTTGAAACATGAGACATTTCTTGGAAGTGCGTGAGTCGAATCATTTTGCGACACACACTGACTTCAGTATCTATTATGCAGAACTTGGTGCTGACGCGCCATCCCCATACTCACGCTCACACAACCGACGGTTGAAGCGCAAGGCACGGGAACAGCTCGCAAATGGAATGGGGGAGATACATCAAGCGCTAGAGGCGTTACAAGGGCCTGAAGAAGTAAACCATGAGGAAGTGGATGCGCAGCGGGTTGTCAAGGCGCGTGTCAAGAAACAAACAGGAAGGATCGGCAAAGGCAAAGATGCTCCACTGACCATAGCCCAGAGAAAGCGTGCTCTGTAAGATTTTTCTCTTATATATATGCTGGTATCTATTTATTTAAAGCTTCGTTTCCTTGATATAGCGAACTTGAGCGATTGCGGCACCCACTCATCCTAAAAAATCCGGATTTCTCTGCCAATCCGTTCCAGACAATTTCGCACACATGCACAAAATACCCTTGTACCTCACCAAGTACCGATGTGACCTAGCTCTTTTTCATCTCGCACTTCTGGCGATCAGGTTACATACTTCACCACTCTATGCTAATCTCTGGAATCCAAATTTCAGAACGTAGTCAGGACACAATCAGCTGAATTGCCACGGCAGAGTGATTAGGGTATCAAAAATAGTCTCCACATATATTATTATCAATGCTAGATTACAGTCAGTTACAAATGTGGTATACATTACTGAACTGGAGGGGTACATGGTATTGTTTGCAAAAAGTGTGGTGAATCATAATTCCTAAATGGTATCCAGAGCGAAAAAAAAAAGCAAAAGCGAAATTAGAAGAAGGGGTGCATGTTCGCGTTTATATTGGAGAAACTAATCGTCTTCGCTGCGTCCACTCATTCCTGCGCTCCACACAGTGCTACCACTACCACTCCCGCCACCACTCCGCTGGCTTCTCCTACCGATGCTCCTCCTGGGAGCTATCTCAGTAAACCCGCTCCTGCCTCCACGAGCAAGCTCTGCACTCAGGCTACGTTCATGTGCCTCAAGATTAGCAATCGTACTTTCTGCCTCTGCGTGTTCCAAGGCTTCTTGTGTCAAGCCGGATGGAGAACCTCCCCCGCCATGTCTCAAGGATGGTGTCGAGTGAACAGATGATACTTCGGAGTTTTCAGTTGTGTTTTTGTTGCTCCAGAAGGAAAATTTCCAATTCTGACCATTATTGGTCGGCGTATCACCAGATTGAGAGTCCATGGATGGTGTAGATGAGACAGGAATCCTTTGTTGTGGCGCTGGTTGTATACCCATCAATTTCATTGTGGCGTTGATCCGTTCCCTCTCTTTCCGGTCTTCTTCATCCTCTTGTGTGTCCAACTTCCTGGCACCGGTAGTAGAGGCACCTGGTTTCAGAGTCAATGGACGCAAATTGGGTTCTGGTTTTTTCTCAGAAAAGATGCTCAGACTCTTCCAGTCGAAAGATAGTGAACGGCGATTTGCTTTGGTAACTTGCTCCCTTGTTTGGGTAGGGGATGTGACGCGTGTTTCAACATTCGGTGATGGATTGGATGAGGCGCGAGTGATAAGCTGAATCTGTGGTCGAGAAATCAAGGGAGAAGACTTTTCCGGTTTGTGTTCAGGCACGGAAGGCGTCGTAGGTTCATAATCCACTGCTAATACATGTTCAAAGCCTTCTTGCATTATGATACGATCTATTATCTTCGAAGCATATAGTGATAGTGCTTTGTTCGCATCCTTGAGTGACTTGACTTCGGTTCGTAACGCATCAATATCGTTTGATGCGCTAGCAGGTTCCGCGGTAGTATCAGAAGAAACTTTACGTGTTTCAGAACCTCTCTTGGTCCGCTTGTTCTTGTTGCTGAGTAAAGACCTATCGCGATCCTCAATAACATTTCCAGCGAGTATGTCCTTGTTCTCAGCACGGCCAAGTTCGGCAGCGAGATCCAGCCCTGGACCAGTGATAGGAAGATCAGCAAGTGATTCGCCGCGGGGCGCGCTGTTCGATATGGTGCGCTTGCGTCCTTGTCTACTCGTATGCCGAGGGCTACGAATGGAGTCAACATCTGGATCGGACTCATTATGGAATGACTGTTCGAATGGATCCCCGGACTCCTCGTCGACTGGGTCAAGATTGCTACGTCCCAAGCTGCGTAAACTGCCAACATCTGTACCTTCAAACGGTTCATCACGATCCTCTTCATCATCATCATCGCCACTAGAACTTCCACCTCCTACTTGTTTCATCAGGTCATACTGACCGCTGAGTGTTTTCTCCCTCAATAGGATCATGTAGCTCTCGTTTTCCTCTTGGAGCTCATGATTGACCCGCTTAAGGTCAACAAGTTGCGTCTGGAGGAGCACGAGAGTACTTTGAAGCGAGGAGTACGAAGTTGACAAAGTGGAAAGTTCTAGCTTAAGTGCTGTCATTTCTGCGGGCTCACTTTCTGGATCATTAACATTCTGCTGAACATTAACAGTAACACTCGGCTCATGTATAGATTCCTCTTCATCGTCCGTTTCGGTGACATCCCCAGAATCCTGGGGATGTTGTACAGTTTCAGAACGTTTGCGGGCCTGGGAGAGTGATTGGATACGGGATTTGAGATGTTGTTCATTGTCATAGAAGGCTTGACGTTCAGCTTCAAAAGTTGTCATCTAGACTCAAAACTCGGTTCTCTGGCAACCAAAATAAATCTACTATCACCCGTACCTGCTCGTTATATCTCCTCTGAATTTCTCGTTTCTCCTTCTCTAGTTCGCGAACTTGCGCTCTAAGCTTTTCTGATATGTCTATGCGTTGTGCTAATTCCAGTTCGGATCGTGACTGTTCAGCATACAGTTCGTTAACTCTGGCCTCAGCACTGCTGAGTGCGGACGTTAGGTTAACATTATCTGCAGTCAAGGCTGTAATAGTTTGATCCTTGTCTTGCAGTCGTACCAGCAGCTATATGCGGTCAATGAAGTCGCGTTTAAGATCAAAGAAATGGGAGAAGCCAAATAACCACATGCCTGTTCCTTTTGATCCGTCTCTTGCTTCAAAGATGCAGAAAGTGCCTCTCGAGACTCTCCATTTACAGGGGGCACAGGCGACGAACTCTTGGGTGGACGACGAGCAGTGGTAGAGTTGAGTGATGATGCCACGCGTGGAGAAGCAGCAGAACGCGCAGTTGCACCTCGTGTGATGGATGGAAGCGGCGGCGGCGAGGTCGATGCACCAGGTGTGCGCCTTGAAGACGGACTAGTCCTTGAAGAAGCAGTAGTTGCCATGTCGCCTGACAGTCACAGTATTCTATAGGTTTACTGAGATGTGATACTCCTTCGAAGCTTGAGGTGGTGGTTTAGCCAGTGCAAGAATAAGGACAAGTGCCACAAAAATGACGAATCCGGTATAAGGAAATTCTATGGGCAGTGCTGGCTAGAAAAAAGTAGAAAACAAAGAAGACAAGATCAAAGATTGACAGAAACCATGAATGGTGAGTGTAGATGGCTAGAACAAATGGCTGTCGCGTTGCCAGGGACTCAGGGCTGGAATCAGCCGCATCAGCCGCATCAGCCGTATCAGCCGTCAGAAATAACTTGAAACCGTACTTTCAACTGACTCTATCCACCTTAGCCACTGTCCAACCATACTGACACTAGTGGAGATGGATACCGCAGAAACAATGCTCAATGAGATTCATTCTGAAACAGTCTTGCACGTAAGCTCCGACTTCGTCCGTATTTCTTAGATTTCATACAATGATAATTAAAGCTAATCACATCAATCCGAAATGAAAGTAAATCTATTTCCTCAAGTCGCGGATATATTCGATTTATCTGACAAATGAGCAATAGTCTCTTCACCAGGTTCTACCCATATACCTGCTCTAGACGCTCACCTCACTTCAGCCTCGAGGCGGTCGCTAAATTATGGGGACGTCATCGAAATACAGGGTTCACCCTGCTCTGGCAAAACACATTTCATTTACCATTTTTTGAGCATCTGCATCATGCCATCGACCCATGATAATATAACTCTTGGGGGCTGGAACAAAGGAGCTTACCTTTTTGATGTCGATGGCACTTTTGACACCTGCCGATTCCATCGAATATTACATTGCAGACTTACAGCACTTCTAGGTTCTGCATCTACAGCTGATTCCATCTCCAACCTCGCTAAAACTTGTCTTACTCGGTTACACATTTTTTATCCCCAGTCTAGCAATCAACTTGCTGTGACTATAATAAACCTCCCGGCTCACCATGGTATACACATGTCAAATATTGGTGTAGGTGTTGTGGCTGTCGATTCTATCAGCGCTTTTTATTGGCTTGATCGCTTTACCGCTGAACAGTTACGGTCCGGACTTACAGGAGCAGAATTAAATCATCCTTTACATCGTGTATTATCTGCATTACAGAATTTTCGCCTTTCTCATGGTCCCGTTATCTTGTTGACAAACTGGGGCCTCGTCCAAGAAGCTCATCCAGGGTTAAACACTTTGTATAAGCAACACCTCAGTCCATTTCTTTCTTCCAGTAACCACTTTGATCCAACTATCAATCACAACTCCCAATCTATGAAATCTACTCTGTCGCCGGTGCATCATATAACGCTCCTCTCTCAGATGGACTATCACAAGAATCAAGTGATCTTGCCAAATATGGCATACATAAGCGGAGACTCTGAAATGTTGGAGAAACGAGGCAACAAATGGTCTGTGGGCATAGCGCGTACGAAAGGGTTCGCACACTCGAGCCAGTTCAATTTCCACATAACTTCGGACAACGTGATTTTTCCTTCGTAAAGTTCGATCTCTGTATATCCATTCGCAACGACTATGATCTCGTTATTACGAAGTCATCTCGGCTCATATTGAAGCGATGCTTGAACGGTCACAAGTTCAACTACTCGTATCCGCATACTTGCTACCCAGGCTCCTGATATTTTTGACATTTGGTTGTGTGTATGACGGCATGCCTCATTTTGCATATATATATGCATCGACAATTCAGCGGCTATACGATCGCCCACTCCCCTCGCCCCACAGACTTATTTCGAAAGGGTACCACCTGATAACATCATTGTATTAATTATATTAAATCTTTATAAGGACTATATATGTACTTGTCGTAAATTATACTTGGTATTAATTATTCTATAAGAAAAACTGGGGTGAAAGAGAACTAGGGCTACAGATAGAGGCTTGCAATAGGTATAGATCTTGAAATAGTGACATAAGAAAAACTGAAGAGATTATGGAATGAATTATAATAAGCGAAAGGGGAATTGTCCATCTTTCATGGACATTAATACAACCCGATATTCCGGAATCACAAAGTCTAGACATATGATATCGCATTATCACGCAATTCCGTAAAGCTGGTCCAACTGTGGCTTGAACAATTCCTCAACTGCTTTGCGTCTGATGTTTCCTTTTGTAGCTGTCCGGGGTAGTGTTTGAGTAGGGACGATGATAATCATGTTGGCAGAAGAAATGCGCTCATGGAGATATCGCCTGGAATGGAATTGGCGTGTCTTGCGAATGATCTCCTTCTTGAGCTTGGAATGATCCATTTCGCCAGCCGGTTCAATGAACATGGCAGGCGATGGCCTTCCGGAGCCAACCACAACACATTCCGTGATTAAATGGCCGCAAGTTGCACGAACGTTGTCCTCAATGGCTCTACAAAGATTCGTCAGGGCAAAGGGAAAGTAACACTAATAATAACTCACTTAGTGTCGCAACGAAGACTGTTTTCTGTTTTTATCCAATCGTCATCTCGGCCACGGAAGAGAAAAGACCCAGGTGCAACTTCTTGGAAGAGATCCCCAGTATGGAAATCGTTATTTTGTCCTCTTAAAGAGACAGATGGACAGTCGCTTGATTCTTTTAAGATAATAAGCTCCATTAGTCTGGCGCTTGACTGATATGCGGCGTCACTCGAAGCTGGGGCAATTGGCCTGAATTCATAGTAGACGCCTTCGAGGGGTCTAAGGAAGGGTGTGGTCCGGTTCGAAAGCAACATTGCGCCGCATTCTGTGCTCCCGAATAAGTTCTAAAATATGGCATTCATTTTCGGTAATTAGAAACGGTTTCAAAATAGACTTACACGTAACTTGATCCCGTTCTTGTACGCGAATTCTTCCTCATCGCGGGGTAGTTGAAGTCCACTGTAAAGTACTTCATCCAAACTCGACAGCATCCCCAATAACTTGAAATCAGCCCGTGATCTCCGTATATGGTTGGCCAAGAAAGCAGCGAATTGATTGAGACGATTGAGATTACACCGGTGAATCATATCGACGAGTTCATCGGAAGAAAACGAGATTGTAGTTGGTTGAATTACGCAGGAACCGTGTTGGAGACTGCCCATGAGCACTAGAAAACCTGTAAGAACCTGGCTCAAGATATTGAAATTTATTCATTCACTTACTGAAAGTTTGGCCGATATGACACATGCTTCCCCTGAGAATTTAAATTAGTATAGTGCAATCGGTAAACCGCTGAAGGCACTGACATCCAGGTCGTGACATCTTGTCGATGATTGTGGATGGGAGCAGAAATTTGGCGAGACTTATCAATTGCCGAACCAAGCCATCTGTAGGTGCATGGTACCAGTTTGGGGCTTCCAGATGTTGACCCGCTAGTGTGGAAAAGGAAAGCCACATCTTCCTCTCTGACTTCAGGCATCTTTGGCGCGGAATAGGTAGACATATCCACGTTAACTGAGGTTGCAGCATATTTAGGCAGACAGCAATCGATCAAGGACGACTCGTAACTGGAATCGTATATGAGAGCTCGAGCATTAGCTCTAGTTAGCAGCTCGTATATGACCACTGGATTTGGTAGTCGCAGACTGAACAGTTGGGGGACATAACCAGCCCGTGATATACCATAGATATGTAGAAGATCGGTATATGTGAATCCACCAATCCTGTACCAGCATCTTTTAGTTATGCTGGAGAAACTATGGAAAGAGTATATGTTTACCAGAGCCCTACAACGGATCTCTGCTCAACGCCATCTCGTCTCAATGTGTTCTCCCAATATGCAGCATAAGATTCAACGTCGCTCTTGAACCGACTGTAGGATATTGTGCTCCATTCGAGTACAGCGCCTGTGCCAAAGGGATCTAGGAGAGGAACCTTGAAGGCAGGGGCTTGAGGACGCTGGGAAGCGGTTGTCTCGAGAACAGAGATGTTGGATCTAACCATGAGTCAGAGAGGACAGGGAGTAATGATAGCTGAAGGAGAAATAACCGACCTTTATATTGGTATCAATTCAGGTACTACAGCCGATTGAGAGATGGTATTCAGGAAAGCTACGGAACAGGTGGACATAGCAGAATCTGGATTACAGCGAGGTTTAGAATAGCCTCGTCTGACGAAACAAATTTGAAACGTACTTACGGCGAGTAGAAGCCACAGATGGCGCCTAAACCCGATAAGAAAAGGAAGTAGATGGACTGATGATAGTGATATTGTCATTTAGGGATGAGTACGGACATGAAAATGACTGCTTACGGAAACGGTTGGAGGGAAGGACCGTGTTGAATACTGGGAAATATCAACTCGAGTCAAGAGACCAAAGCACTGCATTTCGTACAATGCCAATGCGGCTTTGGCCAGTCGGGTGTGGGACGGAGTGAACATCATTCTTTTCCGTATAGGCCGGAGTAAATCGCAGCTTTCTATACAACATACACCTTCCATGGTAATCCTCGAGGCCTACTCAACCGTAGCCTTCGCATCAATACAAGCAAATTCTAGCAGGGGTAGTAGCGTAAGCATCACCACTGAACGGTGTTAACAATGTTCTATCCAAGATCTAACCGAGTCATTCATCACGTCCAAATGGCGGCTGTGTCCTTGTTCTCCACCCCACATGGCTTTGTATCTCAGGAACCGTTTCTCACATCTCGTCAGCTTCTTGACATATCGAATGAAATTTCTGCAGTAAGCAGTTCCATGCACTGGAATAATAAATTTACACAACTCCTGTACTTTGTCATATGTCGTATATCCGTCTAGACCATAACCTGTCTGCAATTTTGAACACTTGTCACCGCACATTCGCCGTATACAGCAACCTCGAAATCTATCGACGCTTATCGTACATCTTGAAAGAGGTTTTACTCCTCGCCAATACTTTTTCCTTCGTCTTGGCCCCCAGAGGCAACTCTATCAGGCGCTTACCCGCGTTTGTAAATCCATCATCTTTATTGATTGGGGCACCGACACAAGTGTTGTATTGCTGAAACGCTGCGGCGATCATCATAAATCACGTCAACCTGATGCTACTAAAAACTCCAAACAGGCTGCCTCATTCACCAGTGAGCTTCAGGGGATTACTCTTAGTTTTGCATTGTATCTGGCAATTTCTTTGTACCTGCGAATAGTACGGTATATATTCAAATTATACAATGTGACCCACACCAACTGCCAGGCGGAGAGGTCAACTGTGGTACCTTAGCAAAGTAAAGGTGTACATGTTACTCGGCACCATCGGAATATGTCCCACCACTCATTATGGTTCAGACTACTAGTCCGGAGATATGCCGGGATTCGAGGCCTTTCCTTTTCCTTGGTTGATATGAAAATTACAAGGATTTCTGTTTTGAAGCGATTCCTAGATTTAGAAGGTGAGGGTTGCGATTTCCATTTGTTCGTGTCAGATTTTTGAAACACCTAGAAAAATTCAAGTGTGAGCGAATCTACAGCAAATCTTTTGATGTGTTTGAAAGACCAGTGGAACCATGGGCGGTACCTCCACTGTTTCAGTGCTCCATGGAGTTAGCCTCATGGATCCAATGGAAGACCCCCATGGCCCGGAGGAATGTATACAGTACATACTTATTAGAATAAATTTTCAAAAAATAAAAAATTTAAATTCGGCAATTCGAAAAATAAAATATCGCACGTGACGCACCGGGTGCACCGTCGCAGGGATTCAAGCAAATTCTGCAGATTTATGGTCCAAGTTCAGCTCATATTCTCTTGAACTGCTAGCTGTCGTTCTCAATAATACATTGTGCGACCAGACAAACGGTAGTTCACACTGTAAAAGCTGGACCAACTCGACCGGCCAGCTGGCAGTCCATGCTCAGGAGAGTTGTACTCGCGCACAGGCAACTCGAACATTCCATTCTTTCTGCCGAATGCACTACTGCTCATGTCTTCCATCCCCCCTGCTTTCGACAGGCAGCCAGTGTTGCTGTTCTGTTCAAACGCCAAACTCAAATTTCCGACATTGATGCATTTCCGAATCACGTACCGGCGCTTGGCCAAACCTCCAGGAAAACGCACCCTCCTATTCCACTCCAGATGAAATTGCCCCCAGAGCTCCTTGAACTCATGGACAGCATCTTGTCAAGTCGTCAGACAGATGCGGAAATGCTTCACCTGGTTCGTGCTTCCCCCGAACTTTCGACTTTGATGCTCGAAACGGAAAAGGTGCGCGTCATGGCAGAAAGCACAGCTCTATCTCAATCAGCACACCGAGTTCTATGTATTGTCAATCTCGCACATAATCTCGGCTGCAAATTACGGCAAAATGTTTACGAGTGTGTCGCCCACAAGTTTGCTTCGAGGAAACATTGGAGTGCAGTTCTTTCTATTGTCGCGCTAGGCCAGCGGCACACAAGAAAAACTACCACTCGGCTCCTTAACTGGAGAGCCCTTGCTTTGGCCAGAACTCAGCGTTACACGTTGCTTAACACGATATTAGAAGAGTTCAAGCAGTGCGGACTCTCTCCAAATCGACGGACATTTCACATCGTTTTGTCTGCACATATCCATAACAAAGACTTAGCTAGTGCTAAGGAATGTCTTCGCGTAATGGAAGAAGCAAATTTACCCCCTGATACTTCCACACATGCTCTAATGGCAACTTCCTACCGAACTTTCGGAGCAGATCCTAAGGTACAGAAGCAGGCGGTGGCTAGTTTGCCTAGCATGGATCATGATACTGCTCTTTCTGTCGTAAACAGTTTACTGCAAACATGTTTGTCCGCTCACGATATTCCGACAACATTTCAACTTCTATCTATCTTTGATCCTGCAAACCTAAAAGTCATCCTGTTGCTCACTTCACATCACCTCACATTAAGCAATCATTCGTCAATTTCGCGCCTTGACCCCATTCATCGACTCTCCGGACCGCTTAGACCTAATGTTATCACGTTTTCTATCTTCATCAACTATCACGCTAAACTTTCCGATCTGTCCGGCGCAACTAGCATCTACAACAGCATGATCGCTTCAGGCATAGATCCCACACCGGCGACATTAACTGCTATCTTGCATGCTTGTTTTCAAGCAGGAAAAGGGGATTTGGCTATTCAGCTGGTTGCCGAGATGTGTACCAAAGAAAAGTTCTTGCTCAAGAAGTTGGAGTTAGGGCCTCCACGGAACGAACCTCCTTTTGACTTCTCTGGACTATCTCCGACTGTACAAATTTTTAACTCTCTGTTAAGAGGTGTTTTAAACACACATGGCATACAATCGGCCCGTACTGTTATACGGATTATGCGTGCCAATGGTGTGAATCCTAATGCAAAAACTCTTGAAATCATACTTAGGCGCCTCGATAAAATGGAGCAAGTGCGTCCTCAAACTATTTTGCGGATCCTGCGAGCCGTGTGTTCGCGTTCAATTCGTCCAACCTTACGTCACGTGTATTACTTGATGAACAGTATTCTTCGACATGAGAAGTTCTTGCTTCACGGAGCCGGATGGAATGAGACTGCCGCCAAACTCTATCGTCCTACAATTCAACGAAAGTATCGTATGTCGCCCGATGCCCGCATCCGCTTGGCAGACAGATTTGATCCTATGGGTGGTCTGAGGTTGCCCCGTTTTCTACCTCAGCATGGGATCGGTCGCCACATGGTTCAATCTCTGTCTATGGATGGTGTGAAAAGTGATAGTGCAAGCATTGCACTGCGGATTAGACATAACGCAGTAGCGAGAGGTGATATGGACTCCGCGAAGGACGTTTTCAACACTTTACTGTTGCGTGGCATGCATCCCAACGAATACCATTTTAGTGCTTTGATGGAAGGGTACACGCGATTAGGCAACATGTCAGCTGCGGTTGATGTCATGAAGTCTGCTGAACGTATCGGGCTCAAACCTGGTGTCGTCATGTTTACCATACTCATAGTTGGTTATGCTCGTCAAGGAAATCCGGATCTGTCAATGCGAATGTTCCAGCAGATGGTGTCTGCTGGTGTACAGCCTGATGTTCCTTCAATCGATGCCGTGTCCAGCGCATTCTTTGCAGTGGGTGCATATACGTTGGCGAGGAAGGTGTTGATCTCGCTTTGGAACTATATACAACCCTTCCCGGAGGACCTTCGCGGAGCTTCGCTAAAGGAACTTGCACACCGATTTCGTGCCCTGCATGGAAATTTGCCAACGCGACAATTAATTACGAAAGAGCGAGGGCTAGAATTGCAACATCATTTAAATGGTCTATTAGATGCTTTGAAGTAGCGTGCATTGCCAAAGTCTTTATGATTTTATACTTAATAGGCTCGAGAAGTGTAAAGTAAAGTGGTCAAACAGGGCTAAATTTGTAAAATCTGTAACAATAATAACTCATGACATTCATATAATATAGATGGTTCTTGTCGTAATTATAAGCCCTATGAAAATTTAGAGTCCAGGAGCCGTAGCGCGTCGCGTACGGCATCAGCGTCCACATGTTTCACCCTCTGGCGTCCACATTTTAGTGACATATCTTGCGAAAGCAGATGCGGAGGAGGAGTATTCCCAAGCAGCTGAGCCCTCTCCTTTTCGTGATAATGAGCGTGAGGGTCCGTCAGCAGAATGGATTCGTGATCAGACTGTGGTGTGTCTGCGTTGGAATTGGTAGTCGGTTGGCTTGATGAGGATGGAACATCAATTTTTGGACCTGAACATTTAAACCGACTAGCAACAACATCGGCAAGTAAAGCGAGATCAGAAAACGATACATTTGGGTGGGCTTTGAGCTGACGCCAGGCATCGTTCGTGGGTATTGTTTCCGAAGTGGAGGACATTGTCTGCGACGATGATGAACACTGACCACAATTGCCCTGATTTCCGCAACACGTCGAACTGCTATTGCTATATTTGAAGGTTCCGTCCACTTGCCTACTGGGGCAATCATTACATACACCTCCTACAGAGTCTTCAATTGCAGCACAGAAAGCCTTCCCAAATGGATCATCAGCACATGCCAAGCAATTTGAAGGATCACCAGAGCATGTCGCGATTGCTGACTGCTGTGATTGGGACGGTTGAGGAGCAGGAGGTATATGGATAGGGAATATGGCGTTGACGGGTGGTGCCCCAGTTCTTCGGCGGAGGGGAACAGGGGACTGATACGCAGGTAAGTTCTCCAGGATAGATGGCTGATTTTCCAAAACAATCTCCACTCGACGGTTAAGGTGCATAGGTACATCATGTTGAGCTAGGATTTCTGACTTGAATCCAGTAAGCGCGGCCCGATCAGCGGCTTGCTGCATAGCAATCTCGCGACAGACACATGGGGTGTCCTCTGAACAGAATCCGCAATCAAAGGTAGGGAACGAATGTGAGTGATCAGTGGATCCTTTGAAATTAGTAGTAAAGTCGAGGATGTTAGGGATAGAAGTGGGTGCATGTTCGCTTTGTGCACTATAAGGGACGGGAGAGAAACGAGTGTCCGACGATCCGTTTGAATCTGGAGATGAAACCATGGATGGTGGACCTGGTGACGAAGTAAAGGAGGTCGTCAACGCAAGTAATTTAGAGTTTGGTGAGCCTGTAGCGTTCGCTCGAGTCTTTTTCTTAGCTGGTGCATGGGATGAAGATGTGCTTGCTGGGGAATCATCTCTCCAGCGCTTCTTGTCGCCTTCGTGCGATAATTTATCGGCCTCTAGCTTGGAGAACTTCTCCTTGAGAATTATATTCTCTCTACGTAGCAGTTCATTCTCTTCCTTCAGCCGTTTCGCAATGTTCTGCAAAGCGACATTGCGCTCAATTTCGCCTTGCTCGTAGGATTGTACTCGAGCCTGTAGTTCGGCAAGCTGGGATTGTTTGCGCTCTCTAAATGCGCGTTGTGCTGCCCTATGGGAGTCGGTCAGAAAAGGGACGTGGCCGGGGCTAGCAAAAATGCGATACCTATTTTGTATCCGACGGCCTTTGGTGTCAACCTGTAGCAATTACTGATGAGAAAAGGATAACGGTGAGAGAGAAAGTTGTACGAACCTCTTCCTCGTCTTTTGCAGTTGTTACGGTATCTTTCTTTGGCTTACGACCTGGTTTTGGTTTTGGCTGTATCACCCATTCTTTTGAAGCTAATTTGAGATTAGTTTAGTGTTTGAGGAGGAAGAGGAGATAGTACCAGTAGCCCAAAGGGTAGAAGTAGAAGCAGAAGTAGCGGCGCCTGAGGCTACTGCGGCCATTGTTGGAGAAGAGAGGGGAGACAAGTAGGTGAAGTCGAGGGGATGAGAAGGGGAGAAGGAAGAGCTTTTATTGATAAGTGTCTCGTTGTCTGATAAGATATCGGGACAAGTCGGCTACGGCTTCGGCTAGGCCGTGGCAGCGGGACTACAGTGTGGGAAATAGTTGTAGTTATTCGAGACAGGACTATAGTCATACAAAGATCTCTTCGGACCTACTCACATCGCATTACAATCTATACAGACAGTTAGTTTCACACCTGTGGCGTGTATACAGAAATCCGAAGGGAGTAAGCTTCCACGGGAGTTGTGAGTGTTGCAGGCTACCGTCATGAGATCAATTGAAACAAGCAGATGGTACCATCCTGCGCTATTTGCCTCACAATACTGTCTATTCTCACCGTACTTACATTCAGCTCCCTTTTTCGCATTCCCGATCGTGTTCCGCAAGATGGGTGTTGCTTTTAACGACCCCGCATCTCGTGGGTCAAACCCGACCACCGGACACACCTTTTGCTCTTCCTGGCCTTATCCCAGGTCTATGGCCCCAGAACCTACCACTCTAATAAACGTTGATATGTCCACGTTTGCTCAGAAGCCATCCATATGAAAATACACCGCTCTTTCGGCTACTGTTCTATCATTCTGCTCCCAAATACACACACGCCACCATGCGGTAGCAAACGTCTATACGTCAGCAGGATCATCTTTTACTCAAGGATCTCCTCCTCAACCTGTTCAATCACTTTGTCTACCCACACTTCAATCTCCTCTTTCGCCTCTGCTTTTTTATCTTTCTCACTCTTTTGTCCCCCAACAGACTCTTTTTTCCGCAACGCCCGCCAGGCGTTCCATTCATCTACAAGGCGTTTGCGATGAGCGATCAATTCGGCACTGACATAGCTTTCCTCAGCAGCATCATCTTCGTCAAATGCACGGCTGTATTCCCGTAGATTTCTTTTGATTTTCTTCTGCTGCTCCTTATTCAGTAAAGAACGGGGACGGGGACGCCATATAAATTGCTTAAAGCGATCTTGAATTTGCTTAGTCAGCTCTTGACCTCGGAAATCCCAGATCGCGTAACCATTCTCGAGCTGTAAAATAAAATAATTTCAGTGACATCTCAAGAATTGTTTCACTAGACTCTAACCGTGTGTGTCCATGCACTTGCGCTCGTAGCCAGATAACGACCGCTGGGGTCCCACTCCACGTCAGTTACTCCGTAGTGGTCTGCGGTACCGAGGAGTTGTATGCCAGTGCCCCAATCCTCTTTTGAGATCTGTCCTTCTTTTCGGTTGGTATCCTCCATATTGAAATCCAAATCCCAGAACTCTAGTTCGGATTTGCTAGATGAGCCGACGGTCGCTAAAACCACATGACGCCCTTTTGGAGACCAACGTATGGCATTACTCGTGCGAGAAGATAAAGTACCTGTATGATACTGTGAGAATTAACGAAGATCATATTTGACGATCAAAACTCACGCAGGAGTTTGAAATCATTTTTTCCGTGTTCTAGTTGATAGAAGCTCACGTCTGTTTTAATAGTAATGCCTGGCCCAGGATTTCCAAGATTGGGATCGTTACTGGAAACAATAGCAAAACGTTCGCCCTTTGGTTCCCATGAAAAGTCTGTTACCGTGTCTGAATACAGGGGTTAATACAAAATAATGCAAGACATGAATAAGAATCATGTATACCTTTGAGTTCGACAACTTCAACTGGAAAGTCTTTCTCTCGCATGCGGAAAATCTCCAAGTTACAGAATATCGATTTCTTTGTTTTGGTATGACGATCAACCTTGACGCAAAGAAAATCTCCCTGGTTTTGCCAATACAATTTACACTAGAAAAATACATTAGCATTTATGATAGCACAGCTTTCGGTTAATAACATTTACCTCCGTAACATTGAAAAGATTTTTTTGGCGTAAAATTGTACGACTAGGGAAGCCCAACAAAGTCACACGCGCGGGTTGATTTGCCACTTCGGGGGTCCAATATACTAGCATATTTTCCCTGGCTTTTTTTGCGGTCTTCGCAGCGGAGCCGTTCGCCATTGCTATAGCATCTTTCTCCGCATCTTCCTTGTCCCGATCACCATGTGGACACCACTCAAAATCGACAACACCTTCTATCTTCAAGCTTTTCTTCCCGTGTAGATTCATACTTGGAAGCTCATATACACTGATCATTTGACCTTGTGTTATACGTGCCACAAATTTATCATCTGCACTCCACTTGACTGCTGGCCACTGCATTTGTTTTTTGGATGGAGGACTGTCACTGTCATTTGTTGAGAACGTGCGAAGAAGATCCCCAGATTTGATGTCCCAAACAGCAATATTATTGCCCTCGTCATCAGGTGAGAAGTATTGAGAACCTTGGGGTGCGCCCTCCGGCACAACTATAGGTTCATTGGACCATGTGACTAGGTATTGTTCGCACGGAGAGAAATCAATGAGCTTGACCAGGGGATGAGCGAAGCGCTGTTGCTGCTTCCACGTAGGCCCACCCCACAAGCGTATGCCTTGTCGATGCAAAGTAGCAATATATGTCCCGAGAGGGGACCATGCCACGTACAGGAAGTTTTCCCAATCCTAAGAAAAGGTTAGCAAGGGCCCAAACGATAAAGAAGAACCATATACAGCTTTGTGGGCTATTTCGCACTGCGAAGGTTTCCCATGCCAATGAATTTCGACTTCTTCACCCCGGTAAGTTACATACTGGTCGCGGCCTTGAGGATCGGCAAGCCATCCCCGAAGATGTTCCTTCATAAATTGGTTTAGTTTCAGTTTCAGGGTACAAGAATACACGAACTCTAGGAGTGTACACTTCCAATGGGGGCTCGACGTAAGATTCTTCAAGATTTGAGTATTTTTCTATGTCGGTGAAGTAATTAACCTTGAATGTATGTTTTGCGTCAAATGGATGGTGGTTCAAAGCAGCAACAGCAAGATTTGCATCATTTTGGTTGCGAAACTCGACAAAGAGAAATCTAACAAAAAAATGAAGTTTGAGTGGGTGGGAATGGTCGGAAAGTAAACTGACCCTTTACTCTTTCCAGTCTGCTCATCCCATGGCATGAAGATATCATCGATTTTTATTGAGACACCTTTCCTTGAGAATTCCTTCGCAACTTTGGCAAACAACCTATCTGCTTTGGATTTGTCGATAACGGGAACGCCATCGACGACAATGATATTATCGAAGCCATCGTCATAATGTACTTGATATCTAGAGCAACATCATTACTCTTAAGCTACGATAAGAGAAATGTACCCAACATACTTTGCTTCAATGTCTGAATAGTCAATTTTGTCAACGTCTTGGAGGGTAGTTCCGGGCATTATGTATAACTGTAGTAGTTTTTTTTCGGCAACGGGAAGCGATTCTGATCATCCGAATGGGGTGTTTGTACATGTTGTCTAACACCCTCCACATTTAGTATTACCTAATGCCGAGATTGATAAACCAGTATTATGGCTGACCTAGTGTTGCAAAATTCTCAGTATCTAGAAATTCGCTCGATTGATCACCTCACCACTGGCAAAATAACTTGTAGAAAATTCTTAAAAAATACATATATAGCTGTTACTTTGTAGATTGGTGCAGTGAGGCCGGTGAAAAATGCGGGGCAAGTGAAATTCACCTAGTTCTGCAAAATTCCCACGTCTTGATAATCTAAAAAATTATGAACGATGTGAAGGATCCAAAAGCTGTGATCATGTAGGGATACAGTTCATGTACAGGTTCAGCCAACGTACAAGCCCCAAGTTGCGAAAGTAGGTTGTTGCGCATCCAGAACTTAAATATCCAAATATTTGCAATGCCATAGTATTCCAGCCACTGGCAGCCAGTGTGTTGTGCTTCAGCTTACTCAACTAACTTTTCATATGCTATCATCAGCAAGTATGTACAAGTACTAACAATTTAAAAATGCACCAGATGTAGCTCGTTCCTGACCCCGAAGGGATGAGACAAATCTATTTCCACTTGACTGTCGAGAGTCGGTCTTAACCAATCCGGTTCTAAATTAAGTGGTGCAGCATCATAAAACACAAATGTTATATGGGAGTGCGCAGTAATGCGAATGAGGAATGTCTTGTATGAATGAACGTTTACCTACACCTTCGTCATGGATCGTTATAAGAGATCAGTACTCAATCAGTACCAGTGGCACAATGGAGTTAAGTTAAGTTCTATATATATAACTTGACACCCTCGATGACATTTTTGTTTTCGCACAGTGGATTCTGATTAAATTTTAACTATTGCATTCAAGGACTTCGCTATGGTCCAACACAATATACAGAGGATACAAAGTTATCTAATTCTTTGAGCTCAGCAAGTTCTTCTACCTAAATGATAGCTTGAACTTCGGAACTCTATGCTCAAAGCATCTCCCTTCGTTCGGATTATACACCCACGTGTTGGTGCATCCATATGCACAATTATTTGTTACACGTCTAACAACTATATTTATAACTTGCACCAACTCTGGATATCCGCCTCGCACGTGCGCTACCTTGCTGGACTTTAAAAGCTGTTCTTGTGCCCTATGGCTTCCTTGCAATCTTGGACACCGAACCATGGCTTCTGAAACCAAGCCCGTCGCTGCTTCTGGCGAGAAACAAGCGCCAATCGAGGAGGAAGTCAATGAAACTCCTGTTATTTCGCCTAGGAGAGACAGGATTAGTGGTTACTTCACAATCATGGCTGCAGCATTTGGGCTGATTAGTGATGGATGTAAGCGGCTTAAAGTAGTTGCCGTAGCTGGCGTAACTTATTATTATTTTTCATAGACCAGAACAATTTGATGACTATGGCAAACGTCATTGTTTTTTTCGCTTGCTTGAGAGGTTACTATATCTGAATTATGCGATACACAGGTGGTCTTCAAGACACTCTACCCTCAAAGTTATACTGCAGATGTGTCGACCAGGGTATCAAATTCGCTACTTGTTGGTAATAATTCTGCTCCTTGACTTGGCATATTTTTGTAATGATTCCGTATCCACTTAGGTGCTATTATTGGACAGATCTTTGTAGGCCTTATATGCGACCGTATCGGCAGAAAAGTAGCCTTAGTATTTACTACTGCACTCATTGTCTTGGGTGCCACGCTTGCAACTGCTGCTCATGGTGCAGGAGGGAGCCCAACTGGTCTGTTCTGGTTTTTGACATTTGCTAGGTAAGCAACATGGAATACGGGTGATGGTTAATGTTGACAATCCGCGTTAGGGGAATCACAGGAATCGTAATTCGTCTGTTACTGTTATGCCCCATATATACTAATGAGCTTGTAGGGTGTCGGAGGAGAATATCCAGCGTCCTCGACCAGTGCTTCCGAGGCGGCTAACGAGAACATGTTATCAAAACGTGGTCCAGGTGCTCTAAATTTCTTGCTTTTACTTGTTTGGATATATCTGATATCAGGTCGCAGTTTTCATAATGGTCACCAACTTCGTTCTCAGCGTATGTCTATAGCTATGTATTTATAGGATCCGTATATTTACTATCCATTAGTTTGGTGGACCTCTAGCCGTATCCGTCTTCCTGATCGTTTTGTCTGCCGCCGGTGAAAATCATTTGCAGACAGTCTGGAGAGTGTGCTTCGGGATTGGAATTCTTTTGCCCTTGACAGTTTTCTATTTCAGAATGCGGATGCTAAGTCCCAAGTTATATAGAAAGGGAGCCATCAAGCGTGAGTCAAATCTCCGGCAGATTTTACTCTTCGTTGAATTCTTCGATGGCTGATAGGTCGTGTGCCGTATTGGTTGGTCGTCAAGCGCTATTGGAGAGCTATGATTGGAACTTGCGGTGCATGGTATGACTGCGATCCTTGAAATATCGAATCAGAGCTGATTCTAGACAAAATAGGTTCCTCTATGACTTTGTACGCATCATCGTTTAGCCGCCTAAGTCTGTAGAAATTTACCCTTGACAGGTCACGTTCCCAAACGGAGTGTTTTCTGGAACAATCATTTCAAGTGTCATTCATGATGGTGACATCAAACGGACAGCCGAGTGGCAATTACTGCTTGCTGCTCTTGCATTGCCAGGTGTTTTCGTTGGGGCGTTGTTATGCAACCCCTTCGGACGTCGCAACACAGTACGTATTATTTTCTTCTGTTCCATGTGCAAATGTCTAAACCTTGAAACATAGATGATGCTGGGATTCAGTGGATACCTCGTATTTGGTAAGTTGACTCCCACTGATGATCGCAAATGGAACCACAATTGAGTCTATACGATAGGTCTGATCATTGGATGTAGTTATGACAAGATAACAAAAATCATCCCACTATTCGTGATCTTGTACGTGTAATTTGTGGAAGCATCTAATGCTTACGACTCAGCTACTTTGCATCTCATAGCTATGGGCTCATGCAATCTTTTGGAAATCTCGTAAGTGCAATGAGAAACTCAGAAGTTTCAAACGGACTTACGGTTATATTTCAGGGGCCTGGAGATATGTTGGGTCTGGTTAGCGCAGAGTGAGTTCTGATGAATAATAGCGCGAAAATACACCATTGACAATATTTATAGATCATATCCTACACCCATCAGGTAGTTGGAACATGATACATCAAATATAATACGGCTGGCTGACAAAACACAGAGGGACTTGCTACGGCATATCAGCTGCAATAGGCAAAACCGGGGCTGCCGTAGGAACACAAGCTTTCACTCCCATCCAAGTTCATCTTGGCAAAAAGTGTGTGAAAACTTTGGCATTAGTTGTTAGGTGAACTCAGCTGACTGTTGTACGATTCTAGGTGGACATTCATCATTGCAGGTACGCAGCAGCTGCAGCTGCATTTGTGACTGATTTAACTCACAACCTCCTATAGCAATTTGCGGTGTGACAGGTATCCTGGTAACATACTTCTTTGTTCCGGACATGACTGGCATCGACCTTGCTGATGAAGATGCTAAATTTATGGCATATCTTGAGGAGAATGGATGGAGCGGAAACGTTGGGGAGGATGACGATATCAAGAACATCGGAACAATTGAATCTGCTGGTGATAGTGTTGACGATAGTTCCGAGAAAGAGAAGTTCACGTAATGCTAATGACCGAAATGTTCTTAAGTGCTGTCTTTCCATCTACCAAGTTGAAAGCTCTTGGCGATGGTTTATGAATTCGATATAATTGCAATGTTTACAATGATGTTCATTCACGTGATCTATGTTATGAATTTTTAATAGTAAAAGTATACTTATAATGCAGCTATGATACAAACCATATTCCGCAGTCAACTTCTCTCTCCTTCTCTCTCCTTCTCCCGTTGCTCACCCGTCTTCCTGGGTCGCCGGAGAAATTCTCGACAGTTCGCGTCTACTCTACAGACTCTCTCTGTACCTACCACATCTAATAAAACTATTTGCGTCGAATCTGAACTTATTCGACCGCGAAATTCGCGTCCACAAAGCAAAGCACAAGAGTATCTCGATTACATTGCATCAACGAACACCGACATCTCCCTTGAAGACATTGAGAGGTACAAACCTAGGACACATAGCGCTTCAGATTCATCACATTATGAATCAGAGTACAATGCTCTCTTGGACCAGTTGGTTCGTTCTTTCAGTGTAAAGCAGCTACAGAAAGTCCTCGAGCTGTATAAATTGAGACCGCCTGCTAAAAGGACAAAGTGGAATTATGCTGTATCAATCATTGAAAGGCAATGGAAGTGGCCTTCCTTGAAGAGCGTCCAGAAGGACCGAAGGGATTGGACTGAAGTTTCTTATGAAAGTGGGTCAAACA
The DNA here is from genome assembly GCA_009739215.1 of Floccularia luteovirens. NCBI lineage: Eukaryota > Fungi > Basidiomycota > Agaricomycetes > Agaricales > Squamanitaceae > Floccularia > Floccularia luteovirens. The sequence goes on from VSJF01000001.1 coordinate 1,430,391, forward strand.
CTTTTATTTTTTATATTATTGTTCTGATAATTTGGACAGCATTTTTACTTGATCCTTCACACTCTTTTTTATTGCTTGGCAAAGGTGAGTTTTATTACATCACTTTAAAACTGTCTACTGAACCGCGGATTCAGACGGTGCAGATCTTTTGACGCTATCTTCACAATACAATGTTCATCTTTCTCTATCCACCAATCCACTGTCCCTGAAGGTTGAAGGATTGAGAGGATCGCTCGATCTACTTTCCCAACATATCAAACATTTAACAGAGAATATAACTGTGGAGATTTTCGAGTTACCAATGAATCAAGAGATATCATCCCACATGGTACAACGCATATCCCGTTTATCAGGTGCATTTTTAGAAAATTATGCTGATAAAAAGGTAAGTTTGTAGACATGTCTGTTGGTTTTTGCACTAAAGGTCTTAGTTACGCTTATCATACAGAACTGGTGATTCGAATGCAGCAAACATGGCAAAAAGGTTGGTAATGGGAGTTATTTGTGAGGTATTGTCAGGTTCATTTTTTGCCAATATCCAATTCACTTCATCCGCATTTTCTAGGATAACTTGACATCATCATTTGTTTCCTACGTCCCTCAAACCTCCGATTTGATATATTCTGGTTCTTTTTCTTCGTATGCCCTATATCCGTTTGCGGTTGCAAATTCTCTGCCGTGGGCGACCAGCAATGAGGGCTTATTTAGGATAAAGTATATTGTGGATTGGCTGAATCCTACTCTGACAGAAGATATAGAATTGACGGGTGGCCTTGCAGGCGAGCGGGGCATTATATCAACCTTAGACGAGTAAGGATTGTATAATTGTCCCTAATCCACCAATCTAAAACTATCTTAGGCGGCGTATGAATATCAGGGACATTCTAATTTCCCGTCTACCTGACAAGTCACATCAATCTGATACTACTCGTTCAATATTAGCATAGTAAGTTAGTCAAGTTATCTCAATCTTGGGGTGGCTGAAGTCCTATTGTGTAGTCCGGGTCACCTCTTATTGCGCTCCCCTGCGAAACAGAAATCTCATCTCACTCCACCACTCACGGGTCCGCTACAGCTGCCGACAATAAAGAAATGGATGAAGGATCACGGTGTCAATCATATATTTAGTTCGAGGTCATAAATTATCTATAATTCATGTTATTTTTACACTGACGCTGTGGTAGTTTACCGCAACCACTCCTAACATCACGTCCCAAGGAACAGCATTTTTTATACAGGCTAGAATACGTTGGTCTTGATGCGTCAAATCAATCAAAGGATTCAACTTTGGCATATGATTCTATTCTCAACTTTGAAATGTCCTTGGGAATGAAAAGTGGGGCTGTGCAAAGGCCGACCAATGTACCCGCCGATGACATATTCTCGGCGTCATCCAGTCAGCCAGGACTGGATGCGAAAACCGCGGGTAAGGCTCTATCTCTGCGATTTATCTGCTCCACGAAGAGAATAGCCACGCTAGATCTTGCTATGCCAGATCGGTATGTGAACCCCACTTTTATTCTTTGACACGCTTGTGCTAAAAAAAATAAACATTGGGAACAGTCCCATGGACATGAGGCTATCTGCAGTGGAGCGTAACCTGGTTCCGACAGAACAATGGCCAGAAGAACTAAAAACATATCATCACTTGTTTGAACCCTCGTGAGTCCTTACCCTTCCATGAGTCAAAACGAAACATAAAATTCCCGTTCAAGTCAAGAATTCCCTGAACATATGCAAGCGGCCCCACCTATAGTCACACACGGTGGAGTGACATACGGTTTAAGACATCTTTGCAGCGTTCGACAGAATTTGATCGGTTATGAAACGGGTGCACTCAATTTTATTGATGAAATTCTAACAGACAGAGGTAGCAATCAAATATTGTCCAACTTTGTGGTAAGTATATCATTTATTTTGGTTGGATGATGCTTATTGACCCCATTCATAGATCCCATGTGACGACTTCAATTCTGATACTTCTTGGAAGTCTTTCATGGGTAAATGTGATTGGATAACAACCGGAGCATCTAAACTGCATGGACTTCCCAATAAGACATTATATGATAGATCTACAGACGAGGATAATCAAATTAGTCGTTAGCGTTATTACTCCACCTATGGGAGTGGTTAATACAGAAAAGACAATCATGTTCGCTTGTGCTTGCGAGTTGATTTATCTTTGCGTTTCTTCGCCCGAACTTCTTTCTTCATCCTGGAGTCAACCATCAAATATCGTCCTTTCACACCTCTAGGTCGTCCCTTAAGTCCCTTGTGTGCTCCTTTGGCGACAACAACTTTAATGTCTTTCTTCGCCTTTTTGCCCGTAGAAAGACCTTTACGCATCAACTTCTCTATTTGTTGTGCCTTTTCGCGCTCCGACATATCGGACGTCGCATTCACACCCTCGGCCTTCTTCATTGCCTTCTCTATTTGTTGTGCTGCTTTGAACTTTTTGCGTGCCTTGGCCTCTGCCACCTTCTTGATGGGCCTCGCATCCAAAGCCCGCTGTTTCGCCCTGAGAGCGGCAACTGCTTCTTTAGTAATTGGTATATTTGGTTTGTAGAACTTTGCTTCTTCATCCAAAAACCATGAGGGTAGACCCTCTTTTGAATTCAAGGAATATCGGTTAAACCCGTCGTTGATGAGTTGGGTTTTGGTAGTCTGGTGATTCACCAGTCTGTGGGCAATACTGACGGCCTCCGCCGTCGTGAGAGCATATTCTAGTAAGATGGTATGAGTCATGACAGTCAAGGGGTTTCGAATTATATCGTACTTTTGATTTTGGCATCCTTCGTTTCTTCCCCGTCCTCGGATTGGTTCTCCCAAATTTCGTCTTCGTCGTCAGAACTTTGATGGACAACTTCAAAATCGCTGTTTTCATCGCCGACCTCACTTCTGTCAGGCTAGAAAGATATTAAGGTCACTAACCCGACATAATTGGCTTAGATGGTTACTCACAGAATCTTGGTCCATAGGCTGATCTTCATCCATGGAATAATCCTCATCTTCGTCGTCGTCCTCAATGCCGTTTAACTCATCAACACCAGCAAAAACGTCCCGGCTAAACCAAAATTCGGCTGCTGCACTTGTGGATGCTTGAGGTTTGTGTGTTTCAAGTTTTGTCAAGAGGCGTGCTCGTTTCGGATTTTTACTTTGTGACCTATCGTCGAGGGTGCGTTTCCGCCCAGAGACTATTTCCGTTTCATCGTCCGAGCTTGAATCAGAAGAGTCATCTGAATTTGCATCATCACGAATCTTGGCCTCTTGGACAACGTCATAACCGCCTTCCGAATCAGTTTCATCAGAATCGCTATTGTCCTCTTTGATCCCGTTCCACTCCTCTCGCTCAGCGTTCTTCTGTCTAGATAGCATTACTCTGTATTTCGCGTCTTTTTCACGAAGCCGCGTCTGATAAACGTCATAAAGTCCATCCAATTCGGCTTCCAGCTGTGCGGTTTTCCTTTCACGTTCCTCGTCTGAATCTAGTTCTTCATCACTCCCACTTAGCTCTCCGTCCATATCCTCATCTTCGCTACTGTTCCCAAGGTCTTCTTCTGCTTTAAGATATGCAGTTTTTTGTTTAGTTTTCATGTTGTCTTCTGTCATGCCAAGATCGAACATCTCGTCTTGGCCAATGCCGAGTGCAGCATCTTGCTGTCCTAGACCAATGTCAAGAGGGGCGGTCATTTGCAATTGCATGCGTTGAATAGTTCGTGTTCTGATTTCATTTGCGCGCCTACGTTCGCGTTTTGTGCGAGCAGCTGCTTCGGCATTGAGCCGTTCCAACTATATGCATGGAATTATTATGAGAATTGATATACTACACTGGACCATACCTCGTCAGAAATTTGTTGCTCCTCGTCGATTGCTTCAGTGATTTCAACGACTTCGGTCGCATCTTCCACTTCCGTTGTTTTGTTTTCTAGTCCTATCTTTTTTTCGGTGTTAGTAAATGAGATGTGGGACTAGGCAAGCAAGAGATGCGCACCTCTTCACGAAGGGCTAAACGCCATTTAAGCAGTTGTTTGAAATCTCCCTTCCCCAGAACTTTCAAGTCATCACAATTTGCCCTGATATCTTCGGTTGTTAATGGAGATTTCAGCCAACTAAAACAAATTATCTTAAGTAAACAGACAACATATAAGCAAAGGTATAACATACATCTTTTCCTCTTCAGAGGTGAAGGTGATTTTGTTGAAGCTTCCAAGAAGGGCAATAGGATCTGGGTCTCTGATAAAGGTTCCTGCTTCAGTAGATTTGAAAAGAGTATAGTCTCCATCAGCGTATCCGTCACGATGCCTTCGCTTCTTTTCCGGGTGGAAGACATTTGATTGGACATCGTTAGATGACACTTTGTCTCCAGGTGTCATCGCAGCGAGATCCTTGAAAACGTGTCTAGGATCGAGGAATTTTGGATCGATGTGTTTAGGTGCCAGAAAGTCTCGACAAACCACGAAAATTTCAGCAGATACATTACTTGAAAGATGATATCAGCATGACTGGGAGGTTGAAATTATGAGATTAACCAACCGAGAAGAAGGGGGTTTGGTTGCCTCTACCTTCCCAAATAGTTGGTTGAACACCCAGATTAAATTGTTATAGTCCACACTTCGGAAAACCTTGGTGACAAAGGTTCCACCTTTCATCAAAAACTCAACAGCAAGTTTCAAACTCATAAGGACAAGTTCTGATTGAGAATATGCGTCTTGTATCCAAGCAGTACCAACATTGGGAGCACCATCGTGCAGAACTACATCGGCCTTCCAATCTTTGATCTCTCCTCGAATGAGATTACGACAATGCGGCGTGGTGATATCTGCGGGAAATGTTACCACACGAGGAATTGGTTTTATTGGTACAAGATCCACTCCTGTTGCAAATTATTCATGTGTATTGACATTAGATGAAAACAAGAATCGTACCGATTATGATGCTATTTACTGGCATGTATTTACTTGCAACCTGCAACCAACCACCAGGAGCAGCACAAAGATCGATAGTACATTTTGATGACTCAAGAAACGAGTATTTTTTGTTCAGTTGAATAAGTTTGAAGGCTGAGCGAGCTCGATAACCTTGCTCCCTTTAAAATGCTCAATTCCTGCTCTATGATGAGCCGGAGAATAAACGCACTTTGCAAGCTTGTAATATTTATCAAGACGACCCTTTCCTGTTTTCTTTTGAGCTTTTCCCATTACAGAGAGGTGAGTATGAGCAACTCCAACAGATGTAAAATATGAAAACTATCAGTGATAAAGTTTGTCCACGTGACCAAAGCCATAACACGACAAGCGCCAGACCGGGATAGAATATTTCCAGGAAACCAACGGCTTTACTACGTAACTGAACTACGTTTACTAGCACGTATGGTAAGGCCAGTGTTGTCTCCCCTTCTCAATTACGAATAATGGAATCAACAGCAGAATATTCTCTGGAAAACTGGAGCTGGATTCGGTGGGATTCTATTTACTGTCCCTTTCGTTGTGACACTCATGTTCCGAATAGCTTCAGTGGGTGTGATTGCTGGTGCCTTTGGAGGTAAGGGTAGTTTAAGTGATGTTGAGGATAATTCACATGCTCTCTCATAGCACATGGACTGAAGAGTAGACCTGGTATGACAGCAGATGGATTAGAAGCCTGGAAAACGGCGTCAAATTATGCAGTGAGCATTCTCGAACAATAATAAATGAGGATATTGTGAAGACAATAAATATACAGATTTACAATGGACTAGCATTGCTCCTTATTTCCCTCCATCCCCGGTTCTCGACACATCGATTTGCAGGGCCAGCTATTGCAATTGGTGGATTTTTGTTTTCAAGCACTATAGCAGGGCTTGTATTGAAACGAGAACGGTGAATGTGACATGTAAAATGAAGGTGGCATGGAAACTGACAGACAGATGATAGATTACGATTTCTCGGACCTGTGACACCGATGGGAGGGATGATAATGATAGCGGGGTACATATCGCTTATATTTTGAGATTATTATTAGATAATAATAAAAGAATATAAAAGCGACGCGTTACACGTGACCGACGCGATGGACGTGTCAACTCCGAAACTCAGCGGAGAGAAACAAGTAAACAGTAAGACTGTCCCTTCTCACCCTTGCTCTCCGTCATGGATCACTCTCTATCTAAACTACCAAAGCGTCGTCTCGTCTCTTCTTCAGATCTCAATTTCTTTGCTTCTGCTGAATCATCCTTCCAACCTCGTCCATACTCTCCCCACATACAACCTTCAGACTCTAGGTCAAAATCTCTCAATTCACGTAGCTTGACCCGCTCCCATGATGCGCTACCTCTGCCCCCTGCTGGCATGGATCCCCAACTTTCAGACCCAAATGTCATCTTCATCCATCCACCATTCACTACTTTCCCTGGTTCTGCCTCACATCCACACGGTCTCACATACCCTCTCATGGCTGAAAATCCCGAGTGGTTTTTAGATCCAAACGATTTTCAATCACAGAACAACACCAATCCAAATGCTATCTCCTATCCCCCCCATCTAGAGCCTCCTAGAGGCTGGTGTCCAGCAAAGAAGAAAGACTTGAAGGAGCGAGGAGTAGAGGGCTGGCCAGAAGGTGAAGAACCCAGGCTTCGTTGCACTTTTTGTCGAAGGACGTATGCCGGTGTCAATGCTAAAAGCATGTGGAGGCGCCATGTCTTCGAAAAACATAAAATTGCCATGTCAAACAGACGTGACGACCGCTTTTTAGCACGTCCACGAGGTCGTGGATCAGGCAGTAAGTAGCGTTGTAATTTTGGCATTAGCTTATTCTAAATTTGTTTTGATTTTCGCAGAAGAGAACAGGCAAATGTTGACGGGTAAGATTCGAGATGAATCACACGACAAAGTGGTCAATATGGATGTTGGCCCGCAGACAGAAATACAGAATCGATCCCATAAATCTAGGTTCCGCTCTCTTTTGCCCGCAGACGAAGCAAAAGTTCGCCGCGAAAAATTTAGAAACAGAGACAGTAATTCTGCGGATTCCCTACGTTCCCCAACAGGCTCTCCTCGTTTGGCCGAGGAAGATTTGCCTCCACCACAGGCCTTGCCATCCACCTCGCAGCCACATCCCCTTAGTCCACCATTGACTCCTCATTCTTCCGATCCTTCAAATTCTGGGAGTTCCGATAAACACATTGTGGCATCCCCTCTCCTCAAACTTTCCACTATTCCCCCTTCTCCGTATGATCCATTATTGACGCCATCTTTTCGTCATTCCCCTCCGCGCTTGCCTTCCGATCAACCCTGGCGTTTCCCTAGTCCCAGTCATCCTTTACATTCCCAAACTCGCGAACTTTCTCTGAGCATGCTTGTACGCGACACACTCAGCCCCTTAACGAAGGGCACTCTCACAGCTGCACAGAGTCCCTCAGCGGGACCTTCTTCTCCTGTGACCAGAATCGATAATCGCAGCGGAACAGGCGCCAGTGTTTTAGTCGACATAAGAACACCAGCTAGCCTTGCGAAACTCCAAAAACCAATATCAAAGGCGTTCCTCTTGCGCAGCCAATTCTCCTCTCCCGTTTCTGAATCCCCGCGAAATCGAAGAATGAAGCATCGAATTGAAGCTTCGCCCCTCTCTCGTATCTTGGCGACAACAACACCTTTCAAAGGACACAAGAAGACCATTTCTCAGGTCACAGATGACTGGTTTTCAGAGGCGTCTTTTCTCTCACCAAGCCGGCCCTCACTTGGTACCCCCGAACTTTTGACTGGAAATGATCCCTTTGTCACTTTGTATCGACCGTGGACACCAATGGTTAGTGCGTCTAGCAGTTCACGAACGATTGGAAGCCCTAGCAAAGTTGTTCTAGAGGACAGCCCTGTTCTGAGAAGTTCTTCCCTTCCCACAACTGTTGGTCTTGGCATTGGGCTTTTGGAACCTTTCAGCTTACCAAAAGTAGACGACATACCATCTCTTGAGGCAGATAGCGATTTTAGCGATGCGTATGTCACTGGCGATGGAAGTGATGAAGCAGAAGTTGCAGGAGAGCTAACGACTGCTAATAAGGGAAATCAGACAGAAGAACAGGACGAGAGCCCTCCTCTAAAGAAGAGGAGAATATCAGTAGACAGTAAAGATTGAATATATACATATTCACTAGGGACTACCACTATCTGACATTGCTTTGAATGTTTTCAGAACGCTTTTGCTCATCTCTTTGTACTGAGGTATTACATATTTCTAGCCTGTGTGTATTGTTAGGCTGGTGTGGATAGCGTGAGAGATTGATTATACAAGGCGACGACTTAGGGTGCAGATTCCATGATTGCAAAACATCAGTAAAACGTATCATCCTCCAGAGTGCTCTATACGTAGCTCACAAAGTCAGGTTGGTCTCTTCCTGTTTTGTACAACCCTTCTGATGATAACCGACGCTCTCGCCAAACACAAGCTACAGACGCGTTTCAAACTTCATCTTTTGTTTCCAGGAGCTTCTTCAATAGGATCATACCCTTCCCTTCAGCCGAAATCTCACACCCCGTTCCCTTTCTATCTTTCAGTGATACCGAACTTGAAGACCCATAGAACAACATGCAAGCCATCAAATGTTCGCCGCCCTTGTTCGCTCTTATTCAGCTTTTCTCATGTTTCTTCAACAGGTGTCGTAGTGGGAGACGGAGCGGTAGGAAAGGTATGCTTAACGTTCACAATGGTTTCAGCACAAGCTCAATAGGTCCCAAAGACGTGTCTTCTCATATCATACACGACCAATGCTTTCCCTGTATGTGCCTCAATGTTTCCACGATGTCTTTTCAGTCTGCTCATTTTATCTAGGGAGAGTATATCCCAACAGGTGCGGTACTCGTAAACCATTCCCTTGTCTCTCCTAAGGAGTTTTGCGTTAGTTTTCGACAATTACTCAGCAAATGTTATGGTGGATGGAAAAACGATTTCCTTGGGGTTATGGGATACCGCCGGACAAGAGGATTATGATCGTCTTCGCCCACTCTCCTACCCTCAGACTGACGTGTTCCTGATCTGTTTCTCGCTTGTCAGTCCTCCAAGTTATGAAAATGTCAGAACGAAGGTGCCTGGTTTCTTATCGTCATTAATAATGAAACACCAAATACTAAGACAATACGCAGTGGTATCCTGAAATTTCACATCATGCTCCCAAAACATCGGTTCTCCTGGTTGGAACCAAATTGGATTTACGAGAAGATCCTACAACAATTGAGAAACTCAAAGATCGGCATGTCATATTCCCTGTATAAGCTGACAAGTAAATTTAACTGATTTAACAGTCGTATGGCTCCCATTCAATATTCTCAAGGAGTTGCCATGTCTAAAGATATTGGAGCCGTGAAGTATCTCGAATGCTCTGCTTTGACACAAAAAGGTCTGAAGACAGTATTTGATGAGGCTATCCGAGCAGTTTGTCAGTACAGCCTACCTTTTTTGTGACTAGATCGTTCCTTATTACTGTTTCACAGTGCACCCAGCTCACCACCAACCTAAGAAACGGAATGGTAAATGCATCATAGCATGAGAAGAAACACCTGTAGTCAGGACTGTTCACTCTTATGTAGATGAATTTACATCCAAGTACCATATCACGCCATTTATGTCCTTGCTCAACTTTTACGATTTGTACCTTCATTTATGACTACTGTCTCCCTTTCGAGTCATTCAACACTTTGGACGTGACAAAAGCACAGATTTCTTTTTTCTTCTGTCATGCTTCTCTGCTTTCGGCCCTCCCCCATTCGTGGAAATAGAAATAGGCAATACCACAGGTTATGATTGAACGAGAACCTCTTTGTCGATGAGGCTGTGAAAATGTTAAGTGTTTTAGGCTTATATGTTATTTTCTAATGCGATGGGAACGCAGTTCCGTGCTGGTACATACTTATTACCACCGAAATCATGATCTTGTGATGATCAGGTACTGTCACTATGAGTACACCCAACTTCACACCCCACCTCCTTGTTTCCCTTCCCTGTGCTGTCAATTACTGTCAATTGTCCCTCCTTTCATTTCGGCTGTCACATCAAGTTCTTCATTCTTGTTGGATTTTACATACCATTGGGTATCTGCCATGCTGAATCTCTTACTTTGACCTCTTGTAGATCATTTCATTTTCTTTCGTTTTCATTTCGTTTTCATTTCGCTTGTTTTTGGAGATATTTAACTTTAATGGATATGCTTCAGGTCAAGCAACACTATGACCGTCGGTCACTGTCAAGTAGACATATCCATGCGCTTTCTCAGGACACCAACGCGTCTGGTATCGCCGACAGCACTATCAGTAACGGGGAGTCTGTGAAATTATCCCAATTTCCACCTCCACCATCCTTGATACCCAACTCTCCCTTGCAGCCCAACTTTTCAGAATCACAATGGAAACAGTCGATACCTCTTGTTCCTCTGCGTAGGGATCCCTTCCGAAAACATCTTTCCCCAAATGATGTAGCCAGTACTGGGTCTTCCGTTGTTGCTCCCAGTCTGGTGCATTCCAAAACTTCGAGTAGTGAAGATATGGATGTGCAATCCTATTCTTCATCACTGAAAACCGCTGTTTCACCACACGATTGGCACGAAGGGGCATCCAGTATTGATGTTGATGCTACTGAAAACCGCTTGCTACCAACATCATTTATCACTTCACTTCTACGAGAAAATACGAATTCTCGAAAAGTGCACCGAACATCATTTAGCAGCGATGCTGTCAGCGGCACTAGTGGTATCTCTGAAATGTCATATCCTCCGCCATACAAAAATCTGAATACTGACAGTCAACCTGCTGCTTCTCCTCTTTCCCGTCCCTTCAAACATCACTCATCACAACGAGTTGTCGGTGCAAGACCCCCACCCAGCTCGTTTGCATCAGGGACCCACAGTAATTGCCGTTCTAGTACACATTCTAAACGGGACGGCCCGGACTCAGCTTTAAGAACCGCAAGCATCTCCCGGGGCGTCAGGGTCCCGGGCGCTGCCGTGGTAGGAGTAGCACCAGCAATACTGCATGCTGTCGGCAGTAAAGAGGCTATTCGGCAAATTGAGTCCCAGGATCCGTATGATCCGGCTGGGACAATTCGTGATTCGGTAGATACAACGAACATTGATTATGGCATTCATCGACATTCCACATCATTCAGTCCATCTCTGCCATCAATTGGAACTGCTGGTACAACTATTGGTACTGCTGGTACCGAGCAAAGGCTATTAGTCGATTATGTTCCACCGAGCAACAACAGAAGGCAATCCGTACAATCATCAGCAAGTCTTGCTACGACTTTCCTCTCGAGGATATCCTCCATCAGATCCATACAGCGATTTTTCTCCCGGAAGGAGACAAAAGCATTGCCTCCAGTCCCGATGATACCACACATTCCGATCGCGACAGAGGCACGAATGCGGAAGGAAGAGGAATCGACGCCTCTTCCCGATCTTCTAAATCGCGCTGAAGTACTCCATGGCATGTTGGAGAGCGGGCATAACCCCCACCATAGTATAGGTTCTCGTTTCGGATCGTACGATCTTTCATCATCTCATGACTCTGATGCATGGAGGACGAGGCGAAGCGAGACGACCAACGACCTTACATCGACGCTCAATGGATCCGATCCTGTATCACAGCCCACGCATACTAATTCACGGAAAGGGCCATTCTGGCCGTTCAAGAATACCAAATCCGTGAATGACGATTGGCCATCTCATAAAGGGACTATCCTTCAAGATCTTCCCCAAAACAGAGTAAAGCGAAGAAGAATCCTGATCATCTTGGTTTCGTTGCTCTTGTTACTTGCAGTAATTGCCATAGTGGTAGGAGTTGTCGTGAGTCGCCAGCATCACCATTCCAATCATTGCACAGGGAACTTTACGGGTTCTCTATGTAATCTCGGTCTGTGATTTACCTCACTTCGTTTGCTGTTCATGTCAACTAATGATTATAGTAGACGCGACTTGTGTTTGTACCTCTAACTCCACAAGCGATTGTCAACCAGTTGCTAAGGCGATTATTGAGCTGCTGCCCACAGTGAACAATATTTTCGATGAAAACCTTACGATGAATTCGGCTTTTCAGCACATTTGGTCCACACAAGCTGGCCTGACGACAGATAAAATCTGCACATCCCAATCCAATCTGATCGACGTTGGTCCAAATCTTGACCCTCAACAATTTCCAAACCGCACGGGTTGGGCGCGAAGTGCTATCTTCTGGAATATGGTGCAGAGCCACAACTTGACGGCTACAGAGAGTTTACAAGAGTTTGCCTCCACGAAAGCCCAGTGGGACACAATTAAAGTTAACGATGGTCCAATGTCAGACGGTTCTATCCTTACGACTATCGTTAATGGCTTCTCATTCGACTTCGCTGCCCAAAAAATCGTTGCACCGGCTGTGAGCTTCCGTGACGATGCGAATCCTACAACAGCTCAATTGGAAAATTTGGATTCCAATACAGAAAAGGTTTTGGATAACATAGTTAGCAACGCAGTCGGTGAGTAATGTCACAATTTTTTTTGTAGACCACCTTTTCTAAATGGGATGTATAGCTTCATCCACACAGCGTCATAAGGCGTTGATGGACTTTTGGAACAATCCCTCCTTGCAACTAAATGCCAAGGATTTGGACAACTTTTTGGCGACCCTCGCCGCTTCTGCCATACTTCTACCTTTTGATGCGACGTCACCAGATATCATTAGCCTTCATTCTAACAACGCTACCCCGGATACCTTTCCTCCCCCGATTTCGTGTTACCCAGACCTCTCGTCATTACAAATACAACAGATCAATGCCATTGAGAATAGGATATTTGGTTTGGGCCCAGCCACTACGACTCATGGGTTCAACAACAGCTGCTTTGCAGACAGACCTGTGTATGGTGTCCTTGATATCCTTAACTTACGCCTTCCTTTTCCGGATTATCTGGAAGGGGTCGCTAAACAAGCTTCCGTTCTACATCCTGATGTCAATTCTCGTGCAGTGATTTATAGTGGACAAGTTCTTAGTGCATATCCTTCCGGCCAAAAAGTGAACAACTTCACGGGCACTCTTGACGATCCGTTTTCTTTTGGCACATCAAAACATCTGGACCATGTCGTCCTTCAGTTTTTATCTTCTATCACGAACACCACTCTCATCTCAACTTTAGTCAAATTCGTTCTCAAGTCCCCCAGTAACCATTTACCACCAGACGATACTACAGCACTTGAACTTGCGCACTCCATTCCTGTTCTCGAAGTGGCTGTCTTCGGCAAAATCACCTCTGCCGACTACATTTCTACAGCTTCGTCATTCACCACCCCCAGCGGAGAGCTTTTCTTTGGTTCACAAGCAGGCACTTTCCTCAGGAACTGGTCAATTCCTCAAAGGCCAATTATCTGGACGGAAGGTGCCACTTCTCAGGAGATCGTTCGTGACGAGTCATTATCAGACATTAATTTCTCAAAAACGTGGCAGACCGCCTCTGAGGCATTGCAGAATCATCAGCCAGGAGTGTTATTAAATATTACAACCTTGTTACATGAGGCTGGGAAATTTACGCCGCTATAGTTTTTGCAGGGAATATTTACTCTTTTGTGTCCTTAATGTGTCTTTCTTTTATTTTCTTTCTTTTTTTTTACAACAGCATCTTCGAATACTATTTAGCAATTCTTTTTTTGTTTACGCTCAATCTATGGAATGTAGCAGTTAGGGAGTCAGGGCTATCATTATTTCGAATACTTGTTGAAATGGATGTTTCTGGAATAACATTGTTTCAAGCGCATTAACCGAGAGTGGTGGTCAGCGTCGTGCTCCGAAATAATTGAACCTAGTCAGTGTCATGAAGTATTTTATGATCAAAAACATTGCAGAGCAGATCTGCCGGATTCCGAAGCAAGACCAAAGTGCTAAACCCGTCTTGGAAGCCACGTGCTCTCGATTAGCCTACTTCCTGGTTACTCTGAGCTGATTGCCCATTCTCATTCACCCTGTTCCCCTCTTATTACAAGCAACGCCTCGGACGCTCACGACGACAATGCCTAGGGCCTCTCAGAGCTCCAGTATCCGCTCTATATCTTCTGATCCTTTGGCACCTTCAAGCTCGCATCCCAACGTGCTGAAAAGAAATCAGGTGCGTTTCACTTGTTTAACTTGGACCTTTCTAGTTGATCTTAGAATAATACAGGCATGCCATCAAGTGAGTACTACCAGTGTAAAGCTTGGAGGACTTATTCTAAAATTTATCCCTAGTGCCGTCGCAGAAAATTGGTGAGTGTGCAGTTATAGACACAAATATCTTGCTCACTCGCAACGACTCCTTTAGAAATGGTGTGTCCATCTTAGAAGTTTCATGATAGTTAAGTTATAAGCTGACCTCCTAGCGATGCCAAACGACCGTGTTCGACTTGCGTACGCTCACACGCCCATGCTATGACACATGCCGCCCCAGGAACTAACCTTCCTCTCAAACCCGAATGCACCTTCGATGACAGTGAGTGATCTTAATAGTTCCACTGCGTATACCTTCTCACTTAGTTGATAAACACAGTCGCCGAAGCAAATACTGCGATTACTGATGGCCCAAAAAATAGATACGAGAGACTTGAGAATAGAATCAGTGCGCGCTCTGTTGGATGGTTTGCAAAAGCTGAAGTAATATATGCCCCGACAGATGAACTCGAAACACTACTACGTCAAAAGGAAAGCTCTACTGAGTCAGGCAGCCTGCTTCCGCCTTCTGGGAGTACTGGTCTATTGTCCGGTATTCACTTTACAGACTCCCCTACTCGTCCTTCCTCCAACCCTCTAATTCAAGACTTTGTATCCTATTCGTCTGCGGCCACAATGAGCCCTTCCTCACTGTCTCCTCAATACCAAGAGAGAACTAGTTCCTCTAGTTCATCAAATACACGACATGTCTCACACTCTCCTACTCAAGATATGTTCCTACCTACTTCATCGGCACCCACATCTGCCACTGAAACACCTGCGGGACCAGCATTTGGCTTGGACGTTATGTGGACTAACTGGCCCCAAACTCTTCCTAGCCCAGAGTTATTACGACACTTGTGAGTAGTGGCCATATATATTTATAGCGTCGGAACAACTGAAATTACACTTTTGCCAACTTGTAGGGTCGAAGTATTTTTTGTATTCCATCCACATGCAAACCGTCTGTTTCATGCGCCTACCTTCTTGAATACCCTTTCATTGTCACCAAACCATCCCAAATTCCCATCAACGCCAGTTCTTCACGCAATCTGTGCAATTGGCAGTCTTTACACTGCCGCAGTCACCTCTCCACCACTCCCAAACTTTGATGAGGTGGCCCCAGGTACGTTATTTCCATGGAGCATCTCTTGAACTTGACTCTCACCACTTCATCTCCACACTGACAGATGAAATCTTCCTTTTGAAACACCGAATAAAGGAACAACGTCCGGATTCCTTTGCAGAGCAACAAGCGAAGTATGCTCGTGAGACTGCCGAGCATCTCAACTCGCTCGGAGAAAACCTGTTTCAAGTGCTACAAGGTACAGAAAGGCAGCTTATGTGTCTTTATTTGTCTTACCCTGGACCTTCTTTCATCTAGCCAACATTATACTTTCGTGGTTCTACTGGTCACATTCCAGGTTTGTTTAGTATTTGATCCGGTTGAAGTAATTTCTTACACATATCGACTTTCCATAGATGGGTCGACGTGAGTGTTTACAAAACACTCCAATTGTAACTAATTCTTGATTTTTGGCTAAACAGGTGTTTCTCTCATCGGCTCATTCCATCCGGCTATCTGTACCATTAGGTCTCAATATGTGCCCGCCTTTCCATTCCATCTCCAAATCAGAGAGGCCAGCGTCTATCCTCCCACCTGCCCGTACCGTAATCGAAGATGAGATGAGAAGGAACGCTTTTTGGCTGGCCTATGCGACTGAACGGCAACATGGGTGTGGAAACGGATGGGCACTCAGTTTAGATGATCAAGATGTCTCCCAACTACTTCCCGTAAGGGGTGATCTGTATGAACAAGGAGTAAGGATTCAAGTTTTTTTTACTACCATTTACTCAGTTTTATTTTTCAGACCCTTGTAACACCACAGGAACGGCAATGGGCACATACACGAGATTTGCTACTTGTACATCCCGACCAACAAACGGATTCTTTTATACTATACATCAAGGGAACAATAATGATATGTGAGCAATTTACCGAACATTATCGGTATTTTCAGCTGAAGTATGTATGTAGCGCAAGTGAAGACATTTAACTTACGTTTTCGATCAAGACATTTCGCCGGAGACATATCTGTTGCCAATTCTTATAATGACACACCCCAAAGCACCGACCCTGTCGATCCGAGAGGGTCCCAAGCATTTATTGAACTCGACCATATAGTTTCTTCTTTCCGGGCATCTTTCCCGAGTCACCTCAAAAATCCCATCGTTAACAACGTGGTTGACAATCATCTGTACACAGCATGTCTCATGCCTCACGTGTAAGTCTATTCTTTTTTGACACTTGCTTTTGGCTGAGTCCAGGGCTCAGGGCAACAATTGTATTACATGACCCACATGCGGACGTCCGGCAATCTGGCTGTATCTCAGCACTCAAAATACTGACAGCCGCTCGAGCAATTCTTGACCTGATTTATAACGTCTGGTCAACCAGCTATGATATTACTCTTTTGGATTCATTTTGCTCGGTAAGAATTCAATCTTGTGTTATATGAATGTCCTAATCAAGTCATTTAGTTTTGCTGGTTTGTTGGAGGGCGTGTCTTGGTCCGATTCCTACAAGCTGCTCTAGACGCAAATAGTCAGGATCAGATTTCGACAATACGTGCTGAGCTAGATTTTGTGATGTAAAATTTTTCATCTGCTCTGAAAACTATACCCTGCTCAACACAAATTAATTTTCTAGTTCAGCAATTGCTAAAGTCGGCCAACGTATCCCCTTGGCGTTTCGCTTTGCAAAAATGCTGGAAGATTTGGTAATTAAGCGGTGTGGTCCTGCATCGGGTCTGCCTGTCCAGATTTCTTTTCCCCGACCGTTGGAGCCTCTCGTGTTGAGGACGTTGTTCGAAGAAAGTTGCAACCCAGATAATAATATAACGCTTCACGAGAGCATCCACGAACCTGGCTCTTTTGTTTCCCTAGCATGATTATGCTGGTGTTCTTGCCATTCCGCCTGGGAGCTTAACTGCTTTTGTACTATTTAATTTAATTGACATATATTCTGTTCCCGCTGAAGGTACCACATTCCCCAATATATGTACCATATAATTCCAAATATAGCGTCAAGCGGTGGATATTTTATATTATTTATTATTAGTTGTTTACATAGATGTTAGCGATCGGAACGGCTTGAGCAATTCCAAAATTTTAAAATCATTGCATCAGCTCCTATCACTCAGGTGATGGTGTTATTGTATATTACAGTCCAGTTTGGCTTCACTGTGCGAACATATCAATAGCATGATGATGCCGGAAGAAAGCCCTAGATGTGACCCCTCTAATGTGAAAGTGGCCGTTCTAGGTCCGCTCGGAACATACACACACGAAGTGAGCATGGCGAATGACAACCGATTCAATTTGCTGACCTCCAACACAGGCCGCATACGCAAAGTTTGGAGACTGGGTAGAGTACGATGAATACCGAACAATATCTGGTGAGCCCACATGGAATGTTGCTCTTGATCTATGGTCTACATGCATGTATCATCCAGATGTCTTCCGTGCTCTATCCACGAGTGTGCCCCTAGGCGTCGTGCCACAAGAGAACTCTATCTTTGGAAATGTAATCGAGACTTATGATTTTCTCCGAAAAAATGATGCTGGTTTCATACGAGGAGAAGTAATCCTGAAGGTCGAGCATTGTTTATTGGTCCGCAAGGGAGTCAAAATACATGAAATCCAGAAGGTATTGAGCCACGAGCAGGTTGGGTATTTCCATTAAGTAGTCTTATCGACTTATTAACGAAAATTGTGTATTAGGCGCTTGGCCAATGCCAGGAGTTTATTTCAGCCAACATGCCCACCGCTTTAACTGTCAAAATGCCGTCTACAGCATCAGCTGCTCGAGCTGTTCTGGAAAGTCCTCCTAACTGCGCCGCAATTTGTTCTAGGATATGTGCAACGTTATTTGATGGACTTGAGGTTCTATACGAAGGAATACAAAATGATTCTAGTGCGTGTTCATTATAGAAATGAACTACTTGTACTAAAATTCTACACAGTGAACTTCACGAGGTTCTATGTTATTGCTTTTCAGAGGGAAACACCAGTGCCAGCCCTATTAGAGGCCTTGCCAGATCATGCTCTCATTCGCCTAACATCTGCCAAATTCCCTGCATACTTCGGGCAGAAAAACACGTGTGCCAAGGGCCTCATAACACTTCTGGACTCCCTGGAATTGGATGTTACACGTATAGATCGCCGACCCTCACCTAACACCTCTCCCTTTCATGACACGTACTTTGTGGAGGTGCAACGGGAATGCAGCATAGGTCATGAAGCCGGTCTTGATGGTTGGACCTCAAAGGTTGAACAAGCAGTCCAGCGAGTCAAGAAATCCGGAGCTGAGGTAGACCTTATCGGTATTTGGTAGAAGCCATGCAAAATTTAGGTCCCACCCTACATACTCTCATAGATGATCTTCAAAGCTTGCAGCACATCCAGGGATAACTAATACAACCGATTGTATGCCTTTGGACTAAGAAAAAGTCAAGTCACTGCTTCCTCAGATCTAGGCCTGATGTTACACTAGAAAGGCTATCAAATATGGAATCAATTCTAGGAGCCATGATTAACTAGAAGGGCACTACCTAAGAAATGTAGTCCGGTTCTATCATCACTCCCCTACCTACTCTACATGGCAAGGACTGGGCCGCAACAATAAGGGCAACATAGAGAGTAAACCGTTGGTGGGCTAGGACACATTCTTGTGAAGAATGAATTAATGTAAATGTGACATGAAGAGATTAACCTGCGACAGAAATCAAGCATGATGGTTCCCTGTGGTATACAATGTTCCTCGTACTCACCTGCGTAATGTGCAATGTCCGGGGGCGTCACTGGGTTCTGTCTCAAAGGTTAATACCTGACAGCGCATGCTTGGTCATACTAAACTATTCGACGATCAGGAAACATACATACAACGACACAGATATTTTCTTAGCTGGTTTGATGTCTTATAATTAACCTGGAAGTCACTCAAAATGAGCGGGAGATGCTATTTGTATAGATATAACATCGTAATAAGGAAAAGATACAATGGTCGACACCACTGTATATCAGATATGGATATTAGTATTTTTGTCACATGTCCTAGTTTATTTACTTCCGTCACTAATTTCGCACTCCGCTATGATTGTATTAGTCATTCGCCCCAGTCAATATTTTGTGCTCAACAGTTGCCTGAAACCGTCATGAGCACCACTAATCCGCTCGTCGGCCCGTCATCTCTCAGAGACGTCCTTCATCCTCAATTTCACCAAAACAATTTCCCTGCCGAAACTTTTATAAAAAATGAGCTCGGGATAAAGATTGACAAAGGCGCGTCTTCACAACATGTTTTCGTTAGAACTACATACTCATATCAGAATCGACATGGTCATTAGATGACCAAATATGTAGATTAGCTCTTACTGCTGCAGGGTGTCCCCTTGGTCCCCTCCACTGTCCTTTACGACACACTACTCCTTCTGGTCAGAACTTCCAACCTACCAAACAACCCCCCACTCATCCTCGCGAGCGAGACAGACTAGCCACTGTCTGCAAGCATTGGCTACGAGGACTTTGTAAAAAGGGTGACGCATGCGAATTTCTACATGAATATAACCTCAGGCGTATGCCTGAATGCTGGTGGTATGCGAAGTATGGCTACTGCTCCGCAGGAGATGAGTGTCTATATGCACACCCAAAAGAACGCCGGGTTGAATGTCCGGACTACAATCGAGGGTTCTGTAAACTAGGTGAGTGTCACTTCACGTCCCTTTACGCAATGCGTTGATTCCACTAGGCCCAACTTGTCCAAGGAAACATGTACGTAAGGTAGCCTGCCAATTGTACTTAACAGGATTCTGCCCATTGGGTACGGAATGCCCTCGAGGCCAGTAAGTCAATTTATAATCTTTTGCCCATGTTATTGTCTCTAAGCACAGACGGTACAAGTCCAAAACCAGGCTTACCACTACCAAAATCTTATGAACCCGCATCGCCTCCGTCAACGCGTGATCTAGGACCCCCTCCGCCAGGATATGGTAGATATACTGACTTCGATCGTGGGCCTCAAGGTGGTCCTACGCCTCATGGGGGCTCTGGTGGCACTATTGTAGGACCCCCAAGGAGAAATCTGGACGAAGTCCTTTGCTTTAAGGTACATTTCCGTAAAATCGACCCTTTCATTGTTTAGTACTGATATTTCCTCTTTCAAGTGTGGTGAGAAGGGACATTATGCGAATCACTGTCGCAATAGGAATGTACCCGGTAATCGTGGTGGAAATGAGAGGTCAAGGAGGTTTGGTGCAGGAGGCGATGATTAGGTACTTAATTCCGAACGCTCGATCAATATATACATGTGTAGCATTATATACTTAATAGCATACCATTGACTTCCAATTGTTTCGTTAAAGTCTTGTTTGTAGTGACAGGATTAAAATCAAAATTTTATTCCGCTGGCTGAGTCTGAGTTTTATAATAATCGAATGGTGCACATGGCCAGACGTCATGACTTCATGAGTGAAAATCTCAGGTTTCGAAGTACATCATTCATATACACATTAATCTCTCTCCCACTTTCAACTTGGTGGCTGGCTTAAATGGGCTGGCAGAAAACTTTCACGCTTCCCAAATATGCGAAAGGATGTCATCTCGTCACCGAAGACGTCTTGAAACAAATCCAACCTGGTTTATCAGGAGTGGAGGAAAGTGTTCAATTCTTTGATGAACCCTTCGCAAGTTATCTGATTCTATATTTACTAAATCCGTGGTTAGGTTGGAATGCTCTACTTGTTCATGTGAATCTCCAAGTGTTTTCCGTATGATAGTAGGTCATTGACGTCGTTACTGCCACACTGTAGTCAACATACTTCTGCGGCTCTCACTGTCAACGAAAATTACGATAGAGGTAGGCTTGGGTTCTTATTCAAATATTATGAACTTATACGTTCCTGAACCAGATGTTCGGAAAGGTAGCTCTTCGCCTCAGACTCGATATGTTAATCTACAATGGTTTACAATTATAGATATGGACATGGCTCTTGACAATATAGTTCCTGAGTCTCTTAGCTGGCGACACACAGATGAAGGTCCAGAGTAGGTCCATGACACAAACCTTGATATAAAGCTGACATAGATGATTTGTGTAGTGACTCGTGAGCTCAATGGTTTCACCATCGTCATTCGAACTCAAATAAGATATACCACAGTGTATCCCACACCAAGGCTTCTCTTGTGGGCACATCGATTTCAATCCCAATCACCAATGGTCAACTAAATCTCGGAACATGGCAAGGTAGGCCTGATGATGTTAGACACCAATCTTGTTAATCCATTGCCGGTTCTGTTTAGGTATCTATTTGACGGAGTTCAGACATCTTGTGCACACGAGACGTGTTGTTGCAACAATCCTGTGAGCCCTAATATCCTTGTACTAGACCTGATAAACCTGATTTATTACGTTCGCAGCTCTTGACTTTCTCTGACGAGGCCAAATTATGTGCAAATTCAAAACAATTGTTTTATACTGTAACTCTACAAATGGGTATACCAGATCTTTTGCTTGAGTCAAGTATAGGATACCGGCGGACAGAGCGATTATTGCATTTGGGTAACTTGTTACTCTTTTGTTTTGTACCATCTACTTTCCATTGGTGTCTGACATTTCTTGGCGTATACCAAAAATCACCCTCAAGAACCTGCGTTCAGGTACTAGAATTCTGCGGCAGGACCGAACTGCCACTAACTTGGGCTATCGATAGCTAGTAAAGTTTTGAGTTTGGGAGTATTGGAGTATCGAAACGTCAGCTTTGGAGTGGAATCTTGCGTCCTGCGTCCTGCGCCGTGCAAAACGCCACATATCGCGAACAATGCAACCGAGTATGAATGAGGATCGTATTACTGCCTGATATGTCTGGAAGAGTCTAGATACTAACATTGATATTAATCCTGTCGTGCGACAATAACTCATCGTGGGAGGCGATGCCAACATCGAACTAAGTATTGGGGATGATGGCATCGAATCCGATGTTTTCGCTGCACTGAGGATCCACCATCTTGTTCATTGATGATCAATGTCTAAATTGGATCCAAGTCCTCGCGGTGTAAATGGAAAGACCATCGACAAAAATATTTCAATACTCTCAACCCGTTTAAGTACTTCAAGTTTTATAATTAGCTCCCAAACTAAACACAAGTCAACGCGTGACTTTGATGACAATTTCCTGTCAATGTCATACACCAACAAGTTTATATCAGTGACAGCTGCCACTTTGTCCTCGGAACCCTATAATTGAGCTGGCCTCCCGTAACAAGCACTATTCATTGTGTAAGGGACTAACTTGATCTGTTATTTTGTTTCCAAGAGAACAACATCTCAGCTTTTGGGGCATAGAAAGTCTGAGCCTGTTATTTCGTTTGCCCTAGGTCTACAAGCTATGAGATGTGTGGCTAGCACAGGACACATAGATCTAAAAGGCCCCAGGAACAACCAGGTGTAACCATCGTTGCCGTGCATGAAAGTGATACATTTTCACGCAGTTGTCGTGGTAGTCTCAGTGTGTGGTTGCTAAGCCAAGAATTAACATAGCAATGTTACATGTACAGGCTTCACGGTCGTCATATCAATATCAAGAATTTCTTTATTACATACTTGTATACATAACTTGTACAAATCAGAAACTCGTCATTTGGGAAATCTATACTTCCGTTTTCTAAAGTCCGGTCCCATCCCTGTATCCTCCTATCCCCTTAAGTCAGGCCTTCGTTATTCCTGTGAATCCCAAATATCCCATCTCTTGATCAATAGGGTTCGAAGCTTTGTAAGCCAACCATCCTCAACGCCTTCACGTCAGTTCTAGATACTGCAATAGCGCTGGCGGACCGCTAGTAGCAGTTTGTCCACACCTTCACAGATGCCCAAGACTCCGAGCACAAATCCAAGTAGACCAGCTCTAAGGAGAAATCAGGTTTGTACAACGGCTGCGCTTTTCATGCTTTAATTGATGAATATGCTAATTCCCACATAAACAGGCCTGTCGTTCTTGTCGAAAACGAAAACTCGTACGTGACCCAGTGATCCTCTTTTTCAGCCTTTTCACATATATTTCAGAAATGTGATGCTGCAAGGCCTCATTGCGGGACATGCGTAAGGTAGGCTGCAATTTATTCCATCAAAGATCTCAATCGAAGTATGGGTTTTTTGCGATAGACAATGGCAAGCGTTAATCAGTGTTCCTGCCCCCGTGGGCTACGCGTATGTGCATTCCTTACTACCGGTGGCGGTTGAAAACTAACATGTATCAGCCATCCTGTTGAGCCTCAATGTTCATATGATCCCGTGGAGGGCCTCACTCTGGCTCCAGACACAGATCCTGTAGAAAAAATGCGACAACTCGAAGAGCAAATCGGTTCGTGTTTCATCCTCTCAACGAATCAGTCAGAGATAATGATATCACCTGCTACCAGTTTCACTCAAAAGCCAATTATATGAACAACAGATGGCAACTCGTTCAATTTCCCCCAATCAACATTCTGTCCTTAACCCAACAAACTCAAATCCTGCAAATGCAACAGCCTCAACTTCCACACAGCCTTCCACAGAATCAGGTGGCATTACAATACCACAAGCATCCCTAACAATGATGAACTTGATTGCGACGGAAAACACAGAAACTCAATTTCGTAGTGAAAGTGGTAGTCCTGACCTTCCCAATTCCGCCACAAAATCGGACCCTTTCATGGACTTGCTTTTTTCAGGATGGAATCCAGACCTTCCTGATCCAGCGACGCTGAATCATTAGTTAGTATTCCCTGACTTCGACCCGAAGTATGACTGACGCTGTTATAGTATCGACGTTTTCTTTAGGTGCGACCCATGTGGTTCTCGAGTCCTACATCGCCCCTCATTTCTCGCGTCCATGCACTTATCCCCGCGAGATCCGGGATTTCCCCATTCTGCGATCTTGCATGCTATCGTTGAGTGCAGTTCTTTTCGATCGAATCCTATGTTAACAGTTCGCAGTGTGCAGCGGCATCACGATGGTCGCCACAATCTGTCATCACGTTGCCAGATGGAAGCCGACGCGATCAATTTGCGGAATTTCATGCTAGTAAAACTCGGCAATACATTGATAAAACTATGGCAAGTGGAGAAGACATATTCTCTGTTATGCAAGCATGCATTTTACTCTCATGGTATTTTTATCAAGAGGGACGATGGGTTGAGGTCTGGATATTCGCCGGATTTCAAACACGAGTTGCTGTTCCACTACGTCTGAATTATCCAGGAACCTTTTCTACTCATGGTAACGATTCCCCGGGGGCATATCTTGCACCACCTAAAGATTTATGTGACTTGGAATCAAGAAGGAGGACGTGGTGGATGACCATCATCTTTGATCGAATAGCCTCAGTTGGTGGATGGATTCATGGAGTAGATGAACGTGATCTTGGGACTGAGTTACCACTAAGGACAGAAGATTTTGAGTCGAAGGTGTGTCTGGAAGCATATAAACCCCAAGAATAGCTCAACATAGTTATCTAGGCGCTCATTCCCAGTAACTCACAGGATTTATCTTCCCCAGATGTATTTACCCGACATCCACCACAATACACAGATTCATTCCTACTCCTCATCAAGGCCGTAATGCTGTTCGGAAAGGTTACGGATTACAATGTACGCGGTAACTTGCGTGCCCCGACTGCCCCCAGCAAGAACCAAAATCCTTTCTTTCTTGAAGGGTTCAAAGAATTAGATAAATTAGTGTGTTCGGATTTTCTAGAAAATCTTCCTCAGCTGTACAAGAATAACACTGGAGTGACCGATGCTCCCGATGGCAGTGCACTCGACACTGACCTGTATATGGTCCACATAATCCCTCATGCGTAAGCTCTATCTTCATTCACTATGAATCATGTGTCCAACATTGTTGCAGTGCCACAATCACCCTTCACAACCCATACATGGACTTCACGAATCCATCTAATATTTCGACAGCTCGCTGTGTGAATTCTGCAAGGTGTATTCTGGCCGCTTATTATGTTTTGTCCGCGACTTCTCTAGACACCACGAGGTTACATCCATTTGTTACGGTTTGCTATAACCTGATATGCTCCTTGAGATTCTTGTTGATCATGTCGTTGTGCAGGTTTGTTGGTACCTAGCTGCTGTTGTTCAAGTACAGTTGTGCAAATACTTTATCGAAATCAACGATGCAGAACGTGAATCAACGGTTTGGGGAGAAATAAACATTTTGAGGTAAGTCTTGTCTTTGTGGCACTTAGATTATCATTTTTCATCTAACCCGATCAAAGATTCGCCTTGATAGAATATGGACATAGATCTCCAATTGGAAGTACGTGTTGTATTCCCGAGGAATTTAACGTTTCTAATCTTTTCACAGCTCGCCAAGAACGCCTTCTACAGGGGCTCATGAGAGAAATAGTCCGCATGACGAGCCAAAAGAAACCTCTGGAGGTTGGCGTCCCGCTGTATCCTTTTTCGCACTCATCTTTGTTTGGAAAGGATGGCATAGTCCCTTCAATACCGACTGAAATCCCACCAGCTGCGCCTTTACCAATCAGCCCGCATTTTGAAGACCATGGGGGATCTTCAACGACGCCAACACAACCTAACAACCTTCACTCGAGGTGGCATCTGAAGGATGTTTCCTCTTCCTCATCCTCGACAGGTCGCAGGGGGTCTGATACCTTACACGCAAACGACGCGGGGTTCATATCTTGACATTTATATGGGGTGTAATTTGGTTATTTTGATGTGATATCTTGTTTCTTTTCACAGTGATCCTGTTCAAGCTCTCATTTTTTTGGTACTTTTGCTATGTATAAACATACAGTGTTTTATTATCCAAGACTTATGTTATTGTATTCCCAATGTCATAGCATCACTTGATATTGCGCTCTTTTTCAAGAAGGGCATCAAACCGGGCTTGTTCAATGGCTTTGTCGTCCTGGGCGCTGGAATTTGATGAATTATTATCAGGAGAGTTACGGGACTTCACGAGGGACCGTTCATGCGCCTGGCGAATATTGTCCCAAGACGAATTTCCCGCATTCTTTGAATTTGCGGCCCGAATCTGGTCCCAAGTGCTAGCCGGTTTTGATTGTATAACTGGTTGTTGCACATGGTGATCATTGCGTTGTGATGACTCGAAACTGGAGGGGGTCATGGGAGGTCCTAATTGATGTGTGTGTGAATATTACGAGAAGAACTCTGTTGTGATGCCGCACCATCGGAATCTCCAGGAGGCTTCTGTTGTGCGTCGTCGCCATAATCAACAGGGAGTTTAGGGTGTGATACCATCAAAATTGGACCATGGATAGGTACGCCCAGTTGTTTTTGGATATTATCCATTGCCTGCATAAATCCGGCCGGATTTTCGATTGATCGAACAAAGCGAGCATGATGGTTTAATTTGTTTAGCAAACCGAGGTTGTATCCCACAATACCACCGACAACAGATAATATGACAGTACGGTATGAGGACCATGTAGACCTGCGAACAAAGTAAGGGAGTGCACCACCTATACATGCAGCAGGATACTGAATAATAAGGGAAGAAAACAAGGACAGCGATGGTGTGTGGGGAAGACAAACCTGATACTGGCGGAATCTTTGTGCAGGGAGGAAACGGA
The DNA here is from genome assembly GCA_009739215.1 of Floccularia luteovirens. Lineage (NCBI taxonomy): Eukaryota > Fungi > Basidiomycota > Agaricomycetes > Agaricales > Squamanitaceae > Floccularia > Floccularia luteovirens. The sequence continues at coordinate 1,457,223 of VSJF01000001.1, forward strand.
CGGAGAGGTCAAAGTCATGAGAAGAAACAAGACCAGTCTCCCTGTGTGGACTGAGCAGAGACTGTACTGCTTCGCGGGTTGAAAAAGTTGATTCCATCCATTGTAAGGGATAGGGCACGACTCTGTCCGATGGTGGATGTATCATGTATGTTTTGATCAAGTGGAGAGAGAGATTGCAATGTGAATGATGTCGATGAATGGCAGTGAGAACAGACACGTGCAAAAATATTAATATAATTTATATTCATTTTCTCTTAGCTCTTCCTCTTAAGTTGTTTGCTCATGAACACCGTCTCCCCTCCCTTACACATCCTTCAGAATAATGACATGTCCCAGCACAACATCGACGTAGAAAACAGTCCGTATTCTCTCCACACCTCTGCCTCATTGTTACCAACTCACCTTTCTCAGTGGCTTCCGCACCAGCAACCCCGCTTTCTCCATCCTCTCCAGATCCCAAGCCAAAGAAAGCCAGTCCGCTCAACGATCTCATCGAGACAGAAAAGCTCTATGTCGACCAGATGACCGGAATTATTCGTGTATGCTTCCCATCTTCTCTCGTCTATCATCACTCAATAATTTTCATGCAGAAAGTTGCTGCTGCATGGTCACGTTCGAACCTACCTCCTCCTGAGCTTGATATCATGTTCCGAAGTATTGAAGGTGTCTACAAGGCCAACAGAGGCTTGTACTCTGTGAGCATACATCAGATCCATTGATGGTGATTTACCAAAACTACTCCAAGAAATTGAAAGATATTGGCGCAAATCCTTCATCTCCGAAAGCCCTTGGTGACCTTTTGATGCGCTGGGTTAGTGTTTATCAGCTTTCCGTCCAAGTTTGCGACCAAACACTTTTGTAGATTGATGACCTGCAGGGTCCGTACACCACATATTGCACCAAGTTTTTGACAGGCTTTGATACATGGGATCCCGTCCAATCGAATCCTCGCCTTTCAGCAACCCTTCAGACTTTCTCGGAATTGAGTCCTCCCCCTTCATCGTCACAACCTATTTGGACTCTGGATACCCTTTTTCTGCTTCCGAAAGCTAGGCTTAAATATTATAAAAAGCTCTATAATCGTCTGCTGAAAAGTACAGTACCAGGCAGGAGTGATCATAAGCTACTTATCGGTGCCTTGGAGAACTTGGATAAACTATTGGAGACTTTGGATAGTCGAGCGTCCTCAAAAGTTGGTTCTTCTTCGGCTCCGACTCCTGTCGATAATCCTGTACCCGAACTTGAAGACGAGGTTGTCATTGATATGCGCGCAGAGTCAAACAATGCATCAATCAAGATTGTCCCAAGTTCTCAGCCGAGTCCAAAGCCGGAATTGGCTCATGGAAGTGAAAATAGCTCAGTGCGTGGAAGTAGTTTCTCAGATGGGTACGTACATTACGTCGATTGATACCTGGAGCACGACTGATTATTCTTCAGCCAACGCCTATCTGGAGAAACAAATACAACCTCTGTAAATAGAGGTTCTACCTCGACTTTATCTATGCCTATATCTGATCTTGAAAGGCGACTGTCTACGCAAAAAACTTTGGATATATTTACTATGAAGCCTAAGGTGTGCGCTCTTGAATCACACTATGTAGTCAGTTGCTCAAAAATATGAGTAAGGTGGTCAAGCTCCAAATGACACCTCCTACTCTAACTTTTACGCGCGAAATGTGTCTATCCATAGATGTCGCCATTCGTTTCACACCTCGGGCGACCGGTGAAGAAATAGTACATAGACGTGGGCATGTATTCATTCTCTCTGATCTTTTCTTGGTCTGTGAAAGGATTTCCGCTGAGGAGCAGGCCCAACATAGTACTGATGGTGCTGATATGTGGCTTTGCTATCCCCCTTTGGCAGGGAAAGTGTTGCGGGTTTCTGATGTTGAAGGTCAAGGTGAAGGACAATTCTTCTCATGATGCGAACGAGTTGCTAATGACTAAAAACAAGACAACTCAGTTCAAGTTGCTATTATGAGGAAAGAGTTCCTTTACTTAGAGGCGGAGTCTTCTGATATGCGTAATAAGCTATTCGCCCAACTGAAAGGATGTATTGAATTTTCCAGCTCATGTTAGTGTTTTAGCTCTTTTTATCAGAAGACACTGTTTAAATGTTCAATTTAGTACCTCCTCCTGCTAAACAGCCTCCGCCTCCAGTTCCTTCTCTTGACAACATCCCGCGCTCAATGGGAAATGGTCCTATAGGCAACAACACCTCTAATATTGGTCCCAACAAAGGAAATATGAGACATTCTGATCAACGAACGGAGCCACCAGCAACAGGTCCGCAAACGGAAATGAATGGTAACCAGGCATACCAACCCCAGTTTCCTCAATACCAAGGACCGAATGCACCAGGCGGCTCAATAAGAGGGCTCCCGGCGCAGCCATCCCCACACTACCCTGATGGACCTCTCCGGACTTCAGCCTCTTTGCAGCAATTTCCAGATCCTAATTCCTCATTCGGTCCTGGAATCGTTATCCCCCCAGCGCGTAGTGCTAGCTTCATGACAGGACCACCAGGGAACCCCGCCATGGTAGGTCAAAACCCTGATCCCACCTATGCCAGAGGCCCTCAGGGTGCACCATATCCTAGGCCTGGTGGCCAGCCTCCTTTCCCCCAATTTCCTGTCAATGGCCGTTTAGGCATGCCACATGGCTTACCACCAGGTGCTCTACCACCGCGACCACCTTCCGAACCTACATATTCAAGCGGAGTAGCTGGCGCACCACGTTCCATGAACCCACAATACTCACAATACGATCCCCACGCGCCTCCCCCTCCGGTACCACCTTTCTCTGGTAGTAATATACCACGTAACAACTCGCTTGGGGCTATACATGCACCCCAACCTCGTCCTGTGTTACCGTCTGCACAGTTTAATACCCGTTCGGTATCTCTCGTGGAATCTTTCGATGCGCCCAGTCCGCCTGGATCACCTATCGAGGAAACGCAGCAACAAGCTGGACCTGTCACTTCTTCTATCACTGCGCAAATGAAGTGCAAGGTTTTCCTCCAACAACAACACGCTCAATGGAAGTCCCTGGGCTCTGCAAAACTGAAACTTTATCATCAAGATCCTACGAATATCAAACAACTCGTTGTGGAAGCAGATAACAAGGACAAAACTGTTCTAATTTCTACAATCGTCTTGACTGATGGTGTCGAACGAGTGGGCAAGACGGGCATTGCTATAGAGCTCAGCGATCAAGGGACTCGTACAGGAGTCGTCTACATGATTCAGCTACGCAATGAAACTTCCGCTGGCGGTTTGTTTACTAGTCTTCTTGCGGGGTCAGATAGATCGAAGTAATGTTAATACTTCTGAGCATTCCTTTTGTTTTAGAGGCTTATGTATAACGGACTAGTTTGCAGCAAGCCTAATCCATAGCCGTACCCATTTTACCTTACAGTTCGCATTTAAATTTACTATCGTTTTTGCAAGCCTTGCAGACGTTCGATCACGGTAGAGATGTAGTAACGAGTACAAGTTTTCTATTGATTCGGAATCATTATTTAGTTATGATTGTCCCAAACTAATTCTGCAGCAAGAGATACATGATCACTGCCACAAACACCGCCTTTGGGGAGACCTGGAGTAAGATCGTCAATTTGATGAGGAGAAAGCAATCCCGCAACATAGGAAGGCCGATCAACTGGATCTATGATGAATATATAGTCTTAAAAAGGATGTTAGTTAAAAGAATATCAGATCTAGCAAGGCTTGCCTAGAGTTGTCTTCCAATAGTATGTGTAGCTTGTATACGCTGGCTCGTGGAACCCAAGCCTACCGGTCGGTAACTGACTTCTGCCTCCAAATGTAACAATATCGTTGCTTAGCTCTTGGAGACGAGAGAAACCTGTATCATATGCGCTATGTAGCCGAGCTCCCCGAGAGAAAATTTCTATAAGCTCCGGAGTGGAGAGGAGTCCGTCATCTGGAGTAGCCAGACGGGCATTGGTTATGACACGGTCGGGATCTACATCTTCCTCGCTAGCTCCTTCGTTTGTTATAGCCATCGTCGATGTTGGGACAGCAGGGTCCACAGACATGTGAACCACTCTAGAATGTGACAACGGTACCTCTTGCTCAGGGATCAGTGCATCACCCACTAACAACGAATAAACAGGATCGTCTGGTGGAAAATTGAAATCTTGATAAATCGGAAGATTGTGTGAAAATGGGCTTCGGGGAAATTAATTTTACGTGCCTCCAGCGAAGATACATGGCCAATGGTCCAGAGATAAAAATGATCGGTGTTTTAGTACACCTTGCACAAGAATGCCAGCTTGTCTGATGAAACAGTTCAGTACTCAAGCTCACCAATATCACGAACAGGTTCGCACCTCGCTCTTTCATAGGTGTACCTAATTTATCACTCAAATGGGGACGGTGGAAGAAAGTCATGGTGATTACTTTGGATGCCAAAATAAATGCGTCGTCGCCACAAGGACGCCATGATTCTGTTTTAATTTGCTCTGCAGAGCAACCACCGAGCCTATGTTATTTGTATTGAAAGTACGTCCACGCCTTCCATGTTCTGTTGGGTGTTCTCGAATTTCTTCGTCGTCATAGTAAATGACCCTTTGTTTGACCAGGGCATACAAGCCCCTTTTGAACGCAATCAAGCATCCATGTTTCTTCCCTCGACCTGCAGCATAGCATAGGTCGTAACCTGCTTTCTCGAGTACAGGCCTTAGCTTATCTATGCGATCAACCTCCTGAATGTTGCATCAGCGGTACAAACACAAGTTTCGGCAGGATTGCGAACTTGAAGACATATGATGTCAGCATCCTCCCCAAGAATTTCTTGATGCAGCATTGGTTCTCTTTGTGCTACTTTCAAACAGTCACTTGTTGGAAATAATTCCCGGCCTAAGCGGCAACTTAACATTATATCTAAATACGGGTGGCAATGAAAGCATAACTCACGAACAAGAGTTTGGGCGAGTACCTTTGGCGCTAAACAAGTAAATATCATGCCCTATACAACAGAAACATGTAACAAACATTCCAGGTCATTATTTTGACTCTTTGCTGTTCTGGGCCAAATTCATGATTTACTGGTAGTGAAATCCATGGCCTAGATAGAAACATCTTATTAGTTGCATGTGAGCCTTGTTCACTCTGTAGTTTCTTTTCCAGTCGTTTTGCCTTGCGTGCTTGAGCAAGCGCAATCTGATCAGGAGTTGGCGTGAATCCCTCTAGAGACGACATGAGGATCTAGCGCTCTAGCGCTTAGCGGCAGTGAAGAAGTAAGTAATGAGTACGTAATCATGAGATTTTCCTTTTTTATTGGAAAGTTGTTTGTCACATTATACACAATATTTATTTTAAAATCTACTTTAAAGGCTGCTGCATGCAACGACTTCGGGCGTCTTGGAGGTCATCGAGTCTAGCGATCCGTCAAAGTGGACTATTCCGTGGCTCTCGAACTACGTCCTTGACACTTCCTCGATTGGACCGTCTCACCAATCACCCATTTCTCTTTCGGACAGCTCATACCGCTTTATCCAAATCGGATTCAATACACAATTCCCTCGTACCATCGATGTCTGGAAATTTGGAATCTTTCGGAAACTTTGACCTCGTCAAAACGGTGAACCTCGATTTTACTGATGTTTCTATTTCAAAATGGAAAAGTCGTGTCACTGGGTTGACTGTTGTGCACATCGATTATGAAGGTGAGCATTTGGAGTTATCTCATCGCTGACGTTGACTAATAACTACTTTTATAGCACCGATCGTCTCAGGGAACTTTGTTGTTGCAACAGAGAGTATGTCTCTTTCTCACCGTCCAATGCTGAAGTTTTATATATTTCTTCAGTCTTTGATGATTCTGGATGTCCACACACTTTAGAGCAGTATGTTTATGATCTTTCTGTTATAGGCAACCTTCTGAGCAGCTATAGTTTGGTATTCATGGGATCGGAGAAATACCCACAAAAGGGTGTTTTGGACATTTTGGCAAATCGCGGTTTTTCCAATGGAACGAATGCTTGGACTGACACGGATCATACGGCTTATACCATATCCACAGCTGGGGAGCAAGGTTTTCTCCAATTGTTACCCATATATGTAGATCATATCCTATATCCAACTATAACGAACGCTGGGTCAGTTCGTTTGCATACTCACAAGAACATGCATGCTAATACTCTTTGCCTTAGTTTTACAACGGAGGTTCGTTTTCGTCATTACCCCCTGGACTTAACTAGTTATGACCAATGTGAAGGTTCACCATATCGACCCCAAAGGACAGGATGCTGGCGTGGTTTATTCTGAAATGCAAGGCCGCCAAAATTCATCTGATGACTTGATCGCACTCAGGTCAGTGAAATGTGTTGATTTCATCCTATGTTGGCTGAAGAGAATCATACTCGCAGAGTCCAACGTCTACTGGATCCGCCTGGGAGTGCGTACAGGAGTGAAACTGGAGGACTGATGGAAGCTCTACGGGTCTTGACTCCGGAACAAAGTAAGCCTGACTGAGCGACCCTTTTAGGAGTTATTTTCACGAAATTTAGTACGGGAATATCACGCCAGCTATTACGTTCCACATAATCTTTCGCTGATCGTCTCTGGTAAATTCATCAATGGATCTTCTGCGTTAATGCGTGTGGTCAACGATCAAATTGAACCTTCATTGATTGCACATGGTCAGAATAATGGACCTCGTCCTGCTGACTGGAAACGTCCTTTTTTGGAGACTCAGAGTGCCCTTAGAAAACCAATTCCTGAAACAATCAAGGAAACTGTGGAATTCCCAGCAAAAGATGAAAGTTTGTCGTTACTTAATGATTGATTTTTCATTTATTCCCAGTTAACAAACCCATAACCAGGCATCGGAAAACTTGTTTTGAGTTATATGGGTCCCAAGCCAAACCAATTTTTAGAACGCAAAGTGAATCATCATTAATTCGAACATTGTAGCTGTGTGATTGACATAAATTTCTAGGCCCTGGATATCCTCGCGACATATTTGACATCCTCCTCCGTTGCTCCATTGAATAAAGAATTTATAGAGATAGAATCACCTCTCTGGTATGATCCCAAAAATTCAAATTTTGTGTCACAATCACTTATACCATATAGCACCTACATTTATTTCGCAGAAGAAGTCCGTGCAACTCTAGTGAACCTGCCTGTATATATCGGATCGGTTCCCACCGAGCATCTCAATGACTTCCCGGACAAACTTAAGAAGAGTCTTCAAAGGGTCGTGCAAGAGGGAATCGACATGGATCGCATGAGGATGGTAATCAATAGAGAAGAGAGACAGGTAAGTAAACAGTTAGTTATTGAATAACAATCCAAAGTCCGCCCTTTTTAGCTACGAAGCAATCTTGAGTCGAAAAAAGGAGAGCTATTTGCGGGAACAATTATATCTGACTTTTTGTATGGGGCTGAAAATGGTTCAGAACTACATGCATCAATGGACGAGATCAACCAATATAACACATTACGTGGCTGGAAGAGCGATGACTGGACAGATTTGCTCAAAAGGTTTGGTTGTCAGAAATCCATTGATGAAATATTATACTGATATCTCTATTAACTATGTCAGATATTACATCGATGGATCTGCTGTTATTGCCTATGGAAAGCCTTCCGCTTCTCTTTCTGATAAGATTGACAAGGACGAGAAAGCAAGGATTGCAGCACAAGTGAAGAAACTCGGGCCAGAGGGATTGGAAAAGGCCACCAAAGAGCTAGAAAAGGCTAAGGAGGAAAATGAGACACCTATCCCACCCGAAGTGGTGAAATCATTCCCAGTTCCTGATGTGAAGAGTATATCGTGGATTCCAGTACAAACCGTGCAAGACCCAGGATCCGGAAAAAAGCCTCGATTAACTCCGAATGCCAAGGAACTCTCTGATCATCTTGTTTCTGATAAAACACAATTACCTTTCTTCGTTGAGTACGATCATGTAAAGGTAAGAGGAATTTTTGGCGTGGATTATTCAGAACTGACTTTGGAATTTCAGTCCGACTTCGTCACTGTCCACGCATATATCACATTGAAAAACTTGCCAGATAGGCTAAGACCGTACGTAATTTAAATTGATTTGTTCTTGGATACTGACCTATCTACAATTAGACATGTCCAAACGTATCTAACAGCACTCTTCTCCCTCCCAGTTCGTAGACAAAACGGAGAGACTTTGACATACGAAGAGGTTGTTAACAGAATGGATGACGAAACGGTTCATTATGAAGCTGAATTAGGTGTTGGAGGCGCCTTCACTGAACTACTCCGTATATCTATTAAAGTTGAAACTGCCATGTACGAAAATGCTATTGCATGGTTGAAAGACTCTTGGTATGGGGCGTTAATGGACAAGGAACGGTAAGTTTGAACTAAAATTACCTTTCGACTTCGGAATTCATTTCTCCTTTCAGGCTACTTGTCGCCGTTGCAAAAATACAGCAGTCTCTGCCCGAAATGAAGAGAGATGGTTACATCGTCTCTTCGTCTCTATGTAATGACTTGATATACGACGTGAACTCAACATCTCGCGCCGGCGGTCTTTTCATCCAAACAGAGTTCATTCCCAAGCTTCAGAAGCAGCTACAGGAATCTCCCAGTGAAGCCATCGCAGATTTCGAAGAGCTCAGAAGATGTAAGTAAAAACCAACTCTATGTTCATTAAAAGGAATTCTGAGATGAAACTTAGTGACAACTCTATCTGATACACGATTCGCTGTTACTGGCGATGTTTTGATGTTGAAGCAACCACAGAGCATTTGGGCGAAATACTTTGTCCCTTCATCGGTGGTACGCAGGGATACTTTATGATTTATCATTATATGACAAACATCACTTAGCCTGCGGAGCTGTCTTCCGTCCCTATGGCCTCAGAAACATTCAGCCGTCTTGGAAAAGAACTTGCTCGCAAGGTTCGTGATGTTACATTCTTACACGATGCACCTCTGAACTCTATACGTTATCAGGCGATCGTTATGAGTCTCCCGTCGATTGAAAGCTCTTATGCGGTGCATTATACAAAATGTATCTCAGGTTTCCATCATACAGACTATCCAGCTATCAGAGTTGCGCTGGAAGTCTTGAATGCAGCAGAGAGCTATCTATGGGTATGCCGTATTTCGTAATAAGGATGATGTCTATGCTAAGTCCTGTCAATTTAGCGTTACATCCGAGGATCTGGTTTAGCTTATGGCGCCTCTACATCCCTAGATGTCGAAGCAGGCTTACTGAGTTTCTCATTGTACAGGGTATGCCCCACTCTATCGTTTCTTCTTGATGCCTAGCTGAATTTGCCTAGAGCGCAAGCAGTATGACCGCATTCCATGAGGCCGCAAAAGTGATAAAGGGAATCGTTGATGGCTCCGTATGTTTTTCTGTTCAGTTTTGTGATTGCACGCATCGAGATTGGGGTCATAGATTGAATTTGATGCAACCACATTAGAAGCAGCAAAAAGCACTCTGGTATACGGAGTTACGAGAAATGTTTCCACAGCGTCTCGGGCGGTGGGTATTATCAGTTGACGCACTATGTTCTACTCGCTAATATTTGGAATAGGCTACGGTATCATTTGTAAACCAAGCCCTCAAGGACGTTTCTCAGACACATCAGGTGGACCTCCTCGAGAAGTATCAGGATATAACCAGGGAGGACGTAGTTGCTGCCCTTCAAAAATACTTTTTGCCTCTCTTTGATCCGGCAACGTCAATCTCTGTCATTGTTACTGCACCTTCGAAATCTGCGGAAATTGGCGATGGTTTGGCAGCAGTTGGGTTCGAAGTCACCCAGCGAGTCATGGAGATAGACCCATATGAAGACGTGGAGTCAGGATCCGACAGCGAAAGTGATTCGGAAAGTGATGGGCGGTAATATATCACGGGATAGTAGATGAATATTACAAAGTCATTTTGGATATCAGTAGTAATACCAATAAACAACAGTCTCCATGACCCCTTCTCAAAATCTATTCATTTTCATTGATAACTTGAATCATTTTGTTATCCGCGTCGCCAGGTTTAAGTTCTACTCCGGACAAGAAATCATTGTCCACAAGGAACCGTATTGCCTGAGATAGATTAGAAATCGTGATTCTAATCTCTGGGAGTAGGAGCTGCAAAAATGCAATATATTTGTTCAGATATTATCAAGGACGAAATATTTAGAAATTCAACTAACATTGCGTAGAAGGGTTGGACGTGAGGCAAACTGGTTATGTGGCTGTCTCTTTGGTTGTGCAGGAGGAGGTTTTGGGCGTGTCATCTTCGGTGCATCAGCTGTAGTTTTTGCCTGGCTTGCTGGATTAATAGCTGTTTCCGTTTGTACGCTCAGATCCGGATCAAAAGAGAGTTCGGTATTATTAATCTTTGGACTTCCAAGACCGAGTGGAAGTGGAATCTTGGATGAAACAACCTCCGGTTGATCGTCCTCGTCGCTATCATCACTTGAGTCGTTGAAGTCGGGATAAGTAGAGATAGAATACAAGCCAGGTGCAGCAGGAGGCGCAGGATGGTGGGTTATTACCTCACGTCGCATTCCTCTTGAACCTGGATGACCTCGAACTCGACCCCTGCCACGGCCACGGCCACGAGAACTCATCGAGGACCTGTTGTAATCCTCGGCATGATTCGAGTCCATCCTTTGTCTTTTGTGAGGTCGAAAACCAGTTTCAACGGGCGGGAGTTGGCCACGGGAGATAGCTTCCTCCAACTTCCTCTTTGTTTCTGTTATTCGAGCGGTAGTTGGCCACCGCTTCTTCCGTTCGGCGATCCATGATTCCAGAGTTTCGGGGGAGTCAAGAATAATCGTTGTTCCTTGGATCGGAATGGGCTTCCTATTGATTGGTGCTCATCAATTAGATATTAAAATTTTGCTCGGAGACAGTAATACCATACCCTTTCAAACTAGGGTCTGCATCCCAGTTGTCAGATTTTTTACGCTTGTCCCATCCAGGAGGGTAAATCAGATGTCGGTCCATCATATGTATCTCAACAGATTTGTGAGACCCAGAAAAGGTACAATTTTTGTATGTACACCGGTTGGACCCAGGTTGGTAACCAAAAAGGATTCTTCTGCTGTGAAGACGTGCCTTTCTGCGGATAGTTGTTCGTTATCGGATGTGTCGGTTGGTCCCAGACATGGTCTGTTAGTTTTGCACTAGAGGAAGATGGGTCATAAGTCGACGACAAAGTATAACCTTCAGGAGTGGTTCGTGCAGTTGGGTATGACTGGATGTAAGCCTGTGCATAATGAGAAGAATAGTAGCTGGTTACTGAAGCTGCAGTAGGAGTGTATTGTGGATGCATTAAAACCTTGCGGTGAAAAATATCAACGATTTTTAATTAAGTATTAATTTTGTCAATTTTAGAAAAGTATGTTTATTGGGGCCGTGGTAAGTGATAAGTAACATGCTGAAATCATTGACGAATACGTTTTTTATGTTCACAACGACTAGTTAGATGACGGAAACATGCTACAACAGTGAACAGAGCTGGGTACTTTGGTTGCACGGCTTTTTGGAGGCGTTTGGAAGAGAAATCAGGTACAAGAACGGGTCTAGCAAGCGTGATGAGGAAAGATGTCTGAAGAGTCGGCAAGTGACAAATCATACGTTTGGATAATGAATGGACCAAGATTGAGTAGGAAAACGAAGGCATGGCAAGAATAAACGCTCAAACAAAATGAAAGACTTTGTAAAGAGATTGGACAACGTTCTCCCTCCTCAGTCTTGCATCTCTGATTGTTGTTGTGCATCTCTGCCCACTCTTCTCTCCTTCTCATTCTCAAGCTGGTTGTACAATAAGAATAAAGCCTTCTCGTTGGCTTCGGGAGTGCCAACAATAGTGAACATTCTTTCACCTGTATCGTCGTGCGGTGCCTTGGCGATGGATATTTTAGATCCAGAAAGACGACGTATCTCTGTGATCTTAGTACCACTCCGACCTATGATACAACCAACCATGTCAGAAGGAATAGAGATATTCTGTGTGCGGAGATTGGTCGCTGGCTGATTCGATACAGGAGATGATGGCATTGTGGGTGAGCCAGGCGGGGATCCACGACCACGAGGGTTCGAATCACCGTTTTGGCGTCGCGAACCACCTGAATAGCTGTGCCCTGAACGCCTTCCTCCTCCTGATCGGTCATCGGCGGGCCCAGGGTGAAAGAAAACAGTGCCTTGGCCCCTCTCCCAATCTTCTAGCAAGCACTTGCCAATCTCTTCAACCGCACGGCCTATTGCCTCAGGAGCACCTTGGACTTCAACGATGCGTTCCGTGGACTGCGGTAGCATTTCTTTTGAGGCGACCATGCGCGCTCCGGAGCCATCTTGGATGGCTTTAATTTTGAGACCGTTGCGGCCGATGATAGTGCCCATCAAATTATGAGAAATTAAGAGACGGATTGAGGTATGAAGGGACGACGGTGATGAGACGCTCATGGGAGACACAGCATTCGCAGAGACGAGTTGGGAGATGATCAGAGTATAGGCCTACAAAACATTAAGTCAGCTATATGATGAGAGAGAGAAATAGATAAAGTACTTTTGCGACAGCTTCAACAGGGCCTGTCACCGTAAGGACACGTTCATGGACACCAGTGATAACCTTGCTGACGCCGGCCTTGACGCCAGTCTGCTCCCTCAAATCAGCAACATTTTTCCCAGCCTTTCCAATGATGACGCCCGCGTCTTTTGTGCTGACAAGAGCGCGAAGAGTCAGGGTATCATGGGAAGAAGGAGAGGGGGAACGCGACTCTGGAGGAGAAGCTAGATATTGACATGAGATGATGAAAATGACGATAAGAAAAAAAAGAAAAAAACAAACTTGAGACACGTCGTGTGGGGGATTCAGGCATAGAAGAGGATTTGTGGGGAAAGAGATGGGAAGAGAGGGGGTGGGGGGAGGGGACACGGAATGAGGAAGGGGAAAGGAGGAAGAGGATAGAAGGATGAGGAGGAGAACGAGTGTGGGACGAACAACTCTGGAATTAGCAGAAATCGGCTACTTCCGACAAATTTCTCAGTTTCACACAACTAATGTTTCATAATCTGGCCGAGCAGTCTTTGCATAGTCAGTAGTGTAAGGTACATAGCACGTATTGCAGGACATCATATAACAGCCATCATATAACAACTAATATCCCAACTGAGTAAGTTGAGCGAACGACGACCCACTGTCTGACACTGCCTTTTGGCGCAGTTTAATCGCAGCAAGCTGCAGTTTCGTTCATAAAATTATCATCCTTAGCTTATTATATCGCACTCACCTTGCGCTCATGGAATGCCTGTGCCTTGATCTTTCGTTTCTCCTCAAGACGATCCACAACGTCTTTGTATCCCCATCCAACTTCATGAGATAGACGCTGCCTCTTGTGTTACTACTCAAACCATTGCAAAAAAAAACATCTCGACCCACCTTAACAGTGCAGTATTTTCGTCCAGGTTTCAGTCGCAGTACCCGCAATGCCTCAGGAACAACCATCCGTTTCTTTTGATCGTACGGTGGAGGAACACCCTCAAACAATTGGAGGCGTTCTAAAGCAGCTGCACCGCGAGGGCTCTTATGGGGAACCATGCCCCGGATGGCGCGGTAAAGAATCTTGGAAGGAGCACGGTGATGGAAGGGACCAGATTTTTTGGGGTTCACAATATGGCGCTTGTGGAGAAAGTTATGGTATCGGAGCTACAGAGATTTAGGACGTTGTACCCATTTCTAGGACGGATTTTGGTAACATACTTTGTTTCGGAAGAAGCTGCCGGAGATGTTAATTTCCTCGCATCTAACAACAACAATTTTCTGGCCAGAAAGGATCTGCTTGGAAATAATGGAGGCCAGTCGACCAAGGAGATGACCCTTGCCATCAATAACGATGGGCGTCGAGGAGAAAGTGGCCATGGTGGTGGTGAAGGTCTGAGTCATAAATTGGGTTAGTTCAACCTCATAAATAAGGGGAGAAACGCGGATGGTTGGGACGAACCTATGGAAAGGGTGATAAAGGAAGTAGAAAAAGATGTTCAGAGTGGAACCAGAACAAAGTGGACGATACTCTCACCTTGAGGAGTTGAGCGTTTAGGGCGTCTTAGCGAATGCCAATGAATGTGGCTTATCACCCGCCAAACCTTGTTTCTTAACTGCACAGTTCTCTTCGGCATTCCCCACTTCCGCTACTTTTCACTATTTACCCTACTACAACATAATAACTCCATTGCAAACCAACTATGGTGACCATCGTAGTCAAGTATATGCCACTATAATGCGTACAGAACGTTGTAAACGTCGAACTCCAACCCTACCAAATTAATCCAACTTTGCGTACAAAAACATGTCAATTTGCAACTCAGCTACGATAATTAGAATTCCCACGATTTTCTCCTAAATCAGTGCACTTTTATGGAATAGAAGGAACTTCTGGTGTGGCGCTAAAGATACCCAGGAGGTCCTGATGACAATAGTCTCGACCACATCTGGGTAGAGAATGAGACCTCTTTCAGTTCTAAAAGCAATAAGGCTAAAACCGCATACTCCAGGGGCTCAGCTTGGCGAGTGTCACGTACAAGTCACATCGGTGGTTGCCGGGATGGAAGTAAACAGCGTTCATTTTTCGACGTCTTCAAAGTTCGCGCCAGCTGAATATTTATCTCTACAATGTCTCTCTTTCGTTTCGCAACACGAGCCACTACTCTTCCTCGAGCGGCTTATAGTGGCCACCGTTTCCAAAATCAGTTCGTTCTCAGGGCTAGATACTCAGCTGCGGCTGGTCTGTCAAGAGAAGCGATAGAAACGCGGGTGCTTGACGTGTTGAAAGGATACGAGAAGATTGACCATGCAAAAGTATGTTCATTATTATAATGCTGAATCACTGGTCAATAATATTTCGTTATAGCTCACAACAACTGCTTCATTTTCAAAAGACCTCGGTTTAGACAGCCTTGATGCAGTCGAAGTAGTAATGGCAGTCGAAGAGGTAAGAGTTTTTCTTTTTCTTATTTGGTGGGAACCCAATTAATTTGGCGCGTAGGAGTTTGACATCGAAATTCCTGACGCTGAGGCTGATGAAATACAAACAGTTCAACAAGGTATGAGAGGCTCTGATTTCCGGTTTGAATGACATTTGACTCGTGAATGTGCAGCAATTGATTACGTTGCCAAGACCCCGGAAGGTCAGGAGACAAGCATTTTTCTTTGAGATTAGAGCAGTTTTCTGATGATAAAACCCTTACAGCACACTAAAAAGATCATGAATACAGACATTCGGATTGGTTAGCGGAGGGAGAGTTGTGATATACAAGAAACTGGACTGAGACCTAGACAGATGCGTTGCATTCTATAGCTTCATGGACCATAAGATCATCCGACATTCGGCCAGTGCCGATGGAAATAATAATGTCGCAGTGCAATTTCCCCTAATTTGACTTTATATAAGATGTTTTCGAATCTTATGTGTATATCTTATCCTCCTCGTCATCTTCTTTTTCCCCTCTCATGTCTTCTTCCCGTGAAATTATCGTTAATTCTCCTTGGCTTAATGTCGGTTGCACACTAGGAGAAGGTTCTTTGCCCCTCAACTCATCTTCTTGTCAACCTGTCGTGACTATGTACTCTCAGGCCCCATTTATGACTCCAAAACGTCTTTTCTTCACTTTGTAGACATATCTGAACATAAGGTTGAGATGTCTTGTGCCGCACATAATCTTGCATCTAAAATTCCTATGCAGGTTTACCGTGTCAACACCATTACCCTGGACATACATATGGAGCAGTTCAATGAGCCCGTATCGTGTCTTGCTTTGAGAAAGAACAGCCCTGGTGTTAGTGTCCATTCGGTCCATTATTCTGCTCGTCTGACCTGCACTATAGTTAGCATGTGCAGCCAAACAGGGATTCGCACTGATTGAAAACCACTCCATTAAATATGTTAGCAAGCCGATTCTGCCTGAAGATGCGCCTCATACGCGCTTCAACGATGGCGCTTGTGATAGCAAAGGACGTTTCTTTGCAGGGACTATATGCTCAAAAGAACCTAACGTTCCGGGAAAGTTGTATAGATATGATCCTTCTGATAAGTCTTGCGTTGTCGTTGACGAAGGCCCATTCACCGTATGTCGTTATCTCGCGGTTATGTCTCTGGCATGCTCTAATCTTAAAAGCCTCAAGGACTCCAACGGTCTAGGATGGAGTCCTGATGAGAAAATACTGTGAGTTTAATCGGTCGCATTACGACACTCCAATCAATACGCGACGCACAGCTACTTTACGGACTCCCTCGTCAATAAAATCTATGCATACGATTATGATAACGGCAAGCTATCGAATCGCCGGGTTTTTGTAGACGCAATTGCGAAGGGATTTCCTGAACAGACGTTCTGTGATGGTTTGTGCGTTGATAGTGAAGGATTTGTTTGGAGTTCGCGGTACGAACGATCCGGTCGATATCCGATTCCGCAGACGCTTAGCTGACAATGTGTCATGTGTAGATGGGGAGGATCCCGAATTGTCCGTTTCGCAAAAGATGGCAAGGTCGATTTACAGATTGTATTTCCCACCGCTCTAAACATAACGGCATGCTGTTTTGGAGGTATTGCAATCCCAATATCTAATTTAGTAAATGCTCACCAGAACTCTTCAGGGCCAGATAACGATCTGCTCTATGTTACAACTGCTCACTGTGGTGCCATTGGAGGGGATGCAAATAGACAAGCCCAGTATCCTGACTCTGGTCACATTTTTCGTGTTGATCTAGCAGGCAAAATTAAAGGCAAGAGAACAAATGAATTTGACGGCTAGAGTGAGGGTTTCTATTGTGAGTTCACGTCCAATTTCTTAGTACTCAATCTAATCTTTGATTATCTTAAGCACCCCATTTTTCATTGATTCGTCAACGTTTTGCACCGCGGTATGTTATGTCGTAAGCGACAATTAGAATGGGGAGGCATTTTTTCCGCCTTCGAATACTTGAAGTACTCCCAGGCATGCCTGGGAAATGTCTCACCAAGGAAAACTCTTTGACATGTGAACTTATGGGCTCATCAGAATGAATAATGTCGAGCAAAGCCGGTGTATGTCCGACTTAAGCAGCAAATAATAAATATTTTTATCTTAACATTGTTGGTGGTCCCGTGACTTATATCATGGCAAAATTTGAAAAATTAAACTCTCATCTCTCCAACAATTGAAATGAAGCATGGGGTGGCGTTCCGCAAGTTCTCGAGGACATCATCCCACAGAATGCTAATGCTACGGTATATTTGCTTACCAGTAGCCGTTGATTATGATGGACTAACTGAATTCTGACCAGGAACCTTGTCACTTCTCTATTTGAACATGAGCAAATCAAGACAACACTTCCAAAGGCTCGCGATACAGCCAGACTTGCAGAGAAGGTTGAATCTTACTCCTCTCCACCCCATTACCTTAGTAACGTGGCTTCAGATCATCACATTAGGAAAACGAGGTGACAGTGCAGCACATGCCCATGCGACGTCATTCCTCCTCAAACCTACAGTTCTCTCAAAATTGTTCGGGACATTCGCACAACGTTACGCTCAAAGACCTGGAGGATATACACGGATCCACAAGTTTGGTAATAGGAAGGGTGACAACGCTCCATACGCCATTTTGGAGCTGGTAGACAACCCCAAGGATCTCAAATGGGAAATGACTTCGCGTGCAATTGGGTGGGAATTATTGAAGGACAAACTGAAGTGCAAGAGGCCAGAAGCTATCATTAACAGTGGTGCCAAGGAGGCTCAGGAGGTAATCGAGAAAGAGAGCACCCTGGTACTTACAGAGAGAGGAAGACTTCGTCCCATGACTCGCTGGAATCTTCAGAAAGTACTCAAGTACCGAGACTCTGGCGCTTCACAGGATCTCAGCAAGAAAGTTGAGCATTATTTCGTAAGTACTTCTCCATTTTGAAGTATAGAAGAACTCAATCAAACGTTCGAAATATCTGTAGGACCATCTGTTGGCAACACCTTTGGCATTTAAGACAATTCACGAGGAGGCAAAGGGAAAAATTCCCAATAATCGACCTCCTCATCAGTAGGGCGGGTCAAGTGGTCCCAGGGGAAATAAGAGCTGCGATTGATCTTTCGCAAGGTGCACTTGGCCACCAACGGTCGGGTTCAAAAGTCCCAATTTTTAGTATGGGATTTATGTTTGGCCGAAAGTACAAAAATTCATAGATCACTTTAATTCATAAGCATTTATCTATCCTATTTCTCTCTAAAATTGACTTGCAGCCACGAGGTCATCAGCATTCAACCAATCAGCATGGCTATCCCTCAACTGCTGCCAGACGGCAGTACGAGCTGAAATCGGCCATCCAGGTGTATCCCAGAACCTGGCCTTGATGCCTAAGGCATGCGCATCTGCGACCGCAAGGTTAATAGCGTCGAGTTGTGTTTTATTGATTGGGTCTATGCCATTCCAACCGACAGCAACTTCGTAATCGGTACTTGCAATGGGTGACAAGGTAATGTCGAATATAACATTGGGAGTGGTGTTCAAAGCCGTCAATGGAGCATCAAAGAACACGTCTCGTACTTTTGAAGCCATGACCCCTGCCAGAGGAGTGTTTCCGGTACCGATGGCGGTGACTGCTGACTTGGTAAGAACACCATTCTGGAAGGTGGTGAGGTAACCTGCTGCCCGTAATGGTTGCAAAGCCTTTACAACAACTGGGAAGGTGCTAGTATCACGCAAGCTGGTAAGTCTTACGTATAATAATATCAACATATGATATACTCACGATGGACCATCAGTTTTCATGTCTATTAGTAATTGTAACGACGTTCCACTGGACGTGTCGAATACACCACTAAATAAATTAGGTTAATTATCCCCATCAATCGTGAGCATGTGAGAAACTAACTTGGGTTGAGTTTGGTTGACGACAAATTGACTCTTGTGGTTTTGCTTGTTCAGGATACTGAGAAGCGGTCCGACGTATAGCGATTCGAACGTGCGTTCTGGTACTAACGCAGCCATCTCGTGACCGACCTGTGAATTTTCTATTCAGTGTGTGGACATATATCGCTATTTCCATACACACCAGGAGCTGATCGCCCTCAAGCCATACATCCGCTTCGACGCTCTGAACTCCCAAGCTTATGGCAGTGAGAAGAGGGACGTCACGCCAGTCTATTTTCCAGCTTAGAGTCAGTATTTTTTATCCAGCTCTGCGTAAATTATTACGTACAGTCGTTGTGAGAGTGGATGGACTTCGGAACAATATCCTGGGTGTACTGAGTTGGATACTGGAGGAGCATGGAATTGGATTTTTCCATCTGACCAATTGCATCAAGAACCCCAGCTTTTGCTACGACTTGGTGTGCACCTCCGATGAATAGGAGAGCAGAGATAGATTTGACGGAAAGAAACATTGCAACAAGGGTAAGG
This sequence comes from Floccularia luteovirens, assembly GCA_009739215.1. NCBI lineage: Eukaryota > Fungi > Basidiomycota > Agaricomycetes > Agaricales > Squamanitaceae > Floccularia > Floccularia luteovirens. Next base: position 1,476,612 of record VSJF01000001.1, read on the forward strand.
GGGTGGAAATTGAGTGGAAATGACCAGGACCTAGAGCGTGGAACCAAGGTTGGGTACTCTGTCGCCGCCCTACATCCTGCTATTTATCTGAATTCCTCAAGAAATTGTCCATATTTTCGTAATCAAATAAATTGGATGACGGTAGGATAGTTAGAAGGTTCTGGGTATTATTGGCACCACTCACTTCAAAGAGCCATGCGACGCATGTCCTAAATTTGTATAATGCACATGCAAATCTTTGCCGTTCATGCACGGTTGCTCAGTCGAATCGTATCATAACCATCGACTGTGATGCGCCATGGCACACGTTGGCGCCTTAATGCTACGATAATTGTATTTTAATAAATTTACTGATCATGTAAAGATAAACATTTCCGGCTCCGTGCGGCAGCGACACCCCATGACGTCCCAATATTCGAAATGTAAATTTCTCCCAGGTGAAGTGCTGCGCTATGCGTCTTTGCAGGAATCAATACCAAAGTGGAAAGGGACCTGAGAACATGAGAATATGAAGGACTAAAAGTACCTTGCATGTATGTCGTAAGTTCTGGTATTCTATTGAGAAATGTACCCCACATCTTACACACGAGCAAGTGATCAAAGTTGTATGAGATTTTGCAAACGTGCTGTAACCACGCGGCCTTGTGCCAATTGTCTTTAGGTCACACTGGCTCTAACCTTGCAACAGGAGAGAAAAATAAGCATTGCCGAGTTATTTTAGATAAGATATGGTATAATTAGTATGATTGTATGTCCTGGTTTTGGAGTCCTCCGACGATGATAAAATGGGAAAGTCCGTGATAGATTGCATGATAACCGTTCATTCTTTACTTTCTACTCATTTGACAGACTGATTTGAGAAGGTCGTCCCGTGGTAGATTCTGCGGGTTGATTTGAGACTCATGGAACCCTTGGTTTCCCAGAATTGGTGACTACTAACCAGTTGGGTCAGGGATCATTCCATATACATAAGCGGTGATCGCGCCATAGATGATCAACCCTGACTCCGTTGACAGGCTGGTGTGTTGCACCCGAAAGTTCCGGAGCTACACTCAAAAACAAATGGGAAACACGACATTGAATATCTCTCCATGCCCGTGCGCTCCATAAGTCAGTTAGCTAGCAGAACCCAACACGAGAGAGATGGTGAATCTCACGTTACATTCGCGACTTTAGAGCGTGATTTCACAGCGTAGTGATATGAAGAGCCTGATTCGAGGACGAGGGTGATTGTTTCTGTTGGATGAAGTAGAACCCCTGCGTTGGAACTTCGGCCGTAGTCTCGCAGGAGTTGGATTGTGACAGAGTCATGCAGGTCATTGGTGACGTCGAGCAGAATATCATAGGATTGTGAAAGAGAAGGCATAGCATGTATTGTAGAGCGTCACAGACGCGACTGTAGACCTGCCAAAGAAAAAAAAGATGCACGTAAATGTGAGAGAGGGAGAAGAGTGAATATTCACGGGAGATGACAGTTATAGAGGATGGAGAAACAATAGGATGGGAGATCAAGGAAATGCTTATTGTGATTTGGTGATAAAAAGGTAGACGGACGAGTCTGGGGATGACGGAGCATGCAACAACAACGAGGCATGTCTTCTGCTAATCTTTTTCACACCTCACCCTTCCTTGCCATCCCTCAGGAGATCCGTCTCCTAATCTTCACCTTCTTTCTCGAAGACCACACCCTCGTTCTCTCCAGCACACAGCCCTCCAATGCTCATTATGCTCTCATGCACACGTCCTCGAGGTTCCGTCACGAGGCTGGCCATCTCGCAGGCCTAAACCAGTATCTCTCCCTTCGCAACGAGCGAGAAATTATCTCCTTCCTACACTCAGCCACCGACAACGATGTATCTCACATCCGCCTGCTTGACGTCGCTAATGATGGTAGAATGATTCTGTCTCCAGGGTCCATGAATGTAAAATGTTATCCTTACGACGCAAGCATGTCCCTTGATCATTGATCCTTTCTCTTTCCAGCCTGTGCCCGTGTCTCAACTGCATTTGGTTCTCGCAAAATTCAAGTCCCTAGATTGCCTCCGCGTTTTTGAGTGCCATCGAGCTCTGTCTGTCTTTTGTGCGTCATATGTTTTATTTATGTAGGCTTGGTTACTGAATACCTTCCGGACATAGTGCCTAGCTCACGGCTCACCTGGAGATTTGAGAAATCGATGTACCCATATCACTTTCGACCCCAATTACGGAGTTACCAATTGTATACCCGCCCAGAGACAAGGGTCGTTCCCTTTGAGCAAATCAGTCCTAACAAAATAAGCCATCTTCGTCTGTCAGGTAATATCAGGCTGAATGATAATGGCCAATTGTTATCTTTACAGCACTTGAGCATCAGTGGTGTCACGGGTACCTATCTTGATCAAAGAGGATCCACACCGTTTGTAAACTCTGCTAGGTTGAAAAGTTTCCTATACGCCCAAGGCGACCGGCTTGGATTCGAAATTCGTGATCACTTTCTTTTGTCAATTATTTCGCCGTCGACTTCTTGTCTTCAAAAACTTATCCTCCTCGGCTGCAGCCGGTTGTCAACCGCTGCAATAACAAGCTGCCTGCAATCACTTTGCACTCTCGAGTATCTAGCAATCTCCTTCATAACTGTCCACGAGTTCAGCAGTAATTTTGCATTCGAGATTCCTGCCACAGTGACAGTATTGAAGCTCGGAGTTACGAATGCCCGTTTTTCAGTTATTCATACCACAGAAGAGGAAGCATTTTGTGACGCTTTGGAGGAAACAGTCCTTCGTCGTGCCCAGCCTCTGCATTCGGTATTCTTGGATCTCCGGGAAGATTTACTATATGGAAACGGGAGAGTTACCAGGTGGAACATGATCGCGTGCGATAAGGAATTCTTTATCAGTTTTAATCACTAGGAACGGGATGAATGTATTTAGATTCTGTTACATCATTATATTATTCATATATGGTTCATTCATAACAGCAAAAAAGATGTTGGTCCGTTGCGAGATGGAGATATAACATTTCGAATGAAGAGTAGTTGGTTACAGCATCACAGTCGACTATAGTTCAACTTTTGTAAGAAGTGCCCCCCTGATGCACTGGGACTTGCGCTGGAACATTCATGACAGATGGTGCATCCAAGAAGTATTGGTTGTTATTATTATTGAAACGAGGTGGGTTGTAATCTTGTGTATATCCATAGTTCTGATATGCCGGACCACTATCCTGACCATCTGCATGAAGTGTGTACGAGGAATCGTACCCAGCATTAGAGCTCGCCAATGTATCTACCGGTTTTTGATGCGGTTGGTTCATGATATCTGATGCACTTGCAGAGCTTTCTTGCCTGGTGTGTTTGTGATTCTGTGCATCTGACAGACTCTCGGTTGAAGGTCTAGAATCCCATGGATCGGCTCGGTTTTGCATAGGAATGCTATCGCTGGCAGTTAAGGGTTCAACCGAACCAAGTGCGTCATATTTTGCATGATCCCTGCGTTGGGATGTGCCATATGACGAAAGGACAACGAACAAGTATATCTGCGGTTTGAGCGGTTAGTGTGGACCTAAATATAGAAGCAGGAGGGAATATACTTGTAGTACGGCCAACAGCGCCCATAAGCCCCCCATTATGCCGATGTCTACCCATGGAAATATATTGCATAGAGTATCGCCTTCAGTAGAATCTGATAGGTCTCCTGAGAAGAAATCTAGCAAGCACTTTGACTTCGCATTGGAATGCCGTGCAGCAGAGATTGCAATGATAGCTGCTGCCACAGAAAAGGCTAAAGTTGTTATGATTGAATGTATTGTAACATATCTTCTGAATGTTATTGCTTGTTCCTACCAAAGCAATGAGAACATATTTGTGATATCAACAGACAAAAACGCGTACTTTAGCGACCCCAATGAAGCCTAGCACTTGGATTCCAGATCCAACAAAGCAAATGATAGCAAGGACCCATGATAGGTTGAAAGGTAAGGATGCACCAACAACTGGGAATCAATAAGCACATTATAAGTAATATCTAAGGATGTACAACTCACTGGAAGGTGTGATAAAAATAATAATGCCAATAAGAATGCCCAGAGTGAACTGTTCTATGAGTGTAATGTATATTCCCGCATTGACGATAGGAATAGCGCAGCAACAGTAGTCTCTTGGTTTCATGGTGGTTGTGGTAATAAAAGAAAGAAAGAAATGAGGTGGTCCAGTGAAACCGACCGCAGTGCCTTCCAGACGGGGCAGTGCAAAAGGTCAAAATTACGTAATAGAAAGCTATTAATTACATAATGAAAGACTGACGACAGTGTGACGAATTGTGACGGGAGCCCCGCACTTAACAGCGCGACTCCGCCCAGCTACTTCACGAGTAGTTCCGGTTCAACGCCTTCTTCCCCTTTCTTCATAATGCGTGTTGCCTCCGTTGCTCTTTTACTTGCTGCTAGCTTTACAGCTTCTGCCTTGGCAACTCCTCTTGCTGAACAGCAGTCGTTCAATGCTGGTCCTATCAGAACAACAGATAGCTGGGATTATAAAATATGCAGTATGCAGAATTTCTCCCAAATAAAGAACCAATCTGACCATTAAAATAGGTAATTCTGGAGATCCAGTTCAAATCAAATCAATATCAGTTACACCAGACCCACCACAACCCGGTCAGGATCTCACTGTGAAAGTCCAGGCCACTGTCTTAAATGCGATTCAAGTAATAATTGCGGTCAAATTAATGTGGATAGTTTCTTATCTTTACTCTTATTCTTCTCGTAGGAAGGAGCCTATGCAGACGTAGTTGTCAAACTTGGACTCGTCAAGTTATTACAGAAGCGATTCGATGTTTGTAAGGAAGCGTATGTTCTTTTGCCTGGTTGGTTTATTCTACGTCTGACCTCATCACATCAGGCGTAATGCTAATGCAACCGTTCAATGTCCTGTTGAAAAGGGTGACTATGAGGTTGTGCAAACAGTTGCTCTGCCAAAGGAAATACCTCACGGTAAATTACATTAAATGCCTATCTTGTGTTACTACCACTCATTGCATTTCTTCCCCTAATGATAGCTAAATTCCAAGTCGACGTCAACGGTTATACCGCCGATGACGATGACATGCTTTGTGTCAAGCTTTTTGTCAATTTCATGAAGAAACCTTTTTTCCAAGCATGGTAGAATACCATACGATATGTCCTAAACGATAACCTTCATAATGTCTATTCACGTTGTAGTTAAGGACAATCAACTGGACTAATCTGGCGGCTCACTGGATACTAATGGAGCAGTAACATGGGCGATAATGGTAGCTTAGAGTAGTTAGACCCTCTTGTAAGTAACATCGTACCAGTTTTTATATGCTGTTGTTGCAAATTGATTCGGTTCTCGCAAATGAATGATGCAATAGGTGTCACGACCTGTCAATAGTATACATAGCTAGCACTTGCCTCAAGAAAGCAATTAAATCTAAACTCCATTACCGCCTCCCGAACAATCATTTTGTATAGATATCGACTTGTTCTCCATACTCTGAGACGTTTTTCTCCATCCGGAATTCAATATTAAATTGCCTGCAGGCTCACATACTCACGGTTGACGTTGGAACAAATTAGTAGCCATTCCTGATTCGGTTGGAACAATAAGCTGGCCCAGAATTCAATGCTTCCCTTCGGCAAGAGTAACCATTGACATGAACTAAATTGTGGTTGCCACAGAGGTGCCCCACCACCCCGAAAAGTCCTTCACTGATACCCAACGAGTCCTCATGCCGACAAGTACTTTACCCTTCGAGGTGCTGTTCGAATTTACGAACGATACTCCATACCCTGCTACCCTGCATTCTACTCACGCACTCGGCGAATCACCGAGTAATGGGGCAATGATCCTGCTTCATCCAGATGAAAGTGTCTCTTTAGTCCTCAGCGCAGGATCAATATATCGATATATAGTAGAACAGCAAACTCGCAGAGCAGAAATAACGTGCGTATTATGAGTGGAATTCTGACAAAAGCATAGCTCATAAACAATTTCCATGAAATAGTGTGAGAGCGTGGCAGGATGTTCAATGTAATGTTAGAAAGGTCCTTGCTGCAGATTGTGTTTGTGGGCCAAGTCACTCGGATGTCCTGCTACAAGGGATCACTGTTACATGCTTTGGGAATGGGATATAACGATGTATTTTGCCCATTTATAATAAAATATGTTAGTCAGGTCTGACATCGTGACGGACAGGCACGTTTGACACAATTGTTTTTCTCGAACAAAAGGCTCAATTGGGGGAATCGGAACCATTGTTCACAAGAATTATATTCATTGAGGATACATTGAGCAAGATGCATACATAACCTGTGACGACCTCCCATTGTACTGCAAAAACCGCGACTTTCTTGGTATTATTTTGACCTCGCCTCTTGTACCTTCGCTGCATTTCTGTTTGAAGTATGGACTAGTCAGAAAGGAGACACCCAGATGAGAGTCTATGCATACGTGAAGATATTCCACACCGAAGACTGATTTTTATATATAGCAAGATCTATAGAATTGTCAACTTCTGGTTAAATTATGCATCTTTGGATGCTCACTATCATTAGGAGAAGCCTAAAATGTATCCTAGCTCAATAGTTGATCTATAGACAGGCATTAGGCTTTACACGCTCACCCCATTGATGATTGCATCCGCATATTTAATGAGGCGATTTCCCCCGTCTTCTGTAAGGCCAAGCGCACCAAATTGCCACGGCATAATACTATAAAGAGTGAGTCAGTAGTACCGGATATAAGTGATCTTTTGACACACCCACTATTCGGATAGTCAATCATGACGTGTGATGTGAAGAGTTCATAGTATGTACTTACGAATGCTTAGTCTCTAAAGCCAGGTTTACCCAAGATTTGTACATCTCTGACTTGTTTTCTTTTCACCCATAAATGAAAGTGAGAAGCAGGTACAAAAAGTTCGAGCCAGATAACGAACGTAAGCCAACAACTCCGAATTCTTCTAACACCAAAGGCTTATTTGCAATTTCAGCGGCTGGGGAGAAATGAGATGATGCAGACACCGATACTGCCAGTAACAAACCAATAGCATGAGCTCTTATCCAGCCGAGACCCCATGTTTCTACCGAAAAGTTGGAGCCAGGATGGTCCTAGACCCATCATTTAGTGCCCAAACATTGTATTATCGTTGAGATGTACCAATTGAGGATACCTATTAATGAAACGCTGACATTAGCAGGGTTGTATTTCAAAATAGAACTGCCTACCAAGTTTGGGGATACATGTGCTGTGGTGGTATGAGGAAAATTTGAGTTGGAGAAATTCTTAGAAACGACTTACATATGTGCCGAAATCGATATTATCCAGCTTGAGGTCAAGATCGAAATCTTCGCCGGCTGGCCAACTTATGAGTGGAATGATCAGTTATACTAACATACTAATTACCTTCTCCATCAAAGTTGTAATCCGGCACGAATTGTCCATTGGACCAAAATCCCACAGGTGCTTGCCAGAAAAAGTGACCCTCCCCCCCCGTTGTAATAAGGTGGTGCGGGTCCCTTGAGAATTACATTATAAACCACCATCTCACCAGAGCTTGTTGGATACCTACAGTTGCCTGATAAAGTCGGATTGCTGTTTGTACCAAGAGTTTAAAAGTCCAGTGCCTGGAACACAGGCTGGTCCGCTGGGCAAATCTCCCAGGCACCTTGCCTCATTCACTAACTCCCATGCAAAGATATAAGGGGAGCTTTTGTATCTATTGATGATTGCCTTCACGTAACGTTCTATGGAAGATCTTGAGGGCAACACGCGTGCAGTTTCATTGAATAACTTACGGTATGAGGCAATGATCCTTGGGTTTGTGTAGAAAACATCATGCGTGTTTCCAGCACCTGCTATCCAATTGATATAAAGTTCAGCCCCCTAATTTAGCCACCAGTCAGCGCGTTCAAAGAGTCAATAGTTGGAGAATTACACCATATCCAACCCTGCAGCATATCAACAAAGCGCACGGAATTAATTTCATAACAATTAGCTGCATACCAATTATTAGTAAATGCGAGAATAACTTTTATTCCATGCTTCCCCGCTGATTCAATGACGTGATCAAGGCGCTGCAAACCTTGTGGTCCATCATTTAGAGTCCAGTCACTTGAGTTCCATACCTAACGGATCACAATCAGTGGAATGTTGAAATATGATAGTGATCAAACAAATACTTGATAATACGTGAGCCCAGATTGCAGTGCACCATCAAGTTCAGAGCCATTAATTGCATTGAAACCCTAAAAATTGACATCAAACAATGTTGCAGGATCACATATATGTTTGATATATTAACCCAGGTTCGGAGGACTTTGATTCCTGCACTTTGCATTTCCTTGAAAGTGATCTCGACATCAGCATCAGTAGTTAATAAAGGAAGCCACTACGTGAAACCATATTAGTATTTTGTTGTTTTGTTTCGAGGAATGATTATACATATGAGTTTGCTCCGACAAAGGCCTTTGAGGAGTATGATTAGTTTACAACTTTGGAAAGATGATAGATTACAAACGAAAGGTTTCCCATCAAGCATGAAATTTTGACCTTGGGTAGTCACAAAGCCTTTTGGAACATTATCCAAACGAGATTGGACTGCAGCAAAAAAACCTAGAATCACTGAAAAAAGTAAGAAATTCATCACAATGAATACTGGTTAGAAAAATCGGGGCATAGGAGAGGATGAGCTGTATTTTAGTACTAATGCCTGAGATGATTTACCCATGAAGAGAATCTACAGAAAGAATTCTTCGGTAGAACTTCGGGTTAGGCGATCCACAAATTTAAAACAGCTGTATCATGAAGGGTATAATATCTGGTTCCAGGTGTGTCAATGACAGCAAAGAGATCATCTGATCTCATGAGCGCAAGTAACACTTAGTGGTATTAGCGGCGAAGATTTGGAGTTGCTCTAGCGATAAGTAAGCACACATCAAGTGCCACGGTCACCGAAAAAATGACGGTCATGAGATGACATGGAGCTTTCGATGTCGATATCTGGGTTATCGGTATTAGAAGCATGGGTCACTACCAACTATCAAATATAGATCGCTGAAGTCAGGTGGCAAGGACAGTCAAATACATATATTTTCTTGAGAAAGTAAGGACATGCTATTATAATTACCGACGTTTGGCAAGACCACTGAATTTTAAAGAGTTCACCACTTCGGCGTACGTAAGCAAGTAGTTCTCAAATTTCAACCACAACTCCAACTCGAGCTTTTAATGCCAAAAAGCGCTAAGAAGCGCAAAGACAAAGCTGCTGACTTCTCCGTGCGTACCCCGCCTCTATTAAAAACATTCTTATCAATACTTGCTGTAATTTACCCACCTAGAAATCCAAACTCAAACTCGGAAAGGGGAAACAAGCAGCATCCAATGTAATTGATACATCATTCAAGGCTCGTTGTAAGCTTCATTTATTTCATTCCTTATATATGTACGTTTATGATCGCCTTTTCTAGCTATTGCCCTACCTTCACAAAGCATTGCGGTGCCTAAGGATTTTGGGGCACCGACTACGACGCGCAGGCTAACCTTTGATGATCTCATCTCCCAGCTCAAACATTACAGCGCAAATGTTCGCAAAGGTATGGAATTTGCACATTAGGAGCACTCCTTCTAATGTAGGTCTAGATGCGATCCTTGGTTTGCGAGAGCTCCTGAACACCCATACTGGGATTCTAGATTCATGTCTTACGCCGCTTGTGACTTCAACTGTAAGAGTAATAGGCGATGAGGTGTGTAAAGACAGTCGCTTTTTCTTCGAGTGTCTCAGGTCACCTAGGATGCAAGCGTTAGAAGGGCTCTGCTTGGATTCTTCGGCTGGTTGATACCCCTGATACCGAAGGTACATACCACTATCTATTTGCGAAGTTTCCTGCTTATGTCCACTCATCAGGAGGAGTTGCTTCCCCATTCGTCATCTCTCTTGCTGTTTACGACTTCGGCACAAACCAACATCTTCCCAGAGATCAGAATCGACGCTATCCGATTTTTGAACCTCTTTCTGGAATACATTCCAGAAGCAGTGGTGGATGGGTGGGACACTAATGACAAAGCGCACAGTGGTCGTATCCTGGAGGGATATCTCAATATACTCAATGCAGCCTCCCAAAAAAATGCAGAAAACAACGGTACTATCCCGCAATTGTCGGAAATTATCGTAAATTATAAACGCTTTAACCTCGTACAGAATTGCCTAAAAATACTTTGACCAGCATTGTATTGACTCCAGCCGTAAGCATCATATCGTTGTTTCTGATAAGGCCGGGCCATCCCATGTCTTTTTACAGAGTAAACTGGTTGTCTTCCAGTCATTGTCCGCATTCCTCCAGCATGCCACATCCGGCCGACGTGGATCCTCGCATTCCAAGTATTCAGGGCAGAACACTCAGCTAGATGCATGGTTTCTTGAACCATCATTTTCACAGCGCGAGGCATTTAGAGGGTTCGAGCGTCTTCTCAAGTCAGAGCCAAAACACCACTCACGAATAATATGGAATGAAGAAGCGGATGCTATGTTCGAAGATTTTCAGCAGACTCATACGCTTACTCGAATGATTTACGAACAACGGAATCTTCAGGAAGTCTTTGACCCGGTGGATAATTCTGCACAATCCACAAATGCCGGCACATCCCAAATTTCAGACGTGCAACCGATAGTTGTAAGATTCAGCGCATCAACGTTTTGCCAGTTGTTAACACCATAATTAGCATTTGGCAGCCAGACTTCACTCCACTTTGGTATCAACTTTTCTTGATTTTGCGCCATCCGCCTTTTCTCCTATCAATATGCCGTCAGAGACCGAGGTAAACCTGGTATCATCCGTGGTACATGTCGTACGAACCCTGTATGGCGCAACCCTTCAGACTATGGAAAATGTAGGCAAATCAGTTTGCATGATATCCACGGTGTTTGACTAATGAAATTCTCAGGTTCCGACGGCGCACCTGTCAAATCTGCAAAATATTCTGGGGTATATGGTGCCTTACTTTCCCTTCCATCTAACAGCTAATGACGTCAAAGTAAAAAAAAAATTTCATTCTGTGCGTCAGGACTCGAGTATTTATCACTCTTCTTAGTCAGGGCAAACAATTCAAGAATTGAACATGATATTTTGCGAGTTGGCATCACTCTTTTTATTATCTAATAAAAGATCCAGCGATGGCCAAACGGGAACATTACGCAAGAGAAAAATACGGAGGGCAACGAGTGCCACAGATGACAAAACAGCAGCGCTTGCTAGTATTGTCAACGACTATATCGCGCAGCTGCTAGATAGAGAGGGAGGAGCAAGAATCGGCCAACCATTGAGCGTTGCCGCATATATAGCTCTCCTTCCGACTGTGTGGGCTCTTATTAACGCCCCAGGTAGCTGGAATAATCCTTTACAGGCTACCATAATCAATCATGCCATCAGGGTATCATCAAAAGCGTCTGTTAAAGGTGTCACTGTCGAATTTGTCGCGCGGCTTGTATTGGTCAGTCTTTTGTGCTTGGCTTACGCCGGTAGAATACGGCTGATCTTGTTTTGATCAGCTAGAAACAGATGTGCAGTATCAGGGCAACTTCAAACCTGGTCAGGACGTTATATTGGACAAAGCGTTAGAGGAGTGGTTACTACATCTACCAAAGACACTGTGGGAACTTGGAGACAAAAATATAACAACAACAGAAGTATGTCTGCTTCCTGTCATAAACCCAATCATCACCCTAACTGCAATATTAGATAATACTCCGTGCACTGCTCCGTATTGTGCAGCGCCGCTTAAGATTAGTGTCTGTTAAGGTAAATTCACGGCCACATTCATCCAGTCCTCTTCGCACGTTGATCTCTTATATCTTAGGCACTTACTACCCTGTGTGCGCAACTGGTTCCTTACTTCCGCATCTCTCACGCTGTGCGTGGCGTTATTCCTGGACCATACTCTCGATTGCCTCTCGCCGCATGCCAAGTACGGACTCTTGCATTAGATTTGGTGGCGACGTTGTTGGCAGATGCGGTGGCAACCAACCGTATTCGGAACCACGTGTTCGAGTTGTCGGAGGCAGTCAACATGGCCGTTGTGGGAACTCAGGAGGAGGGATACTGGAATCGTGTGAAATGTATTTCCGTCAATAGGTGAAACCATGTGACAATGGAGCAGGGGCAAGGAAGCTAAAATTTTTTATGTCCAAACAAAGGTATCAAAATAATGTATAAAGCACAACTTACTTGGCACTTGACACACTGTACAGCGTAGCAACGCAGGTTGAAATTTGTTTTCAACTTTGAAACAATACAGTATAATTTCTCTATGTTTTAACTATTCGACTAGGAACCAAGCCTACCTATCAAAGGGTATACAGAAAAGGGCATAGCGTGTACATGACTTGAGCAGGTATACGACCTAAAACATTCGAGCTTGCTCGAATTCACATAACAAGGTATTGACAATGATTAGTGAGCTATCTAAGCTTCTCCCAACCAGATATTGTTTGGCGGGACTTGGGGAGAATATTCCAGCACTGAAAGACACCACATAAGATAGCACATGAAAAGAGAGGAAAAAACCAATCGAGGGTTGGATCCGACTAGCGGATTAAGCCCATTGCCAGGTGATGTCAATGCGGCCAAGTCCTGGATCAGCCAATGTATTGAAAGCTGACGGTGAAAAGTCGAGATCGGTTTGTTTACAAGCTTCACAACGATCCGTTACGGTGACAGTAACCGATTTGCCTTGATCTAAAGTGGGTAGAAAGCACGACCGTGAGAAGAAAAATTAAGAAGGTTTACAAAGAAGCTTACACGAAGCAATAATTTTTCTTCCGCAGACAGGGTTTTGGTTGGGATTGACACCAGCACCACTGCAATGTAATGTAAGAAAGTATTGATTATACGTATGGTAGTAAGTGCTTACGGGAATTGATCAAAGAGCAACTGAGATACAGCAGCGATATGTTCACCATCGTTGTTGGTGATTCCACAAGCACCAAGCCCAGCTAGTACATAAAATTTTTGAGACAAAATTTTCAACAAGTGTACAATAAGAACTCACTGGCATAAAAAGTACCCTGACCAGCTTGGGTACCAAACAAGAAGCTGGGCCCGTTGCCAGAGTTTCCAGCATTTGCAGGAGGCTTAGAGGGAGCTACTTGGGTGGAGGGAGTTGGAGTAGGTTTGGGTGGCTCAGGGGCAGGTGTAGGTGCAGGCTTGCTCTCTTGTGTTGTAGTGGGCTTTTCCTCCTTTGTTGTTGGGGGCGGGGGCGGTGGGGGAGCCTGTGATGTAGTGTGTGGAGGGGCTGAAGAGGTGTGAACTTGTGCGGGTGAAGAGGAAGGAGGAGGAAGGACAGAGGAAGAAGGGCGAGGTTTGCATCTACGAGTACTTGCACGCTTGCGAATGGCGACTGATGGAAACAAGTCGACAGGGGCAGGAGCAGCTACGCGTGCGGCGAGAGCGCGATGATGTGCAAAGTGAGCAGCGTGGGGAGTTGCGAGGGCATTTACAAAAGCGGCGATTGAGAGAATGAGGAGGAAGTGTTTAGCGAAAGACATTGTTACTGCTACGAAGGGAAGCAGAGATAAAAGAGAGGACGGCTTTTATAAGAAAAAATGAGCGTAAAGGTTGAGATTAAAAAGGGTCAGAATTAATATTTTCATATTTTTATTCTTTGTTTGTTGTCTTCTATTTGCACAGTACCCACAGATATTATATTATTATTTATTTTTAATCTCAGATTACTCCCTTCGCTCCGTACATCTTCACAAGCCCCGTGCTTGACGTCCCTGCCATGCTCTTCGCATAAGCATCAATCTGTCCCAATAACAACATGCTCTCAAGTCGACTAGGTTCAGCTGGTATCTTAAACAGTCGTGTTACATCCTCTTCAGGCAGCGGCGCAAGTCCTTGTGCCACACGTGTTTGATTTTCCTCTTTACGTTTCGCAACGTAGCTTTCCGCCTTGGCTCGCTCTCGCGCGATTTGCCGGACCATGTAAGACAGATTCCCTTCCTCCGTGCGGTAGTTATCAATTGCGTCTACCATCAGCTCCAGGTTTCGTGTCACTCCTGCCGTACCCAAATCCAGCGAAGGGAATGATGGGCCAAGCGCTGATTCTGTTGCCTTGTCCGGTGTAGCATCCGGGAGGGGTGATGCTCTTGCTTCTGTCATCTTGTGGAGGAACGAACTCAGGAGGCGATTCGTGCGGATTTTGAGGGGTACTTCCTCTAGTATTGACGCAAACGTCAGCCGGTGGTTGATGAGGCTATAACGCGCGTTCTTGATCAGCAAAGTTGTAAACGAAAATACAATATACTTTTAATGAAAGCCAATCTGATTCACCTGTTAGTGCTAAAGTTCGATTTTTTGTATGCATCCAAGAAGGCTGCTGTTAATCGGAATGCCCGGAACGAGGCATTACCCCTCGCGGTCTCCGATAGGTCTGAAATAAATCACTACCTCATGAGAAAACACTTTGCTTTTCATTCCAAATATAGTTGTATTCACCGTGCACGATAGCCACACCTCCATATCGAAGTTTCTCCTGATGAATAGCCTGAGTGTCTACTAGTGTCTGATTGTAGAATGCTCCCAGCGTGGTCGCCTGATAGAATCCCACGACACTATCGTCAGCCTGTACCTCCTTCAGTGAGCGCAGCATCGATGCCTGGTGTCTAGCTGCCAGTCCATCATGTTAGCTCAAACATGGGTTTTATGATAAATCCTCCGAATCGACACACCGATAGCTTTTGCAGACTTCTCGCCTTCGTCCCCTATGTGCCGAGGCAAAGGGAATGAATTGGATATTTCATAAATTCCATCGAGATCAAGGCCCAGGAGAAGTCCATGAGCTGTCGAAGATGGGGCTTCACGCGCATGCTTTATAATTTTTGTAACAACCTATGTGTAAAGCGCATATAATGAGAACACCACTTGCCGTAGAAGTTGGTACTTACCAGCCCATCTAATTGTACACAAGTTAATGGGATATCAGCTTCGATATCTATCGCTTTGGACATTGAAGGTGGTATTGCCTCATATTTTGGTGCTGATGGTGTAGGTGCAGCTGAAGGGGCAGGTAATGATGCTGCCAAAGCAGCTGCCATGGATGTTGCTGCCATTGCCTGGAATGATTATGAAAAAATAGGGTTTTCCGGTTAACGAACAGATACAAAAAAAAACGTTAAGATGCTAATGCCAAACATTGACAAATAAACAATGATTAAAGATTAATTACAACATATACTAGGTTGCAACGTTTTCATTTCGTAAATGACCAGATGGAGGACGCATTGCGCATTCCATCATATAAATTTCTGGGGTGGAGAAAATTTTATATATCCTCCATTGAAGGGCTTGTGTGTGTGGTGTTGTAAGAAAATTTTATTGGTACCCCATTGATGGATCTATTTGGAGGAATGAACCTCGTGTGATGAGAACGATGAACACGTTGAGCAGACATGGATGTCACCTGACATGTGTGCCAACATGGTTCTGTTGTGTCCTTACTAATACCACATTCACTTATCTTTCTAATGTCCCTCTCAAGGTCCGCTAGGATCACTCTCCTTCTCATCATCGACCTCGTTTTCTTCTTCGTAGAACTAATCGCCGGTACGTCTCTCTTTTCCACCTTCTTTTCCCTCTTCCCATCCCCTGTATAGGCTATGCTGTTGGCTCTTTAGCGCTCGTCGCCGACAGCTTTCATATGCTCAAGTGAGTCTCAACGACCAATGCACGTCAAATCGTAGACCGTTATCTTCAACAGTGATGTCATGAGTCTGGTCGTGGCACTATATGCAATAAAGGTAGCGTAAACCCAATTTTCGTTATCAGTCTCTTACCATTCGGTCAATACAGCTGACCAACGAAAACTCCACGGACTCTCGGTATTCGTACGGATGGCATAGAGCGGAAATTCTCGCGGCCCTCATCAATGGTGTCTTTCTTCTCGCATTATGCTTCTCCATCACCCTGGAGGCCTTGGAACGGTTCTTTGCAAAACCAGGTACCATCCTTTATCTTATCTCTACTCCGAATAAGCTCACCACTCTCATACTCAGAAATTTCCAATCCAAAGCTGGTGGTGATCATTGGTTCACTTGGTCTGGCGTCTAATATTGTCGGCCTATTTTTGTTCCACGGTAACATCTTACACTCCATTCACCGCACCACTCACTAATCCACCTAAATAGAACATGGCCATACACATAAACACGTTACTCCTTCTCGCACCCCTAGCCTATCGGAGCCTTCGTCTTCTATGCCAGAAACAAGGACCGAAAATTTTACACCCGCCAGGCCAATCCCGAGTCGTGCACACAAGCGCTCTCACTCGCTGGCACGGTCTCCTGCGGAGTTTTCATCACTATACGGCCATCCTGCCGCGACTCGCGCCTCCCTTGTGCAAACTGCACAAGACCTCGCTTCAGCATCCCCACCAGGACATCGGAACAGCATATCTTCACGCCCAACAAACGATCTCGATGAGACACATCCTTCTATACACTCCCCTGTTATGGACACTTCTATGCCGCCGAATGCGGCATCTGAGGTGACACCTCTGCTTCAGGATGATCTAAATATCAAGCAGACAAGATATGAACATAGCCATTCTCGTGGTCATGCAGGGTCTATGAATATGCGCGCAATTGTTTTGCATGTCCTAGGTGATGCGTTGGGAAATGTGGGTGTCATTGCTACGGGTCTTGCTATCTGGCTCAGCTCTTGGAGTTTCAAATTTTACCTTGATCCTGTTATCAGTCTTGTCATAACTGTCATCATATTCTCTAGCGCACTTCCGCTAGGTACGCATTCTATTTTAGACTTCATCTATCTGCATCTCAACTAACTTCTATATCTGTCTAGTGCGCAGTGCTTCATTCATTCTGCTACAGGGAGTACCGTCCACAGTATCATTAGACGAAGTAAAAGATTCTATTCTTCAAGTCGAAGGTGTTCTGTCACTTCATGAGCTCCATGTGTGGCAGCTATCTGAAACTAAAATTGTCGCCTCTGTGCACGTTCTTGCATCACGAAACCATGATTTTATGCCAATAGCCGCCAAGATTCGCAAAGAACTCCATCATCTTGGTATTCACTCATCCACAATACAGCCAGAATATTATATATCCGAGCCCGCGCTTGGGGATAACTTTACTGTGCGTCATCCATCATCAGATCTGTTGGTACAAACTTATGCTCTTCTCAGGCAAATGAAATGTGTCTTATCCTGTGTCCTCAAGACGCAGAGTGTGACCCCTCCGAGAATGCTTGTTGCCGTATGTTTTTTGTTCCTATCTTTATCAATTGCTCACGACTCTCTTCTAGCTCCACCTTCAGTTGATGTTTGATGGTAGAAATATATTAATCATGGTACATTTCAATGCCATATTAGATAGTATATTTTATATTTTATTACATCTCAGTTCCCCATTTCATTCATAAAGATTGGAAAGTTTGTCACAAATGACGGGGAGGAAGCGAGCCTCCGGGCAATAACACTATTTGTATGGAGTACATTCCTTGAGCGTAGATCGTGAACTAATCTCCGTGCCATCGATGTACTGGGCTGTCCGAGGACCATTTGATCGTCAAGGTGAACGGATTGCAACGCCCATTCAAGATGAAATGCAGCTGTCAACACTGATGAAATGATGGAAACAAGAAGTTCAATGCTCATTGTTTGTTCAGGCTGTTGTTGTCGGTCTATGGCAGTTGTGAGTGATGGGACAACTAAGTGCATAAATATGGGAAGAAGTGGTGGTGTTTTGGGTGATCGCGGCATGGCCAACACAAATGTAGCGATTCGTCGGCATGTTTCTAATTCGGTGAGGCTTGCGGAGATGATAAGTTCTGACCATAATGTCTGGAGGAATTCAGTGGGCGTTGCATATTTTAAACACTCTTCCACATGCAAAACAGGACATTTTTGTGCTCTTGCCATGGCGAAAGTTTCTTGCAGTAACCTTCGGGGTTGGCCATGCAACAGTGGTGCATTGTTTGTGCTCCCTAGAGTTCATTAAGGAACGAATCAGTATCTGGAGGAACCTTGAATAGCCGAAACAATGGCATACCGAAATCTTTGATTCCAACTGCTTCTGTGAGGACACGTCTAACAGATACTTTGTCAAATGGTGGGAATTTCCCTTTTCTATCTGGAAGTAAGGTTATGATGTTGGAGCTACACAGCTGGAGCACAGGTCGGGGGCAAGAGGGGGACAAGACCAATGTCTGAAGAATTTCTAAATGTGCTGCCGACATAAATCTATGATTCAACTCAGAATATGAATGAATTAGTGAAACTATATATTCATACCCTCTGTGCTGTAGCTCTCGTGTCATCGCCTTTATCACACCAACGAGGGTCCAGTTTAATAATGGACCAGTGAAATATGACACTCCATTGTAAAGCACATCAACGTCAATTTTCTGTATAGTAAAAGCTCTGATTGCTTGTGAAAAGAGTGTAGCAGAAATTAACAGGAGTGTTTTCGGTCGTGTAGATCTGAAACGGTTATATTGTACTCAAAACAGTGTTTGAAAAAAGAAATTCCAGACGTACCGGAAGATAGTATCTTCTATCCCTTCGCTACTGCTATCAAACAGTGCCTTGAACCACGCAGTAAAACACGCAGTTTCTTCTGGTGATAAGCTGTCTGGGGTATGGATTTTATCGGTAGATGTGAGAAACACCGAAGACAAGGTCCGCGTTCCGACAGTAAAAGTAGATGTTTTATACTAAATCATATAATTCAGAAGCGACAGAAACTGGAAAAGTGGATACTCACTTGGAATCGAGAAATGGTATACTGGATAAAGAGTATAACATCTCCAAGATGACTGACGGCAGTTTGTGGGTCACCTGAAGGATAGTAAGTCAAACAAGAGATAAAACTGGGATGCCTGGTTACGCACCAACTGTTTCGAAATCGTAGTCTTCCAGAAACAGGAGGGAATAGAATATGAGATCTGATATTTTGATATACAACGCGAGTATATCCAGTGCAGATTCTTGGGTATACAGTACCTTGCAGAGGTGGCTCAATGACTCCGCGTCAAATGCACTAGCGAGTGTCGAGAAGCGCTACGTGTATAACATGCATAAATAGATCTCATAAAAAAACCGTAGAACATTGTTCAGACCTTGTATACAACGTTTGCAAAGCTTTCGTGACTTCCAACATCTCGCGATATTCGGTCGAACCATGTACGCATATCATCGACGCTGACCTCTGGAGCAAGCTTAGATTCGATATGTGCCTTGGCACGTATTAGCAAGTGTAGAATGATAGATAGCTAGATCTCACAGAAAGGTCTGTCTCTTGGGAATCGCTCAACAAGCGGGCAGGAACGTTATCGTTGGATATCAGTGGATCAATTTGCACAGCAAATGCTTGCTCGATTAACTCCAATTTCAAGAGATTTTGAAGTAATTCTCGAGAGAATGTTCGAGTACTATTTATTATATCATAAGGTAACCTCACAAAACAAGGGAAGAAAACTTACGAATCATCGTCAGATCCAGAGTTTGAGTTTGCAACTCTAGATAGAATGTGATCGCATTGTACGATAAGGTCAGGACGCCGAAAAATAGACATTAATGCAGTTTGCATTGCTCCCCGCTGTATTTCTGAGTCAGAAATTCGACTGAATGACGACGGAATATCTTATACCCAATCGAGAGTTGTGGTCTTGTCCAGATTTACTGCAGCCTCGAAGGATATAAGTAGATATGGAAGCTATAATGATATACAATATACAAGTGAGAATCAGATAGCTGACGAGTGAATGTGATAACTTACCCTTCCTACAATAAACGACTTCCACAGTAAAGCTTCCCAACTGCTTTGAGAAAGACATGTAATTGCGGAGAGGTACAGTTGTGTATAAAACACGCTAGGTGACCAAGAGCACCATCTGTATGTGCCTATCAATAATGCAGCTGTTTTCGAAGTGTCTCCAGCACCGAACTCATGAGCTCTGTTAGACATCTATTATAATTCAGACCTTGTGTGAGAACTGGTTGACAATGAACCCACATACGAGATGGTTGAGAATGAGACTGAGAGTGATGATGTCACTCTCAGAGCTCGGACCAAGGATATCTCCTTTGGCCATTGTTAACTGGATTGTATGCATCATCTGTGTCTCTCTCGCAGCCTTCGCATCATCTCCAAGCAATAGTGTAAGTGAAAGTAAAAATGTTTCCAGCACTTGGCGCAAATCCGGAGACAGATCAAAGTTATGTACCAAATCATTGGCATCAGCAAAGTGAACCATAGCTTGTGCAGTGGAAATTTGTGACATATCGGATACACATGAAAGAAGGATTATAACAAGCTCAGATGCAGACCTGGTGAGCTGGTAAAAATGTGACATCGACATGGAATGAGCTGTCCTGACGAGAGCCAGAGCATCTTGCACTGTGCCAAGGATTACGATGGGAGACTCCCCAAAAGGAACAATAGAGCCAATAGGAGGCATTCCCGAAGAATAATGCGCGTCCAGAGCCACCCGACAGAGGGTATCAAGCGTTGCCGATGTGTGCAGTTCGGGGGAACGCGCTGCTTGTAACATAGTTGCGACGTAGATTGCGACTGGAACAATTCCATCCTTGATAGCATGTTTAAGATAGTCCTGTAGACCAGGATCACCAGGATACGAGCGATAGAGTACAAGAACAGAATCTGCACCAAGTCGATCATCACCTCGCGGGTAGTACATGAACGGACAGACGAACTGCTGATATTCCTGGAGATGTCATCCGGCCCATTATTGTGCATAAGAGGTTCTTTGGATATCAGGAGTTTGCATAGACCTAGCCACTATAAGAAAGTAAGTAAACAGATTCCTAGATGTTGGGAGAACTTGTTGCCAACTTTTGATGAGGAAATCCCACTTTGAAAGCAATTTCTCGTAAGTTCAACCAGAGACATAACTTCACCAAGGAGAAGTCAGATAAATTTATGTCGCCTTGTTTGCTTCAAGTTATACGAATTCATGAAAGAAAGAAGTGCTTTTTTGAGCCACCGCGCTCACGTGCCACAAATATTATAAGTCAATTTGAAGTAAAATTATATATACAATTAAATAACGTAAAAACATTTGGTAGTAAGAACGAAGCCTTCAAAATCGTTGGAGATGAAAGTCAAACTCGGCTTTATGGTCACTGTAATAGGGAGCTGGTTTGATTACTTGACACATGTCCGTACCATCGTCCCTAGCTTGAACCGATAGATCCGGATATGCCCCAGCTGCTTGTCTATACACTGCATCACGTAGTTGGAGAAACTAGATAGCGTTCTGTTACTTGGTGAGAAACCAGAGATGTGAGCGACATACTTTCTGTTCCTCATTGAGAGTCTGGAGGTTCAGTTTACGCGTAGTATTTTCCATGTGTACCAACATTGTCTAGAAGTGTCGGGATGAGTAAATCATGGCTGTAGCATGAACATAATTCGAGAACCTACCCTGATCGAGCGGCTATTAAGGCCACCACGAGGGTTCGTAACTCGTTCCAATGGAGGGGCAGTCGATCCTATAAGACTCAACTGTTCGTGCAGATACATAACATACTTTTCTAAGCATTCGAGATAGTATCTTTTCTTCTCGTGTGAGCTAATTGTATCCCTGAAGAAATGGTAATGATTAGAAAATTACGGGTGTATAAGGTGATAATTAACGAACGGATCAGTGGGAACAAAACCAATGCTCTGTGTCATGGCTCGTCTGCGAGCTTTACGGGCAGTCTCAGATTTTCGGTCAGATTGGACCTCCTCCCCATTGCCATGAGGTTGTTCCTTGGTCGAGAGTTCCACAAGAAGCTCGCTTGGAGTTAAAAATGTGGTCTGGGGGACATCACTATAGCGAGGTCTAATGCTTCCTTGGCCTCCCTGCATTTGAGGAGCTGCAAGGCCAGGAATTTCAAACGAGTTTGAAGGTTCGATTTTTGTGTAGGGTGCAAATGAATAGTCCTGAGCCCCGAATTCAGAAAGGAGTGAGGTCTGCCTATGGACGGGTACAGGTGCGTGCATAGGGAGATTACAAGTTGGAGGAGCCAACTCTGCTGTGAGATGGTGAAATTCATTTATTTGTGATCTGCTTTGGACATCAAGGCCCATTGCTCCAAGGGTTTTAGGTGGTCTTTCACACGGGCTTGTCAAATGAATAAAATCCTGGAGTGAAGCTTGATGGTATGGGTAGTTCACCGCCATCGCTTGCACTTCTAGGTTGTCCTGCGAAAAAGACTGCCAAAAATAGTCAGTAAAAATAAGGGGTTGAGGATCCAGAAAGATTGACATTGTAAGGGAAGGATTGGTGATCATTGAAAGAGGCGGAGAACGACATATTTTGAAATAGATGGTGATGGTCCATGAAAAGAAGGGGGAGAATGAAGAGCAGGTTTATAAGAAAGACGAGGAAATAATAATGGAAATAAAAATAATAAAAGTGGTAACCGGAGACATGACAAGAAAAGCCGGTGACAGAAGGTACTTTGCCATATTCAAATGAAAGATCGAACCAGTGCGACGGCTAGCAATTGATGGACCCTCGTGACTGATATGGCTAATTAAGCTTGTCCCAGTCATTCAGTTGGTGGAGAGAGAGACGGAAACTGACGTCCGTCCCACGGTCTCAGCGCAAGAAAAAGAGAAAAGGGAAGGACAGTCGCCATTCAAGGATGTGGGACAAGTCTAAAAGGGTAACGAACACGATCACTGAATCGATGCACGGAGCCAGATCTTGGTGAATCTGACGTTGAGATCTTGAAAAGCGCGGATCGAAAGAAGTGACGTGCACACGTACAGTCCAGTCCTCTCCGATATTTATCTTCCTCTCATCGACATCTCCTCTTCCCCCAATGTCTGACCTATCCTCTTTTCTTTATCCCCCTTCTCCCTCCAACTCTGCTAACAGCGAACTCTCTATCCCTCATGTCACCCCTCCACCAGCATACTCTGTTCAACTTGAACCCCAACCATCTCTGCACCCAAAAATCCCATCTAGGGCCCAAAAAATGGATCCATCTTCTAGATTGAACATAGCACATCCATACGCCCGTCTCTTTGCAAAAAAAGATGAAGGCAAGCGGCGAAAAATCTGGAATCATGCTCTCGAAAAATCTCTGTTTACTCCGTACGAACTGTACGTACACCTTTCTATTAATTGTGTGTTTATTTATACCAAAAAAAAATCAAGGTCAACTTTGGGTGCTCAAAGCCGGCGAATCATCTATGTCGCCAGCCTGGAAGCCCACATCGACCGTTTGCACGCCAAACTGCTCGAGTATGTCTAATATATATTTTGACCCTCTATTTTCTTTTAGCTTTAAAAATGCAGAATTGGGTTTTGGCCTGTCGCATTCAGCGAATTGGAGCCTTTCAAAGGTTTGAACTCAAAGACGGCAAAGGTTTGCAAGTCCTACACAAAGATTCCAGAATGCTAACTTTTCATCCAGAGTATGGTTTCAGGACTACAACATGACGCCTCCCTTGCAAAACTAAAATTATTAGAGCTGGAGCGTGCTGTATGTTTTCTCAGTTCTATGAATTGCAACTCGAATATTTAATTCAGTGACTAGAACGAAAGCCTTGAGAGAATCCTGAAAGAGGCGCCATTCTCGACAACAACACACGCACAACCTACTGACGCATTTACTTCTCATGCGATCCATGATAGTTAGAGTTCCCAATAGTACGCTATTAATAGACATCTGCATACCAACAACCCTACAAATCTCAAAATCTTAGACGTAATTCTGTTGTTGCCAAGCAGCTCAATTCTCTGCCTTCTCTTTTAAATTCTGCGGATCTCTACTTGCCTATTAGGTCATTGAAAAGTCAAGCATGGTCCACCCATCTCATTTCATTTTATTAGAGCCTGTACAAAGGCGAAGACAACCTCAAGCAGTAACTTGATCAGAACTGTCCAACACACCGTAAGTTATGCGAGGTAGGTGCAGTTGACATAGATAAACATCTCAGCATGAGAATGCACTCCGGCAGCCGCATTGTTACAATCTATGATCCCTCAGAAGATATCCGTCCATCCAGTTGTCTCTCCAAAGGCAGATGTCCCGCAGAAGCGGGAAAACGGACATAGGCAAGGCGTCAGCAGACTTGCTAAATAGAGTGACTACGTATATAATACTTAACAACACGACAGCAGACATCTCCGCTCGAACGGCTCGATAAAATAAAGCCTCTTGCAGGCCGTAATGCATATCTGGATATCTGACAGGATATAATAAGAAAATGGGGGAATTGATGAGGCATGGGAGTGCAGAATCAGAACGGAAAGTCACTTATGCTCTAATTCTATTCCATGAATAACGGACCATTGGGTGGCCATCGGAATGCCTGAGATTTCAGATTCGTAGAATACTATGATAAGAAGTGTGTTACAAACGGAAAACTCGTATATTTACATTCTGAAGAATTTTTTAGTATCGATTGGCTTTCTGTGTGAAGAAAAAGAAGGCATACGTTTCTATTGCACATCATCATTTCTGGCCTCGAACTTGTGTTTGCCCCTCGATGCAACCTCGGTCATTCCTTTCCCGCTACCTGTTACACCAACTAAAACCATGATGTGAGAATCACGAACCATGAACGAAGAAACATAATTTTACCTCTACCAAGCGGATTATCGGGTGTCTTGAAGATACTCGTACCAGAAACACCTGCAATGTGTACACCCTTCTTTTCCGACTTCTTAGCAAACTTCTGCCAAGTTGCCTGTTTTTGCATCTGCTCCTTCGCCTTAGCAGCCTTAGACTCCAGCTTCTTCTCGTTTTTCTTCTTCTTCTTTTCTCGCTCTTCCTCCTCCACCTTGCTCAGCTTGCGTTTGGTTGATGAGGGTGCGGTCATCGCATAATTAGCAGGCAGAGGCTTAACTTCTGATGCTTTCACCAGCTCGGTTGTATTATATCCCTTGAAAACAATGCTATACACGCGATTTTCCGTAGATCCTCCAAGAGACGTTATTCGTGCAGGATACCAACTCCCGTCACCTGAGTATTTTGCAAGACATTCGTCTCCAGCAGACCATGTATGGCTGGGAATTGCTGTTGACGATTTTCGTGAATCTAATTTGGATGATGAAGCTGCTTCGGCTTGAGCAATAGCAGCTTGGGCAAGTTCTATGAGCTGCTGGAGTTCTGAACGAAGGGAAGCAAGGCCTTCATTGTCTGGGTCTGCTGCTAAAGCTACTTCAACCTGAGAGAGCTGCACCTGATATGTTTCCAGATCTGTCTTGTCCATGGGAAATGCAGTGGATATAGTGAGAGCAGAAATACGAGAAATGTGGAGATGGCAAAGAAAGCAGTCTAAGAGACCGTGTGAAAAATTCACAAACAGTAGTGCACATATTATGTAATTATATATCCCTTGTATAGAAATATTTTGATAA
Source organism: Floccularia luteovirens (assembly GCA_009739215.1). Taxonomy (NCBI): domain Eukaryota; kingdom Fungi; phylum Basidiomycota; class Agaricomycetes; order Agaricales; family Squamanitaceae; genus Floccularia; species Floccularia luteovirens. The sequence continues at coordinate 1,502,007 of VSJF01000001.1, forward strand.
TTATTTAAATCATGACCAAAACCCACTTGTATCAACCTTCACTCGCTTGTCCTGTTTTGCTTTACTTCCCTGAGGCCGACCTGCATTACGGGTTGACCGCTTGCTGGAGTGATACTTGCGTTGTTGTGCTGCCCGCGTTTTAGAGAGACTAGAAGCTACGATTTGTTTTATATCATCTCTCTCGTTCATTACCGGTCCTGGTGAGCTCGACCGTGATTTTGGAGGTGATCTGGATATTTGCGATGCTGTATCTTCCAGCCTTAATCCATCAAATTCTTCTGTTATCACATCTTCGGTTCGCGGGCTGACATCATCGTTGTCCTCTTTTGTCTCCTTTGCTGCTCGCTCTTCCTGAATGGCTCCATTGACGCCTTCACCCTCGTTTTCGCCAGTTTCATTGACTTCACTGTCACTTTCTTCACTACCTTCTTCGCTTTCTTCTTCTTCGTCCTCTTTTTCTCCCTCCTGCATGGCCTCTATATACTTTTAGGAATGAATTAATATTAGATGACTAGATAAAGGCGGTAAATAGACCAACCTCTTCTAATACTTTCATGTCTTTTCCGCTAAAACCGCTCGCAGCTACGGCAACATCCAATCTAAAGCCTTCCTTCCCGTGATCCTCACTCATCGTCTTCCTGAACTTCGGAAACAGTGTACTTTCATATTGAAACCGCCGTTTGAAGAATGTTCTGATACATTCAACATCCCGATTAAAGTACCTGTGTGATACTGTCAGCACCAGTGGTTTCAAAGATTTTAAGGCTTGCCATTCAGCATTTTCATGTGATGTGCTGACCATCTGCGGAAAATCAATGATGACAGGTTCTCCGCTGTCTCGACGGATGAGGATATTGAACTCGTTATAATCACCATGAATCAGTCCGGCATGTGCGAAGCGGACTATAATATCCATGAGGGTTGAATAGAGTTTTCCTGGGGACGGTACGTCTGATATTTGGCGTCTGAATTTAATTGTCAATAGTATTTAAACAAAGATAGTTCAGCCATCTTACAAAGGGTAAGCATCGATAAATTCCATCAGTAAACAATGGCGTGCTTGGTCTATAGGGCGAGGGACGGGAAAGTCGTGTTCGTGGAGGATCTACAGAATGGATGAGAAATAAAAAAAAACCATATGCAGTCACAAACCTTCATAAATGCCCACTCTTTTTGTGCTGCTAATCGTGACATGTACATCCAGGATGCTGATTTTCTTTTTCCAAGATAGTCCCGCTTTTCTTTGATGGCTCGAAAAGAAACGCGACCAAGTCTAACCCAACGTTTTCAGTAATAGCAGGATAAGGGTGACATTAATACACATACCTATGTAGCTTTAGGACCATCTCGTTTCCTTCAGAATCTGCGACGATGTAGATATCTAGGATTGCGTTTGATCAGCAATCATACAGTTGAGTCTAGGAGATACATACCTGACTCTTTTCCTACTCCAATCTGATTCCCAACAGAGTGCATCGAGTCTCGCTTTGACAGGGCACGCATAGCCAGGTAGTCATACCCACCATAAGTGAGGCGGTATCCCTCATCTGCGTTCAAGACGGTAAGTCAATCTGATAGAAAAAGTAAAAGGGGAGAACCCAATCACATTTAGAATTTTGGACTTTGGAAACCAAGTTGCGCTTTGCAAGTGATCCTAAGAGTTTGTTCACACCTCCATTCCGCAGACCGGAAATCTGGGTGATCAAAGATATAGGGACTACTTCGTGATTTTTAGAGCCCATTTCCACCTGTTTCCAAAATTATTGTCAGTTATACCCCCTCTTGATGAAATAAGGTTAATTACTGCAGTCAAAACACGGAACTCATCTGAGGTAATATACCTGAGATCAGTGACATCTAACTTCATTTTCGGTTGTGTTGTTGGGCAGTGGAACCTCAATCAGAGATGCGATAACTTGAAGCTATCTGATTCCAGAGCGAGGAACAAGGGGTTATTATCTGGAAGATTGAAAGCACAATCTAAGGGAACAAATTTGTGCTAGTGCTTGCTCACAAATTTCGATGATGATGTAGCGGATCAAGGATATATATATACGCATATATTCAACAATGTAGGACGGTTTGTCGTCGCTGTCAGCGTGTGTGGTGTACACGTGAGATCTATTTCATCACCCAACCGTTCGCTTAGAAAATCTACATACCGCGAAGGTTAATCCATGCGATCCTCACAAGCAGTTCGGTATGCAAACAAGGTACATCATTTTTATTGTTCATTCTGAACTTGAGACTTTATTATAACACCTATCGTTGAAGGCCACATCCGTAGAGATTACTTCCTGCATAGAGGATTTCATTAAAGAATTGTGAAAGACGCCTTCAACAGAAAAATCGCAGAGATCTGACACAAGTCATATATTTTAGGGGTTGGGAAATAAGTGTTTCGCATGCACGGGATCTACAAAATGCTGAGAGAGAAGCAATATGGCAAATTTTTGAAACTAATATGTCTGTTTTGTGAGTGGGCTTATTTAAGGAGCCAGCTGAAGAGATGAATCTTTGACAAGTTATACCGAATCCTCATTTGGCTGGGACCCACCATCAAAACGAAAGGAATTGTTTGACTTGTTGTCAAGGTTTATTCTAGTGCATGACGAGGCAAACCACACATTCATAGGCTTCGTGATGTTCCGATTTGAGTATGAAGATGGCGAGGACTTGCTATACTGGTAAGGCTCGAAATTATCGAAATGAATATCAGCTGCAGCGTCGTTGCGAATAGTTACGATCTTCAAATATCAAAGGTACGGCAACGGAGTGGCCTTGGGAGTATTCTTATCCAGAGTTTGGCGCGAATTGGGGCAGCTTGGAAGATGGAGAAAATTATGCTTACCGTTCTTAAAGGTGATTGGTGACAGACATCTCAAAGCCCAACTGAGCAAGCCTTTGTTATAGCGAATACCAGCGCAAAAAAGTTTTATGATGCTAACGGGTAAGTTGAGTATGTCAATATTTAGCTTCTAGACAGGATTGATGTCAAAAGCTATAGATTCGTACTTGATCCATGTTCACCAGGATATGTTCCAGAGGATGAAGTGGTTGATTATATGATATTGTCAAGGAATATTTCGTAGAGATAGTCTTGGACATGCATTTGTACTTACGTATCCTTAAATGTTTGCTCCAGCTTGTCTGAACTGTCCACCTTCATTCTTAACTTCAAACTATTCCACCGCATACGACATATTATGCTCTCCTCAACAACATTGCGCTCTCTGCGTGCTACAATACCTCGCATACAAAGTAGACGGATGGCTTCACATGATGCTCCACAATACAACGAGCCAACGGGTTGGTTGTTTGGTGAAAAGGTACGTATTTACCCGATTGTACAGTTTTTCAAATCTGATTGATATTCTATAAGCCTCCTCCACCTGGACAAAAACGAGTAAAAGAAGATTGGGAGAATATTTGGTACATCGGAATGTTTGGTTCCATGGCATTCGCTGCTGTAATGTTATACTACAAACCTGACACCAGGTATGAAACTCGCACCTCAATTATGTGTATTTGCTGAATTTTTGGCTTTTCTACGAATAGTATACAAACGTGGGCACTCAAGGAGGCAAAAGATAGGATGGAGGCTAGAGGGGAGAAATACCAATACGAGCCATCATCATCATGAAGTTATAAATTGAACAGTGTCTCAACTAGAAACGCCTGTTTATTGGAAGTCTATAATAATATTACGGAGATGTCCACAACTTCCCATATTCAACCATAAGCAAGTTGATGATAATAACATTCCTTCCTGGACCATCTTATACTAGCATTCTCTATCACGACTCGTAACTTGCTTTGTATGCCTCTTCCGTGAGCAAATCATTCATCTACATATTGCCAGTATCAAGTGAATAAATGAGCGTGCAATTGTGAATGAGCACGAACCTCCGAAGAATCAGAAAGCTTAATTTTACATAGCCATCCTAAACTTTCCGTTAGATGGATACATACAGTCATGAACAAAGCAAACTGACCCATATCTTCCGCAGACTTGTTGAGCAATCCAGGTTCAGATGACAGACTCTCATTAATCTCTTCGACAGTGCCGGAAACCGGAGCATACTAAAGGGTCGGAGCAGAGAAGATTCATAACTGTATATAAGTGCAAGAGAGATAAACTTACAATGTCAGAGGCAGACTTTACACTCTCAACTGCTCCAATTTGATCTGCGGAAACTGTTCTACATCCTTCATCTTACGAAAAAGTTTCACTTCGTACCTCCTTGTGCCACAGTTGTGCCAAGGTTGGCCAGTTCAACGAAAACAACATCTCCAAGGGAAGACTGGGCATGGTCCGTGATGTAGACAGTCCCGATCCCGGTGGTGTCGTCAAAAGAGACTAATTCGTGTTCTACTGTATATCGCTTAGCTTAAAACAATAACCTCTTTCGTTAGTTTCACGACGCCGGAGATTGAGGATTTACTCACTAACAAGCGATCGAAGGAGCAGTGGTCTACGAGATAATAGGAGCCTTGGGTTATGAGGCTTTACACGAGGGACAAATCTCAACGGAACTGTTGCTCTGAAAATTGACTGCATGATAGATGAATGGTGAGGACAGCGACTGGAGTCAACCTGATTTAAGTTTGGGATTTATAAACTTTTTCAAAGAGGATGTTGCCTTTTTAGGTTCAGGCCTTCAGGGGCAAGGAGCACAATTTTCTGTCGCTTTTTCTGATTTCTGATGTTGAGCACTTGGCATTCCAAACGTATTATTTTATTCTGTGTAATTAAATATATTGTATATAAGAGACTGAAGTGACTGTGTGCTCTACGTGCATATTAACTTTTGCTCCGTTGTAGTCTTAAATTTCACTACACAAGGAATCGCGCCAATCAAGGGTACTTTTTGGGTTGCGAGTGGGGAGTATGATGTGTCTGCGGGAACGCTCTACTGCAGGTGCAGGGGTTTAGACAGTCTCCAAAATTTTGGTTACAATGCCAGTGCCGACTAGCAAAAATTATCAGCTATGTGAGAGTCAATCTAATTTTAAAATACCGACTTGTCATATTTGATTCACGGAGCGTAAATCTACGGAAAGTCAGATATCAAAATACAGAAGGAACGATGTATTCATTTATCATACCTTGTTCCAACGTCGAGAGCCACATCAAAGACAAGTGAACATACCATTTCAACGTTGTCTCCGGGCATGACCTGAATATTAATTAATTACATGCCAAGCGCTCAGGAGAAAAAAAGAACCATTTTCTCTGCAGCATCAGGTGTACCTTCCGGGAATGTAAGAGCAGTAGTAACATCGCAAGTTCTAACGAAGCACTGGGGGCGGTAGTTACTCATGAAAGGGGTGTAACGTCCACCTGATATATATTCAGCATTTCAGTCAGACCATTGCTCATTAGCACACCTTCTTCCTTTGTCAGAACCTGAAGGGAACCGATTACATACAATCATCAGTGCCTTTCTTGACTGGCAACGTAGAAGACCTACGTAGATTTGGGCTTGGAATTTTTTGACAGATTTTACGGTTCCTGGAGCAGCAATGACTTGACCTCGACGAATTTGTTCGCGCTTGATACCACGTAAGAGGGCACCCATGTTGTCACCGGCTTCTGCCTAAATAGCAATTGTTAAGGTTGAACTGCAGTATCATGGAACACGGACATACCCGTTCGAGTTCTTTATGGAACATCTCTGAACATGCATGTGAGTGACGTATTCCCAACTAAATCATGATTTCCTTACCAATACCAGTAAGTGTTGTTTTGAAATTGCTTCCGTAGCCAACAACTTCGACTTCAGCTCCTTTTGTTGCAGTCCCTCGTTCGACCTGACGAAGATGAACATATTGATCTTAAAAATGATCTGAGATGTCTTACACGACCAGTTGCAACTGTTCCACGACCAGAGATAGAGAAAACATCTGCATGGAGAATGTTGATATTTATATGTTAACAAAAGATATTTTAATTACCTTCAACGGGCATTAAGAAGGGTTTTTCAAGGTCACCTGTATTATATCACAATCAATTTATTATTTGGGAATGTTTAAAGGTAAACTCACGGATAGGTAATTCGAGCCATTTGTCACAAGCGTCAACCAATTCCAAGATTTTCTTGGAGCCGATTTCATGGTCACGACTTTCTAGTGCTGCCAATGCCGATCCCATAATAATTGGAGTATCCTCCCCTTCGAAGTTATAAGTAGAGAGTAGATCGCGCATTTCCATGTCAACCAGTTCCAACATTTCTGGATCCGTTATTTGGTCGATTTTGTTGATAAAGACAACCAGCCTCTTGATGCCAACCTGACGAGCCAGGAGTAGATGTTCACGTGTTTGAGGCATTTGTCCATCAGTTGCAGAAACCACAATTATAGCACCATCCATCTGAGCAGCTCCCGTGATCATGTTCTTGATGTCTAAGATAGAGCTAAGTCGTTATGTACAAGAAATGGAGAAAATGAACTGACAGTCGGCATGTCCAGGACAATCTATGTGCCCATAATGACGGTTGGTTGTTTCATACTCCACATGAGCTGAATTGATTGTAATGCCACGAGCCTTCTCTTCAGGCGCCTTGTCAATTTGACTGTAATCTGTGAACTTGGCTCCTCCCTGTTCAGAGAGAATTTTGGTGATAGCAGCGGTCAAAGTGGTCTTGCCATGGTCGACGTGACCTAGTTCAGAGAGGACAAGGGATTAGACTCTAGTGGGAACCCACTAAACAAGACTTACCAATTGTTCCAATGTTCATATGCGGCTTTGTGCGCGTAAATTGTTCTGCATATCCTCTACGCGCAGCTGAAGTGAGGTTGAGTAAGTGCAAAGAAAAGTGCTAGTTGATGAGACTTACCCAGATTCAATGAAATTATTGGATGTGAGGACCTTTGGCCATTGCTTCTGTAAGCCTGCAACAAAGATGCTAACAAGCCGAGCAATGTTAATCATGAATAACAGCTTGTAGATAGTAACGTACACCTAGCAGACGCAAGTCCACGAGAAAGGGCCTTGCAGGTGGCGAACTGCAACATATTCAAGGAGTACTTTGGAATACAAAGATGGTGAAATTTAACGACCGAATTTTTGTTTCCAGCACCTTCGGATAACTCCGGTAAGAACAAACATGTACCAAATATAGAGAAGAGCCCATAGAGTAGGGTTAGGGCTACGTCACGTAGAATTAAGCAAACTCACTTCTCTTCGTGGTTGCTGTCATGGCCTCTCCAGATCGTCAAGAGCTCATTCACAATGCAGTAGCCTTTCTTTCAGATCCAAATGTACCTATACAATCTCATCAATTATCAGCGCATATGCTCATATATCCACAGACTCAAGCCTCGCCATTAACACAGCGGATCCAATTCTTAGAAGCCAAAGGTCTGTCTCCCCCGGAAATCGAGATTGCTTTGCAGCAGTCTGCGACCAAAACAGGCCCATTGCAAAGTGTAGCACCTCCTCCTCAATATGCGCCCAATCCTTATGTAGTTGGTCCCCCTGCAGTGCCAAGGTGGGATTGGAGAGATTATTTTGTTGGTTTCTCTCGGCTATGGTATTTCCAATTAATAACCGGAATAGATTACTGCAGTGGTATCTGGTGCCATAACATATGGAGCAGTTGCTCTGTTCAAAGTAAGCAATTCATTGAATTACCATTATCTATAATTGAGGAAACCACAGAAACATCTTCTTCCTCATCTGCAACCTCCGAATGTAACGGCTTATGAAGAAGACCGTGATGCACTGAATGCCCAATTTGACGCTGCAGAAGCACTTCTGAAAGAAATACAGAACGAAACTGCTGCAGTACGGTCAGCAGTTGAAGAACAGAAAGAGAAGATCGACAAGACCACTCATGACGTTGAAGCTGTCGTTAATGAAATGCGTCTAGGAGAAATCAAAGCTAGGGACGAGATGCGAGAGATACGTGAAGAGGTTAACAATGTGCGAGAAATGCTTCCCAAGGTAAACTGAAAGAAACTCGATATAAGTATCTAAGCTAAATTGAGTGATAGATGCTGGAGAAAAACAAGGAGAGCCAGACACAGTCGCTCGGTGAACTCCAACAAGAGCTGAAATCATTGAAAGCTCTGTTACTTAGTCGTGGACCAACTGTTTCGACCACCACCCCTTCCCCTGTCCCTATTCCTGGCAGACCTGCGATTCCAGCATGGCAATTGAGTAGTTCTAACCAGTCTTCCCTGTCTTCTTCAACCACTCCGTTACCCCCATCGAGCTCCCAAGCTGTCGACAACGGCAAAGGAAAAGAGGTTATGGCCAATGAAAACAACCAGACTCCATAGTACCTTAGATAAAGTACATACAGATATTCTAAAGTCAACAGTGTTTATTCTGTGTATGTATTTTCGGTATTGCGGTGTTGATACAGATACCTTGCACGTGAGCAACTGCAAGTGTGTAACATTTCACCGTTGTCATCGATCTGCAGTGTCTACCACTGCCAATTAATGAGAAGACATTGTGATTAAACAGCATATCCATGTTCTCACAACTCCGGCAAGCTGTTGAAAACTTTGCTCCTCAACCTATTCGCGGGTCTGACTCAACATCTGTCGATGAACCCCGTGGATCTGCTTCTCGTTCAAACTCTTTGGACTTGACGAATGGCGCACGTCCTACATCCCCACTGTCTTCTGGACAACTTGCAGACTCTGCTCTGCAAAATTTACGAAAAACATTAGGTACTCAACGTTCCGGAGGGGTCAGTCCTGTCCCGAGAAGCACGCGCCCCGCCTCGCCCAGTGGAAGTAAAAGTCCAAAGTTTAGTTTGGAGGATAGATTGCGTCGCGCAACCTTTGCCATCGTGGACCAACCAAATGCCACGTCCCCAGCACCCTCTGGGAGGTCCTCGCCCTCACCCATGCCAAAATCTGTTGTCTCACAACATCCACTTTCTCCCTCACAAACTCCTTTGCCTGACTCACCAACGATAACACCTCAGAAAGAGATACCTGCTGACGCGCACAAAGCACAGACTTCACCTCCACCTCCAAAACCTGACACTGCAGAATTGACACAAACAGCAGAATTTTTCCAAGAAGCCAACCAACCTTCTGCGGAACCCTCACAAATCCTTCCTGACGTGGCGACTTTAGAGCCTCAACGAGAGTTATCTTCAAGCTTGGAATCTTCTGTACAGGGCAATGATCTCCCCATTGAACATCTTGAAGAGGCAAAGGAAATAGTAGATGATCACAAGGATATCCACAAATGGAGATGAAAATGGGCTTCCCCAAAAGACCGAAAAGAGCGTATCCGTTGATGAAGCCGCTTCTACTCTTGAGAATCATACTTCTGCTTCCAGCGTTGAAGTCTTGCAGGAAAGGTTAAAGGAAATAGAGCAAAGATTAGCCGGTATGTTTATTACACGAATGAAGTGCAAACGACTGATTCAGTGATTGTAGATGTTTCAGCATCCTTCAAAAAGCTACAAGCTGAAAAGTTAGTTGCTGACTCAATTCTGCAAGAATGGACTCCCGTAATGAGCATTGGTGATGACGCAACCCTTCGCGACCACTTCCAAAGTTTAGAGTCTAAATCAGAGGTTCGTGATCTATACAAAACCACAACCATTGACAATAGCTTTTGTTCTAGATATCTCAGGATGAAATAAGACAGCTGAATGGGAAACTCAAAAGTATACATTGTGAAATTGTAATGTTACATGATGCTGATCATCTATGCACAGTGCAAGAAGAACGGTTAAATGAGCTGCGAGATACCCATAAACTGGAGTCAGCGTCACAATCCGAAGAGCTTGAGAAACTACGAGCACAACTTGATGAAAAAGACAAAATCATACACACCTTGCAAGCTTTGAACAGTCAAGCTGAAGTATCTGTAGCCAAGACCAAAGGGGAAGCAGATCATGTTCGGACTGAGCTGGAACGCGTCCAGACACTAGCTAAGGAGGAGGAAGAGAAACGGACTAAAGCTATCAGCCTGCTTAAAACTGTTCGGCAGAAATTAGTAAAAGTTGAGAAGGAGAAGGAAGATTTGACAAAGGAGGTCACTTCTCTGCGAACCAAGGATAAAGGTGATAAAGACAAAGAGCAACACGAGAGAACAAGGCTGCAACTTGAAATCGATCAAATTAGCTCAGAGAGGGAGAAAGAAAAGGTGCATATGAAAACCCAGTTCGAGGGTGAAATAGCCGCATTGAAAGAGCGGTACGAGAAAGAGTACTCAGCACTACGTGGACAACTTGAGTTGGAAGCAGTTACAACAAAAGTGCGCCTATTTTTCTACTATCATCTGCCATGACTTGACCATATATCAGAGCCTTCACACAAAAGAGATTTCTACAAAGGATTCGCAAATTGCCACTCTGGAGAAGTCGTTGAACACTGTTAACAACAATAAGAACGCATTTTTTGATCAGCTCCAACAAAGACAAGCCGAACTTGAATCAGTCAAATCGCGAATGGAGTCCCTCGAGAATCAGAATATAGAACTTCAATTTCAATTACGGGAATCCAACGATAGGCTTGCTGTTCTCAAAGAGGAGTACCTTGACCTACAACGCGAGAATGAATCCCAATCGCGAGAACAGGTTACATCAGTAGGGGATGTTGCCCATTTGGTTTCTGCCACAGAGGAAAGACTTGAATCGAAGATCAGTGAACTGAAACGGAATCTTGCACTTGTGGAAAAGGAAAGGAGCGAGGCCGAGCTAGAATGGAGCCGAAAATTGAATATCAAAACCAAAGAAGCAGAGGACTTCAAGAAAATGCTTGGATCAGCCGCAAAGACAACGGAGACAGACGAAAAACTGAAGGCTGATTTGAAAGCGGAAATTGAAACTACTCACGAGGAGGTGCGGCTCCTGCGCCAGCAATTATCCGAGTTCCCCAAATACCACCAAAGGATCGCTGATCTGGAGGTGAGTCTGTTATTTTTCACGGCAAGGAGGAATCGTGCCTCAACATCACGTAGGCTCTGGCCAAAAGTCAAGAAGAAGAGCTGAGCACAAAGATATCTGCCTTTAAGCAACAGATCCTAGAAGGAAAGAGCAGAGAAGCGCAATTGAAGCAAAATAACAAGGTAAAATTATGTCTCAATAATATTTCTATGAGTGATCATCAACAAAAATTCATTGTAGTTAATTCGAGAAGAGCTCCGTAAAGTCCAATCATCAGCTGCGTTGTTGGAACGCCAGCGCAATCCTGGTGTTGGTTACTGGACATCAAGAACAACCGAAAATAACGTTTCTGCTTCAAGAACCTCTATCTCATCAATAACTTCTGATACCCCCTCAAGGACAGGCACATCAGAAACCGGCTCTGGTGCGCCAGAGAAAAGCAATAAAGAGGAAGAAATAAATCTTGAATATCTGAGGAATGTGATCCTCCAGTTTTTGGAGCACAAGGAAATGAGGGTTTGTCTTCCTGCCAGATAAAATTATGTATGCTGTGCTAACTTAACGATGCATTAGCCGAATCTCGTCCAAGTATTGTCTATCATCCTTCACTTTACACCACAGGAGACGAGGCGACTGATTGCTAAGGTTTAGATAACATAACTTAGATTTACTAATGGCGAACAATTGGATTTTATCATACTACACATTTGAGATTCAGCTATAATACCGAAGAACATCCAACATTGAGGTATATACATGTATATATACAAGTCCACAGATTATGCTCAGCGTCAGTGAATTACATATCTTGGTAAGGAGGCAGCTCATCGTCCTTGCTTTCATTTCCGTGATGAGTTCCATCCCCTTTCAACAACCTTTCTCTCTCCTCTCGTTCTAACCGCTTTTTCTCATCCTCTGCGCTCTCATGAGGGGTGGCAGATGCATTCGAAGTAGGCTGTGGGCCTGTGGCAGGTGGAACTGTACCATGCAGACGTTTCTTTTCATCAGCGGCAGACTCATACTGCGTCACATTACTAGAACTTTGCGGATGTTGCCCATGTAAGTCCTGTGATGCGTTGGGAAGTAAACCATCAGTTCTAAGGTCGGTAGGAGGGGAAGCAGATTTGAGATCGTGTAAAGACCCGCTTGCGGGGCCGGGTCCCGATTCTCCAGCGGAAACAGGAATACCTGTCTCTGCAACGGTCGGCATAGTAGGGGTAGTAGTATTAACAAACCCAGGAGCAACAGGCGGCTGAGGGGATGTTGTGGGTGAGGGTAGAATGGTGGGGGACTGATTGAGAGCTTGTGGATTGATTGGGGGCGATTGCGAATGATCAGAATGATGGGAAGGGTTAATAGCGTGGAGTGCAGGAGTGCCAGTGGGTGGCGTGTCCTGAGTAACATTTACACCAATGTTAGACAATTCGGAGGCATGACTTTCTCCGAAACTAAGTGTATCGGAGCGACTTAAGTCAGAGCCAGCGACGTGTGAAGGGAGGTTGATATGTCCTGTCTTATAATTATCCAAAGCGCGCTGCAGAGAAGCCCTAGCAGCTCCAGTAGCTTGTGCCCCTGTGTAAGGGCTGTCTGCTGTCGGCGGCAGAGATGGTAAGGCAGAGATGATTGGAGTTGCAGCTTGTGAAAGAAGTACGAGTTTTTCACCATACTACCATATCTTGTTAGAAACGCTAGTGATAGTGATAGAAATAATCGTGTATCTACCTCTCTAATCGCGTCCCATTTTGCTTTCTCACTTTCCCGGACGGCCTTTCTCTTAAGTAGCTCTATTTCACGTTCTTGCTGTAGATCTTCGTGTTCTGCCCTTTTTATTTGGTCTTGAAGTTCAGTAATTCTCCTGTCTCCACCTTTAACCTGTTCATGCTCAAACCGAGCAAGCTGATTTTGCAATGCGGCTCGGGCTGCACGACGAGGCGCAATGCTAGTCTCAGCATCTCTCAAGGCTTTGAAAGACGATCTGGAACTGTCAAGCTTAGTCGAAAGTGTGCCCGCAAGAGAACCCTGAACAAAATTTAAGTAGGCAAGCCTATCGGTTACTGTTGGAAATTATCAATAAAGAAAGTCGATTTTTGAGATTAATCGAAAAAAAGCACCGTCCTTCAAATCTTCTGCCTCAGTCTGACCCCAAGTGTATAGCTCTTTACTCTGAGCCTTTGAGTCCCGAGCAACGCTATCAAAGTCTAGAGCAACACCTTTGCCCAATGTGATGATCTTTTGGGCTGGAGTGGTTGAACTATTGAGAAGGGTGTTGATTAGATGTGAATCATTAGGCGAGTATCACTCACGAGTATTGTTGGCCAAATGCGCGCAGTTGATACTGGATCGTCTCCAGGGCATGGGATTTCTGGCCACCTTGAGAAGCAGTATCATTTGCGGATGGTTGGGCACTACTGTCTGGACTGGTTGGACGAGTGGTATGTGGGATATGTGCTGCAAGGGGAGAAGAGTTGATGGCTGATTGAGCCTTGTCTGCAATAGAAGAGAGAAAGCCGTGAACTGGCATGATGGTAGAAAGATACGGAAGGATTGGGATACGATAGGGTTTATATACGATCTTGTGAATATATGCACAATGACATCATAACCTAAACCCTGCACAGCTTGATACAAACATGTACTAATAAGTGTCACACAAGATATACGTCACATGCAAAAGCTTAAACAATTATTTTCTTTGCAGACTTTCCCTTCTTCTCCGAATCCTTGTGTGACAAAAACTCGACCTCTGTAGCTAGTGGCCCTGCAAGCCGCTGCCCCTCCGGATATCCCAACACACTCATCTTAAAGTGTTTTCCAACGCCTTCAATTCTTTCTCGCAGCCCATCTTCTTCATTTGATGATGGTGCGATACGTGTCCATATAGAAAGTCGATAGAACTGTGGCCGTGTAGATACAATTACTCCTGTGATCAACGACTGCACCTGTCCATTGTCAGAGGCTGTAGGTGAAGGGTCGAATGTTTCACCAATAGCAGCGAGCATCTGAGTGTTATGTTCAAATTTGTTGTACAGGTTCTTGTAAATAATCCTTACTGTGTACAACCACATCTTGTCCACTTGTCCTCTGTTTTTGTCCCTAGGTAGCTGAATACTCCACTTGCCCCCATGTTTGTTTGCTTCATCTTCCCATGCTGGAATAATTCCCTCCTGTTCTCTGACATCAAACCAAGCTCATCGCATGACGGCGAACGTACCTTGAACAGATAATAATTGGCTTTTTGTGGTAGTTGAGATGGGGGGACAATATTGTTATAAAGACTGTAACCAGCCAAAGTTAGTATGTAAGGGACGGGGATCTCAAAGATCACTTACCCCCAGAACTCTTCCACACTATCGAAACTGATAACACGTTTGATGTCTTCCATCCAGCCCTGGGCAGCAGCTGCACCAGGTGTCTGGGGCACAGGGGTTTGCGGGAAAGCAGATACCGGAGTCTGAGGCATATTACGTCCTTTAGTTGCAGGTGAGTCGAACCAAAGCGTCCATGGAGAATATAGGGGGTGCTGTTTCGTTAGGAGTGAGATAGTTTCAAAGCTGGCCTATGAAAATCACACACTTTGACATTAAAATTCTTAGGATCGCTGAATACTGTCCGGATACCTTCAGCCTGAGCTTGCATATCAACCTCTTGAATCTCTCCGGGTTCTAGTAAATCATCGACATTCGCGGAGACTTCTTGGTCAGCTAATGCGGCAGATAGTGCTGCTCGAGAGGCTTGTAAGGCAGGAGCAGGTAGAGTGTTGGACATGTTAGTATTGAGGAATCACTTGATGTATTTTTTGCAAGCTTTTTTTACGAGAAAAGCTAAGACTTCTATAGAACAAGCTGCACCTGACCGTCAAAGAGAAAAACAGATGGGAAAATTAAAGTGGAAGGTGGCCGACTAGAGAGTATGTACTTATCGGGATTGAGTTGGTATGATTTGGTGGGAGTTTTGTGGTGACTTGTGGCGTTCCGCCATTTTGCAACGAGAAGAGTCACGTGGGCAATCACACCTTGCCATTTATCAGATAATAAATTTTCTGCTTCGTCTTCGGCAACCCTCACTATCCGGTAATACATAATAGGACCAGAGTCCTCTCTTGTCGTTGCTAAACTCCCTACAACGACTCTATGGATCCTTTTCATGCTAAAATCATCGCAGCAGCGACAGGGTCAGCTCTCACAACAATGACAAGTGAGATTGTCGTCCTTCATTTCAGTCTTCCAGTTAAATCATGATTTCATGCAGTGACTCCATTTGACGTTGTGAAGACCAGGCTACAAACGCAACCTCCAAAATATGAACCCCTTTTCCCGCGACCACCACCTAATACCTGCTGTCAGCCGAGTAATGTCACCTCATGTGTTCGCAACATGTCTTCTCCTCGCGCGGCCTGTTCCTGGTGAAATAGTTTGCCTGTGGGAACGAGGTGTCATGAGAACAGAACGTGTCAATGGATTTTTCGATGCTGTCCGCCATGTTTGGCGAGTTGAGGGCATGAGAGGTTTGTGGAAAGGTGCTGGAACATCGCTGTATGTTCATGCAATATTGAGTAATTACCATGACTCATCATCTCTAGGGTCATTGGAATTCCGTCATCGACGGCATACATTCTAACATACAACCATCTTCTCACCGTCGTAATACCCACTCTGGTATCGTCGTCAACTTTTACGCCCCTGATTGCGGGTGTTGTCGCTCGTTCTGCTATCACAACAATTGCGTCACCATTGGAACTCATTCGTACTAATTTGCAATCGACTCCTCTGTCTTCAAATAACCCACATTCCCTCCGATCTGTGCTCACATCCATCAGAACTGTCGTTCATCAAAATGGCGTCTCTTCGATGTGGCGGGGACTTGGACCTACACTCTGGCGCGATGTTCCCTTCTCGGGTTTATACTGGGCAAGCTATGAGAGTTGGAAGAAAACATTCAACAACAGAGGATATACCGGTTCTTGGGTGGCGTTCTCCAGCGGAGCTATCAGCGGTACAACAGCCGCGCTGATTACCTCCCCATTTGATGTGCTGAAAACTCGACGCCAAGCATTTACGATGTCAGAATCTACTAATGGTGCTATCTCAAGAAGCCTCCCCCTCTTACTCCGCATCCTTCAAATGGAGGGTACTTCTGCACTATTTGTGGGTATCATACCCCGGATAGCGAAAATTGCACCTGCATGTGGAATCATGATATCATGTTATGAGGTGAGTTGACTGTATTTGACGTTATGTGCCATTAATACTATTTTTCAGGGCATTGGCCGATATCTAACGAAGTAAAGCACGACCATGAATACGCTTTTCGAGTTACTGTAAATTAAATCAAAATCACGATAGGGACTCCTTATTCTCAACCAGGTCATGTCATTTAATTTGCACCTGCCCAACCACATCTTCGCCATAGATATTACACCAGCTTCATATTCATGTATTATTAAACAGGTAAATAATAGAACAAACTATATATACATAAATTTCACCCTAGTCTACGTAGCTGTCTGTTGGTATTAGCAAGTTTTCCGCCAACTCTGTCCACGTCGTTTGACAAGTCATCCAGTAGTTCGATTTGAGATGCGACTTCACTTCCAATAGCCTCCCCGAGCTGTCTCTGACGTTGTAATATGGCCGTGAGTTGTGAGAGCTGGTCATCTTGTTGCTGAATCTGCGTCTGTTGCAATCCCAGTAATCCAACATTATCCAAGGGTCGTGTGACTTCTGTCTCCTTTGCAGGTGTGCCAAAAACTCTCTTGGCGGGTTTTGAAGCACCTGCTCCCAATAGCGCCTCGCGATCCGACTCGGTTACAGTGCTAGTAGCAAATGCGCTGCTTGTACCGCCAGGCCGAAGGGAAGATTGTCTTGCGACAGTCACCACCCTGCCCAACTTCTCGCAATCATCCTGCAATCTCGCGACCATGTCTGTCCGCCTCTGAAGTTCTCCCTCACTCATACCACTCATCCCAAGTTCCTGAAGACCTTTGCCCAAAGCACCGATACGAGATATTAGTCCCGCTAGTTTACTTTTTGCGGTTACGTTAGATTTGTGTGATGCAGAAACATCTCCCTTGTCTGAAAGAGCATCTCGTTTATTGATGTCTGCCCAGACATCGCGCAAGCGTGACTGAATTTCCAAATGTTCATCCAGCCAAGATGAAGATGTGAATTGACTCGGCTGATTCGTTTGCAAACCCTGTCGGCCAATTGGAACTCCTAAGAATTCGCGAAAAGAGATGCATTCGCGCCACTTGTCCTCCTTTGCACTGAGTATTGCCCTGAGATAGTTCTCCAGGCCACTTCGCCTCTCTTCCAATAGTTTGGAATCTGTGCGAGATCGAAGAATAGTAAATTTGTGCTTCGGTGGGAGAGGGGCTGGTGGTGGTGATCCAGTAGATCTAACGAACTCTGCATGAAGGTCGTCAAACTCTGAATAACGCCTCCACATCTGCCAAGAGCGAACATGAGCCTGTATTTCGATGTGATACACGACGTGTGATTTAGGGGATGATCTTTCCTCGTATCCGCGAATGAACAAGGCCTGAATTGCAGCCATTATACGAGAAGTGTGGTGGAGTCAGAACAACGAGAGGTAACATGCAAGCGCTCACTAACATTGAATGGATAAACAGGTACAATACAATATAAGTATACTATAAAAAATTATCTCTATCAAGCTTTAGTCCCACTAACGAGTACGAAGTGCGCTCCGGTGTGTCTTATGAACCATTCAAATAACATCCCAAATAACCACCACGTCCATCCCTTTGTTTTCAAGAATTTCAAGAAACCTGGAAATACTTCCTTCGTGATATCTTCGAGAGTCACGTCATCGTACCCCACACCCATCATCTGCTTTACGTATGTATCAATTGAGAGCACGTTTGGCTGTGGCATTATCCTTATGATAGAGGTTATCAATTTTCTTTTGTACGACTTGGAAGATTCCGGGGAAAAACAGATGTCTGCAATTGCTATCCTTCCTCCACTTGATAGCTTATCGAAGGCCTGAACAAGAAAATTATGTCGAGTGTCAAAATGATATGCACAGTCCAGTGCAATAATCCCGTCAAAAAATAGATCAGAAGAGGGATGAAGAGGATGACTTTCTGGTGAGTTTTTGCAAACTGCATCACCACAAAACAAGTTCACTTGGGGTATAGGAGCATCGAGAGTAGATAGGATATGGTCCACCCTTTCTTGCGAACGTTTGAGATGGGCAGGAAGACTTGTCACACCAATCAGTCTTGCAGGACGTGGTATTGAGGGATCTGTAAGTATAAGAACAAGAGACTCCCCAGTACCATGACCAACATCTATCACGCAAAATAACTAAAAGAGTCTCTGATAAGAGGCACATTTACTGACCTAGTACATTTGCTCCCAATTTAAGCCTAGTAGCTTGGATAGTTTTCAGGGCGAGGGCTGGAGGAAACAAACTATTTAACCAACGCCACTTTCACATTAATAAAACTGACCCCGGCAGGCATCTGGGAATATACTGGTGTCCTTCGTTCGAATCTTAGGAAGTCTATCTGGCGATACCTGGAAAGTAGACTTACCTTCCAGTAACCCATATTCAACCATTCTGTAGTAGGTGGAGTGCTTGGATCTTCACCAGGCCGTTCATTCAAAGTAAGATGAAAGAGTCCATAAGGATCACTTGAATTGGTTCTGTTGAGGAACAGGAGATAGCTTGTTGGAATGGCACAAAGAGTGGAGAATAGTGGTTTGTTTGACAGCCAGAGATACACCGTAAGCGACAAGCCCAAAAAGCTAAGTATCAGCCTGAGCTGTTTAGCCATAGCCTAAGTCTCGTGTGTAGCTAGGTTAACGAAGATTGTTTAACATTCAACATGATGAATATGGTGTTGGTTTGGGAAGGCAATTTTTGCCATTACGTAATATAAAAGTGATCATCAAACATTGCAATTGTGAGTAAGTAGCGGCGTCAAAATTAGTCATGCAGTAATTTCAAAGACAATCAGTACTTACTGAAATTTCGTTTCGTGTCTTCTGTCTAATCAGCTTGGTGGATCAAGGAGTTGAACTTCCTAAAGGTAAAATCTTCTAGGACACTAAAATTAATGAGGTGTCAGAATCATATTGGGTAATAATGCTTGCAAATGGTTCAAAAAAGTGTAGTGTAAGTATACAGTAGGTCATCAAAATGTATACCAATCATTCAGTGCCCTGGCACAAGTAGAGATACATAATGGGTTGTCATGAGCGCCCCTCCTCAATTGCGGTATTTGATTCCTCGTCCTCAACTGCTTCACCAATAGCCAATTCTCCAATCACATAACGGAGAACATCACTGAGTGTGATGATACCCAATAGTCTTCCCTTTTTTCCACCCCGCTTTTCTTCTTCCTGAACAACCAGAATGATATGGTTATTATGAATTTAAATATCTCACTTAGGATGTACGTACCTCTCCTTCCACCACGACTAATCTATGAACTCTTCGTCTCTTTATCAATTGTAGTAATGTACCGAGGGAGTCGGATGCAGTACATATGACCACACCAGGAAAATCTGGCGATCGTTGGTTGAGGGCCTCCGATATTGTTAAATCCAAAGATTGGTAAGCCCCAAGTCTGACAAGGGTCTATAATGCCAAGTCTGAGTTCTGACATCACAACTATTGGAAAAGTCTAACTCACGATCACATCTACTGTCTCATAGAGGTTTACAACTATTCCCTCTTCGTCAACAATAGGTACAGCCGAAATGGCACGTTCCGAGAACATATGTACTACGTCAAACACAGGAGTGTTCAAACTTGCTGTGGCGATAGGGTAATATGGATTCTGGCCTTCAGCGACGTCATGAGGAGATGTTGAGGAAACATAGGTTCCAATTTTCAACTTTCGAAGTGATAAATGAAGCTGTTGGATTTCCTTGTGACACTGGGGATTATATCAGTAATAGGACCTACGGGTGGGTTTTATGAAATGAGCTGACGTTGATTGAGATAAATTTAAGTAATCGGTATTGTGTGAGGACAGAGACTATCACTTCATGACCTGTTTCCGTATCATTGTCGAGGAGGGGGAGACGTCGTGCGTGGGTTTGTATGAGTAACTTTGCACAATCATATAGAGTACTTGATGGATGTTCTCGTAGTAAAGGAGGCTGGTCAACACCGAGTTCCTTTTCGATATCTGTATACGTACGTAAAGTATTAACCATAGTCTGAATCAGCAGACCCGCCATACCTCGGAGAGATTCTAACCTAAAAGTTTCTACGTCTGTCGCGGCGTAGTCATAAGAAGCCGTATGGTAGTAGTACTGTATTAGGTGGATGATATCTAGAACTGTTAACATCCCAGCAAATCTGGACTTTTCACTATTCCACAGCGGGGCAGAAACCACGCCTGCGATACGCCACATAAGAGTGGGTTCCTGAACTTGGTGGGGACATACCATTCAATAAGAGACATTGAAGAGCTTTCTTTACGGTTATTCTTGTGTCAAGAACTATCAGTCTGAAGCTGACAGGGAAGGCATCGTACGCAGTGCGCCCTTTGAGAAAAGTACGAATCATATTCAAGGCAGCATCATGGGATTCCTGGGATGGGTAAGGTGGTAGATGGGAGTTTGTCCGACGCCTAGTAGATCCCTTTCTTCTGATTGCTTTGGGAGAGTTCATTGGGGAGAAGGTAGCCATGATGCCAGAGTGCTTGTTATCAATCTTGATACTTAGCAATAAGTAAAATAAAATAAAATGTTTCATTCGGAGATGTGCCGGTCTGACTTAGCAAACGGGCCGAGATCAGGCCTGCCGACCTGAGGGTTTCCGCAGAGACGACCCCACTCATCTTCCACGAATCAACTCCTACGAGCAACCCGCTTTACATCAACCTTATGGCCCTAGACGGTGCTCAGTCGTGGCTACACTCACAATATGACTCCCAAAGATCAGATTTGCCCACAGAGGTGCTCGCAGAAATATCAACTGCGTCTTCTCAATACGAACCACCAGAGCAAACCTCAACACAGCCAGATGCTCTCTATGTCTTATTGCCTTTACTCATTGTCCTATCAACCTTTCTTTTCCTTCTCTTAATCTTCCTTGTCTGTGTAATCCTTATCCGCCGGCGCAGAGGGATCGTCTTGCGCGACAATGAAGGCCCGGTAGATATGAGTCGTGAGGACCTTGTGGAAGGTGAAGGTGGATTTGACGGAGTAGAGTCTCGCTGGCTGGAAAGCGTTGCTGATGTTGTGCGTAGGGATTACCTACGGGCAAAAGGTAGGCAAAAGGTCCTTTATCCAAACTATTCCATGTACTCACCTGCAATGTTGTTGGTGTTATACAGAGTACCAGCTACAATACCAACCAAACTCTCTCCCGACTGATATTACGCTGTCCCAGTTTCTGACTATTCAGGAAAAAGGCGTTTCTGCTTGGTGCTTTGAGCCCGACTACGAAACTGTCAATTCCTTGCTGGTTCACGCTCGAACAGAAATCACTTTCCTTCCAGACCCTGCATCTTCTTCTTCCGTTCAATCAAATCTCCCTCTACCAAAATTAAATGAAGTGTATTATTGGGAAGTAAAGATGTTCGATCTTCCTGAAACGACAACTGTAGCCGTGGGATTGGCCACAAAGCCCTACCCTCCCTTCCGATTACCCGGCTTAAATCGATATTCAGTGGCATATCATTCCAACGGAGACAAGTCCCACAATTATCCATTTACTGCCACTTCTTTCGGACCTTCCCTGAAAGAAGGCGATGTTTTGGGTGTTGGTTATCGACCTCGCACCGGAACTGTTTTCTTTACACGCAACGGTCGCAGAATGGATGACGCGTTTGTTGGTCTCAGCAGATGGAACCTATTTCCGACAATAGGTGCAGACGGGCCATGCAGTGTACATGTTAATCTGGGTCAATCTGGATTCGTTTTTATAGAAGCAAACGTTAAGAGGTGGGGTTTGGCTCCTAGTGTAGGAACACTCGCTCCGCCTCCTGCATATGGAAGTGAACGTGGTAGCATTCTCCTCGATGTTGGAGGACGAGTTAGAACAAATGCAGATGGAACACCGCAAAGTGTTTCTAGTACATCTTCCCCAGCATCCCCTCCCAGTAGATCTCATCGTTCTAGAAGGCCAAGACCACAATCAGGTATTCCTGCTGCCTCTTCTCCGTTGCGGACATCTGGTATGACAGATCCGCCCTTAACCCCTCCCCCGCCAATAACTGCCTATCGATGAACTTCCAGAAGGATCTCAAAATACTATTACTACCTCTGGTAGTAATCCAAACCATATGAATGAAACAGATGAATTTATAGGCTCACCTCAAATTTCTGATCCTGAACATCAAAATAGGTCCGGTGCCCCTTCACCAGCCATATCTTCAAGGTCTCTTTCTCCTGAAGCAGGTGCGCGAAACCCGTTTGTCACGCATAGACCTCAACGTCATTCCCTCACTCATTTCGCCGTCTCCCTATCAGAATCAAGACCGGAGGTAACCATACATCTCCATCCACCACCCGACTCGCCTATGAGTCCAAACCCTCCAACTCCCAACCAGCGTGATATACATTTGCAAGCATTAACCTCTAGCAGTAGCCATAGCCGCTCTAACAGCCTCGACGGGTCGGCTGCTTTCTCCGACACATTACCACCGAATGCCACACTTTCGAGGCGTGACCCTCCGGCTTATTCTCCACTTGACGCATACACATATGCTGATGGGGTTCATATTGATCTTCCAGCTGATGTGATTGCCGCAGCTCTCGAAGGAAACACGGTCCCAGCCAGTGCAGTCGGGCAGACTAATTCTTCACGACCTGACAGAAGGCGGAGAAGACGCTGACACGCAAAAAGTGGATAATGCGAAGTCAATTTGGTAAGTGTGCTAAGCTGCTGTATAATGCTCGGCCTGATCCCCAAGTCTTCTCAGTATTACGAGATATCTCATTTGATACGTTGTAGTAATATCCGATCACCGACCCTTCTCTTCTGCTAGATGATTGAGCCCACTGGCCAAGTGACAGTGTACCCATAATTTTATAACATCATCCCTTTACCCAAACTGATCTTCACATCTACTGGAATACCACAGCTTCCTGGCTAGGTTTCATATAAGGAATAACTCTTTGTGTTGTCATATAATTCTATTATTTGCATTTTTTGAAATTGAAAATTACAATATTATGAACACAATTGATAAGTAATGGTAGTCTCTGTAACCGATGTCATGGTATGTACTGCATTCTAACCACCCCTATCCACTACACTAATGCAATCTACTTGCATTACAGGCTTTGTCTAGATGCAGTTATTTTATGTGATTAACTATGGAACGTCAACATCTCAACCTTACTTTACCTCATAGGATAGCCTAAAGACCTAGTTAAGCTTCTGAAGTTGGATGAAATACCTAAGAATTGACTTACTCTCCGTTTTTGTAGGGCCTGAAGGTTGTTGTGGGTGTGTTCTCATTCCCTGGGCAAGGTCCCGACGAATTACATCCTTTTCCTCTGGAGATGATGTATCAGGTTTTGTAGGGTCTGGAGTAGAGTCTGCAGTCGAGCCGATTTCCTTCCGACTGCAACAGCAGCAATGCTTGGCAAACATTGACCTAGGCCACTTCCCGAAATACATCCATAAAATCAACACAACAATGAACATCCCTATGACCATCCCAATTCCAATAAATCTATGAGGTCCTGGCTTGTCATAGCCGCTAGGGGCAGCAGAGTCGTCCCCGTCCCCTGGTAGAGGGTCGTTTCCAACGATTGTGAGGGTTTTTCCGCAGAAAGCAGGGCCAAGTGAGCAATCGCGACTATCCCCCTGAGAACGCGGGATGAACATTTGTGGGGAGACGTTGTGGTGAGGATAAGCAAAGAGAACTCGATAGCTCTTGCCCAGACAACATTGATGAACTAGTAAGATGGAGCTTCCGACTAAACCTATTTAGGTTGAATTCCATGGAGGCTAACGATGGAGCTGCCCATGCTAATTCTGTATGTACGGAGTTGCTTATCAAATCCGGATCAGGAATACTGCCATTTAGTCTCCGTAGTAACCACCATCTTTTTCTTGTACATTTAAGTATACACACATTTATCTCCAACAGCATATACCAAATATCACGGTGCCAATCTCTTCGGATCTCTAGGGAATAATGATGCTCGTCGAATGTTGTTCAACTTCAGAAATAACATCAAGACACGCTCTAGTCCTATACCTCCGCCGCCGTGAGGAGAGCAGCCCATCCGGAAGGCTTCCACGTAATCTTTCATCGATTCAGGGTCAACACCCTTGCTCCTCATCTTCTCACAAAGCAAATTTGGGTCATGAATTCGTTGAGCGCCAGACAAGATCTCTTCACCGCGCATGAAGAAATCGTACGAATTTGACAATGTCTGTGTATTTCGTAAGTATTAAGAATTGGTCCACAGCACCAGTTCTTACAGGATCTTCTGGGTCTGGCATGGTATAAAAAGGTCTGAGAGCTAGAGAGAATTTGTCTATAATGAAGTAGTCGGTTCCATATTTTTCCTTGACAAGTTTTCCTAGTCTTTTCTCATTCTCAGTGCTGGGAGCCTGATATCAGAAACAAACACTTTAGCATTGCAGATTCCTTACTTGATATCGTCCAAGCATTCCCGTGGTACACCAGATTCCACCAGCAGATCAACGGCTTCTCTGAATGTTAGCTTCAGTGTACCTTCTGGACCTTCTCTCCAAGTGAACTCTTCTGCAGGGTACTGAATACCAACCGTTTCGATTTCATTCTTGTACTTTTCTTTAAGACCTCTGAAAATGGCTAAGAACATGTTGTCCAGCATTTCCATGACTTCGTGGTAATGTTCTTCGATAGTCATCTCAAGATCGAGCCCGATGAACTCTGTAAGATGGCGGTGTGTATTGGAATCTTCAGCACGAAAAACAGGTCCTATTTCATATACTCGTTCAAAATCTGCTGCAATGGCCATTTGCTTGGCCAGCTGTGGCGATTGTGCCAGAAACGCGCTGCCTTTCGGAATGTAAGTGGCCATCACAAAACTCTGTATCTGACACTTTACCTTTGAAGTAGTTGACTTGAAACACGGAGGCTCCAGATTCTGTAGCGGCTCCTTGTAGCTTTGGACTATGTATTTCTATGAACTTGTTGGCATGTAAAAATTGCCGGAAAAATTCTCCAATAGCTCCCTGCAGCGTGAAGATAGCTTGATTTGTGACGGTCTATAAATCCTTGAGATACATTGGAGTCGTTCTTGAACTACACGACTTACACGAAGGTCGATCACCCTGTTATTAAGTCTAGTTTCAAGGAGCACGCGGTTATATTGCACCTCTGACTCTTTCGAAGCCTCTGGACGCGATGCATCTTCTACAGAAAATGGCAAGCGTCCTTCGATACCAGAAATAAGGTGAATCTGATAACATGATCGAGTTTAGATAAATAGATGTCTAGAAGCTGTAAGTCTCACCTGTGATACATGAACTTCAACATCGCTGACGGTCGCACTTTTGATCAGCTCTTGCGTCTTTTTGACAACACCTTCTACCAAGACGATACTTTCATCTGCCAAGCTAGCGGCCCATTTAACCATTTGCTTGGATACTTCCTCCGGAGTTACAGTCAACAAAGCCTGAACAGAGCTTATTTTTTGGCGCAAATTGAGGAAGACCATCTTGTTTCCTTGGGCACGAGAGGTTTGGACCCGCGCGCGAAAGAGGACTTTTTCGCCGTCGCGAGATGACAATGTATCTATATCGACTCGAGGACGTCGTGGACGACTTTGCGAATTGTTCAATGGTAAAACTCCATAACAGTCTTTGGCAAAGTCCTGATGTGTATTTAGCTAGGAGATAGATATAAATGAAACATATTACAGAATCGGCATCGGCTGCAGCCTTCTGCTGGGCGAGGGCTTCCAGTTTCGCAGCGTTCTCGGCTTTTTTTCGTTCTTTCTCTTCAGCTTTAGCGCGTTTCTTGAGCTCACTCTTGGATGGACCTTCTGGCTGTCCAGGACTTGGGAATACAGTAAAAATCTGTGAGATAAGAGAGAAAAAAAGATACAAACTTCTCGGAAGCAGCAGTAGGAGGTTGTGATTCTGACATGAGGGTATAGAGGATGTGAGATTGAGGGATGTTCAGGTTTTATCAGATCTGTATTCCGTCACTGTGGATATTCAAGAGGAATCATGATCATGAGATCACGGGACCTTGAACCGCATTAACACCAACTCGAATATTACTTGATGCGAATATAAATTTTTTTTTTCCGAGTTTCTTCTTCAACATCGCGGAAAGTCTTCTTCTCTCCGAATGCTTCTCAATACACTTGCACGTCGCTCTTTTCTTAGGTCAACTCCTCTCCGTTCTGTTTCTTCATGGTCTGCAGTTCCTGCAGGTCCTCCAGATCCCATTCTCGGTATGTTAGATTCACTGACTGCTTTTTCACTATGATCGGTCTACGAGTATATGAACGAATAATACTCACACATCACTTTCCCGCTTCCAATTCCAGGTGTGACAGAAGCATTCAAAGCGGACAAGGATCCTCGAAAGATTAACCTTGGGGTCGGCGCATATCGGGACGAAAATGGAAAGCCCTATGTACTAGAAAGTGTTCAGAAGGTATGTTCACATTATTATAAACACTACCCTAAATTGATATGTAAGGATTTTTCCAGGCCGAGGAACTCCTAGCTCTTTCCAAGCAAGACAAAGAATACCTTCCCATAACTGGTCTTGCAGACTTCACCAAGAGAGCGGCCCTTCTTGCCTACGGTGCGGAAAGCCACCCCCTCAAGGAAGGCGCTGTAAGCTCGAGTGGTCTCCAACATTCTTCCTAGCTGAACTATGAGATTACAGATATCCGTCACCCAATCAATCTCTGGCACCGGTGCTCTCCGCATTGGCGCTGCTTTCCTTGCCCGTCATTACCCTCATTCCAAAGTAATATATGTACCTGTACCTTCCTGGGGCAACCACACTCCCATTTTCCGTGATTCAGGACTAGAAGTTCGTGGTTACAGATACTTTGATAAAAGCACAGTTGGTCTAGATTTTGAAGGACTTGAAGCTGATCTAGAGGTGACGGTTCAACCTTAATCAATATGCAACCACTTATTTTAGTTGTATCTATACTAGGCGGCCCCAGAGCAATCTATTGTACTTTTGCATGCATGTGCACACAACCCAACAGGTATCGATCCCACACAAGAACAATGGACCAAGATCTCCGACATTGTGAAAGAAAAAAAATTGTTCCCATTCTTCGATATGGCTTATCAAGGTTTTGCTTCTGGTTCTACCGCACGCGACGCATTTGCTCTTCGCCATTTCGTATCTGAAGGACACCAAGTGGCTGTTGCTCAATCATTTGCCAAAAACATGGGACTGTATGGTGAACGTGTTGGAGCATTCTCCCTGACTACAGCAGATGCTGCTGAAAAAGCGAGAGTAGACAGTCAACTCAAAATCGTCATCCGCCCGATGTATTCCAACCCACCTATGCACGGAGCACTAATTGCCAATACCATTCTTGGGGATCCTGCTCTCTATAAACAATGGGAGGATGAAGTTAAAAAAATGGCTGACAGAATTATCAGCATGCGCGAAAGCCTGTATTCGCTACTGACCCACGACCTAAAGACACCAGGTGATTGGGGACACATAAAGAGCCAAATTGGAATGTTCAGGTATGCCCTTCTGTGCTTGTTTGTGAGGGTTGCAGTCGGTGATAGTTTTTTACAGCTTTACTGGTTTGACTGCACCTCAAACCAAGGACCTCGCTGAGAAGGCCCATGTCTACATGACATCCAACGGACGCATCTCAATGGCCGGTTTGAATGGTGGTAATATTGGATACTTTGCGGAAAGTGTAGACGCCGTTGTGAGAGGGAAACTATAAGGTCTTTAGATGGAGCCTACTTTTGTAACGGGATAACGGCTATTAACATAGATGGACTATTTGTTGCTACTAGGGAAGTGAGCTATCTTGACTAACCACTAGCAGGTATAACCTTTCCGATCCCAACACTTCACACACATCTCCACCCACAATTTAGCTTTAAGCTCTCATCCTACAACTCAATTTAATTTTCTTCCCTCCTTTGAACTGCCATAACTATGTCGACCTATTTTGAATCATCTCGCACTTTGTTGCCAAACAGAACTCCCTCACCTGTCATTCCAGGTGCATGGCCTGAGTTTGATGCGGTTGTTAATGATCCCAACAAACTATCAAATCTTTGTGATGTTTTCGCTCTGCCACAAACATCAATCACACAAAGAGCTCATGTCTCCTCTGAAGGACTACCAACTTCCCCCAATAAACAAGGCTGTATGGAGTCCCGTGTTACCCGGCCAAGGATTTCCTCAGTCCAAGTGAGAATTCGCTCAAAAGCATCATACATCCGTGTTGAATGTGTTATAATAACAGAATGCTCCTCCTAACATAGCATATACGAACATGTTATTGTCGGATCCACTTCCTGCTTCCCATTATTCTTCTGGAACATTTGATAGGCAAAGCGGAAGTGAAGTTTCGCATAATTCTGGCCCTTTCGGAGGTAGGGAAGAATGCACTTCCGGTACCCAAGGAGACTCTTATCCCCAAGAAAATGAAATTGAACAGCTTTTCCTGAGCTCCGGTATGTCATAGACTCCATCTTCACGACTACTTGCAGTTCATGATGTTTTACCAGAACTCCCAATGTCTGATAATACATTGTCTCCAATCTTATTCTGGTCGCAGGAGTCTACCCCAGCATCCTCATGGAACCCCCCATGGAACCAATCATGCAACAAGGAACGCCGTTCGCCATGTTTGCAATGCGAGTCGCAGCCGCATTCTTGGGTCAATTACCAGAATTTATCCCAGGAAAGCGTGAGCTTGTGCGATAGATCCCCTAATATGTCAACTAGCTATACAGATATACACCGACCAACAGACAATGTGTTATCACTGGATATTGATGCGGTTGAGCCAGTTAATTATGTGGATATTCCTCATATTCTAACCCAACCGAGCGGCAATGATACTTGGACCCTGGCTCTTTCTGTGATGCCAGTTTCACCATCCGTATCCCTCATAAATATATCACCAATATCAACTACTTCTTCTCGCTCCCCTGTGTCATCTGAGTCTGAATGTCCTAATAGGCTTATCCCAGTTCCGATACCCCATGAAGAGACAAATATCCTCAACCAACGACCTGGTGTACCCCCACGTAAAACAAGCACGACAGATGACGATGCCATTCAACCATTATATATTGTTAGCCCTCCTTTAGTACCCTCGAAGTTTCGACGTGGCTTCGTGAAAAGGTTGAAGAAATTTGGTACAACCGTACGGACATATATCAAAGCAAAAAATGGTAGTAATAATACGCAAAATAATAAAACTCAAGCAAACGAAGGAGACGTGTCCTTCCCCAACAAGCAAATCTCTGGTGGTACCGAAACGAACGAAAGTAAAGATCTTGTATCACAACGACAGAGTCCTCCAACTTTAGTTGTAAGTGAATTCAGACCAGTTGTAGAACCCGGAATTGATATTATACACTAGGCTACTCAGAAATGTGGGGACTGTGTACATGGTACGTACTTTCACTGATAATATTCTTGGGGTGATAAAAAAAGCAATAGGAAATCTGAATATCGAGCGTCACACCCATTCGGACAACCCCACTAGCATTCCGGATAACCAATGTAACATAGAGTCAAAGGCAGCACGGCGATTTTCCTTCCCATTGTTACGTCAAGTTCATTACCCAAAGTCCAGTACTCCCACTCTCACTGCTGTGCCTCAGACAATTGCCCCCCCAGCAAGGCCTAATGTAGTGGACGGGCCTTCTAGGAGCACTTCACAAAATGTCAACCTCTTATCGGATGAGAACCATACTGATCAAGCCAGGGATTTTCAAAATGTCGGATCGACCTATAACACAGCGGATCTACCACTGTTTGTAATGCAGAAACAGAGGCGTCTCTCACTCTCAAGCCTACTGAACATCTCAAAGAGCAAAACCGGACCAGCAACGAACGCCACAACAAGTTCATGGTGTGTTTATCCGTAACATAAATGAAGACTAAGGGAAAAAAAATTGAGCGTTGTACAAGACCCTATAGAATTATAATTCAATTAGGCTTTCTTTCTGTAATTCACACTAGATGATTTGTATATTCATATGTTTAAATCCTCATCTGGATCGTCGTCGTCTATATCGTCCGCTGAATCGGGATCGTAGAAGATAGCAGCCTCCCCAGGGGATGATTGATTCTCTCGCGGTTGACCTAGGCCATTATTTATTAGAATCTCCACAGTACTTCTTAGATATTATATATCAGTGTACCTTCATGAGCATATGGGAGAGGAACGCGCGATCTAGATTCTTGTTGTGAGGGTGATAATGCAAGATTGAAACTTGCAATCTGCGTAGGATTTGGAGCAACCTGTCCGATATGTCAAGATAGATCCGACAAGAATTGTTGGCAAAATCGTACTTCATGTGAAACTTGTCTCGAGAATTGCGAGTCCTTGAGACAATCAAGACCGATCAACTCACATGGAACCTTGCGAAAAACTGACCAGCCTTCTAATTCTCGCTCTATGGCTCTTTTATTACCTGATGTACCAGAAGTCCGTAAAAGGATCTCAAGTACTATCTCTGATGTATTAGTACCACCATCACCACCCTCACCAAACACAAGTCGGTTTATGTCATGTTGTCTCTCGCTAATAGGAAGAAACACGGTCCAAAACTTGGGTGCGGGTGTTACTGGAGGTGGTGGCATTAGATACTCCGTCGCGATGTGTTTAACGAGTGCGGGAGGGTGAGCAGTAATCAAAGCAATGGTTGGGGAAAATGCTGTTTCAATGAGCAAATTTTTTAGTTCATCTTGTTGCAGGACGTGTAGTATAAGACGCGAGGAATCTAAGAAACCGTTACGTTCTCTATTTTTCCAAGTGGTGGTTACAAAACATACCATGACGACTTCTGATGATAGACTGCAGTTCATGGAGGAATTTATGTGTTTCTACTAGCGTCCCAATGTCCGAGGAAAGTGTGCCAACCGAATCTATTGTTACATCGAGTGGTCGCGCAGGGGCTGTTTAGTGTATTCAGAAAACGGACTAATTAAGAAAATGTAATGTACCCTGTTTAATCGCCGTTATGATTTCGTTTCGAACGTCAGGACAAGCATCTTGATATTCTGGTACACGATTTTGCCAGTCAAAAACTTGGACTGACTCTGAAGGAGTATCCTCAACAAGAGACTGTGGAGGATAGAGCAATGAGAAAATTATATGATGTCTTGGCGGCCCTGGGGAATTCTGTTTGACAGTTTCGGTAAGAAAGTGTCGTAATATAGGAAGACTAGATTGTGCGGTGGATGATTGAAAGACAATAAGATGATACCTGTGATACTGGTCTTTGATCACAGATGTAAGGAGTGTCATGGCTAGTTAAGAGTTTTATCATAACATTATTGCTTTAAGTAGTAGATTAACTAAGTATCAGTAGATTGTTCACCATTCCAATCCTTCCTGTTTAACACACGCATTCCCAATTTCCACCCTAAAATTCCTACTTTCTCCGTATACTCTTCCAGTTCAAAACCTGACGTCTTCAGACAGTCACGAATATATGGTACCAGAGGGGAGTCTGGGGCCCTAATCCTTTCTAGTGTACTATCCGCTTTGAAAGCGTACTCTATAGCATGTACTAGTAGATCTTTCTGGACTCCTGCCTTCCTATATAGTTCGTCCACATAAAAATGGCGTATAAGACCGGTGTGTGGTTTATTGGGAGGTTCTTTGTAGTTTTTTTGAGTTCTTTGAGCCAGAGGGAGGAGCATCTGGATGCGCATCCAAAGCAATTAGGCCAACAATGAGACCCCTATATTCTAAAATCCAGAGTCCGGAAGCAGAAGAGTCCGAGTAATAATTTGATAGGTCTTGCATATCTGGACGTTTCAGGACGTCTTGAGTTATCTTCTCGAAGTAGGGTCGATTGATCCTATGTACTCTATTAGACCTATGTAACCAATGACTGAGTGAAATGACATACCAATCAACGAGAAACATCAATGGGACAGCCATGGAAGCAAATGCAGGCAGCATCTTGAGGTACCCAAGAGGGCCGGGATGGCTAGATGGCCACCAATGCATATACTCAACGAATATTGATGAGAGTGCCACCCAGACCGTGATCATAACGGGGTTCGTACACACTTCATTTTCAAAGGTTGTCTGGTCAACAATTATTCACAACAGAAAGTACAACAATATACCTTTGTGGTTCGCGACCGCCAGCGAGTCGAAATTGGCCTTTCCAACAACGAACTTGACTGCTTTGTGATCCTCGGCGGTATACCTGCGAATTTTTGCAACATTGTCCGCCATAATGAGTGTAAGAAGGAAGGGAAAAGATTTTTACATTGAACTATGTAGTCCAGGAACAAACGAGTGATCAGAACTGTCATCATCATCAACACAACGCACGTTCATCTTTTTTATTATTATTAAATAATTATTTATATTTTATTTACTCATCTCATTATCATCAATAACAATCATGCTCATCTCAAAATCTTTTCATGATATCCCTTCAAGTCTTGACAATGGTCGGCCCATCAGGACATTCATTATAGCACCAAATGTTCCTGACTATCCTCAGGCAAAATTTCCGGGTTAGTTCAGCTATTATTCTAATCAATCCACTGTTGCTTCTGGTAGTAATAATTGTACATATATCTAGGTGTTGTAGTCTTCAGGTACTTCTCGTCATTACTGTTATGATGTTCATACAATCACATCTTCAACTAGTGAGATCTACCAAGTTACTGGCCCCGTCGAACGCTTTGCCGGACAAATTGCCAGCCAAGGATTCATTGTCGGTAAAAGAGTATCAACTATGTATGAATGCCAATCCTGAGAGTGCCTCATAGCCTGCCCATCTGTTTATCATGAATTTGAAGGACCAGAACCAATTCCTTATGATGTTGAGGGTGATTTAGATTGTTATCTCACTTCAAGTTTTATCTTAATCGGTTCCTTATCTAGGCACAGACAGGGGCAATAACTATAAAGTGGGTCACAAAACTTTCGTACAACTCTTTGTACTTTAGTTCAATGAACCGATCAGATTGAGAAAACCGTTGCAGCTTATGATGAGGTAAATTTCAAATGCAAATGTGCAACTTTGCGAATGCTTGATATCTTCAGGATGCGACATTATCGGTCGATCTTTTAATGTCCTTGCCAAATTGCAATGGACGGATCGCAGGTATGCCTTGATTTCTATAGTACCCGCTATGTTACTTACATGGGTATCACTTAAAAGTGACTGGGATGTGTCTTGGCGGCCATCTTGTACGTATCTGCTGTGCTCTTTAATGAACAATTTAAACAGCTTACGAACTTTCATAGGCTTTCCGGGTGAGTGAAGTTTATATCTCAAATATGAAATCTTGCTGACCTCCCTTCGAAGGCTGCATTTGATCCTCGAGTTATGGCCAGTGTGTGTTTCTTTGCGACCGATATCCACACCGCAACCCTAGGTAAAGGCAAGAACGACGATACGCTTTCTCGCGTTCGAAATGGTGACCTTACAGGAAAAGGCGAACTTGTTGTATGTTAGATTCAGCCTATAAAGAATTTGTCTCTATCAGTTGTTAACTCCTCTGCAGATGATCTTTGGGAAACAGGTGCAAATCATATGTTATGTTAAATATGCATATTTTTTCACATATACATATGTAGGATACACATGTCCCACGAGCCGGACGTGACTTGATTAGAACTGCTCTCGAGGATGCGCAAGTACCTTCTTCTGTGAGTATACCTGGTCTTCTCGAGACCAATTGATTAATGCACCACTCCACTTGTCAGTTTTTGGAAGTACAAGCACAACATGCATTTATCAGGGATGAACAATCAAAAGGACGATGGGATGCTGCCCTTACAAGATCTCTCTTCTCCTTCATGATGGAAGTATTCGAGAGAACCGTTGGGCGAGATCTTGGTCCCAAAAGAGGTCTACAGAGAGAACCAGAACATGTATGCTAAGTGCGGCACTGCGTGGCCTGTCAGTGGAAATATCCATCTCAAATAATGCATCCCGCATGTAAAAACCAGAGCGCTTGTACAAATTCATTTATACACTATGTAACAAAAATTGAAGAATACATGGCATGAACCTTATCGCGCTTTTGATACCGCTGTCGAGGGTCACTCGACAACACACTGTAGTTATCGTTACCGTGAATACAAGTCATAATGTGATAGCAATGATACGCTTTGCATGATGAGTACCAATGTGTAAGAAGCAAAGAAAAATAAACGAGACACAGATGAAAGAATGATAGTG
The DNA here is from genome assembly GCA_009739215.1 of Floccularia luteovirens. Classification (NCBI taxonomy): domain Eukaryota; kingdom Fungi; phylum Basidiomycota; class Agaricomycetes; order Agaricales; family Squamanitaceae; genus Floccularia; species Floccularia luteovirens. Next base: position 1,536,218 of record VSJF01000001.1, read on the forward strand.
AGATTCTACATCTAGTTTACTTCTTCTTGGCAGCCTTCTCGGCGGACTTCGTCACTATGGAAAAATGGACATATGAGCGGTCAGTCTCTGTAAAATGAAATGGACTAACCCTTTCCGCTGGACTTGCTAGTCTTCTCAACACTTTTGATGATACCGACAGCAACTGTCTGTCTCATGTCACGAACGGCGAAACGACCAAGAGGGGGATAAAGGTTGTAGCTCTCAACACACTAGTAGTTAATTAGTCAGACAACTTGCCAAATACACTGGATTGACTCTGCATACCATGGGTTTACTAGGAACGAGTTTAACGATAGCGGCATCACCAGACTTGACTGATTTCGGTGCATCTTCGATGGATTTACCTGTCCGGCGATCGATCTTTTCAATGAGTTCAGCAAACTTGCAGGCGATGTGAGCAGTGTGGCAATCCAAGACGGGGGCATAGCCAGCACCAATCTGACCAGGGTGATTGAGGACGATGACCTGAGCGTTGAATGATGCGGCTTCCATTGCGGGGTCATTCTTAGAGTCAGATGCGACATTTCCACGACGAATATCCTTTACAGACACGTTCCTATGATCGAAAGTTAGTAAATATGCTATTTTACGAGCAGGAAAACATACTTGACGTTGAAACCGACGTTGTCACCAGGGTTACCTTGTTCAAGTTGTTCGTGATGCATTTCAACGGATTTGACTTCAGTGGTGACGTTGGTAGGGGCAAAAGTAACAACCATTCCAGCCTTAATGATACCAGTTTCAACACGACCGACAGGCACAGTTCCAATACCACCGATTTTGTAGACATCCTGGAGGGGAAGACGGAGGGGTTTGTCAGAGGGTCGGACTGGTGGTTCAATGGCATCGATAGCATCGAGGAGGGTCTTCCCCTTGACGACACCGGCCTTGTTTTCTTTTGTCCAGCCCTTGTACCATGGCATGTTGGGAGACTCCTCCAACATGTTGTCTCCGTGCCAGCCAGAAATTGGCACGAATGCAACGCTCTTGGGGTTGTAGCCAACCTTCTTGATGAAGTTGGAAACTTCCTTGATGATTTCGTTGAAACGGTCCTCACTCCACTGTATGAAACAGTCAATATACTGTTGTATTAAAAAAATGGATTTATGTACTTTGGTAGTGTCCATCTTGTTTACAGCGACAATAAGTTGTCGTACACCAAGAGTGAAAGCAAGGAGAGCGTGCTCGCGAGTCTGGCCATCTTTGGAGATACCAGCTTCGAACTCACCGGTACCACCGGCAATGATGAGGATAGCACAATCGGCCTGAGAAGTTCCGGTGATCATGTTTTTGATGAAATCTCGGTGTCCGGGGGCATCAATGACCTTATGACACATGTCAGATAAAAACTTCCACAAAGTAAGACATTTATGAAGATACACACGGTAACCATGAATTTGGGGGTTTCGAATTTCCACAAGGCGATATCAATAGTAATACCACGCTCACGTTCAGCCTTTAGTTTGTCGAGCACCCAAGCTGTGATGTAATATTAGAACACCAATGGGATAAGAATGGCAAAGAGAATCAAGCTCACCATACTTGAATGAACCTTTGCCAAGTTCAGCGGCTTCCTTCTCGAATTTCTCAATGGTACGCTTATCAATACCACCGCACTTGTAGATCAAGTGGCCGGTGGTGGTGGATTTACCAGAGTCGACATGACCAATGACTGTGAGGGTCGAGTCGGGTTAGATAAAAGATTGATCTAGAGAAATCGATAAGATAGGGGAACCCACCGACGACGTTAACGTGAAGCTTTTCTTTTCCCATGACGAGGTTCTGTGAAGCGATTAAGATCAGATTTAAAATGACAGTGAGATGGGATTAGTGAGAGATAAGGGAAATCGATGAAGTTCATCGAGAGGACCAAGAGGAGATCCATTGATGAGAAGAGTTGAATAAGAAAAGAAAAGATGCTACGATAAAAAAGAGAAAGAGAAAGACATACTTATATGCTTTATAAAAGGTGAGGAAAGGGAGGGAGATGGTGGTTGGGGAAAAGAGAGAGGACAAGAGAAGTTTGTTCTAGTTATACTCGCTGTGAACCAAAATTTTTTTAATCGATAGAGATTTGATGGCTGATAAATTCCGGCCTATCTTCCCGGTACATCCCGCATCTCCGTCCGGATGACTCATAATTTGTTAATACATCGGTTATACACAATATTTACTACAGCTCATATGCCCCATCCTCCATTCCCCGCCAAGAATCGGCATTGTAGTATTTTCTCAAACGTTGGCCGTGATCCAACATCTACTTGTAAGCATGCTCGAACAAGCGCCGCCGCATCACCCAATGCACCGCCTGTGTCGTTTTCTTGGCCCTCTCCTTCCTTACCATCTGCGCATCGCTCGTCCAATAATATCGTTGCATTAGCGAACGGAGACTCAAGCCCATCTTGCGCCTCTGCTGCAGTCATGAAGGGACATTCACCAACAAGGAGAACGAAGGCAACAACTCCAAATGCCCAAACATCTTGTTCTTTTCCGTAATATCTCTCACCACGAAGGATCTCAGGGCCAGCATAGTCAAGTCTGATAAATTCATCAGCGAGTTAATAATGAATATCTGGTACCATAAAACGAACTCACGTTCCGCTAAATGTGTCCCACCCGCCCTTTTTGACCAGCCCTGAACTTCCAAAATCTATCAAGATGCATTTACCTTTTGGCCCTAGCACCACGTTTTCATCTTTCACATCGCGGTGAACTGACGATTTTAGTCAGTTTAGTTGTTACCCTTTATACATGTACAGAGACGTCACCTATTCCCTGAGCATGAAGGAAGCATAAAGCATCCGCTATTTGACCTAGATAACTTCGTATCTGGCCAGGTGGCAATCCATGTGGGTATGTCTCCACAAGATCAAAAAGATCAGAAGGCGGCGAGGGTTCATTGGGTAAATGTTCTGGTGTCGTTGAAGGCAACAGGAGGTAGTAGTAGTGGTTATCTTCGAAAAAGTCCTGCAAAGGACAAATATTGGGATGGCCTTTGACTACCTTCCCTTCTTCCCAATTATCATCATTTGTGTCAGAGCCATTTTTTCCTCGTTGTTCTGAATAAAATCTAGAAGGATCCCATGGCCGACGAGATGGTAAGACATAAGAGGTGTTTGATATTGCGGACATGACATAGATTTCTATGGGAATTGTTCCATGAACTGGATGTTTTTTCCAACAGTCTGCCAGTATTCGTGATTTAATGACTTGTTTGATAACCAGCGGGGGCTTTAGGTGCATAATGAACAAGATGACAAGGTGACAGTATAATCGCTGTGCTTACTCCGAGTGATCCGTCTGCGGAGATCTCTCTACCACGCTTGACGAGACCATAGGCACCTCTGCCGATCTCGCCTTCTATTAAAAATTCGGAAATATTGCGGCCACCAAGAAAGGACTGGTGTTCAGAGGACGGTGATGGAGCACGGGTGCTTGCTGCAGTACTGAGAAAACTGCCCCCACTGCTGGTCCGACGCAAGCTCTGAGGTAACAAGGACGGAGGTGAAGGAGGGTCTATTTCTATAGGAGCAATCGATACGCGGCCGGCGATGAGAGAAACACGCTGTTGAGATGAGCGACGGCGAGGCCGTGTAGAAGTAGCAGAATGGGGGGTGGGGGAACGATATGAGCCGTTAAGTGATGGATTAGGGGAAGCAGGGGTAGATTGTGACGAGGAAGGGATATGAATAGAAGAAGGTGGTGACATTATTAGTAATGAAGTAGAGGAAGGAAAGGCGGGAGATGTGGGAGACGATGTAGAGCGAATGATCGATGGATGATTGTCTACAAATGCGTGGTGGTGTTTGCGAATATGTGCATCTTCTAGTTTTGCATCGAAATAGGCATCAGGACGAGGAGAACGCGGGATGGAATCTAGCTTTTGTAAGGGCGAAGAATTTTCGTCAGTGTTGTTCCAGTGGAAACCGCGGCCAATGGAGGTAACACCCCAGCTACCAACGCTTGTTGGGTAAAGTTTAGAAGGTAGTGGTGGGGTTGACCAGTCGTCGTCATCAAAGGTGCAACCGACAGTAGCAGTAGATAGCATATAACACGGAAGACAAGAAGGACAGTGCAGCGCTGTTAAGTGAGAAAGATGGTGGTCAGCAATGAAAACACAGCACGGAGAGCCTGTGGTGCACTTCCTCAATCTCGACAGTCCTCTCAGTCTCTAACGCCCTTCTCACGTGTCTTATACACTCCCCGGGGTCTCTGCTTACGTGACCACACCTTTCCCAATTATTCTCTCAACATCATCGTCAACACCGTCGTCCTCAAGCAAAACTATCCGTGAGTATCTCACCCCCTCTCCGTTCATGATATACCCAGCTTCAATTGGGTGATCCACCACCGGTCTCACCTGCACATTCATGCATTTTTGAGCTGGATGGTCCTCTGCCTAACCGGATTACGTCCAAAAATTCTGACAAAGTCCTTCCTCTAGCACTTCATGGCCGTCAAGATCCCAATCGTCAAAAAGCGCACCACTAAATTCAAGTCAGTAATGTACAACAAATGCCCTCAGGCCATCTAATCTCATTCATATCCAGACGCCACCAGTCGGATCGTTATCATGGTGTGAAGGAGGCTTGGAGAAAACCAAAAGGTATTGACAACAGGGTCAGGCGTCGATTCAAAGGCCAAACACCCATGCCCAAGGTATGCTTGAATATCTGGCCCCCAATAACTTACACCAAGTTTCACTAGATTGGATATGGCAGCAACAAAAAGGTGAATACCCTTCTGAACATCCCAGGGTTATAACCAATAATTGATCTATCTCAGACACGCCATCTCCTTCCCAACGGCCTCAAAAAATTCCTTGTAAATAACGTTCGGGAAGTTGACCTTTTACTGATGCACAACAAATCGTTCACCGCGGAGGTTGCACACAACGTTAGCAGCCGAAACCGGACTGCTATCATTGAAAGGTTTGTTTCCCCTTACTTTCTTGCTCTTGGGTGATTGGACCTTATAAAAAACACTATAACTTCTAGAGCAAAGGTATTGGGCGTGAAGATCACAAACATTTCTGCTCGTCTTCGGTCGGAGGAGTAGATTATCGATTTCTTCCTACGCTTTCATACACATGTACTTCCCGTATGCTCAGAAAAACTACTATGCAACTCAAGCTTATGGGTCCTTATATAGTCCCGGAAAGGGATGCTGAATAATATAAATCAGGAATTACAATTTGACAATTAATTATTAAATCTCATCTCAGCCTCATCGCCTATAATCTACGTACAATGTTAAGCACAAGTACAACGCAAGTCTCTACATATGCCCATTACTGACTTCCTTTACTCAATATTTTCCACTAGTTCAAGAAATGTCAGGGCAGCATCTCATGCTGGTAGTTGGTACATCGCAAATCGTACGTAAAGCCTCGATACATCCGCTCATCGGATTATCAATATCGTCTACATTCTCTTTAGCCACAGAATTGGATGCTCAGTTAACTGGTTTCTTGGCTGAGGTTAATCCATCCGATGACCCATACCCAATCAAACGCTGCAAGGCTATCATTGCCCCGTCAGGACCTCTTATTCGTGTTCGATTTCACTCCATAAGCTAATCGATGTGCCAGACATGCTGGATACTCATACAGTGGTCGAACAGCAGCATGGGCTTACAAGGCCATTGATACAACCGAAATGTAGCTTCCACAGTCGATGTAGTATATGATCAAACACTCGCTAATTTTGTCTTGTTTCTTTGCAGCAAGCGTGTATTTATATTGGGACCCTCACATAAACTTTATCTTTCAGGGTGTGCACTACCGGACACCGTAGAGTATATGACACCTATTGGGTCCCTTCCTCTCGACCTTGACGGTACGTCCACCCCCATATATTATGTGCAAAACAAGCCTTTCTGACAGACAACTGGTTTGCATGTACAGCGATCAAAGAATTGCAAAAGACCAATAAGTTTGTAACGATCTCTCGTGAAGACGACGAGAATGAGCACAGTCTTGAAATGCATCTTCCATATATCCGCAAAATTTTCGAGGGGTATGCATTATTCCTATCATCAACTTTGTTAACCGAGCGAGTTCCATAGGAAAGACGTCAAGATTGTTCCTGTAGTTGTAGGCGCTTTATCAACGGAGAAAGAATCTGAATATGGTTCCATCCTCGCTCCATTCCTTGCGAGGGAAGATACATTTTGTGTCGTCTCCAGTGATTTCTGTCACTGGTATGTTCCATGTTCCGCCACTCGATCTTACAAATAACACTTCTCGTCAGGGGAACACGTTTCTCGTATACATACTATTATCCAGATAACGAAAGCGCGAGTGTGCGACTCTCAGGTGGTATCGCACCGGATCCGAATTATTCCATCAGCACGTCCATATCAAGGCTTGACCACGAAGCGATGGAGGTCCTCACGTTGCCTCCAGGGACGGCAAGAGCTGCACAAATCCGGTTTGCGGAATACCTTGCAGAAACGCAGAATACAATATGTGGTCGACATGCTATTGGTGTTATTTTCGGTGCGATGGGAGCTCTAGCTAGGGAGGGAGGGGGTGGCTCGCAGTGTGTCAATTGGGTGCGATATGAGCAAAGTAGTGCATGTGTTACCATCAAGGATTCTAGCGTTAGCTACGCAAGTGCATGGATAGAGTATTGAATATCCACAATGCAAGGAGAAGTTTACCGTGAGTTATAAAATGTACATTGTGGAATAAACATGAGCATTATCCGGTATAGGAATGATAAGTATCTAGTTAGAGATTGCTGCAGATTTGCACCTGAGCACCCGCAGTAGTGTCTACTTCATTTTCTGTACCAGGAACTCCAGGATCCTCAATGACCTATATATAGGTCATGGTTTATCAGGGATAGTTCTTTTTCATGTAAAACGGAACCCACCCGTCCATGTTCAACTTCAATATCCTCAAATCCCCATTCTCTTTCCGGACCACCTTTGAGATGTGTCCCATCAGCAAGAAGCAAGGGTACCCACGTGCGCGCCGAGTCCTTGTTCGGAATAAATACGCTCAGGGAGCAACAACCTACTCTTAGCGGGAGCTCTGGCTCTCTTGTGAGAGATCGGGCTAGCGTGATCACGGTCGCTGCGTGCGATACAAGCAATACACGCTTATGTGTAGGGGTCGGGTTGGAAGCCTCTTGACCTCCACCTGGGCCCTCGGGAAGCCGCCGAACAGTTTCGTGCATGAATGCGTTCAGAAAGCCTTCCGAGCGCTCGTGAACTTGAGCTACATCTTCGCCTGTACGAGGTGTTAGCCATAGAGATGTCCACGACGGGTCGATCTCAGGGAAAAACCGCTTTAATTCAGATGCAGGCGCCGGACGAGGATGTAGACCGGTGCCAGGGGCGACCGGAGAATACCATTCTGCAATGCCTAGGGCGACGTGGGAATGAAAATGGAGGTGCAACGATACGATGAGCTATTGATCTTACCATGTTCTACAAATATTGGGAGGCCAAGTGCCTGGGCGGTCGGCTGTGCAGTTTGCAGGCACCGGTCTTCGGAGGTGGAAATTATAAGGGAAAGATTTTATATTTTGAGAGTGAGACTAACAGTATGGTGAAGAAAAGATTGCAGTGGGGCGCTCATTTTCCGGGAGAGAAATGAAGTAAGTGGCTAGCTCTCGGGCTTGTGTCTATGAGAAGTGCACATATTGGTTGTGAGCCTTAACAGTAATAACTTAGGACGCTACTCACTTCGCCGTATGCAGCCAGCGGAGGATCGCGAGGGAGGCCAGTTACACTTTGCCTGTCGGCCCAATAATATTATATTTTGGGCGATTCAATAGAGATAAGAATAAGCACCATGTAGAAGTAATCCAGTTAAGTCTGAAACCTGTTTCACGGACAGTTAGCAAGAGTCTACCATCGATCATTGAAGGCCCTAGTTACCATGCCGAGCAATGTATATCTTCTCAATCATCGATATCGCAGTGGTAAGATTGCATAAAGCGAAGCAATGTCACATCCGTTAGGCAATCATTATCGATATTCAGTACTCAGTTGCCGAATTCGCTTAAAAACTCTCGGTGCCATGTCAGGTAATTACGGATTCGTGGACAGTGTGTAACAAAATTCAAAGGCTCGCTTTTTAGGTGGGATCGTACTCAAAAACTAAACACTCCATCACGTATCAAGTGTTTTTTTTTTTTGGATTGTCATGAATTTCATTCATTGATCATGACAGCAAAAAGAAAATATTGAGCGAAAACAAGACAAGGAAACAGAAACAGGTGATTCATTAGAATATATGCAACATGGAAAAGATATGAGCAGAACGAAATTGGCGGAACCAGCAGGAGAGATACAATGGAACTGATGGAAATTGCTGACAACCCACAATATCATGATTTTAATTTTGTGTCAACGACAGTTAGCTATGGCATTTTATGCCAATGATGGGAAGGCAGTTTGATCATCGACATTGATGGTGGTGTTGGTACCGTTCTGACGATCACGCGCGCCGCCGCGGCCACGGCCACGTCCACCTCTGTCTCCTCCACGATCTCCTCCACGATCTCCACGGCCCCGTCCGCGACCGCGATCGGGGCGTTCAAAGCGGGCATCGATTTCGAGGAAGACTTTGTCTTCCTTCTTGGTGCGGGCCTTGGGAGCTGCTTTCGTCTTTTAAAAGATAAGTGCGAGATCAATATCTGCAAGGTAATCAGCCAGACCTTGCCAACAAAATATGCATTGTCCTCTTCGCCTTTGGTAAGAGGAACAGCATCTTTCCAAAGGTTAGAATCTGCGCCTTCATTCGCCTGGCGAGTGTTCTCTAGCTTAGGAACGGTGGCTTCTTTCTCCTTCTGCTGTGCAAGATACTGATCTAGAGTAAGAGTGTTGTCCTCTTCCTCGGGCTCTCGTTCTCTACGGGAACGGCCCTCACGTTCCTGTGTAGGTGATTCTGCCGTAGTTGCACCAGCATCTGGTGGAGCACCCCACGCGTCAGCAGAGCTTTCAGTAATACCCCAACCATCATCGACAGCATTATTCGCAGCGACTGCATCAGTGGCAGCGTCCTGAGTGGCAGCTTGCTCAGTCTTGAACTCTGCATTGCCGTCATCACCACCCCATGATTGATGGATCTTCTTGTCTGAGTCGCTTTGGTTGGATATAAGCGAGAGAAGTGAGACGATGGTGTATACACTTACGTCTTGCCGGTTTGGCTGTGCTTATCGAAGGGACGACGTCCACCACGAGCGGCACCTCTGCCACGTTCACCCCTACCTCTGCCACGGCTGCTGTCAACTGGAGGAAGTGGGGTGAGTACTGTTAATTAAAAGGAAATAGGTTAAACCGATCAACATTTTCTCTGGCTTTCCGCAGAAGGTTCTTCGGTGGTTTGAACTTGATTTTGATCCTTTGTTGCAAGTTTTGCACCGCCGCGAGCATAGTATTTGCCTCCACGAGAAGCTGGTCCGACCCTAGGCTTTTGAGTGCCGCGGGTAGGAGGAGGGACCGGAGCAGAAGTGGCCTTTGGTGGTGGAGGGGTAGGTTGAGATGAGTCCTCATCTAAAGTGCTTTAGATGAACAAAAAAGGGGGAAAGAAAGGTGAAGAAAGTGAGCTCACCGTCAAGAATAGAGAAAGGGTTTTTTGTGGCCACCGACATTGTTGACGGGGCCCTTTTGGTGGAGGGAAGTGAGTATACGAAGGTTGGCAGCGACTGGGGACTGGCAAAGAGATGTGGACAGTAATGGCAGACCCCGAAGAAGGGAGCTTTCCGGGGTCTCAGCCACTAAATAGGAACTGTACAGTTTCTGGGAATGCTTGCCTATAAAACCACAGCGGCGGGAGTCAAAGTCTAACGCATAATGCACGGCTGTCGAAAAGCATCTCGACGAGGGCCTGTGCACCGTTTAGGATTGCGCGGGCCGATGACCTTGAGACCGTCATGACTAGCTGGAGAACGAAGATGGGATTGGATATGGGTGCGGTAGGTCCGTGCGCAAGCAGCGGATGGCCGTTTGTGGTCGCCGCATGGGCTGGTCGCAATGTCTGATCGTACAATTAGAAAGGCATATAGTCGAGTAGAGTAGCGAGGAGATCTTGTGTAATTCAATCAATGTTCTTCTCTACCCATCACATGTCCCTCTTGAGCTGACAACCACACCTCTTTCTTTCTCCACCATGCCCTCACGTCGTCTCGACATCAATTCTCTTCTCTGCCATGACAGCCGTTCCTCACCGTCTCCCCACAATGCCCCATCTCCTCCCCCTCCTCATCATCATACCCCCGCATCTACTAGCCCGCGCCAGTACACAATGCGCTCACCGCAGCTAGTACAATCTGGGCAGTCTCCCCCTTATCTTGGCCTTGATGCCCTCGTTCATGCTGCAGCAGAGGAAAGGAGACGTCTTAGCAACGGCAGTTCATCAGAAACCCTTCCAGACGACCAACATCGTCGCTTTGACATAACTCGCTCCCCCCAATACCAGCCCCTCCCTACGACTCCCCGCCTACATCATGACCCATACGTCCGCAGCCCTCAACAAGTATTTCACCCTCGTCCCATTTCCTTTGAACACCAGCAGCAGCAACAACAACAACAGCACCACCATTCTCAACCCCAACCCCAACCCATCCGGCAGCAGCTCTATCACCACGAACGTCGGGTCTCGGACGAATCCCGTGTGCGTCTCAGTCCAGTTGATTCATTTTCTCAGCGCCCGTCTCCCTCCCCTTATATTCTCCCCCTTTCTTCTCCCCGTTCTCGTTTTGAAGAAGAGCAGCTACAACGACAGATGCAGACTCGCCAGCGTCAACACGAACAGATGTTACAGGATGAGCAGTTGTACCACCACCACCAACTTCATTTGCAGCAACAGCAACAGCCGCAACACCATGAGTCTCATCATCAGCAAATTTTACAAGAGCGCCAATATCTTCGGAATCTCCACCAACGTCAGGAGATTCAGCAACAACATCTCCAAGAACTTGCATTACGCCGTATCAGTCCACCTTCACCAATGCAACAAATCGAGCTCTCCCCTCGCAGCCCTCTACCCTCTACATCTGCACGCCGGCCAGACCCTCTTCTCTTCCCTTCCCCTCCTGTAGCCCAAATGAAAGATGATGAATCTACACGTCCAATCAAAAAACAACGTTATTCTATATCTCCAGTTCGTTCTACAGTTTCGACAACCCCTATGCATATACCAGAAGTCACAGATCGTCTGGCAAGGGAGCGAGACAAGATGGTTTTTGGAGAGTTGGGCTATGGACGAGTGATATCTCCTGTGACCCCTCAACTATTGTCAACATCTGCTCCTTCCCTTGCACCTATATCTGCTGCCCCGAGACGTCCTGGATCAGGTGGTGGCCGTCGGATAATGGCGGTGGCAGACCTTGTCACAGGAGGAGCGGAAAGAGAACCCCCTAGCAGTAGCGGACTTTTTGGCGACGTATCGAAGGACCGTTCAAAGGAAAAAGAAGTACATCGCTTACCAAGTTCAGTTGGTAGGCGTTCACCACCTGGGAGTGCTGCAGGACGTGCAAAAGCTGCAAGGAAGATTGTCGATGAAGGTACAAAGACTATGCTTGAAAATGATAAACAAGATGGACTTGGTCTCGATAAACGTGAAGCAGTTGTAGGAAGACGCGATCTGGGATTCGCTACATTATTGTCATCCCCCACTGTGGAGAAAGTTACGGAGAGTGTTTCCGTTCCGGTAGATCAGGTTCGTAATACCCCTGAAACCACCACCCAGATCAAGGAGGAGAATAGGTCATCCCTGAACCGCTTGCTTGACGTTCAAATTGAGGAAAGACGGATGGTTGAAGTGAGGGTGGAGGATCCTACGCTTGAACAAAGAGCGAGGACCAGACAGGACATCCGGCATCTATCTCCTGCCCGGACCTCGAATTCGGAAAATCAAGTTGATAGTCACTCACAGCTGAAAGACGACAAATCTCTAGCTACAAAATCCCGACCAAGGACATCTGACTCTTTCAAAATACCAGAACCAAAGACTGTCGCTCATATACCTTCCCGCGGGTCTCTGCAGTATAAACGCCATGAAGGGCTAGTGCAGAAGACACCAGAGAATGCCTGCTTACAAGCGAAAAAGGAAGAGGAAGAGGAGGAAGAAGACGCGCACGAGTGGTTCCTTGAACACTGGCAAGACCCTGCACCCGAACGCCCACCTTCCGTTCCTAATCGCTCGACAGCTCAGTCCGGTTCCGCTGGTCCGTCTGACCCCCCAGGCACCGTGCAATTAGAGAGGAACAAGAGTCCAAACTTATTGCAAGCGAAGAGTCCGCTCTCACCAAACCCAAAGGATGTCGTGCAGGAGGTATCTGTGCCAACGTCCAATAACACAGTCCAAATAGAGGAAGTGGACACTTTAAAGTCCGAAGTAACTATTGCACATGAGGAAGAGTTGGATGCTACGGGTGCCCTGGAACAGGAATTGGAGGATGCTGCAGCCCTGGAACAAGAAATTCAAGATGCTGCAGCCCTGGAACGGGAGCTGGAAGAATCTGCAGCCCTGGAACAAGAGTTAGAAGCACTTATCAGCGCTCCTGGGACTACCAGCAAGCCCGAACTGCCAACGCAAATGGACGTCGATGTCGACCAAGCTGTGGCAGAGCTTGTGGAAGAAACCCTTGGCGGGGATCCAGCCAAGGATGATGATAAGACAAAGACTCAGCAATTTCACTCCCGAACTAAAGCCTTGGAAGTTGAAGTCGAAGACGAGTTACTTAGTCTCGTGGATGATTGCCATCCACAGTCTGCGTCACTTCGTCGTAACCCTCTAAAGCCATCAGCGTTACGCATAGAGGACGAAGGTACACATACAATAGCACCCTTAGGACCCGTATCTATCGCGACAACCTCCTCTGCGCCAATATCTCCTGCTGTTCGACCTTCTTCTGCGCGGTCTCCATCTGAAAGGGCTTCGATGCCACCACCCTCAATGCACGCAATTGTGGCTAAAGATAAGGAAGAAAGTAAGAAGAATGAACGTTTGGGGAATGTTACTGCTTCTGTCCCCGTCTCCACTGCTAAAAAGAAGGACAAGGAGAAAGAGAAAGAGAAGGAAAGGGAGAAGGACAAGGACACAGAGAGAGAGAAAGACACATTAAAGGATAAGGATTCAAACGCGAAACTCGCTGCAAAGGTGTGTTTTAGGCTTCTGTGATACAGGTATCAGTTTACTGATTGCAAGGTACTGAAGACTAAATCAAAAAGTTCCAACGCAACTTCCATAAAACCGCGTACTGTGAAGTCTACGGGTACCAAGACAAAAAAATCTACAGAAGTTGTTCCTACAAAGAACGTGAAGGCTCCTGCCCCTCCCACAAGTGTTCGTAAAAATACTTCACGCTCGCGTTCAGCATCTGCAATGCCAGTAGATGCTGCAGGATTATCAAGCAAGGACGACGTTGAAAAACAAGAGGAAGAAGAGGACGAAGGCCCCGAAAATGAAGACGACAAACTGTACTGTGTTTGCAAAACTCGCTATGACGAAGATAGGTTCATGATCGCATGTGATAGGTTGGTATTCAAAAAGAATATTGGTCTACGTTAATAGTGACAACTCTTATCAATAGGTGTGACGAGTGGTATCACACACAATGTGTAGACATGCCTGATCTTGAGGTTGATTTAGTCGACCAATTCATATGTCCCCCTTGTGTAGAAAGTATGTGGAAATTTGCCATCTTCACTACTCGTATTGACAAAGATTGCAGAAAACCCACATTTGTCCCTTCGCACGACGTATAAAACTCGTTGTCTTTTTGGGTTGAAGCATGCCGATCCAGACTCTTCGCGAGCATGCCATCGTCCAGCGCGGGGCGCTTTTTCCAAATACTGCTCTGATGAGTGTGGCGTACGTTACATGCAAATGCGCATTGACGCATGGGCCCGCAAGGGTGGAAAACGTGACAAGCTATGGGAGAGTATTCGTGGAGCTGAAAGACGAGAAGGCGTAGTAGTGTGTGCACAAGAAGTGGCGGTGTGCCAGCTCGACAAACCCGCACTCAAACCCATCCCCAAAAGCGAGGGCGACGGCAGCCTCCATGTAAAAATGGATGGGGAAGGATGCAAGCAAAAAGGAAACGGAGTCGACCATAATATAAAAACTCACATCAAGCCGAACATTGGTAATAAATCGCCCACGATTCAGGAGGTGACCCCTCATGTGCGTAAGGGTGAGCCGGGTCATAGGCCAAAACGCGAACGTGTAGAGCGCGAAGCCGAACGCTTACGTGGTTTACTTGACCAAATAGTGAAATCTCGCGAAGAGATCAAGAAAGGTTTGGAAGTTGTTGTTTGGCGCGAACGCCTTCTCGAACTCGCAAGTGAGCGCGCGGAGAGCATTGGTCAGTGTGGATGGGACCAAAGGCTATGTTTCGGTGACGAGGAATGGGCAGATTTTGGTGCAGGAGTATTGGAAAGCTACGAGGAGGTTAAGGCTGAGAATAAGGATGAAGAAAATGGCACGGATATGCCTGTTGATCTCGAAAATGAAGGGGAGGGAGAATGGTGGTGCCCTGGCAAGAAGATTTGCGATCGTCATGCAGGGTGTGTATATAATCATATATAAATAGTCATGTTTTATTGATCTTGCATTTACAGGTGGCAAGCGGTCAGATTTAAAGACGTTTGCAAAGAGAAGGAGAAGAAGGAAGAGGCATTATTGAAGCTTACTACTCGCGAACGTGAAATTCGGAAGCGCATAGAGGACATCACAGATCCCCTTGGTCGCAATCCGAAGGTCACATCCGCGCCAAGTCCTCTCAAACCAGCCAATTCTAAGCATCTTAAAGGTAGAATTATGAGCGACTCCCTCAAAAGAGGGAAGAAACGCAAAAACATTTTTTCGTAATTAGCTATTGTATTTTTTTTGATGTTCATTGAGCGCTTTACATGTACCACACTTTGTTCGCTGATTGCTTTGTTTTCTCATCTATACAGACGGTCTCAATTTTGATATAATAAGCGATGGTGGTGATACAGCCAACGTCCCAAATGATAACATGGTAATTACATGACTATGGTCGCACAAATATGCGGCGAACTCATATCATTTCTCGCATCACAAGCTAACACATCCTGTTGATACTCTAATACCCATCACCTTCACCACCCTCTTTGCAGAACCCATTTTGCTCATACAATATCTGTGATTTGATGTCCTCTCGTTCCTTCTTCACTTCGGCATCATGCTTGTGATGGGGTTCCAGTGCACGGTAATCGACTTGTTTTAATGGGATATCATCTTCTCTATCTAGGTCCTAGTAGGGATGTGAATATGAGTACTAGGTGTCCAACCATAAATTTTGGTGACCGATCACGTACAATTTCTCCAAGAAGGACAACGTTTTCACCACGAATCAAGAAAAGGCCATGCCAGCTTTCTGCAAATGCGTTTCCATGATATATCCGTTCGACAGTATCTTCGAGTACAAGATTAGCTAGCATATATAGGTGAATAGGCCAAGTTAAATAAGAAAAGTAGCAAAAGGGCTGGCAAAATGACCCACCAAATTGATCATAAGAACGCAGAACACCGTGCAACTTTCTCCCATCACGTAGGATGACAAGCATCTTTCCTAGGCGAGTCGAGAGTGACGAAGAGAAAACGTCAAAGTTGTAAAATATGGGAATATGGCGTGTTCAGGAAGTGGTGCAGCAGGTGACTTGGGGGGTAGACGTACTGTCCACGCAATCTACCAAAGATCCCGAAGTCGTGAAAGGGATTAGTGAGTCCATAATAAAAGAAGCTGCTCTTGTTGTGAGAAGCTCTCGAGTGTATATTGTTCTGGAAAGAAAGAAATGTGTCGTTCACTGTGTTTTCCACGTGACAACCATTTTGCTCTCCCAAATCTGTTTTGCTTACTACTGCTTACACATTGCCGTCATTGTAAGCATAGCTGGAATGGCCGAGTCGTTAAGGCGAGTGATTTGAATTATCAAACTTATCACTTGGTGTTTCACCGCGTAGGTTCAAATCCTGCTTCCAGCGAAATTTTTGTACATTTTCTATATTCATATCCTCACAATAGATGTACGCTCCGACGTCCACATCAAAAGCAGAAATGACAGTGTTTGTATTCTACATCCAAACGGACATTATGATGATGTAGTTTGACCTATGTACTCCCACTGTCCACGTTCTGGTTTTTCTTCCAGAGGATCCCATCTATAGTAGCAAACAGAATTAAAGCGCGAACGCGAGACGAAGGTCATTTCACTTACGCTCGCCATTCTACCATTTTGGCAGCAAGTTTAAGTTCGTCAGACGCGATATCTAACGACTCCTCAATTTGACCTTCGTTCAGTTGAGTAGCGATGGCTGATACATCCCCTTTCGCACTCTGCACGATATTAAGCTTGTGCCGGGTGAGTGCTTCTACTCCTTGTCGATAAACGGATGTTTGCGGAATGCTCGACAAAACTGAGAGGGTGGATTCGTATGTTTTAATAAGTTCTGGGATGGGATCGGCATGAACAGACAGGCCAGTGATGCCAGTGGTATTTTTGAGAACCTGGCGGAGAGGGCGAGTGAAACGCAACATTATGTGAAGACCTGTTGAACCACTACGAGGACCGACTATGGGTGAGTTTTAAGGTCTTCGGTCGGAGTGTAAAATTTTATTTCTGGTTGGTAGAGTCAAAAGCTTTACTTCTAAAGTCTCCAAAACTTCAATGGCGGCGGTGGTCCTTCAGCATGCTCAAAATGCTTCCATTCGCATGCCTTACTACAGGTCATTTGCTATGCAAAATCTCACTTTCGCGTTCTGGAATTCGGTGCGAACAGCCCAATGGTCCATGACATCCTCACTTTCTTGGCTCGAATTCTTCCCTTCAATTCTCCTGGCAGTTCCAAAATCAAAAACGTCACATTCCCGAAAAGCTATGCGAGCTGCAAATAAAGGTTTGAAGGATAAGCGCAGTGAGTGACTTTTTATGATTTAAATAATATCTCTCAACCGACTCTATGAAGATATCGTCAACTGCCCAGGATGTGGTTCACCGAAGCTTGCACATCACCAATGTTCAAATTGCTATAGTTTCCTTAGTAGGATGTGGAAAGGGAAAACTGGTGGTCAGAACGGGGGGGATTCCTGACATGTCATGAGAGAAGACTTGTGACTAAAGATCTGTATGTCGCATATCTTCGCTACGGAAAAATTAAATTATTTTTTGGAAACTTTACAGAAGGATTACTTATACACCTTCTCGGAGCAGGATTTATTATACTCCATATCAATACAAATGGACTGCTGTAGTAGAACATTGAAACATTTATTCAGTGCACCATAGTATAAAAATAGTCACACTAGTTTAGTCATGACTATGCTCCGCACAATCTATATTCCTTCAGAGGCTTTTAACTTCTGTTGGTGTGAATTAAATTCCAACACTCAGTAACACGTTCCCCACGCTCCTTCAGATGCTATTCACACAACGTATGTTCCCCACACGTGCTGCAGCCCTCACACTGAAGAGAGCGGCCAGTACGCGAGCAAAACCGTACGGTTTGACTGAAATATTGCAGAAAAACCCAGAAGATGTGGTAATAACGTTTGCAAAACGGACCGCGGTGGGAAGGGCGAAGAAAGGTCAACATAAAGATACTCCAGTTGATGAACTCTTGTTGGGATTGTTCAAGGCACGTTGTTCCACTTATCTACAGCAAGTCGTTAACATTGACAATTTCATTCCAGGCAACGCTCCAGGAAACAAAGCTGGACCCGCGCAAGATAGACGACATATGTGTTGGTAATACAGCCTATTCCAGAAAATATATCTTTTCCTAATACTATTCACAGCGACATGTCACCCACCATCACCACTCTACGTCTCTCGAGCAGCGGCGCTTGCTGCAGACATCCCCCAAGAAGTCCCTATATCAGTCGTGAATCGTCTGTGTTCATCAGGACTGATGGCTGTACGAAACATTGCACATGCAATACAAGCTGGGGAGACGTCTCTTGGACTTGCTGTTGGCGTTGAAAGCATGAGTTTAAAGTCTTACTTTTCCTGTCTTTCGTTGTTCGCGTACTAAATAATGTATAGCCCTCGTCCAACTCCAGAAGTTGCAGATGCGGTATCGCAGCATCCGAAAGCCAATGATTGTTTACAGGTCTGTTTAAAATGATACGCTACAGTCACTGCTGATAGATTTCTGACTATTCATCTTAAGCCCATGGGCTGGACTTCAGAAATGGTTGCACAAACCTACAAAGTTTCCCGAGCAAAACAAGACGAGTATGCACTGATATCCCACACCCGAGCGAGTAATGTAAGGCTGAGTTATCCATGTTATTTCACGTTCCTCATTAATAAACTTTATTAATCTAGGCTGTTAGCAGTGGTGTATTCGCTGAAGAGATTATTCCTGTAGAAATTCGGGGTCAAGTAGTTTCTGTTGACGATACTGTCCGTCCTGGTGTTACTCTGGACGGCCTAAGCGCCCTAAAACCAGTCTTCCCGAAATGGGGAGAAGCTAGTACAACCGCAGGAAATGCTAGCGGTGTTGGTGATGGAGCGGGACTAATTATAATGACGACTAGACAACGAGCTGAGGAGGAAGGTATGGAAGTATTGGGTAAATGGGTTGGAAGTTCTGTCGTTGGTTAGTGTAAAGAGTTTTATGAAGATTTGCAAACCTTACTTGTCAATTTTGTAGGCGTCGAACCAAGACACATGGGAATTTCCCCGATTTTTGCCATTCCAAAGGTTCTTTCTCAAGTCGGCTTGTCCAAGGAAGATATTGATGTATATGAGGTGTGTGGGATAGAGGATCAACGATACATACATTAGCTGACATGGTACTAGATCAACGAAGCATTCGCGTCACAGTTCGTATATTGCTTGGAACAACTTCAGGTTCCCATAGAAAAGATTAATCCCAAGTGAGTGCACCAATTATTTGCTTTTGCATCAAACATTCACGTATTTCCTTAAACAGTGGTGGTGCGATTGCCATTTCTCATCCTCTGGGAATGAGTAAGTGATAAAGCGCCCTTTTTCGCTTCATCGAGCTCATGTCAAACCTGATAGCTGGTATTCGCCAAGTTGTCACAGGCCTTGCCGAGTTGAAGAGACGAAATGAGAAATTGTTATGCACAAGTATGTGTGTTGGGAGCGGTATGGGTGCAGCAGGGATATTTGTCAATGAACAGACAAAATAGAGATAGTGTCACTCTTCATAAATTGACATGCATTGACAATAAATCAACACTATGCTACTCCATTGCGTCAATGGGTTCACTACTGTCCTGATCCCTAAAGAGAGAATAGCAAGTCAGTTGCTTGTAATTTGTTTGCGGAGGATTGAATTAAAAAGGGCAATCTCAGCAAGTCATTCATGTCAGTGATATGCATGCGAAATAATCACAGCACTCAAGTCGACTAAGAGGTGCCAATGGTTGAATTTACAACACTCGTCATTGAAAGTAAGATCTTGGAAAATAGTAAAGTTCAAAACTAACCTTATAGTAAGATTTTGGGTGGTAGTAGAGTCGTAAGTACCACCAGAATTTAGAATCAGCAAATTTTAAACTGACTCACGTGAACCGGCATCCTGCGAACTGACTGTACATGATTTCAAGCCACAATGCAAGGTGATCTACATACACTAGCCCTCGTCACTGATATCAACATCTTGCAAGCCAAGGTATATTACAGTAATCTTATCACAGCCAATACTTACACTAGTACCTTCCAGCAATCCCTCAAAAAATGTCTTCTCAAATCAGCAAAAAGCGCAAGTTTGTAGCGGATGGTGTCTTCCGCGCAGAATTAAATGAATTCTTCATGCGTGAACTGGCTGAGGAGGGATACTCCGGCTGTGATGTTCGCGTTACACACGCACGTACTGAGGTATGCATTTAGTGTACAGGTTCTTGATGATTTGATGTCTGATTATACCTAGATTATCATCCGTGCCACCCACACCCAAGATGTTCTTGGTGAGAAGGGTCGCCGCATCCGTGAATTAACATTGCTCGTCCAAAAACGTTTCAGCTTTGGAGAAGGCTCTTTGGAACTATATGCTGAGAAAGTCCAATATCGCGGTCTCTCTGCAGTTGCCCAATGTGAAAGTTTGAGATACAAACTACTTGGTGGCCTTGCTGTGCGCCGGTACGGCTTTTGTGTTGAATTGATTGATTAAAAGATTCAAACTTTTATAGTGCTTGTTACGGTGTACTCCGATTCGTTATGGAGTCTGGCGCCAAGGGATGTGAAGTCGTCGTATCTGGAAAACTTCGTGCAGCTCGTGCTAAATCGATGAAATTCACTGATGGTTTCATGATTCACTCCGGTCAGCCTGCTCGTGATTTTGTGGACTATGCTGTGCGCCATGTTCTTCTGAAGCAAGGTGTACTTGGTATCAAAGTCAAAATGTGAGTACAATCGAACTCTATCGAATTAAGAACTTTTGCTGACATAGTAACTTTTTCTAGCATGAAAGGCTATGATCCTGAAGGTCAAACTGGACCTCGGAAACCCCTACCTGACTCCGTCCAAATCCTTGAACCGCCAGTTGACAAAATTGTTTCTGAACCCTCTTCAGAGCAACGAGAGCCCGTTTCTGTGCCCATTGCACCAGCACCAGTTGATGAAGCGTATGCTACTCAAGATCCAGGGTTCCAGCAAGCAGACACGTACTCTGAGCAGCCTGTATTCTGATTTTGTATTACCTACATGCTTCAGTCGTTTACACTCCTGTCTATATTTTTTTTTTTTCGTCAGGTCAAACCAAAAATAGCATTAATTTCATTGATTGACCCATCCTAATTTAACGTACAACTGTTACAGAACAAACTATTACTGAAGTCCTTAATTATCAAGAGATTTGACAACACTACTTCCAGCCAAACCCCCTGATGGCAATTGGAAGGTCAAACTCTCCTTACGCTCCTTCCCAAAGTGTTTCGGTACCTTGCCCGATGCACTTAAATCGAGGGAAAGTTGAATGGTGGATAGGAGTTGTGATGGGTCAGAGACCACAAGCTCTCCAGTATCCATGTTGTAATTGACGGCAGCATTTCCACTTGATGTAACCGTAATTGCTGCAGCTCCTTTTGACGGGGTGAAAGTTAGAGACCCTCCTGCTTTGTTCCAAAATACAGCCATCATCCTGTTATGTTTCTCGTCGAAAATAGCGGATATTTCTGCATCATTTTGTATCGTTTGCAGGCGTAGCCTCTTGTTCTTTTTCACAAAACCAGAGGTGGTAGTATCAGGGAAAATAGTGTAGCACACCGGAGTATCTATGGAGTTGTGCTGAATATAAGCTGTAAAAAGGCTAACAGTCGCTAGGGGTTGGGTTGATGTCCCAATATCCGACCAGTCTCCTGTTTTGTCCCCGACTTCTATAGAGAGTGTAAATGCCTGGCTGGCGTTCTGAAGAACGTATCCGACGTTATCGTGCCACAATGTTTGGGTGATAGACTCATCCATAGGACTTTGCGATTTGTCCGTGACCACGGGTCCATTTTGTCGTTTCTGATCAAGGACCGATCGTACAATGCCACTACTCGAGGACGACATATTCGCAATCATTACGTGCTGGACATCGTCATCAAGGAAAAACCACGCCTTTTGCCAATGGAAGGCTTTCGTAAAAGGATTGGTATAGCGCATGACAGCAATGCCGGTTTCCCCATCAGAAACTCCACCAACAAAGTTCTCAATGCCAGTAAAAGAACTAGAGCCGCAGCTCAATGGAGTCCCTCCGTAATCAACAGTTGTGCCAGGAATAAGTTCCCAGTCCCATGCAACAGAGATATCTTCATATTCGTTTCCATGTAAGTATGTAAATAGAACACCATCGGATAGATGAAAACCAAAGGGCTAGATTGAGTGGTGAATACTAGACAACTTTGGATTGGTGTGATTTTTACCACTAACGTTTTGCGAATTGATGCATTCAGAGTTTTTTGTCCTGCTTGAATACATCTTTATGGTGGATACATACTCCTTTCCACGGTGCACCTGTGAGTGAATTGTGAGCATATAAACTGAAAACCTTGAAAATGTTTTGCTGACCATATAGTCATTGGCATAGAATAGACGGTTCCCTTGGAGTTCACCGGCATTTGCATTTGTAATGTTGTTTGGCGTTACTTCAGCAAAGTTGACCAGAGTATCAGAAGACCAATCTTTCCCTAATTCTCCAACTTTTGACAAACTGATTTTGATACTGCCAGTTGCTCTGTTTCAAATGTGAGAATGGTTGAAAATCACTTGCTTTACTAACTTACTGGTTGTCAATGACAGGGAAGCTAATAAAACGGCCTAGGGCAGACTAAATATATTGTTTGTGTTATAACATTAAAAATTTGTCGCCAGATAAAACTTACAAAGTCCCAATGGAGTACACCAGTTATCGAATTGCGGAATATCATCCACCTATCACCCTCGAATAAAGTTGCAAAAGCTGATTGGGAGTTGTTATTCGCCATGAACTGAGTTCCACTGGCTTCTATTTCAAGGTCAAGGAGGTCGTTTGTACTGTTTGAACTTGTGGTTGGTAATCAGAAATATTAAGGCAGCGTGGTGCACATACTAATCCTTTCCTAAATCAAGTTGGTATCTCAGATAAAGATTATTATTCCTGAGAACATGTCTACTAACCGTAGTTGCCGTTATACAACACTCCACCATGTTGACCTTCAGGCCAGAATTTTTGGTTAGGTAGTAAAACTTGAAAAGAATGATCAAGTACCAAATGATCCATCAGGCCGAATACCATCTGACTTTGGAGCATCCTTGATACTAAGTTCAAGATGTACTCTCCGATATGCGTCGGTAAGCAGTGTGTTGTTGTTGGTTAATAGAGCTAGATCTATGCCAACTTTGGCAACATCTAAAGTGTTCGCACCGGTCAAAAAGCCGACACCATTGATGTTATGATCAAAGGTGTTGTATGAGCGTTGGTTTATATTGGTGCAGTTGCTCAGCTGAGAGGGTGAAAGAGTATCGTTGACCAATAGGCAAACTTGGCCGGAAAGTTCTGGTATTAGTATGATCTGGAGATATCATGTCGTACGTGAGGAATGGAAGGTGGTGATGGTGGAGTGAGTACAAACGTTAGAGAACCAATTAGTGTTCCTGAGCCGTAAACGATCATGTAAGCAAAGTGCTTAAAATAGTTCAATTTGTACACCCACCAGAGAGAGTTATCAACATTGTCACAAGGGCATGCTGCAGTTCCACCAGAGTCTAAGCATGCGTTATTGGTGAAGTCTCTACCAAACCAATAATCCATAGCTCTTGAAATGGCGTTTAGTACTTCCGGGTCCTGTTTAAACTGCTCTTCTCCAGCAACTCCATGCCAAGCTCCTGCCATAACAACTGTGGCAGATTCAATCAGTATTTTTAATCGCCTCGATACTTTTTACGTACGTGTACGTTGCCAGTGTTCTTGAGCTGGCCAGTTTGCTCGCTGGGCTGCACAACCAGTTGTATAGTCGACCTCATTGTCTGGCCATTTCCCGTCAGGTCCAAGAGAAGCCAACCTAGGGTCAAATATTACAAAACTTTATACATCGCAAGGGTGGAACAACCGACCAAGCTGAAATCTCGGTTGTACTCTCCAGGGCTCCAAGGATGGCATCTATGCGACGTTCGTGAATCAAATCTATTTCTTCTGAAGTATTGGCATCTGGGGTTTCTTCTCGTGCAGTGACCGACGTTGTTGTACCAGTCGAGATTGCTCGTGTTGCGGGATTGTTGACACCACCTGGGAATAAGGATTCACTCACGGCCGAGTTCCCTTCTAAAGTAGTAGAGATATCAGCTGATAAGCATAGAGCAATAGAATGAATGTAAGTGAAAAGAACGGAAAGCAGACAAGTCTTCATCCAAGTAAGGTTGTGAGTTTAGGCGGATAATTGAGAGAACCTCGAAGTTAGCAACACGATTTAAATACAATGATTGCCTTGGGGCATGTGGGGACATGCTTCTCTACAGTCGCACCTTATGGTCTGTACTCCGAAACTTCTTCCCATCAATGTTTTATATTTGTCCTGCGCTTGGAGCGCAGTAAATATTCATATTGTTAGCAAGATTGAATCCGAGAAAGATTGATTTGTATAACTGTGCTTTTGTTATATGTATCAAAGTATTTCGGCAAAGCATGTTATGAGTATCATACCGCAAATGTATTGGAAGCATCACTGTAGTATGTTATCCTAACTAACTGTGGTTCAGATTCAAAATAGAGAGTACGTCACACTTTCACCAGCAAATCCATCACTTGGCAGTTCAACAAATAATGATTGCACTTTCCCACTGATTCCCCAACCAGGAGGTGCGCTACCAGAGCCCAAGGTGAAGTTTAAGCTCAATGTAGAAAGGCTCTGTGTCGGCTCTGATACGGTGACTGCCCATGAATCAAAGTGCACAATCATGTTGGCACTACCGCTCGATTTTATCGTTATGGGAGCATTTCCCGTTGCAGATGGAACGGTAACAGAGCCACCAGCATCAACCCAGAATACTATCATAGCGGTGTTGTGCGCTGCATCTAGCAAAGCAGATATACTTCCATCGTTGCGAATTGCCTGTAACCGTGAAGCTTGCAATTTCTGCTGGAAGGAAGAGGAGGTCGTTGCTGGATATATTGCGTACGAAATTGGAATGGTGAGGTCGGCGTGATTTAACCAAGCAGCGAATAGATCAACTGTCGTTGGGGGTGACTTGGAAGACCCAATTGTTTGCCAGGAACCTGTGCGGCTGCCTACTTGAACTGACAGTGACAAGCTGGGAATGGAAGTGTTGAATGAATAGCCAACACCACCATGCCACAAGGACGCAATGCCGGAATAATTTCCGCTTCCCTTTTGAACACCATCGACTAATATATCACCAGAGTGCTTCCGCTGATCCAAAACAGAGAAAACTGGAGCAGTGGTAGTCGAAGTGATCCTGGCTACCATCACAAATTGAACATCGTTATCCAGGAAGAACCAGGTTTTGCGCCACTCGAGGGACTTCGTCGTTGGGTTCTGGTAACGCATAGCTGCAACGCCAACCTTTCCATCCGAAGCTCCACCTATGAAAGGCTGCGTCCCAGTTTTTCGTGCAGTCGAACAAGAAAGAAGTGTCGCGTTATAGTCTACAGTGATTCCTGGAATCAAATTCCAATCCCATGCAGCACTTATGTCTTCATACTCATCACCAGTGAGGTGGGTATATAATGCTCCGTCGGAAAGATGGAATCCAAAGGGGTTTTGAGAATTGGTACACTCCGTGTTTTGCGTTCGTTTTGAGAACATCTTTAAAGATGTCACGTAGCCGTTACCACGATGGACCTATCAACAGGATGAGAAATGGCCAGACAGTGAAACAAGTAACTCGCCATATAGTCATTGGCATAGAACATGCGGTTTCCCACAAGAGAGCCCGAATTTGCATCAGTATCATTAACCGATAGATTATTGTATATTTGAGTGATATTTGCGAAATTCCACAACTGTCCCAGTACTTGGATTTGAGTTAGGTTCATTTTCAGATTGGCTGTCGCTCTAAGTCATTGATATATGTGAATATTGGACATCGTCAGATGTGAGTAGTGACCCACTGATTATCGACAACGGGTAAGCTAATAATTCGACCCAGTACAGACTAGGACTAGTTTATCAAATTATTTGCACAAAAAGAGAGGCAGATTCCTTACGAAATCCCAATGGAGTACGTTTGTAAGAGTGTTGCGGTAGGTCATCCACTGGTTCGCATCCAGCAATGTAACGAATGCATTCTGGGAATCAGCGCCCGCCTCGAATTGAGTCCCACCAGCGGATAATTCGAGATTTAGAACATCATTTGCACTGGATATATTCGTTCTAGATATATGGTTAACTGGGAATCTGTGCACTCACTAATCCTTCCCTATATAAAAGAATAAGCGTTGAAATCAGACGATAACTTCTTGATGCTTACCATAATTTCCGTTATATAATATACCTGCGTGCTGACCTGGTAAAACATAGAATCAAGATTATTTAGAGTTGCAAAGCTGAGAGTTTACCAAACGACCCGTCAGCTCGAATTCCATCGGCTTTTAACCCATTTTTGATGGTCAGCTCCTGATGAATCATCGAAAATGCTTGATCCACAAGTGTCACATTTCCTGTTATGAGGCCGAGATTTATCCCAATACCAGAAATGTCCATGGTGTTTGCACCAGTGATCGAACTAACACCATTTATTCCAGTGGACAAAGTGGCAAATGCCCTTCCTGTGATACGTTGGCAGCCAGTGAGTTCTTGGGCAGAGAGTGTGTTTCCTAGTAAAAGACAGGATTGGCCAACCCATTGAGGAATGAGGATAATCTGTGTATATATTTGAGCCTATCTGAAGAAGTTTTAGGTAACATGACAGGAGGAAATATACATTGGCGTCCCAGTTTGTGTTCCAAAATCCAGGAGTTGAGCATGGACAAGTGGTCGTACCCCCAGAGTCAATACAAGCGGGTACAGTGAAATCGTTTGAGAACCAGTAATTCATTGCCAAGGAAATAGAAGCTCTGAGAGAAGAGCTACCCGCAAACTGAGCAGCATTTTTGAGACCCCCGTGATACGCAGCTGCGAAAGTATCTGCAAGGTCGACTTGCACTTAGAAACGTATTTTTCAATTAATATAAGTAGAATACCCACTTATGCGACTCCAGTGTTCCTGAGCCGGCCAGCTGCTAGACTGAGCGTCACATCCAGTGGTGTAGTCAACTTCGGAGTCTGGCCATCTTCCGTCTGAGCCAAGAGTTGCCAACCTATGGGAGTATTAGCGATCTGCATCTACCATTCAAGGTGAAGGAGGTGCTGAACATACCAAGCCGATATAGATGTAGCTCCAGTAGTACTGGCAACGATGTTCAAGAGCATTCGCTCACGAACAACGTCAATATCGGCAGAGAGTACTGGGTGATAGAATGCAGTAGAGAGTAAGACGAACGAAAGCAACTTCATGATTGAATGATAATGAAAGGCATGAATTCCTGGGTTATTTATACTTGGAATGGGACTAGCGATTGGACTTGGGAAGAAAAACCCGGCACCATTGGGATATTGATCTTGCGGGACAGATGCACTTTCTGATTCAGTTTCTTCAGAGAGTCGTGTACATCGCGCTCCCAGGTCTTTGCTGTAAGTCAGGATCCACTATTCACTTGACCGACATAAAAATAGCCAATCAGAGAATATGAGCAAAGATGACTTTGACGCGTGGAAGATTCGCCAGCAAAGCAACTACTTTTGGTGATCCATGAGTTTATTTCTATACCCAAGCGAACAACACGGATGGCGGCGAATCCTTGCACGCATGACATGCAGGGAGAAATCCGGACCAGATGTCATAACCACATGAAGTATCAAATGCACCAGTCGGGCGACACTGCTGGAAATATGTTCTGATATAACAAAATTTGCCTCCAAGGCTGGTTCACTTGCGCGTATCCTAGCTTCTGATCTTAGCGAATGATGCAACGTTCAAGATTAGGCAGCGAATGCGCTAACAGTTGAGGATTGATATAAGTCGTCCGCGAGTTCACAATTAAGTCAGGAACGTCGGGCATCATAGAGGGCGTATTATCCATGCACGGCTGGCAGCTTGTGGGAGGCTACAGTCACCATGTTCGGGTCATGAGATTTAGATTCTGAGATGTCACAATATGAGTCACCAAGTTTTTAAATTAAACCGACGCCAACACGCCTATGTTCATTGACGTTAAGACGTTGATGGATGGGTTAAAGAAATTTTCTCAAGAGACTGAATCATAAATTGGGCAAGCCGTGGCATGTGTAATGTATGTGTATTGTACATATGTAGAATTAAACAAAGAAGTTATTTAGATGCTTGGACATTCAACTTCGCGAGCGAGATTATAATTGGGACGGCGGAGAATGCGTACGCAACCCAAACCACTATTACTGGAGTCAAGGAGTGTTTAGTTATAGGAAAAACCAATACTCACTAGTGAATGCCTCTCCAATGCTTGCGATAACTTGGGGCCCTTGTTTGCCTTGTGCCTCGATGCTAGCGTTGAAATCCTGAGCAGCTTTTCCGAACCACATCCTGATTATTAGAAATGAAGTGATTCCTGAACATATATCAATATGGAGGGTGCATCCAAAAGCAACTTGAAAGTATAGTACCTATTACAAAACCGAAGAAACCAATCCAAGCAGAAAGACGCTGGGTCATTGGCTTGTCCAAAATCGTTGTTAATTTGGAGTTCATTTTGTGGCGGAATGATATCAAGGTGAAAGATATCAAAAATAGAGCGGAGAACGATAGAGACACAGCAATGAAGGCGGGTGTAGCGGCAGCAGGTGCAGAAAGGAGAAGATTTGGAGCATTCTTTGGGAGAGCCGAAAGATCTGTACAATTTTGTCAAGACAAAACCAAGGTATTAAACAAATAAACTAACCATAAGTAGGAGATACAGAGGGGGCTAAGCACTGAATGTTTGCAGTGCTGTTAACCTTGGAGCAAGAACCTATTGAAAGAATAAGATTGCCGGCAAAGAGAATTAATAAGGGACACGAACCTAGAGGGCCCAAAAATAAACTGGGACCATCAACGGCTTGTGATGGGCCAGATTGTGTCAATGAAGTTGACGGAGTTACAGTAAGCAAAGCGACTCTATCTTGTAACATTAAGACCGGAGCCAGGAATGCAAAAAGCGAAAGAAGCAGTGCTGTAAGTGCGACTACGGGAGCAAGATAGAGAGTGACAGCCTTTGAAAGTCCTGCGATCATGGCGAAAGAGTGAGTCGTATGGGGCGTGGAATGTAGTGGTTATACGGTTATTCACAGTTGCGCGTCTAGCGGCTGGTTGCAAATGAAAACGTGAAGAAGGAAGAAAAAAACGAGGGGAGAGAGGACGCAGTCAAGCGATGAAGGCAACAGGAATTGCTGACCGAGCCATTTTATAGAAATGAAAACGTTATTCAAGCGCTTTTCCTAATGCGTAGACGAAGAATGGAAACCTTGACAGAACAAAGAGATAACAAGGTGATTGTATTACGTCAGCACCACCATTGTCCTTCATTACAAGGGTTGCGAGGTCGTCATAAAAAATTTGTTGTTATATTTTGAATCCGACGCGAGTGTACATCACTTTCCTGTACATGTTTCGCCTCTCTCGTCTACACGTCAGAAGATGAAGGGATGGTAGTAAGCAATAGTTGTATGTGTATATTGACTAAAAGCTGTAGCTTGCCACATGTAACGCGTGACTATACACCATATTTAACAGTTCCGTGACGGGTACAGCAACAAGAACTACATCCACCTACTACCGTAATATCATGCCATTCTTGAAGAAAAAGAATCACAACGAGATTCCTCCAGTTATCTCCGACTCAACTACCTCCAGATCCTACTCTAATAACAACAGTGTTTCATCGCTCCCTTCATATCGCACAAATCCTCAGACTTATATCCCAAGTCGGGATGGAGACCCATACAACAAACCTTCTATCCCGTATACCGATGGAGGAGATGGTGCAGGACTGCGTGACAAATATAGCAGAAATAGAGGGATTGGTGATGTTTATTCACGTGGCGAAGCTGAGCTAGACAGAGACCGCAATGAACTCTTTGCTGGGTACAACCCACAGAAGTCGGGATCTGGCAGATTTTTTGATGGTCCTTCCCTTGACAAAGAACCCTCTCCAGGAGAGGAAAATGACGAGGATGTTGAAGGTATCAAGAAGCAAACTCGTGCGGTCAAACAAGAAAGTGTCAATACCACACGAAATGCATTACGACTAGCTCGTGAAGCAGAGGAAACTGCTAGGAATACATTGACGAAATTAGGGGATCAATCTGGTTGGCCCTCTGGTTCTCAGTTGTGTTATTGTTTTGACCCTATCATGTAGAGAAATTGGCAAATACCGAGCGACATCTTGACGTTGCGAAGGGACATTCCGTGAGAGCGGACGATAAAACTGATGAACTCAAGCAGCTTAATCGATCTATATTCCGGCCTGTCATCACTTTCAACAAGGACACTAAGCGTGCAGCCCAGGAAGCAAAGATCCAAGCTCGATTTGAAGAAGAAAGGGACGAGAGGGAAAAGGCTATGATGGATATACGCGAGACCCAGAACCGTCTTGGACGTGCAACGACTTATGGACAACGTGATGATCAAGGGGGTTTCAGCCAAGGGCATTTGAATACTTCTGACCAGATGAATTCAAGAAAGGAGCAGCGTAAACGATACCAATTCGAAGCTAATGCTTCTGATGATGAGATCGAGGATGAATTGGACGATAACCTTAATGAAATTGATGGTGTAGCCAAGCGTCTTAAAGCCCTTGGCATGGCTATGGGGCAAGAATTGGATAACCAAAACGGCAGAATAGATCGCATCGAAGGAAAGACGGTTAACCTTGATAACAAAATCTTCCGTAACACTGAAAGGGTAAGCCTGACCGTATCTTATAAACACTATTTACCGTTGACTTCTTTCTTTCTAACAGCTTAAGAGAATCAAGTAGTAGATTATATACCAATAGTTACCAACACTGGGACTTTTACTCATTACTTAAATATGAGTGTGCGTGTTCTAATCACAATGTTTAGAATTGCGAAGCAGTTCGGCCGCAGTCTACTCTAGTTTTGGGAATATAATGTAAACTTCGACTGCGAGTTAAACTGGGAAAATCACGATCACGTGTAATGCACGTGATCGATTTAAGACTCACTTGCGGTGTACGATTCGGATGTAGCATTCCTACAACAACTAATACCATTATGGTCTCAGAATATGCCAGACAGCGCCAAATCAATATAGAAAGGGTATTGCGTCGCCTCACCATCTCAAAAATATTAAACTTATGGTTTGATCTCCAGAATAGACAACTTTTAATTGAATGTGGCCTAGACAAACCATTTCTCGAACCTAAGGAACAACGCAGGCCAGTACCTTCGAAAAAACGAAAACCTGAACCCGACTCTGAAAGAGATCACGAAGTATCTCCTCAGCCATCCAAGGTGCAACGTGTTCAATCCAACGAAGTTCCTGGTTCAGGCATAAGGAGAAGTTCTAGAAATGCCGGGAAAACTGTGGATTACAAAAGTGAAAAATCCCACGATCCACTTATTCCTCTAATCGCTTCTGTGAAGAGGAAATTTACGGGAAATGGGGGTCCTCTCGGGCGTGAAGATGGTCCGAGACGACATAATCCGTCAGTGCCATCCCATTGTGTCTGTCTCCTGGCTAAGTATTGGGATTGTAGGAAAACTTATGGATCCATTCCAGGCATTGAAGTTGGCACATGGTGGGAAACGCGACAAGGCTGTAGTGCTGATGCTGTTCACGCGTAAGCATCTGGTCCTCTTGACTTCATCGCAAAGTACTGAATTCCCCAGTCCTTGGGTCGGTGGCATCTCTGGTGGTCCTCAAGGCGCATACAGCGTAGCTCTTAGCGGTGGATATGATGATGATGTTGACCTCGGATATGCATTGTAAGATCTTCTCACTCGCAAGATGTACGCTCTGAGATACTTTTGCAACAGCACCTATACCGGGTCAGGTGCTGTCCCCTTTTTTAATACTAGGTCTGAACACCGATTAATGTAGTTTCAGGCGGTCGTGACCTCAAGGGTACTAAAACCGCGCCAAAAAATGTGTGTTTTGTGTATCAACTCTTATCAAAATATGCTTACTTGTTCTGCTGTGATAGTTGCGCACCGCACCTCAAAGCTCCGATCAAACTTTCGAAAATAATGTAAGAATCTTAGGTATCTTTATCTTACCACAATTCATTAACTACCAACACAGTTCAACAGGATGTTACAGGTATGTGTTTAACTTTTTTTCCGACATTGGATGTCGTTATGTCACTCAGATATCTTCGGAAACAAAAAAACCTAGTTCGAGTCATTCGTGGTTATAAACTGAAATCCAGATACGCTCCAAGTGAAGGGTAATCTAATCTTCTTAAACTAAATGTACACTACTGCTGTATTAACCACCCCAATTCAGCTACCGATATGATGGACTTTACACGGTAGAAAAGGTGAGTCAATCGGATCCTCCCATAGTTCAAGTATGTCAAATTCGTACAGGCGTGGTTAGAGAAAGGCTTAAATGCAAAGGGATACTTAGTTTGTAAGTTTGCGTTCAAGGTACGTTTCTCGGTCTACTAATATCTCTCGAATTAATCATGGACTCTCATAGCGCCTACCTAATCAGCCTGCCCTCCAAGTCCGAGATATAGAGGAGGACAGTTCTGCCAATGGAACCTTTAAAGACAGTGACAATGAGGAGTAATCGAGATAGATATTCAAACCGACGAAGGCGCATTAGAATCCCACAGCACACCCTCTTCATTAAACCGCGAGTTTATATTTTCATATATTTTCAGTCATATGTTTTCAGTCATATTGCATGCAGTTCAATCTAATAATCTGAAGGCTCTTCCAGCGGCCAATTCTCGGTGTCAAGTGACTAGCTGCAGTGAAAAAATAGAAGGTAAAGAAGGTAAGTAGAAGGACAAGATACTGTGTAAAGTAACAACGGAGAAATTCCGGGAGACACCTGATGGTTCAAAAGAAGTGGTATATTCTTTGTCTGCCGCGGATACAATAGCTAATTTCATAAATGATACCTGCATGGTATTCACCCCCCGTTTTAGCAGAATAGACTATGATGGTGTTACCATATTTTTACAAGGCTTCGGCATAGACTACGCCCAGGACCGAACTCCTTGTCTTTATTGTCAAGATTTTCTTCGGAGGTTTTGGGTACGCAGCAAAAGTGTTGATGATGGATATGCTTCCTGTCTAGTGCATGAAAGGAATCTCAGAAAATGCTATCTATACAAGTCCCGCCAATAAAGCTGAAGGCGCATCCTATAAATTGGGCTCTTTGGGCTTTAGACATGCAACTAACAACTCGCTATGCCTCGTATTTCAGTTCTTGCTTTCTTTGTTAGCTTATTCACCAATGTTTCCTTTGTCAATGCCGTTGCCGGTGTGACCACCTTCAACGATGTGTGTATGCCTCGGCTTTGAAATTACTGATACCAACCTATATCATCTAGTACGGCACACAATCAGGGGTAGCTTGTTCAGGTAATTATATCCATGTTTTCCTTTGGTCTGAACACCTTATAAACTAACTAATTCTTAGGTTTCTCCCCTACCAATTCCCAAGGAAATGGTATTTTTGCGGCCGCACTTGCTGATTTATCTCCTCTCTGGACCGGCAGTCGTTGCTCAGGGACAAAAGATGCTAGTAAATGGTGCACTCAAACCTAAATCTATCACACGTAACTAATGCTTACTTCTATCATAGCAATGGACGCGGTGCTTGTATAAATTGTACGGGACGTAAGCACTTCAAACTTTCTATAAATGCTGAGTAGTATATTTATATCTAATTCTCCTAGCGTCATGTGCGGGGGAAGGGCAATGTGGACATGTATGTCTGTCATAATCTTTACTGCCGCATTCACTCATAAAATTTGCAAGTGTTTTACTGTCAGATGTCAGTATTATTACAACAGACACTCCTTGGCTTTTTTACCGTGGATCCACTTATATGGGTGTGCACTTCCAGGTACTGGATCCCTTGATGGTGAGACTAGTGGGGCGTGCACGGGTAATACCATCAAGGTAAAAATAATCGACGCGTGAGTATTATTGTTCTACAAATAGCAACGAGAAGCAACCCCATTAAATTTTTTCTTAGGTGTCCCTCGACTCACCCGGCAAACTATTGCAAGACTGCTGCATTTGGCGGGGTAGGAAGATCCCTCTTTTTCATCCAACTCCACCAGAGCTAAGTTTTTGTTCCAGAATATTCCCGACCGAGAAGCATGTGAGGCGAGCGGTGTTAATGCATTCGACATCGCGACCACCGCGAGGGGTCAATTGTCTTCATTTGTAAGTCACGTACGTTCAACCAGAAAATTTTCTAAATTTTGTGAATCTAATGCAGCAAGGAAACCTTGATATCGACATCGAGACGACTAATTGCTGATCCGGAAGGAAAGACCCAGGAAATTAAAGTATTGTTCTCGAAATAAAAAGGGGTCAAATTGTACTTATTTGTACGAGTATTTCAATTCAATGCCAGATACAAATGACGACAACTAATACCAAACCTCGCTCAAATAATTACTGGGCATGCTGCGCGGGGCAGTGTAGAACGCGATGAACAGTGTTCGACATGTGTTGCTCGGTAAAACCGTGGAAAATCGCAATTTTGAAAAGACTGAGGCCGCCCTTCAAACCGCGACACTCAGGTTCTGCTCAAATCCAATCATATTCCTACCTACACCCCGTCCTTTCGTGAGAATTATCACAATGGCCGTGAATACAGTCATGTGTTATCCTAACTTCTCATGGTCGGAATTGTCGGAAGTTATACAAACTCTTAACTTTGCTCCGTGATCCTTGAGCGCTGAGCTTTACATGTTACATATGGATCACTGAAGTTAAACGCAGATGTTAAAATCCCACGTTGATCACGATGATATCAAGCCATCGACAAAAACTTTGCCGGTAATGTGCGTGATGAGGATTATCCCCTTAACCCTCACACGCGCCTAGCGGGTTGGAAATAGACTGATTTTTTTGCACCCCAATTTCTATTTCTCCAGGGCCATACGACGTTCATGCCGTCTTGTATAACGTCATTTGCTCTTTAATAATGGGCTGTATACCCGCCCCTTTTTTACTTCCTTCCCCAGACATCTTTGCTGCTAGCACTAGATGTTTTCCACCTCATATAGGAGCGCTGCCTTTGTCAACGCATTGGCTCTGCTTCTTTCTGGAGTCTTCCTCAGTCCCTATGTAACTGTGGAAGCAGGGGTAGTGCTTGCGCCGCGCTTTGCAGAACCTCGTATGTTAACACATAAAGCAAACACGACGCATCCTACACCTTTTGAAAGGAGGGGCAACAACGCGCGCTTCACGCGTTACGCCGCTGGGCTGTAAGTTTTATTTGATACTTGATTACTCCCTATGAACAATCCTTCTCCTAGTGGTGCTTGTGGTGGAGTTAATACGGACAACGATTTTGTGAGTATAGCCTTTTTTCAAAATTACTTAGGCTAAACTGAACGCCAATGTTCTAGATTGTAGCGCTCAATGCACCTGTATGTTCTATATGCGGGTA
The DNA here is from genome assembly GCA_009739215.1 of Floccularia luteovirens. Lineage (NCBI taxonomy): Eukaryota > Fungi > Basidiomycota > Agaricomycetes > Agaricales > Squamanitaceae > Floccularia > Floccularia luteovirens. Next base: position 1,571,339 of record VSJF01000001.1, read on the forward strand.
CATCATTCGAGTGTCCACTAAATTGATTTGTAAATAGCAATGGGATAATGGTGCACATTGCTTCCAATCTATCACTATCAGCTACCAAGGTAAAACTACTCAAGCGAAGATAGTTGATCTGGTACGTTGTACGAAATTTTTCTGTTTTGATCAGGAAATAATCAGTATTCATAGTGTGTCGGTTGTCCACCCAATGCGCTTGACTTGAGCAATGGATTGTTTGCCTTCTTTGCTGACCCTGGACTTGGTGTTATCACTGGAGATTGGTCCTTCGGTGGTAGCGGTGGTAGCGCTAGTACTTCGAAACAGTCGCCCCCTCCACCTCCACCTCCGCCGCCACCGCCACCGCCTCCCCCTTCTCCAAAACCAACTCCCTCAAAACCAAACCCCCCAAAGGCACCACCACAACCTACCCAACACCCGACGACTCAGAAACCGCCTGCCCAGGCTGCCCCCCAAACGGCTTCCAGCCCAAAGGAGATCCCTACTTCGTCCAGTCTCACGAGCAGCCGTCCAACTCCGAGTTCAATTTCGGCATCCGGGTCTTTACCGAAGCCTACGGCCGGAACTTTAGAGGGATTAGATTTGGCGTTCTTGAGCTTCGGTAGATTCGCTGTGCAAGCCGTGGCCCTTGATGCGGCTGCAAATGGGGTGCAGCTATAACTGCCCTTTTCATTAGACTGCTTACTAGAGCAATTTTCTACGTTTTAAGTTTCCAAACAGAAAAAAAGGTGTAATTTTGTAGAGTCTTGTAGCCGGTCTTGTTTTTTTATTCCTTCTATTTATGATTAGGTTAACGGTGTTTAGACTTCTTGTTCATGATCTAGTTTGTTGTATAATACACGGGTGGATATATGTAGGTACAAGTTCATGCGGCTTACATATGGAACTGACATGATATGCTACACGAACTATGAGCGGGAGCTGTTATAATTACCGACTGTGGGACATATCATTTAGGTGGTTCTTCGATAGCCTGGCAAACAAAGGAGAGAAAGTCTGTGTGGTCGACATTGAGGCCGGTCCGTGTGGCTTGCCATAGCTGGTGCACGCCTTTGAGGGTATTTTTCAAAGCCACATCAATTCCTGAATCAGCTCCCAAGGTTCCAACGCCAATCGATGAAGCTGAGTTGGGTTGTAATGGTAAATGAGGAGATGCTGTCTCAGAAGCCGAATCAGCAGAGTCATCCAACAATGGAGGGGACCCAGGGCGCGTGGATATCTCAGAGAGACGACGCGAAAGAGAGGTTGGAGAAGGTGGTTGCAAGGGGTTATAAATCTCTTGAGACGGATGAATGCCTCCATATGCCATAACAATGCGCTCGTCAGGATTAGTAAGATCTACATCTGCAGCTAAGAGTTTGCGTGCTCCTGGTTTCGGTGAAGGAAGTGTCGAGTCTCCAGAACCTACAATCAATCAGTGATGACGGCAATGTGTATTTTCCGTAGACATACCTTGTATGGAGGAGTACTGGGCCCAATAAGCATCCTCAGAGTTATCAGGGGCATCTTTGGTTACAGGGTGCGTTGAATGATGTAAAACATCACCCTGAGAATAGGAGTTCCAATATACTTCTTCGTCTGCCTCAAGTTGAGGGCTGTGAGGAATCTGGATGAAGTCATCTGGGGATTGGAAGATGCGCAAAGCATCAGACAGTGAGGAATAGGAGTCATCTGGAAAAGGCATGAGTGCAAGATTATGGTATTGCCAGAGATGGACAGGATGCCACTGAAATATGAGACGGACACCAGGTAGTTCGGGCATAATGCGGACGTGGGCGTACAGAGATTGTATATCGGCGGAGTAGTGGACGGAATAAGCGGGAAGTTCACATAGTTTGAAAGGATCTAAGGCTTCGAGAAGAGAGATGGCTTGCTGGGAGGTTTCTGATGGCCATGAAAGATAATCCGCAGGGGAAGAAGGTGGTACAAAATGGTGGCGCTGACGTAGGGGATCTGAGAGAAGATGTGCTGGCAACGGAGAGAACGATGAGGGGGGACAAATGTGGTGGAGAACAGTGGAAACGATGGCAGCGTCTAAGACAGTTGGAGTTGTAGTGGTTTGTGGATGGGACATGATTTGATCGTTTACTCCCCGACTTCTTACAATTTGATCCACAACTTTCACCAGCTCTCAGCTCTACAATGTCAAGACTAATCTTTGCCATTTGTCTCCTTCCTCTAGCTTTTGTCTTGGCTCAGGTACTACCTCCTTTTCTTCCATACTCTCTGTCTTTTTTTTAATTAAAACATTTCGTAGTCTCAGTCTCAGTCTCAATCATCTCAACCTCAACCCCAATCTCAGTCCCAATCTCCCTCTCCCTCTCCATCCTTCACAGTCATTGTATCTACTTCCCTTTCCACCTCAGCCTCTTTAGGTCCCAACAGAGTCGTTTCAAGTGTTGTCAATACCCTAGTTTTCACTACCACCCAGCTGATTTCACCAACCGCCACTGGTAATTCGACTGCCTCCGGAAACAGCACTGCAACGAATAGCGGCAATTCTACTGCCAGCTCTACCACTACAACATCTAGCAATCTCCCCACAGCTTCGTCAAACGTCGATGGTGGAGGTCAAAATGGTGCCCCTTTCCCTGGTGGCAACGGTATCTTCGGTCCTGACGACGGTTACATCGCTGCCGCGCAAGCCCTTAGTCGAAACATATTTGCGTTGAGTACGGCCACCGTCGTTATAGTAGGAGCACTCGCGGTTCTCTAAGGCCACCCTTTCATATTGATTATAATGGACTCTATTGAGCCGTGCGATGTACTCCCTATTCTACATCTCTTCATGCAACGGACTGGATTCTGGACTATACCTCATATTAGATACTTATTATCATCGGATGCATCGCTGGGCTAATATTAAAGACATTTACGTAGTTTAAAAAGATTTTGTTGAGTATATAAGTAGTGCATTCCCAAGTATCGGTGACACGGCGACGTTGCCCGGCTCGGCCTCATGTATCTGAGTTATCGATGGAAGTTAACCAGCATTGGACGTCTGAGTAGACTCTGTTACAGCTCACTGTTTAGTCCATCCCAAAACATGTCAGACCTGCAAACAAAACGACCTAAAACCGATAACGCAAAAGTTTTTACTTTCTCCATTCTTAAGATACTGCTGTCTTTTCATTTTTGTTGCACAGGTCATCGGAACACATAATGGCACTTTTCATTGTGATGAAGCTCTCGCAACGTTCATGCTAGGGCTAACAACTACCTATACTAATGCAAGTAAGTATTCGATCGCTAATGACTTGCTAGTTTTTGAATACAAGTTTGACCGGATCAGCCCTCAAGCGAACTCGCGATCCTGCCGAACTAGATACATGCGATATCCTAGTCGATGTTGGTGCTGTTTACGATCCCAGCAAACAAAGATTTGACCACCACCAAAGGGGGTTCACTCATGTGTTTGGACATGGCTTTCATACAAAATTATCCTCGGCAGGGCTTGTCTACAAGTATGGACGTTTCATCCCATCTTTCTTTCAATACTAAGAGTGATCCATAGACATTTCGGAAAAGAAGTAATCTCCAATGCCCTCAACCTCTCACTTGAAGATCCAAAGATTGAGATTCTGTGGCTGAAGATGTATAAGGTGCATATATTTGTTACAAATGTTTTATGGTATCCTCAATACATTTTCCTATGAAGGAATTCATAGAAGCCATTGACGCGATAGATAACGGGATCGCCCAATATCCGGGTGACATCAAACCTCTCTACCGAAGTAGGACAGATCTTTCCAGCCGAGTCGCAGCACTAAATCCCGCCTGGAATCAGCCAGTTGATGTGCAAACTCTTGACGTAGACCTTGTTATTGGCTTTCGCCCAAAATTTTGATGTTAACTATACATATTCCAGGCACAGTTCGCACTAGCCGCGCAATTGACCGGGGGAGAATTCTTGGGCAAGCTTAAATACTACGCTGATGCGTGGCTCCCAGCACGCGACCTCCTCGTCACATCCGTAGCAAAAAGCAAAGAATCAGTTGACCCAAGTGGTGAAATAATCCTCTTTGAGCAATTTCTCCCGTGGAAGGTATGTTTTTAATTCTTTGCCGCAGTTGTAAAGTTTGTCCTGGACACCATACTATAGGAGCATCTCTTCGAACTTGAGGCAGATACAGATGTCCAGGATATCACACCTGGACAAGCCATCTATGTCATCTACCCTGATGAGAATGGGGGCAACTGGCGTGTCCAGGCAGTTCCTATCTCTCCGGAGAGCTTTGAATCACGAAAAGCTCTCCCAGAAAAGTGGCGTGGTATTCGGGATGCAGAACTCTCACAATTGACCGGCATTGAAGATTGTATATTTGTGCATGCTTCTGGATTCATTGGTGGTGAGATATTTCTTGTTTTGTTATCTTGGAACCACAACGAGATTTATATTATTGTGACAATAGGAAATAAGACTAAAGAAGGTGCCTTGGAGATGGCCAAGGTTGCGCTTGAAATGTGATATTGCATCGGCATGCTTCGCAGCCAATGAATACGTCTATACTTTGTCAAAATAACAAGCGGTGCATAATACATTCCAATTGATATATCCCTTTGTCAAGGAATCCTATGCTGGGTGTAGTGCCGCCGGCTTGGCCTCATGAGATACACGTTTTAACCTGCCTGATTACGGGCTATTTCTATCTCGCAACTGCTCCTGCCCAAATCCCCGGAGGTCAGCCGGGACCAGATAGCGTAGTTTTCACTTTTGCAGTCCGAGGTTTTCACGATCAAGGTCTTCTTTTGAGATAGACCATTAATATCTTTTGTTTTTTTTATCAGTTGATAGTCTTGCTAGGTTGACTAATATGTGACTTCAAAGCCGAGGCACGCGTTAACCATCAACCCAAAATCTCCTAACTTTCCTTGTAATCGCACAGATGCAGGGTAATCCTCGAGCTTACAACGTGTTTAACGCATGTTCAATGCGGAGCATGGTTGAATGATTAGCAATCGAGTAGGGAAACTGCTGACGTGCAGCACCATCATCATCATGTTTGGTTTGGCTGCATCCACACCTCGAGTCTGTGTACTGGTGCTGTGATGAACGTGAATGAGCACTGCCAGTCAACCACACAAGCTCCATCACCAACCATGGGCCTTGCGCGTAGTATTTCTGCCATGCGAAACTCGTTCATGACATCTCTTTCAAGTTTCTTTGCTATACCTACCAATCCCGCTAAGCGGATACCCTTGCTCTCGCTCCGGAAGCGTACGCAAAACCCCCTACCATTTGATTCTATCACATATTCTTCATCGGTTTATTTCCCTTTGTCTCGAAGGTCTAGCTCGTTGGATATAACAGTCGATCTCTCGTCCGGCATTAAAAAGGTGGACAAAAAGTCCGGCAAATATCCCAGACGAAACATGTCGTTTGCGAAAGCGCACTATCATCCGTTCCTATTTGGGTTGATGACGCTGTCGGCGATGGCAGAGTTGGGTTTGACCGCATTCCTCATCAGTGCTGGTAATGAGAATGGAACATGGCCTACTCCTAGATATCACTCACTGTAAGTATGTCCTATAAGGAGCGAAACACGTCACTAACAGTATTACCCAAGTCTGATCCTATTTCTATTTAACTCAGTGTGGACAACACTATTTTCAACAACATATATGTTGTGGATGGTGGATGGAAGCAGTCATTTTCTTGCTAATATCGCCAGTTCTGTGGTATGGTTGCTGTTAACGTCCGTGCTCTGGGTAAGTGTTCTGTGATGTCGGTACAGTGAGGTTGATGGAAATAACTTATTTATAGGGTACCGCCGCTGGTGTTATGCACAATACACGATCGGGGGGAAACTGTGCCGGGAGAGCAACAATATCTCGGTAAGTGTTTGTCTGGTCAAGTAAGCTTTGGCAAAACACTGGAGCGAAGTGACTAGATTGATCTGTTTGGGGTTGAAAGTGACAGGCGCTAATCCGTTGACAAACAGGTGCCGACAGTCTTTGACAGTAGAGGCACTGGGATGGACAGAGTTTGGGCTGTGTGCATTGACCATGATTGCTACCTGTTTATGGATCAGGGCTCAGAGCTTCAGACGTAAGAATGAGAGTGATTTGGGAATCGGAAATTCGAGCTTCAGCGATTCGCGAAGGCTTGTATGAAATAAGTTAGTAGATATGTATTAGTTTAGTCATGATGTCTTCCATGCCATATGCTTCAATAGCCTGTTCTCATCCACATCGTCCCAATCGAGGCTGTAGCTGTTCCAGTCCTTTCCTGTCCCATCCCTATGACCCTTATTTAATTACTGTCCGTCTTTATATATATCATTTACTTGTTCCTCACTTCGCCTCTATTCTCCTATATGCAAACCTTCTCCGACCATCCCCGTCATCCGTCTGATGACGAGACCCTCTTTACACCAAGCCGTAACTCGCTAGCTAGCTCATTCCATGCTATACCCTCGACACCTCTCACGCCCTCCGCTAAGAGACGAGCGTTCTTTGTCCGTTCACTTGCTCTTCTATGCGCATGCTGCCTCAGCATCGGTAGTCATTAGTAGGGATGCATGTTGTTCTTCCTCACAATTATCTTATCGAGTTCGAAAGTGCTACAAACATACTTGGTCCTCTAAAAAGCCGTCTCTCCCGCGAAATGGGGACATCCAATACTGACTTTGGTCTCCTCCTTGCGGCTTTCAGTCTCAACAGCACATGGACACCCCTTGTTGGCGGACTATTAGCAAGCACCCTTGGAACAACGATGACCAGTATATTGGCCACCAGTGTCATCTTCCTTGGTAAAAACCCGAGCTCTCGATAGTTTGTCATCCCCAACTAATGCCATGTGAAGGTGTATCACTCCTTCTACTGGGAGATATATGGGAAAATGTCCGGGTGATGGTTCTAGGTCTTTTTGTTTTCGGGCTCGGCGTCAGTCCGCTTGCTGTCGTACAGGAGACTATTATTGTTCGCTTTTTCAAATCCCATGGGTTAGGCGTTTCAATGGCTTTTGGTCTTATTGCAGGAAAGGGTGCATCATTCGTGTCTGCAAGGACCTCCTACCCCCTCTCAGAACGATTTGGCAAACATGCCCCTTTCTATGTTGCTACCTTTCTGACCGGTTTGTCTGTTGTTGTGAATCTGATATACATCGCATCCTCGAAATGGATGATCGACGGCGCTGGAGCCGAACTAGAAGCCACAGACATTAGTGAGGAGGCGCGCCGTCGCCAACCCCACAACTTATCAGAAGCTCAAGCTTTGGAAAGAGTTGCTGCGAAGCGTAGGGTCAACTTGAGATCAATCGCAAAGCTTGGCGATATTTTTTGGGCGTGAGGTTACGAATATTTTCTTTACCTACATCCAGCTAAACTTTGCGTGTAGTTATGTCGGCCTCAATTTGTTATGTGGGATGATTTGGTCTCCTTTCACTCATCTTGCTGCGTGGGTATCCCTTGTGATTTGTGTGGTCCATTATTTCTCATATACAAACTTAGCAATATTATCGAGTCACGATATAACCTCTCAGAGGAGTCTGCTGCAAATGAAGCCTCATACCTTTTGGCAGGCAGTATAATTTTATACCCAGTCGTCTGTATTCATTATTTTTCAAATATTCTCAGCGTTGATATTTTGCTTCAAGTGCGGTTTTATTGTTGATCGCTTCAAACATAGACCAATCATTGTTCAATTGTTGATGCTATCCTCTGTTCTTACGATGTTGGCCTACACATGGCTTGCGGCCCCACCAAGCTGGACGCGCACTCCGGCGCCTACAATCTTAACCTGGGCTGTAGGACAAGGTTATGCACCTCGTACGTTTCACTCATTCCATCTTTGGGGTACCATTTCTGATGCCAGTGCGAAGTAATGTTGGTCGTCTTGGTCCCTACAATCGTTCCTTCAAAATATGTGTCCACAGCTTTAGGTTTGCATAAGAGTGTATGTCATGGGGAAATATTCTCAGAGATGTGTTAACAATTATTGTAGTTAGAACAAACTGGGTCTACCCTTTTCCAAACCTTAGCTGGGTTGGCTCTGGACTCGAAGCACACGGACGAGGAATCACGCGGGATCGCTGTGCAACACGTTTTGAACGTTTTTTTACTTCTCAATGTGTTGCAACTGTGCAGCATATGCGTCCTGGCACGTCTCCAGCAACGGAAGAACTCTGTTTTACTGGAAGCTGTACAGCCTCGATCGGAGTCTTTACGCTTATCAAGGTCAACCCCACGGTCCAGCGTCCGTGGTGCTTTCAAGCCTTCCGGTCAGGGGAATGACATACCCGATTCAGCGCAACCGCTATTAGATCATGATTCTGAAGACAGTCAGTACTCGTCGACATCCTCCTACACACCTAGATTGCGAAACAAAGATGGAGTTGCTAGGAAGGAGGCAAGAAGAGGGAAAGTATTTGCAACTCTCTGCGCTGCATTGGTTGTTTTGGCCTGGGTGCTGTTTATGACGACAGCTTATTTTAAACTTTAGAAATTTAATATTCATTTGTATAATAATTACCTTCCAAATCCACAAATACAAACAAACAATTATGTACACTCGGGAAATGCCGATGGGACTGTATAGTTCAATCAAGCCCCCCTAACAGTAAATGTAGCGAAAGTTGCTGCCAGTATCAAGACCTCAAGACCAGGTATGTCGTTAATGGGTATCAGATCTACCACTGTTAACATATAGTTTCTTACTAGCCGCAAGATGGGCGCATACAAATATATTGGGGAGCTTTACAAAAAGAAGCAGTCGGATGTCCTCCGTTTCCTTCTCCGAGTTAGGTGAGTAGAAATAAATTGCAGTGCCCTCTGTATCTCATCAATTTTGTGTCGGGCAACGAAGGTGCTGGGAATACCGTCAACTGAATGTTATCCACCGCGCGTCTCGTCCCTCCCGCCCCGACAAGGCCCGACGACTTGGTTACAAGGCCAAGCAGGGATATGTCGTTTACCGCGTACGAGTGCGCCGTGGTAACCGCAAAAAGCATGTGCCAAAGGGTGGATGGATTTTCATTTTGTCACGGCAGATAACTTATAATCTGATTCTGCTAAGGTGCTACTTATGGTAAACCCGTGCGCCAGGGTGTGAACCACCTTAAATACCAGCGTGGATTGAGGAGCACTGCAGAGGAGAGAGTAGGCAGGCGATGCGGAAATCTGAGAGTGTTGAACTCGTACTGGATCAACCAGGATGGTGTATACAAGTATTATGAAGTCATTTTAGTGGATCCCAACCATAAAGCAGTAAGTTTTCATTTCATGCTGCAAGCATGTTTACGGGTCTCATGGAACAAATCATTACAGATTCGCCGCGATCCTAGAATCAACTGGATTGTAAACCCTGTTCACAAGCGTCGCGAGGCACGTGGACTAACAAGCATTGGCAAGCAGGTTAGACATACGGTGTTTGATATTTGTTGTGCTGTGCTGAAGTCAATTTTGCTTAGAATCGTGGATTGGGTAAAGGCCACCGCCACAATCACACTCCAGCCCGCTCCACCTGGAAAAAGCACAACACCCTCAGTTTGCGCCGATACCGTTGATCATTGTGTTTGTGTCATGTTTACTTTTTTTCTTTTTTTCTTACATACAATCCCATGTTATTTGTATGTCACCCAATAAAAAATGGTGTTTACATATACATAAGTTGAAGCTGTGCAAATGATATCTGATTCCGTGCCATATAAACACGAGGCTGGCACAAAGGACATGCCGCTTCCATGCACTCTTAAGCATGACGCATTGTCGACCCCGGTTCGTGAAAAATTTCAGCCAAGTCTATTCTTGTTGCACAACAATTTATATTTGACTGTTGGCTGCGGTGCACAAATCTATACTTTGATTACTTTCTTTGCTTCTTACCACGACATCCCTCATGCTTCACGAATTATTCCTCATCATTATCTCTTGCTTTTCAATTCCCAGCTCCGCATTATTCAACAACTTCGGGTTGAGCTCCCCATCTCTGATTACATCGAATAATGCAATCCCGCTACCGAAACTAAATTACTTTGGAAAGCGGAAAACTGACACGATTGATCACAACCCGGATGGTTCTCCATTCATATGGTTGCCTCAGGATGAATACTCGGGAAAATCTTTCTATGAGTGAGCTATCCTGTATATTGTAGCTATTCAGGTGGAGCTGACTATAGCAAATAGCCGGTGGGACTTCTTTGCATTTGCGGACCCTACCAAGTGAGTAGAATGGTTGATCTCGTGCGGTATTTCTCACAACTTCTTGGCTCTTTTTTTAGTGGGAGTGTAAGGTGCGTTTATGATAATTTATCGGCCAAGCATGACTCAATTACTCACCTGCTATGTAGATACGTTAACAAAACAGAGGCATTTGAAAGGAACTTCACATACGTGCAGGATGATGGTGTGGTCATTATGAAAGCAGATACTACGTCAAAATTGGATTTGGGTGTTTTCCGTGATAGGTATGCAATTCATTCTTGATGAGCCGACTTTTTGATATTAAAGTTTGCTTGGGCCTATAGTGTTAGAATCCAAAGTCAGACGACATACAATACTGGGTTATTCATTCTAGACTTGAATACAGCCCCTTGGGGTTGTGGTGCGTTGTCTACTTTTCATCAATACGTACATAATTGTATTCAAGTTTGTTCTTCAAAGGTACCTGGCCTGCATTTTGGACCGTTGGTGGTAATTGGCCATACGTCAGTTGTCAAAATACTATATTCCAGAATATTTCCTCACTATGACAAGACAGAACGGGGAGATTGATATTTTAGAAGGCGTCCATGACAATCAACACAATCAAGTAGCATGGCACACGGGGCCAGGATGTGTTTTGAATGCTAATAGTAGCACCAATTTCACCGGAACAATAGCTGTACGTCTCTTTGTTTTACTTCTCAATGGAAATCTCGTAAAGTGGTTGGCGCTCAACGTTCAATAGATTCCGGATGTTGACGGTCACGTTCAATGCAATGGATTAATCAACTCAAACTCAGGGTGTGGAGTGTCAGAATGGAGCCGGGCATCTTATGGCCCGAATTTCGATGCACAAGGTGGAGGTGTATTTGCAATGAAGTGGGATGAGAACGGTATTGCAGTTTGTATGTCCTAATTGCTTGGCTATTGAATTGGTTTCTGACATTTGCAATGTTATAGGGTCGTTCTTCCGTGCAGCTGTGCCGGCTGATGTAGTAGAGGGCACACCTAATCCGTCTAATTGGGGATTGCCTTCTGCCGCATTGGACGCGTCCGGTTGTAATATTACTCAATTCTTCGCCAATCATAGTATCGTTTTTGGTATGTTTATCTCACACCACAATTCCATTTTTTCCCAAACTGACAACCGAACTTTGCCATCCCGTATAGATATTACCTTCTGTGGTACGGATTCTTCTATGAAATATATAAAAAATAAATTGATATTTTTTAACAGGGGATTGGGCTGGGAGCTCTTACGCCACCTCGGGTTGCCCCGGGACGTGTCAAGACAGGCTGATGGATCCCATAAACTTTGAAGTGAGTTGTGTTACTATGGTAAACTCTAGAGCCCGTGCTGATACTAGTCCATCAGAACGCTACTTGGAGCATTAATTACGTGAAAGTTTACCAGAAACAACTCATCAGTGGACGAGTTGTCAATGCAGCTCCTCAAGTCAAGATAACGAATTTTCAAATCTTATTGTCGACGGCTGTTGTACTTGTGATTGCGGCATTGTTTTAGAAAAGATCTTCGAGATACCACGGTACTGGTTATGGAGGAATTCAATTGGAAAGAATACTTATCGTAAATTTAATGAAGCCAACTTAGACGAACTGTAAATTTGATGACAATGACAATGAAGTACATTGGGTATCGATTCAGTTTGCTACAATTTCATTTTCCACATTCTATCTTCTACATTTGTTTCTTCGGTACTAGCTGGCGGCTCTGCAAAGCTCGCTCTTAGAGGAGTCACACTAACCCAACCGTTGTGGAATGCCCAAGCATCAGATCCCACGGGTAGTGTTGACGATGAAGGGGATATAAGGCCTTTCATATCCGGCGCCCATTTGAACAAAAGGTCGCCCTGTTCCTGTGAATCCGAGGAGGCCAACGTAGATGTCGGATAGATTTGTTGTGTATCAGGACCCGTGGGGTTAACCTTTAGAGGCAATTGCGATTCGGAGACGTTTTGGAAGAGTCTCCCGTAAGAATTTCTCCATAGATTTGTCCAACAGACTTTAAGCCCCTCTTCGGAGAGGATGTCCTCAATTAATGGAATATTTACGCTGTAAAGATCAACTTCTCCATCCCTGGGACTACTGTTATCTATACCCCAATTGTTCCAGAGGTATTGGATGATGCTACATCCCAGTTTGTGGGCAGGCTCAAAATAAGTTTTCGGTGTAGGATGAACTACCGTTCCATATGACAGGGCAATTGATCGCGTTCTTGATAATGATCCAGAAAGGGCGGCACCAATGGTGCCCGAGGACAGAGCAAAGGCAGCTGCGGACGGGATTATTTAAGCAGTAACTCTTAATGATAGTGCAGACAAACAAGATGTGTTACGGCCGAGATTTGGGCCGGATATCTGGAGGACGTCTGTCAGAGAGAAGTGAACCTTGATAGACAGTAATTGACGTACGACGAGATCGATTTGACCGATGTAGAGGTTATGGAGTGCAACGTTGGCGCAAGTTGCGGGAGTCTGAAGATGAATTAGTTATGAGGAGAGAAGGAATGTATATGTAGCCTACACCGTCCAGTAGAATCCATTCGGCCTATTTGAATAAATTGTTAGAGGGGAAATGTTAGAGAGGGAGATACGAACCAACTCTCCATCTTCGAGAGGCCTGGATTTGGCTGATATCTGACCTTGGCCATCGTCCTTTGGATAGAAATATGATCCACGGGTGGTTTCCTTGATATGATATGCCTTTCCTGGTCAAATAAGATTGATTAAGAGGCGGTGTATACGGTTAGATGTACCGATCCAGGACTTTTGTGAGCTGGGAAGGACGACCCTCACGTTCCAACCTAAAAGAGGAGATGAGAAGGAAATGGATGGAAAGAGAAGAAAGAAAGAACCGAGAGATTGAGTGAGATACTTGTAAAGACCCAATACATAGGGAGATTCTAAAGGATGAGGAGGACCGTCGTCGTTCTAGAGAGTAATTAAGTAGACGGGATGGATTGAAAGTAGAAAATTAAATTACTGTGAGCAAGATGGTGGGAGACATTTGAGAGAGAGAAATAATGAAAATATATTTAATTTTTATTTCATTTCTTTATGTCTCTCCATCATCATCTCCCGTCTCTCCCTTCGTTGCCTCCTCTTGAGCTTTCCTCTCAGCTCGAAGCTATTCACTCGTCGTCGCTCCCTCAATCTCTCAGAAAGTCCCTCTCGGTCGATTCATTCGCCTCTCACGCAAAGGATTCACACACTCAACCATCTCTTCGTCCAAACCGAGGTAACACCACTTCCACACCATATCCTCCCCGCGGTCTCTTGTCTACCCTATCAAATGATCTAAATAACTTCCAATCTCAACCGATTCACTCACTCCATTCCTCTGCCGAGAACGAAGAGCCCTCCGCGTCTCTCGTCGATTCAGACGTTGAACGATCAGAACCTCTAAGTAGTCCTACCGAGCGCTTCCGCAGTCCTTCCTTAAGAGCTCACGACCCCCAGCGATCAAGTCTCCGCGGCGGTCTTCTTCCTTTGCCATCTAGAGCCCCTGCTCCCTCTACTCCATCAACTCCCACTAGTATGCTCAAGACTTCCTCAAGTTCTCACAACCTCGTCGATTTGCCGCGACAACGATCTGCCTCTTCTGTTCACATACCCCCAAAGCGAGCCACGCATATAAGTTCTGCTGACTCCGGTCGTGCTCGAAGTGGAAGCTTGGGTGTTTCCTCTGCTGCTCCTGGGAAGCGCATCCAAATCGACACGCAAAAGTCTTTTGTACGTTCCTTAACTAGGTTTCAAAGTGTCCTCACCCAATCTTTATGACACGTCTAGCATGAAACAATTCGGCACAGTAAACCTGTCACCTTGGTCGTTATTGGAAGTAAAGGTAGCGGAAAGTCAACTGTCATCAAAAAGGGTCTGTCAGGCTATGGTCTCTCTGAGCCTTCTGTCCTACAAGAACAAGGTATTTCACCCAGGCGCTCTACATCTTGTGAGTAAATCACATCGAATTATGTTTGTTTGATATTCTTATTTTTTTTTATAGATACGCTTCGAACCGGCAAGGTTTCTCAGCCTGACCTATTATGCGCATTATATGTTGTCGAAGTGGACGTCCAAACTTCTGACGTTGACCCAAGTCTTCAGTATGATGTCGAGTGGCCAGACGACTCACCCCCAGTTGATGGTGCTATCATTTGTTACGACTCTTCTGATGCAAATTCCTTCAAGCCAGTCATTGGACTGATTAGTAAGTATTTATTTATCTGACATGGTTCTCTGTCAGTTTACAATGATTGTTACAACAGAAGGATACCTTGCTAAGCATGTACCTATAATCCTTCTTGCATGTAAAGCAGATTTGCATAGGCTGGTCGACCCAGACAAGGCGTCTATAGAAGTGGAGAGACTTGATGTGGGCCTTGTTGAAGTCACAAATGCAAATGACCTAGGAAAACTCAAGATGAGGCATTCATTTGACTTCGTCTTGAAGGCAGTTTTCAGAGAGCGCAGTGTGTTTTATTTGTACAACTATATCATTTACTTTCCTGCTGACGCCCAATCAAGGGATGCAAAAGTTGAAGGATTCGGAAGGTAGCTTTCGCAATCCTGCCTCTCCTGACATTCTTTTTCAACCCCAGCCTTGGGAGGGCTCACGCACTAATACTCCGACTGCATCCTCATCCAGACAATTACAGGAATCTATACCCAGCCCAACAAGCTCACACCCCATATCGCATAGTGTTACTCCTGTAAACCTCCCTACACGTTCTCGCTCTATGGGGAACTTGCTGGAAGATAAGGAGAATACCCAACCGAAACTTGCCGAAAGCAGCAAACCTACTGGTTTACGCATAGAATCAAGTACAGAATCTATGGAGGAAATGGGAAATCCAGGAAAACAACCTGAAATAGTTCCTGACCACGATGAAAAGAAGGTAGAACAAGAAAGAGAGTAAGTAATGCCTTTTTGTGTTCTAATCTGTTTGATATATGACAATTCATTAGAACGATCCTACGGCACGCGACTTTGGAAGAACTGCTCGACAAGCTATTGTTTGTGTCCGTCAGTGGGGATGGTATGTCGGCCACTGTGGGAACATTCCGTTCTCTAACCTTATACTAGATCCATCGTTTATCAATCACTTCCTGTTGACATACCGGCGGTTTGCAACACCAAGAAGTATTCTTCTTGCCATGCAGAAACGCATGCGTGAGCTTGATAAACCCTCAAGCGATCCGATGTTTGCTTGTTTCGCTCAGATGCGGTGTGTTGGAATTATCTCTACACATTGACATGCTCTTTACTCACACCCATATTAGTATATGCTATCTTCTTGAGCAATGGATCAAATTATACCCACATGACTTTTCTGTAAAAGGCACTTCTGGTGCGCTGAACGCGCTGGTGCGATCTGTCATATCCAAAACGCATCTCATCCACTACGGTTCTGAATTCCTTCCGTTCCTTGAGACATTTCATACTTTATCCGATACAGATGCAGCATGGGCTTTGAAGGGTGACAATTTCTACTCGGCTGATGAAAGCGACGACTCCGTTGACCTTTCAGATGACGACGAAATCGACGAGGACTTATTCTCTCCAGACCCCCAGGATTACACTTCTAAAGATCAACCTTCAACGTCTACTGATAATTCCTTGCCACCGCGGCGGGAGGAACGGAGGCAAAAGAAATCATTTCACAAGACACTATTTCCTGGATTTGCAACTATCAACCAATCAGATGAAATACCGCCTGCAAAACTCCTAAAGGATCTTCAGAAATGTGCCCAAGATATCATGTCAATAGACTCCGAGGAGATTGCCCAGGAAATCACGCGATTGGAAGTTCAGATGTTTTTGCGTATAAGCGTTTGTGGAATTACCTTGGCAACTGAGACTTTAGTCTGATTTTTCTCTTCTTGACTACAGCCGAGGGGGTGGCTTAATTTTGCATTTACGGGGGAGGGGGAAAGAGATGAAGATGAGCCAGTGACAGCATTCAACGAAATGTCAAACCACCTTGCATCATGGTACAATCTACAGCTCTGTACCATTTTTTGAACTTACTCAATCAATTTCTTGAATGCAGGGTGGGGTCACTTATTCTTTGTCATGACAAGCAGAAGAACCGCACGCGTCAAATAGAGAAGTTCATTGAGATAGCTCAACGGCTAAGGATGCTCAACAACTACTCTGCTCTGCGTGCGGTAGTCGCCGGTATAAATAGTTCAGCTCCCGCCGGTGACGAGACGATCGCCTTGTTCAAAGCAAGATATCCTGAACACTCTAAACACCTACAGTCATGGGAAGTTCTTCTTTCACAACGGCGTGCAAGTCTCTTGTATCGTATGGCTTTGAGAAATTCGAAAGGTTGCTGTATTCCTGCATTGTAAGCTCCACAAGTGTTATCCGAACTTTCATATCAGAGCCTGATAGTGTATCCCAGGGAAATCCACATGGCAGACCTACTCAAATCACACGAAGCAAATCCCGATTATCACCCAGATGATCGTACCAAGATTCATTGGGGAAAGTTCGGGATGATTGGAAGGCTTATTGATACAACAACACGTTATCAAGCACAATGTCTAAGCCATAATGATTATAATTTCCAAGATCGAAGTTACATCATGGAACTTATTGCACGTCCTGTGATGAGCTCAAAGGTGCTTATTATTTTTCTTCTCCAGTCGCTTTGAAATTAATTGATTCCTTGGGTTGCAGTTCCAAGATATGAGACTAGGATATGACCCTCCGGACGGGAACGTTTCGTCAAACCGACTAGGAGAAATGGCGGCACTGCGTAGAATGTTTTTATGGTAGAAAATTCGTTTGGATCATGTTCATTATGTTTTATGTGCCTTTCATTCCTTTTTCTATCGACCTATGTCAAAGAATACCCTAGTACTCTCTGCATTTCCCTTCTCACCTTTATTACTCGCTATTCGCTGTCAATACCACATTTTTTGCATTTCATAACATCACTTATAGTTTAGTTGGCAATACACTTGCAGTGTCTTTATGTGTTGGTGATACCATATGTTGCGATTTGAGTGGTACATACATACAAAACAAGAATATCAAACCAGATCAGACAATTGAGCATACTAACTCGCTTCATAGGGCTCCTTTTGTTTTCCGTTTATCTTTTCTGAGCATCCCTACAGAATCACTCTTCTTCGCTCTGATGCCTTCTTGGTGTGATACTTTTTGTCCTATCTCAGTCTCGAAAGCACCTCCCTTGCGGGAAATCTTTTTCTTAGGCCTGTCAGCTTTCTTGTTTTTCTTCGGACTTTTGAAGTCCGGAAGACCGATTTTTTTGGGTCGTGCAGCTTTCTTCGCACTCCTGACCGCCGCCGCAAGTGATTTTTGGTCTCCAAGCTCTTTGTCTTCTTCCATAGCCAACTTTCGTCTCTTGGCTTTTCGTGAGAGACCTGAAAACTTGTCTCGCTTAAGCTTTACGTTTGTAGTTTATTTTAGCGCGGTGATTTTTGACAATGATGGGGAAATGACGAACTTTGGTTTGGTTGTCCTTGCCTACTTTAGAACGGTCGTTATTGGATACGTTGGTGAAACCAGCTTGGTACTCTTGTTTGCTTAGGTCTTGGATGAGGTGATCAGCCTCGCTCGTTTAATAGAGGTACGGAATGCAGTATACCTTCAGCTTTGGATTTTTCTTTACTAGTCTGGAACCAAGTTCTTGGTGGTCTTGAGTAAATCTCGGCTTCGTGTTCAAGAATGTTTTGTCCCTTCTTCAATTCCATTTCCGCTTTCCGAATCTACATTGTTGAATGAAAACAGCTTGTTAAATATTGGAAACACGTTTCTCACCTGTCTCTCCTCTTTTTCTTCACGAATAATCTCCGCGATTTCACCTTTCAAATTGTCTAGTTTATCAACCCATTTCGGTACCACATCTGGTGGGACAATACGATGTCGGACTTGATCTTCACCAGCGCTGCGTTTAATTGCAGCTTTAAGCATCTTGCGGTCTGTTTCTCCGACCAATGTGACAGACCTATATTATGCTCGCACATCAATTACAGTTTCTACTCAACAGTAAAATGCACGTACCGTCCCTTTGTACCGGCTCGAGCAGTCCGTCCAACTCGGTGGAGATACTGTGCGAGCTGCGTCGGCATGTCATAATTAATTACTGTTTCCACGTTCTTTATGTCCAAGCCACGAGATGCCAGGTCAGTAGCCATCAAAAAATCGACTGTACCATCCCGAAACAACTGTAGGGCTTTGAGACGCTACAAGCAGTCAGACCAAACATAAGTGTGTAATCCAAACAACGAATACCTGTTCTTGAGTAAGGTCACCGTGCAGTTCCTCACATTTCATACCCAAAAGACTGAACACAATCCTCATTTGGTGTGCGAGCTTCTTACTTCTTAAGAACACTATAACCTTATGCCTGAACGTCCTTTTGCAAAGGGCTACAAGAAACGCAGAACGTTCGCTTTCCTTCCCAGCTCGTACGCGAACAAACTCTTGAACCAAGCCACGAGCTGTTGTCCTTTTCGGATCGACAAATAGCCTGACGGGCTTGTTCAAGGACATTTTAACAAGCTCGTCTACAGAATCGGTCATAGTCGCGGAGAAAAGCATAGTTTGTCGAGATAACGGACATGCTTTGATGATTTCTGCTAATTCGTCTGCAAAACCATCAGAGAGCATTCGGTCGGCTTCATCGAGTACCAAAACGTCCAGGGCATCAAGCGTAAAGGAGGGTGAATTACGGATGTGGTCTATTAATCGGCCTGGAGTAGCAATAACGATGTCTGGCCGGGCGCGTAGAGCTACTTCTTGAGCCTTTAGTGAGAGACCACCTGATTTGTGGTTGGGAAAGTCAGAATATAAGAAGAACATTGATTGTCGAAATCTTACCAACAATTAAACAGAAATTGATATCAGTATGCAACGAGAGTTTAGAGCCGACTTCAAAACATTGCACAGCCAACTCTCGGGTGGGAACAAGAACTAGACACCTTGTTGCTGCAGACTTCACTCCCTTTTCTCTATATAATAGTCTTTCCAGCATTGGGATTATGAAAGCAGCAGTTTTGCCCGAGCCTGTGACTGCATTTCCCACTATATCTTTGCCAATGAGTGCGACAGGAATGGTGGCTGCTTGAATGGGGGTTGGCTTGCTGAATCCTACTGTAGTTATTGCCTTCAATATCGGCCGTGATAGATTCATTGACAGGAAAGAATCATGCGCTTCTGCGCCAGTCATGGTATCTTCAAAGAAAGCTGCCTTCCGGTCCTTCTCTGCTTGGGTTTCCTTCTCAGACTCATCGGAGGACGATTCATAATCTTCTGCATTTTCATCGTCATCATTGTCATCAGAAGTTGCTAAGGGGTCATCATCTTTGTCACTTTCTCCTTCGCCTTCAGTACCATCTACGCTTTCTGTATCGCCCAGTTCAGAATCTTCATCCGCGTCCCAGTCATCCTTCCCTTGATCAGCGTCCTCAGTTTCTCTTTTTCTTTTGTGGCCAAGTCTCCGACGAGATATAATATCATCAACAGAAATAGGTTCCTGTATAACTTGAGTCTGATATGAAAATTAATTTCGAAGGGAACATACTGACTGGCTTGCTACCCGTTTTTATATAGTCTACCTTGTCTTGATGACCTTCGGTGAGAATTGTATATGGATCTCCTGATAGGTCAAAAACAAAATCTGGATCCAAAAGCGTTTCATCGGTTTTCTGTTGACCAGTAACGTCCATAGGTTTGGACATGGGAGGGTCCTCCTCATCGGATTCGATTGTCATGACATATTCGGACATAGAGGTCGGTAACTTGCTCAAATGTCAGAGTCCTAATATAATGAAGAAAAAAAGGAGGTATGTCGCGAGTTATTTCGTTATGACGACCTCAAGCTTAGCCTCAGGCTGCAATAAATTTCGTGTAGTCACGTGCCACCAGTTTCTTCCGGGCCGAGGAAGGTATGAATTGTACTAACCTTTGCTAGAGTTTCGAAATACTCGGGCCTTTAGACTTCTCTCACTTCCTATTTTTCCAGGGCGCGTTGTCACTGCATTTATTTAAATCTGGAACATCACTAAACCATTTCGCCCCCTCATAAGGCGCAAAAAACTCGCATCTCAGCCATGTCTCAAACAACGGCTTTTGCCTCTCTATGCGTAATACATTTATCTTCGCCCAGCCGCTTACTTCCATCATCTTGTTGCCCGGACAAAGACCTGGTGATAGTTATATCCAAAATGGGCGGAACCGACAGGATGAGTATGTGGAACTCTACCCAAGGGACCAGTATATGGGACGTAGACATCGGCGAAGGTAACGACAATGTTAATACACGCGTCGCAGGACTTGCATGGAGTCCAGACGGTCCGTATATTTTCGTACTGTGCTTTTCGTCGTGCGGTGGACCAATTTGGCTATCTAGGTCAAAGCGTAGCCATTGCACACAATCCGGCTCGTATTTCCATCCATTCTTTGCAAGACGGGCACCTACAGCTGTCTTTGTCTGTTACCGCAACATCATTCTCACCAAAGCGAGATAACGCTATAACAGGAATCTGGTGGTTTCGTGATGAAAAGTCCATCGTTAGTTCTGCGATTCCAGATATTTTTCGCAGAGGGAGTGTAGTTGTATGCTTTCATATATTTCGTAATAAGTTACTTCTCAGCCAAATAAAGACAGGTTCCGCTCACTCATTCCTTCAAATACTGCCCCTCTTGGACAGCTTACAGGAAGATTCTGAGAAACTGACGTCAGCATTCAATTTGTTCTACTAAGCATTCTGATGGTCATGTTCTATCAGTGCAACCGATCTTTTCGCTTTCCAAGGATCCCAAACGCGGTCAACCGCAAAATCTGTACTTCCAGATATCATAAATGAATGGCCGTCATTCTCCCCAGATCCTTATACGGCTTCAATTAATGCACACGCCCCATCGGTTTCGAAATCCAGCAATGCCGGTGGAATTGTCCTTGACGATGTAGATACGGCAAATGTTAACAGCATCTTATGTGTAGCTGATAACTCTGGACGTGTACATTGTTTCTTAGACGGAAGCTTTCCTCTTGGAGCAATCTCTTTGAACAGCCCTGAGACCGCAATGGTCTCAATGTTGAAGCACCCAAAGAAATTCAAATTCTTCGCGCATCGCTCCTTGACAAAACAAGATGTTTCAAGCACTGAACTGTTTCCTCTATCTATAGAAATACGATTGTTGGATCAACAAAGTGCTCGGGATCTCGCAAGACTCTCGTCATCTGCTAGGGAATTATTATGGTACACAATGCGTGCTGTAAAAGAAATGCGCGTGGCCTGGTTCGGTTCGGAGAGTACCAGCGGTGCTCGCGAATTAGGGCCAAAATGGGTGCGCGCCCTGGAAACGAAACAAAGGGAACAATTCGGTCGTAAGTACAATTTCAAGTATTCATTGGACTTTTCTCAAATGTCCGGCCGTAAGAGGAGGAACCAAACCCAATACTAGATCTCACTTGTCTCTTAGCTACTGGGCGGGCATCAGAGTCCCTCATAGATTTCCTCGGGAGTGGAGAACAAATGAGCGAGAGGGTGAGCTCGGTCTTAACTGATAAAGTGGATAAATCCGAGTTGTAGGTTTAGGGTATTCAGAAATGGGAATCGACAGTATCTGAAGCATTAATGAAGCTACGCGACTTCTCAGAAAAACGTGTTGGACCAGCTTGCCAAAGGTTGCACCTTGTACTGGATGAATTACAAGGTTGGGCACATCTGTAAGCCATACATTCGATCAGACAGCTGCTTGACCTCATGTTATCAGGCCACAATACAATTTATTCCAGCTGTCTGTTGACGAGATTATCCAGTGCCTTCACTTGACAAGAAGAGCAATTATAATATCCAGCTGGCTAGCTGCAGTTGTACGTCGAGAACTCTCTCGTTTCAGGGAGTTCATTTCCTGGCTGCGTTTCGGTTTGTTATTTCACACATCTAGTGATCGACAGTCCAACTGTAACATTCCGTTTTCAGAGACTAGCACTGCCAACCCCCCAACTGACAGCACCCCAATAGCGCGACACGATATTTTGGAAGTAAACAATTATTTTATGTCAGGTTTAGTTGTGAGCTCCATAGACAAATGGTTTCTCGGTCCAGCACCCCAATTTCAGCCCCGAGACCTAGGTATCCCTGGTGAAGGTGAACTTAATTTGTCTAAAACCCTCGAGCGAGCCCGTGGGGTGGCTCTCGATCCCCAACAATTAACCTGGAAATCAGTGTGTATTTTTTTTTTGCTTGATAAGACCCTGAGCACATTTTTGATCGGAATTCCGAAAGAATGTCACGCAAAAGGATCTCAGTCATCTGGACAGGAACCTTGATGCATTAATACAAGAATTGGCAATACGAAGCCAGCGAGTGTTCAACCGCGCTGCAGGAGCTCCTTGCCGCTCCGCTATCGTTTCATTTGGTCATGAGTTGAACGTGCCCCAGGTGCCCAATGCAAAGCCTCCATCAAAATCAGAGTTTGGTACACCTATGCGAGAACGGATCATAATGAACGAGGTGAGTGAAAATTCTTTTGAAGTAACAAATTATCTGCAACAAAGTAGAGATGCGAGCTATTGCAACATCTTGCCGCCCGTTTGCCGGTAGAAGGACAGAACTTATGTGAGCATATATATGTATATTTACGGTTGATTGGTATTTGCTCATAGTGTTTTACTTTGTCCAAAAGTGTTCCTAGTTCGACAACGGTTTAAGAGTGAAGCATCCCTTTTACCTTTCGAGGTTGGTGTTGTGCTTCTTGAATGCTGTCTTCCCGAGGAAGAACAAGAAAGTCAACTTGATCTTGACCTCCTCGAAGTCGAATTTTTTGACGATGAATGTGTCGTAATTGTGTATCGGCTTCGGAGTACAAACAGTAAGTGGAAGGGTGAGCGGCAGGCATGTTGGCTGATCGTGATCGGCCATAGAATCTACATTTATTGCGACAGTCGGATACAATGACATTGAGTATCAAGACATTGGAGTTTCAGGGTACGTAAGACCACCCGCCCGCGAAGAATTAATGCAAAATGCGTTGGAGAGCTGGGCGGAAGGCAAGGTATGCGCGCAATAAGAACGCTTTGTTGCCGAGGTGATGTTGATGATGATGGTGTTTTTAATCGGATTGTGCAGATGCAGGCAGTTGTGGTTCCGATCAGGAGACGACGAAGATTGAGTGGGTTTGAAACAGGACAAGTAAGTATTGCGGTGAACGGACGAATGGGACGAAGAGTTGGATGTGTTGTTGACAGGACGGGTACGGTAATGGAGTCAATTGATTTGGAAGGAGAGGTAGAGGATATGGAAGTTGCGGATGATGGGAGGGCGGTATAAAAATACCGGGCCGCGCCGGCATGGTGGGGTGGGTTGGTTATGATACTAGGCTCTAGGCAGGAGAACCGGTGGTGTAGTATGCGTTCCACACCAAAATGAGCAACCGACGTGACTTTTACCTTCTAGCTCTATATGGATATGGAGAGTGGGAAGAGAATACGGATATTGCGGTGAGAATACGGGTCGCGAGGTGTGACTTGTTGAGCCAAAAATGAATTCATAAGGGTGAAATGGAGAGTCGCTGAGGATGAATAGGAGGATATGAATGGAGATACCAATCAGTAGGAGAAGCTGGTTTCCTAAGTTCAGGTCCCCCAAACTAATCTTCGAGAAAAGCCAGGCTGTCAGTGTGAGCGCCGCACCCCTTCAGGTCAAACTTAAATTGTCCATAACATCGGCTAAGTAGTTCGAGTTTTAAGGGCCGCGGACCCTCTCAGACGTCCTCGTGCCGTTGATTCGAATTCTTTTTTCAATGGCATTTTAAATCTCCTCTCCGTTCACTCTTTACTTTTCTGCAGAACTCTACTCAATCCATGCCCAAGTCGTCTCTTCCTTCCCCCTCTCCACTACTCCCACCCATCACAAAACTACAATCAGATCTACCAAGAATGTCAGACGTTGCCCTTAGAAAGAAGAAAAACGCTGATGCTCAGGCCGCTTTTCGTGCAAGACGTGCAAACTATATTGCTACTCTTGAAGAAACAGGTTCCGTCCCTTTTTACTTTTTGTCATCTACTCACTTTTTTGATTTTATGTAATAATTTTATCAGTCACTAGTCTCGAATCTGTTGTTCTCCAGCTTCAGGAATCATGTCGAGAGTCTCGCAACGAGTCTCAGGAACTCCGTCAGGAAAACGCTCGTCTTCGTCACGAAAATCGTGAGCGCGAAAAATTTTGGAAATCCTTGTGGCACGCAAGGAAATCTGGCCATGCACCTGATGCCGATGATGTGCCGCCATCTTTCTCCACTGGGGGGATGAACGGCCAACTAGGAACACCCCAGTTACAACACCAATACGGAGCTGAGCACATTGGGTATCGAGCCCCAGATGATTCAGTTCTCTATGGCGGTCCCACTCCTGGACACCATTTCCAACCTGATCAATCACCTTCGCTTGCATATGCTGCTGTGACTGAAAATGAGATGGCTAATGATGGTTCCATCAACCATCGGCTAGCTAAATACAGCCCTTATCCATATCCGGTTCCAGGCCCTGCGAGAGTCGGGCGATGGCAACAGCAATCGATGGTGCCTACTGGCGGGGACTCCGGTGTTCCCACAAGCGCATCATCATCGCACTCACCAGTCTATACGGAGTCATCAGCGCTTAATACTACCGATTTGGGATTTGTAGGCCGATATTCCGGAGACGAACAAAAATTGGCAGTTCTAGATAACGCGCCTTATGTATTTCCGAATGGCGAGGCCAGTACACGGTCAATATCGCCAACAACATCAACACCAGGCTCTACATCTTCAACGACGCTCACATCATCATTCCAGTTCACATTTCCCGACAATTCTTCCAATACTAATGTTAGCAATGCTACCACAAACGCAGTTGACCTGTCGTTAACGAACCAAGACCGGCCTGAGTATGACTACAGACGTCACTCCTTGCCTCACTGTACGGACTTCTCTCTTCACCCTCATGTCGTCCCTGAAATGACTCTTTCTTCCTCTGATTCTACTCGTTACTGCCTTCCAGCTCGTAGAATTGACTCAAATCCTGACCGCAATGCTGTCTTGTCTGCGACCGATAATCCTTCCAACCAAGACCTCTGTGGCAGTGATGGCGACCCGACATCTTTTTCTCAATCTCGCCGCTCTCGTCGCGGCGGCATTCCTTCTCGATCGTCACGTTCTCCTTCCCCAGGCACCCCTGCCATTTCCTGCACTGTTGCCGTAATCAAGGCCCAGGCGTTTGGAGCACTTCGCAGAACTAGGGCGCGCACTAAAAAAACATCTGAGGGTGCTGCCCGCGTCGCAATGGATGTCTTAGAAGCAAGAGGCATAGGAATGGGTGTCTCTACGGGTTCCAAGCGGCCCCGGCTCCAGGAAGACGACATCGATCCGGAATGACTGAAAACTCAGCTACAATAGCATCTATAACAGTTGCTTAAAGAAGAGCTTGTATCTATAATCTTGCTTCTGGAACGGACCCTGTAGAGATTTCATGCATATCATACCACATTCATCTTTCCTAAACCAGCAACTAGTCTGAGCACTTGTAATATATTGTCTTGTTGTCTTGCTCATCGTAGTAATCAGTTTTGTATATATAGTCAAGGATTATCGAATCACATATTTAACGATGCAACCTCTTATGGGAACAGCAGTAAAGTAAAACACATTCTCATTAATAAATTTTATTCTTAATACCTCTAGTGTGAGTTAATACAGTTGAACAATGAAAGCAGATGTAAAATATACTACATGCTAATTTACCTTCGGAATGGCCACATCCCATGGGCCACGGATATTACTAACAGACAGGAAGGTGAGACCGCGGAAACTTGACAAGGAGCGACACCCTTACTTTTTATACTTTTGTGCCCACATGAGTATAGCTGGGGCCAGGATTGTGACAAAAAAAAGTGTGTAAAAGTAGAGCCACATCACTGTAGAAGACAGGTCGGCGACCATCCAGACCGCAGAAACGGAGAGAGAAGTGGTAAGGCAGAGCCAAACGCACGTTCGTGATGTCTAACGGAATCCAATTAGTCGACATGGTATGTTTAGTGATAAAGTTTGTGCATTACCTGGATACGACGGCGTAGCATTGGAAATAAGGCAAACGCCTGTACTGAGAAGAGTATAAGCGCAAAAACCTCGATGTCAGTGGATAGACGCGAAGCCAAAACAACCGAAGCTGATACTGCTGCATTGATCGACAGCATTGATGTTAGCCTACATGATCAGAGTCAGAAAGATGGCTCCGTAAGGAGGGGGTGAGAAATTACCGCTCGTGGGCTTGCCATTGCATGTTTGATGGACTATAATCCGCAAATAACGCATTAAGCGAAAACAGAAACGCGGACAAAGCCCAAATGGAGTCAGAAGAAGTTGCCGCAGTTAGTGTCTTCAAGACTGGGGATAGGGACATAAGGGCAACAAATATCAGGATAGCGGATTTGAAAGCTTTGAGATCTGGGTTTGACTAAGCGGTGAGTAGTGTGTGGATTGCCACGAGCAGAATGACGAACGAGTAGTGTATTGTGTGTTGCGGTGATCAAGGAAAGCCCATGCTGCGTATCCGGTAAGGAAGCAAGCCAGGGAGACCCATACGACGGTTAGAGGATCCAAGAGACGCTCTTTCAATTTGACAAAGATCGCCAAGAAAAGGAAGAGAGCTGCAAGGTGTTGGGTGATAGCGCATGAAAGCAAGACCAGAGGCCAGTAGGAATATGGGCGGAAATGAGCTATTCGAGCAGGGAGTCAGCAAGGGTAGCAGGGCAGGAGAGAAGAAATGGAGAACCGTTTCTGCTCAAGGAGGCGAGGAACAGCGCAGGATGAATATAGTTGTCTGGATAAGGCTGTCTCTTCCAGAGTACTTTGTCCCACTCTCTGGGCTCTGGAAAACTCATGTCTGCGACCAATAAAAAAAAATCAATAAAATCCGACAAACCGTTCGGAGGCAAAGCAATTTCTATTGAATTGCCAGCTGCCACGGCCACGGCTTCATCTCATCGTGTATCGATAATCTATCACCGGATCACCTTCGCGGTCCCTGTTGTCGTTGCCTGACCGCTCTTTTTTCTTTTTTTTTTTGAAGGTCAGGGTGGCTTTTCATTCAATAAATTCATGTTATCTGCTTAGTTACGGCCGTAATGTCCTTCGCTTTCTCCCGACACTAACAAAAAGAGTTGCACGAAACCTACGTACTACATACAATTCACTCCATAGGGACCGACATTCCCAAACTAAATCTACAATAAGTAATATTTTTACAATAGGTTCCAGGTGGAGTTGAAAACTTTCAGTTTATTGGTCCGATTAATAAGGGTTTATCCTAATGATGGAGGAACTTCACGGATCGAAGGCCGATGATATGTAGAATGTTGAATTTCATGCGAATTGTGGACTGAACGTGTCTTTGGTGAGGTGGATGACCCCAAATTGGTGACAGTCATGGGTTGTTGTCATGAATGAGGCGCGGATATGACCTCTTGGTAAAGCCTCGATTTGGACCTCGAGGCGCATAGAAAGGGTATATCATCGTTTATCAAAGTCCTCAACCCAAGAACCAACCTGAAACTGTCTGTTTGATTATCTAGATCAGTCCCACTGGAAAGTGTTTTAGCCTTATCAAATTTACAACATATTCAGGACTCACCACAAGCCTTTCCTCTCGTTGCGGCTCTGGAACTAATTTAGAGTTTTGCTTAGCGACCTTCGCAGCAAGCTGCCCTTGTTTTGGGTTAGAGTGATGCGTTCCCCTTGCCTGCGCCTGGCAAAAATCATTCAAAGGAGATCACTTCGGTGCATGTACCACTTACCTCCTTCAACCGACGCTCTGCTGCTTCGGCCGCAGCAACACGGGGATCCTGATTAGACGAGCCACCAGCCGCACTGGATTCATTGAGACCTGATCCCAAGACTGTGTGACCACCTGAATGAGTGGATGACTTGGAACAAAGAGAACCCATTGACGAGTTGGCAAACGGAAAGCTTAGCAAGTCATCGTCATCATGTTTTGTGACTCGGTGTTTTCTTGATTGTCACACGCACGAGGTTACTTCAAAAAACATGAAGATAAAGCTGCATTACTATAAGTAATGTGTCTGTATACATATAGTGATACAACTAATGAGTGTGCACACAAAGCTATAGACGAATATATTGAAGATCGATCCTGTTATTCATCGAACCGAATTTTGCATATGTTCATCCTGTTGACTCATGATCTGCGCTCATTCTAAAGCGAGAATATCCCAGCTCATCGGTAGACCGTCGCGTAAACCAACCCTAGGAAATTCATGAGCATGTGTATAAAAAATGTGCCAGAACATGCTGACCTCCCACCACCTTCTATTACTGTTCCACGGCATATCAGAATTCAATCCTGCCTTCAAGATTCGACTTTTGACCCCAGCTCCCAGGAGCAAGCCAAATACTGTTAGCAGAAAAAGTGTTACGACCAGTTGGTCCCGAGGAGAATCACGTTCTGAATATATTTATCGAACATTAGTCACCGAAAATACCCACATGCTTGAAATAAACGTACGAAAACATCTTGCTTCAACATCACCTTCCTTTCCAGTTGCTGTATCAGGGTTTGTATCACCAAGTGAAGCCCCAGCGCAGATTGGTAGGTTTTGGTTTAAGCACCATTGCTTCGTGCATGACAAGCATGGCTGAGATGGGTTGTCGGGTATGTCTAGATGTAGAATCGAGTAGTTTGATTGGAAACATATGCCTTTGAGATTGATTGTGATGAGCTATATAGCAGCAAATAAGTTTCGTATAAGACAGACACACATTTACAGAAGTTGGTCGCTTCCCATTTGTTCAAACTGCCACTCGCTGTTGCCTACGTCAAAGTCAAGAGTTTGTATATAGAACAACCAATGTTGTAGCGACTCACAAGCAAAGAAGCAAGACATAGCCATAGTGTCAGAATCCAACCTCTAGTCATAGCTAGTCGTGGAATAAAGCAACAGTCCTGACGGCTGGTATGCTCAGGTTGAATGTTGGGGGTGACGCTGTTGTTATGATATAGATTACCTTTATTTGGCGATTGTCGCCCCTACGCGCTGCTGCCGTAGTGATTTTGCCTACCACTTCCCTTGTCTTATTTCATTATGTCTGCTGAGTTCGACGATGTTCTCACAAATCAACCTGTAGTTATCGACAATGTACGCGAAAGTAACTCCTTATTGGTTAGAAACATCTGATGTTTTACCTTGCTATAGGGCTCTGGAACAATAAAGGCTGGTTTTGCTGGACAAGATCATCCAAAATGCTTTTTCCCGTCTTTGTGCGTCACCACGGTTAGGCCTGTTGCTACTTCAAAGTATCAGGCTGTTGATACATGGACTGTAACCATTGCTTAGTGTTGGAAGACCAAAACATATACGCGTCATGGCAGGTGCATTGGAAGGAGACGTGTTCATCGGAAGGCGAGCACAAGAGTTTAGAGGTTTACTCAAGATCAAGTATCCAATGGAACACGGAATTGTCACCGATTGGGACGATATGGAACGTATATGGAGTTGGGTTTATGCAGAGGAGTTGGGGACTTTGAGTGAAGAGGTCGAGTCACTCCTTGATCGCAATTAACTACGAGTCTCACATTCCCCTAGCATCCTGTTCTATTGACTGAAGCCCCCCTCAATCCACGAAGTAATAGAGATGTAGCTGCTCAGATATTTTTTGAGACATTCAACGTACCAGCGCTCTTCACTTCTGTCCAGGCTGTACTGTCATTGTATGTATTCTCTCTTCGCCCCGCCTTTATGTGTTATACGCATCTACACCACAGGTACTCCTCAGGACGCACTACTGGAATAGTCCTGGACTCAGGCGATGGTGTGACACACTCGGTGCCAGTTTTTGAAGGGTTTTCCATGCCTCATGCCATTCGCCGCGTTGACGTTGCAGGAAGGCAAGTATTATCAATTTATCGCAACTCTTTTTCTAAATAGTTTTTGTTATCTAGAGATGTGACCGATCACCTTCAACTCCTTTTACGAAAATCGGGTCACCATTTACATACAACAGCAGAACGAGAAGTCGTACGAACCATCAAAGAAAAATGTTGTTATGTGGCATTAAACCCAGCTAAAGAAGAAAAGGATGCGTTGGGGCGGGTAGAAGAATTTAGACTCCCAGATGGGAACATTGTACAAGTAAGCATACTTATCCATGCTGATTCTAATTCAACCTAATCCAAGTTGCACCGCAGCTGGGTCCAGAAAAATTCCGCGCACCAGAAATTTTGTTCAATCCCGAATTAATTGGACAAGAATACGCTGGCGTTCACCAAGTTGTGGTGGATTCAATCAATAGAGTAGACCTAGACCTGCGCAAAAGTCTATTCTCAAACATCGTCCTCAGCGGAGGTAGCACCCTTTGCAAAGGTCGTTCCACAATTTTACGATCGATATTTTTATGTTCGTCTAAACTAAGAAAAACTATTATCTAGGTTTCGGTGATCGCCTGCTAAATGAAGTCAAGAAATTAGCACTGAAAGACGTCAAAATCAAGATCTATGCTCCACCTGAAAGGAAATATTCAACATGGATTGGCGGATCCATTTTAGCTGGGCTAGGTACATTTAGAAAGGTAAGAAATGTCAATCTATTTTATACAACGGAATGTTGACAGTGGAGAAGATGTGGGTATCCGCTGAGGAATACCAAGAAGATCCCGACATTATTCATAGGAAATCGGGATTCTGATAATGGATTGCATTTCAAACCTTGACACATCCCTTACTTCTTCATCATACCCCTACCCTTTCCACATAAGTAGTTCATAAGTATTAGATTTTAATTTCACAACCCAAAATCATACGCGTTTAGGCTAGTCAAATGCATAATGTCATATGAGTGGCTTGAATGTAAGGAGATCGCGATGAACTCTTATGATGAATGCATACAATAGCATAAATGTATGTAATGAAGTCGGACTGTACAGCAACACATCGTCTACTTGCCCTTCTTGGGGGGTTCAGCGGCCTTGACCTTCTTAGTTCCACGAAGCTGCAGAATGTTAGAATTCGTCCAACTAGTGGGGAAATGAATATACATACTTTCTTCGCACGATTCTTACGTTCTTTCCGAAGTTTACGTGAGGCCTTTTCAACCTTCGTTGCTAGACCAGACTATAGAGGACCAAAATGTTACATCGAACCATACTCAATTCAAATGAAGGCTCTTACCCGAACCAATCTGTATCTTGGCTCGAATTTTTTCTGCGATGCTTCATCATCATATATCAGAGCGAAGCCAGTGCTCCTTCCTCCACCAAAATGTGTGCGGAATCCGAAGGGAACAACGAGAGACTTTTGTGTCTTGTATAATGCGGCGAGCTTTTCGGAAAGTTCATTCCTGGAGACGTTGGGACGATTGGGGTGGATGACGTCGAGGACGAACTGACGGCGGGCAAGTAGGCGGTTTGTGATGAATTTGCGCGTGCGCAAAGTGATAGGTTGAGAGTTGTCAGCCTGTTTAAGTTAGGGTATCAGATCTCTCTGTTGTCTCCCTTTGAAACCGAAGCAATGTTCCAAGACTTGTGATCTTCATTTGTAGGGAACAAGGCATTTGTTTTAATCAGGAAAAATAGCTCACCATGTCTACAAAACCGGATTTTAGAGTCTAGTCGGACAGCACGTCAGTCATTCATATTGTAAAGAGAATTGAAAGTTCACACCTTATTCTTACTGTCGTCGATGCCGATGACAACGCCCTACGTGAAATGTTAGCTATTAGTGGTGGCTGAGTAAAACTGTACAGGTTATGTGGTGACTGCCGGAAAGTTTGTTGCTGTCTATTTGACCATAGTTAATCTTATTTGGCAAAGCCCTCGAGAGCATCGTCATGCACAAAGACCATTACCGTGACAATAGCTACAAATACATTTATTCATTCAGTTGGCAACCCTACAACGAAGACAGCCAAGTCGATAATGACTAGTAATCCCTCCAAGTTTGTCTCTTTTGCTCCTTATGTGAACCTTTCATCTTGGAAATATAGTAAGTCAGAAAGCTGAAATGCATGTCTAGACTCCTCCACCAGATGACCCAATACTTCAATCATCCAGTAAGTCGCGAGCCTGGCTCCAAAATCCGAGCGGGAGCATTCCATCATACCAAGAAGGGGGTGTTCCGTCATTTGGTTCATCAATATATAACGAAAGAAATTTCGCACCTGAATCTGAAGCTTCAAATCAATGGGAGACAAGGTATGGGATGAGGGTAGATATTCTTGCTGCATCAAGTTATCTGTTAGGTCCAATATCAGGTATGTAAATTCCGTAGTTCTAACTCATAATCGACCTAACATGTCAACTGCTCAACAGCCCTAGTGGTCTTGATTATTGAAACCCATAACGACTTCGTTCGTTTTCACGGTATGCATTCATTTGGTACTTTTGTTTGTATGAGCGGAACATAATGAATTGTCCAGCGTACCAATCAGCTCTTTTAACGTCCCCTCTTATATTCTTGCGCATGCTTCTTGCCATTGTACAGCTCCCTCATTGGGTCCAGACTTTGACAACGTTGTTGATTATTTTACTCCAAATATTCATAGCGTATGTACCTTGCTATCTAGACTTTAGGTTCCAAGTTTTGCGTGATTGATCTAATTGATCCAGTCTTCGGGTGTACCATGACATCTCGTTCCATGGTCTTTCACGATATACACTTCCCGTCGTTGGTCGAATAGCTGATCGCTGGTTAGCAGAAGAATAAATGCTGTTTCTCAACATGCTACTTTGTCACAAGCCGTAGATTCTATAGAACAGTGCCTTGTTTATCATGTAGCGCCAGCAAAACAGATAGTAATAGTAGATACAAGTGTATGCATATTGTGACAAAGGTTATTGGTAATATATAGTTTGTAACTAGCAAATTAAAGACAGGGCAGACGTAAAAAGGCTGATGCTAGAGTATACCATGAACAACTACGCCTGCTTGAGTGGCAATGCCTTGTAAAATAGGTTTTAAGCCAAGGTCATTGATGGTTCCATCTGTGATGTTTTCAATCAAGTCAAGAATTTCTTCCGTTATGCACTTGAGCTCGTAAACGACTAGTTGATGTTTTTTTAATAAAGACTTCGGAGTTAAAAGTGACTGACTTACTCGGCCCTAAAATAGGACCCAAGACAGGAACATTGTCAACAAGTACAGAACTGTAGCGCAATGCGTCCTTGGTCCAGTTGATGACGACTTTTAAGGAGGTCTCCGCGCTATTATCAGGGTCGTAATTGGCAAGCCCTTTGTCTTCTGCGCCTTGGGCTAAGAATAATCGAACGGCATCTAAACTATGTATAACGCCGCGCAGAGCAGTTACGCTGTCTTGCTGAAAGTCAACATCGGAACTCCCGATAGAGGATGATCTATCTGCATATGTTTCTGCAAACGAGAAGTTATTGAAAAGATATCCTCAACAAAATATAATAGCTAACATACTCAGATTGTCAACATAAAACTTTGTGTTTCGATAGTTGTCACGGTTGTCAACGTCTGAGATTTCGTAGTTTGTATTTTGTCTTTCAGCAACTACGTAACGCGCGGCTAAAGGGGAAGTAGAAGAATTGTCGTTGTGACGATCTGAAAAAGGGGGGTATATAGAAACCGGCCGCAAAGCATAGCCGGGAGCTACTAAGGGGAGAGGAGTTGGAAGAGGTGAAGCCAGTGTCCTCATTTGATTAGATAGCTCCGAAAATGCAAGGAACGAAATAGCGTGCAACGCTAAAGATAGAGTGCGATAGGGAGAGGGCATGTTGGCGAAGATACAGATGAGTTAGAGTACAGATACGCGACTTGCGCGAGTAAGGAGTATACACCGGTGGTGGAAGGAAAGAAAAGGTAAGAAAGAAATGGCGTAAGGCCTAACCTTCTCAGTACAGTTTATATGACGCACCGTGAATGTTTGCTAGTATTTGGTAAAGCTTAGCGGGAACTCCTTTCTTAGGAATTACTTTTCTTTATAAGGATGCATTACATGCATAGGCCGATAGTCGATATAAATATTATTTAACATCTTGAAAATGTTCACGAAATAAAGATCTGAAAGATGTCCATTACACTGTTTTGAGTAATCAGAGAGCTACATAAAGCGAGTCCATAGGTAGATTTAGAGAAGTCCACTAAGAAAGATAAGTCCGATATAAATTTGACACGGATACTTTTGTCCAGGATACTTTTAGAGTTGACGGCAAGATTTTCCATCATGGCTAACTTGGAATCCGGCAGCACAAGTATAAACTGGGGTATTTGAAGGTTAGATAGTGCGAGTTTCGGTATTTAATATGGCTTACTAATGCAAGTACCCTGCTCACAACCTACATTCCAGGCACCTTCGATTGAAGTACAATCTTGTCCCTTGCCTATCGAGGCGCAACCACCACACGATTCTAGCTCTGAGGTTGTATCCAAGCACTCAAAATCGCCTCCTATGTGGCCTTTGATCGGACATGCTTCTAACCCAGCAGGGCACAGGGATAGTCTGGATTTTAAGTCGCGTTTATGTTTTCCGTGCCAGCCAAATCCTTTTGATGGATGAGAAGGGGGAGGGGTGGGAGGGGTGGGAGTTGGTGAACACTTGTGTAATGCAGAATACCATGTCCATTTCTTCGGGCACTGGGGGTTTGGGGAGTTTGGAGGAGTAGGATTGCGAGGGACACAGCAGCCTTGTTGGGAGCCCCAATAATGCGTATCCGGTGGACAGTTACTACCACTTGGCGGGGAAGGGGGCCTTGAAGGTCCTCCCCTTGGCAAGCAGCAATTCTTATCATTCCACCTGGGTGAGATTAGATAATTCGGAAGCGGTGTGATTTACGTCCATACATACCAGAACTCATTGTTCTTACAATTTCCAGGCCCTGTAGTTGGTAGACATTTATGTGAGGTAGGATTCCATGACCAATCTTTCTTGCATTGGGGTTGAGGAGGTGGATTATTACGGGGTACGCAGCAGTTCTGCTCCGTTCCCCAGTAGTACGATGGAGGACAGTCGCTGCCTGTTGGAGGAGGGGGCGGTTTGGAAGGCCCCCCGTTGGGAAGGCAACAGTCTTTGTCAGACCACCTAACATTCCGTCATGACAATATCTAAAAGTTTTGACTGGTGTACTGACCAGAACTGGTCCTTCTTACAGGTTTGAGGACCAGTTGATGGAGGACTGGGTGATGCAGGCAGACACTTGTGTGCGTTGGAGTTCCAACTCCAGCCCTTTTTACATTGGGGGGCAGATGGGGGATTAACCTCACGTGGGACGCAGCAGTCCTGATCTTTACCCCAATAATATGATGAAGGACAATCACTACCTTGAGGTGGGGATGATGGCTTCGTAGGGCCACCATTAGGAAGGCAGCATGATTTATCGGAATACCTAGACCGCATCTTGTCAGTTAAAAATAAAATCGGTAATCATGATAGGAACTAACCAAAACTCTCCTTTACCGCAATCTTTTGGACCTTTTGATGATGTGGAAACAACGAAGGGTAATAGAGATACTAAAAGAACGAGAGGCAGCCTGCTATGCATAGCTAGAGAAAAACGATTGTATCGTAAAGTGAGGGGTGAACGTTGCTAAGAGAGCGTCTTGTGAGCTAGCACAGCAGGACTGTCGAACGGGGAAAGAAATTAGTGAGGCCGGAATTCTTTGTTGCTTGCATTTTATACAAAGAATTCTGATTTTACTGAAGGGGATTGACGGAGCTGGAAACATCCGGAATAGTTGATGATGGTCAAAGAATTGCGGTCGGCCATGGCAACAATGTGTAAAGCCTGATTGCGGACTGGACTTTTTTGTCAACAGGTGTATTTTTACAGTGTTCCTGGATCAGAAACACTTTGCACCTGCCAATAGGATTGATTATATGTAAGCTAGTATCAACTGGAATCGTGGCACCGACCGGCAGAAAAATGATCAGATTCTTATAGATGTTTCGCAAGAAACAAGGTCGTCAGTTTGTCTCAAGAAGAGCTGGTATCCACGCGGTCAACCGGTTTCGGTCATTGTTGACATGATCATCACGGATGACATACTATATTTAGTAATGGGGGTCGTTTGAAGGCCATTGAGTACAAATAACGTGACTATGCGACTGACCGCAAAAGGCGGCCAGTATTTGCGAGAATATATCAACGGCTACGACCTCAGGCCCAGGAACTAGCAAAATTTTTCAATGTACAAAACTGAATAGTTATCAATTAGTGGCATCAATTTGTGTAACTGTTCTTGAGATTTCAAGTCCTCAGGGTTTCAAGAGTATCGTGTTTCATTCTTCTCAACAATCCATCCTCTGACAAGTCACAGGAAAAGTTGTAAACAGTTCGAGTACAGTATATATTATTGGTGGCCCCCATTCTTCTCACTCTTGTATTTCATCAAGACAGAACTGCATACAGAACTACCGAAGTTCACCATCAAGAATCAGGTGCTATAGCTTTTTGTAGCGCTCTCGCCGCAAAGTATCGAACATCCGCATCCGCATCATTCTTTAATGCTTCTAGATGAGGTACAATCCATCGTTCCACAAAGGTATGCCCGTCTGCCGTATTTCCAAAAGATGAAGCAATCACTCCTAAAGCTTTCGCGACGTTGAAGCGTATGTTTGGTATAGGATCCTTTGCAAGGTCTAGAATAGGCCCAATGACTTCTTGGCTTATAATTTCCAGATTTAATGACGGCGAGATTGTCTAATATCACCATAAGCGTAGATAAAATGAAGGATTTATAGTCACGCACAGTTATGGCTTGCACTGTTGTCATTCTGAAAAGATAATTCGGGTGTGCCCTCATACCCATTACCTTTGGTACGATAGCAGTCTTAGCCCACTCAACACCAAAAACTTCAGTCAACTTCTTGAGGTTCAACGTAGCTGCTTCTCGGATGCTATATACAGTGTCTCCAAGCCAGGACATACATAAGTTTCCTAGCTGTTCATCGAAGAAGGGCTTTCCAAGTTGATTAGCAAGTAGCGGAATATATTCGATGATCGCTTGCCGAACGCGCCATGACTTGTCTTCCGCAAGTTCTACAATTGCCGGAAGAAGGCTCTCGGTGAGGTAGTCGATGCCAATCACTGGGAAAAAAATGTCACTTAATAAAGTTCATTCAACAACATTTGTTGGTACCTTTATTGACAACCTCAAGTTTACTAATGATATTTAGTCGAACTTCGGGAAAGTCGTCTTTAAGAAGATGTAGGAACAGTGGCAACAGGTTCTGAACTGTCTGATCCTTTTCAAGCAAGGGGGCTAGTCCACTGATTTGGTTCGCAAGTGCAGCACGAACATGTTGAGAAGAATCCTGGGATAGGTCACGCGCACAGGGAACGATGCGGGCAAGGACAACCTCCTTGTCCAGGAGTGCAGAGAAACCTATCAATTTTCGATAAGCTTACAAATAATTTTGGTGCGAGGAATATTTACCCGGAATCTGGCTAGCAGCAGCAGTTCTGACCTCCGCTTCATTGTCTTTCAATAACTGGACATACTGCCCTATCAACTCTTCCCGCACGATTTCAACACCTACTGCTTCAGCAAGCTGCCAATTCCTCTTATCAGCACTTAGAAGTAGTCAATAATGGAAACATATCTACCTCGTTGAAATGCGTGGCTGCCATGTATCTGACGCGCCAGCTCTTATCTGCAATGCTTTGTTTGACTTGTTTCAATAGATGCTCCTGCACTTCAGGAGTCGACAATCTGCGTGCGATGGCAATAAGGACCTCGACAGTTAATAAGCGAACTGAATCTTGATCGTCGGATTGAAGTTTGTGGTACATCGGTAAGCCATCAGATAGTATGTGTGGTTGAGCGAAGTGAGAAACTAGAGGCTATTGACAAGATCATGAACAACGGATCCAATTAAATCAGACAAGTTCATACCCCTAGCCATTTTGCAGCCGCACGCCGAACCATCGGTGTCTCGTCAGAACTTAAGGTGGCATACCCTTGAAGCAGCTCAGCTTGTACAGCAGGAGAAACTTTTGTATACACAGCTGGATAAAGCGCAGCAGAAGAAGTCCTGGAAGTAAACCATTCCCCTTTTGATAGTCGTTTCAGTAGAGGAATATAAAACTCTTCAATTTGTGATTGCGACAAGACGTTTGCAATTTTGGTTATTGATTCGGCGGCCTGGTAGTTTCCATTAGTCCAAGGGGTACATAGTATATAAAAAGCAAGTATAGATATACCTTATCTCTGACCAGTGTCTCTTCTACAGCAGACAAGTTCTCCAGTGGTCCAAGAAGTAAGTGTGCATATTCCTTTCCACCAATGTATTCTTCGAAGTTTCTTCCGAGCTCTTCTGACAGCGCTAAAAGAACCTCATCTTCATCATCAAACGATTCCTGTAGAAAGGGCACAAGCTCGTTTCGTGCGCGTTCAGGCCCCAATGCTAAAGCAATTGTCGGTATACTATGAATAGCATTTAGGCGTAATTGAACATCTTCCGAGCGCAGCTCATCCATGAGTATTGCAATTGGGGCAACCTACGACATAGCATAATTTCATCATAAACTTCGATACATTTCGATGAGAATGAAAACGTACATCTTCCATCTGAAATCCTGCATCCATGATAGAAGCGTGAGGTTATCGTATTGGCGAGAAGTCTCTGATAGGACTATGATTTGGGTTTTTATGTATCCGCGACAAAGGGAGTTTAATAGTGGTAAAGATGAAAAGAAAAACTGCGACCGAGATTCTAAAGATGGCTGTTGAGTACTGAGTGTGTAACAAGTGCAATGATTGACAGTGACTGGGGAATCGTTATTTAATCACGTGATAATTTGCCCAATTGCAGTTGGCCTGCTGTTAATGTTGTGTTATGCCATTGCTTACGACGAGACCAGTTATCTCAAACGAACACCATGATGTAGAGTTCCCTGAAGTACATGGTCCCAGGTCACGCCCGATGGGAATGATGACCGGAGATGGAAAGCAGTATCTCATTTGTCAGACAAGACCCACCTATGATTCCAAACTACCTGATTCCGTATAGACTATGCACATAGTTTACTGCCCAACACAACGTCGAAGCGAATGACTAGTTCTTCTAATTGCAACGTTACAACCAAGAGATCGTTATGAAACGGCAGATTCCGTCAAATTCTGTTCATTAGCTATGGCTCAGATCGAAGCTTTTTATACCTTGATAAAACCTGAGGCTGGGAAATACCGACATGGTTTTGGAATGATCATTAGAGGCTCCACATCGATAAAGTCCGCCTTACATTGTTGAGACAAACAGTTTACCGGTCTCTTGTCATTTCACTATTCTGCGATGCCAGTCGAAAGAACAGAGGATAAAATCTTGCTCAAGCACTCGCAGGTATGCAGATGTGATAACTTGTATTTGAACTTACTTTGACTTGCGAAGGGGGCAACCGCCGAAATCATCTATTACGGAGCTACGGTTATCTCATGGAAATCAGGCAACAGCAAAAATCCAGAACCCTCTGAGAGACTATTCGTATCATCTAAGGCAGCGCTTGATGGTACCAAGCCAGTGAGAGGAGGTATACCTGTTGTTTTCCCTTGCTTTGGAGCGCCAGTGCATCCTGAACATGCCAAACTTGCTCAACATGGTTTCGCCAGAAGTGAGACTTGGACATGGGGTGGTGTTGTCATGGATAATGAGGCTGGTGTTTCCATCAGACTTTGTACGTATTCCTAGTCCAATCGGATACTTTGACTAAACAATTCATCCAGACTTAGAACCTTCAACCCATGTTAGCGCCATTTACTCGAACGAATTCCAGTTGAGCTATGTTGTTACGCTAGCTGAACACCAGCTCAGTACAAACCTTCATGTTAAAAATCCTTCTGCAAACTCTTCACTAGAGTTCCAAGCTTTACTCCATAACTACATCAGAGCTCCTGCAGATGAGGTTCTTATTACCCCACTTCAACATGTATCATTTTACGACAAGACAGAAGCAACCGAAACGGGAAGAGCGACCTCCAAAGTTGAAACAAGGGAACAAGTGACGGTTAAGAAATACACAGATTCCGTTTATGAAAATGCTCCTCAAAGTATCGACATAATCTGGCCTGAGGGAGGTTTGGAAATGAAAGTAAGACAGTTCAAAGACGTCGTCATTTGGAATCCACAAGAGGAAGGTCGTAAAATTGGTGACATGCACGACGGTGGCTGGTAATATCCAGAATTTTGGGAATTTGTACATCACGCTGATTAACTTGCAGGAAGGACTACGTTTGTGTCGAGCCTGGTTTTGTCCGGGGCTTTGTCAAGCTAGAGCCTGGGGAGGAATGGATTGGCCAACAGTCACTGACCACCAAAGCCTGAAGAATTCAGCTTGACGATGGCAGAACATGACTCCAATTTGGCCCTTGTAACTGTAAATCTTTGTAAATGTAACATGTACTCCTGAATGTACTCTTTTAATAACCGCCAAAAATACTGCACGTGATTGAGACATCGGACCGAGTTGTCTGACATTACAATACTCTGATTTACTTCACTTCAATTCTGCTATGCCAATTCATAACGTTACCGTATCTCCATGTAAGCATGTCGGCTTCAAGCTCAAGCTCTTCTCCACAAGTTCCTTGCCTACGAGTCCAAATCAATAATATTGACTACGCCCTTACTCCCCCGGGACCTCTCGATAGGTCGTCACTCCCACAAGTTCCGGTAATACGGATTTATGGAAATTCATCGACTGGAACAAAAGCTTGTGTCCATATCCATCAGGTGTACCCTTATTTTTATGTTGAGTATCTCGGGAAGCTACGATCTGAACATGGTCTGCTAGTTATATCATATTTCAATTTTCCTTCAGCTCACGAAACATCAGTGAACCATTATATTACTAGACTAACACGTTCTCTCAATCATGCTATAGCGTTATCTCTGAAATGCAATCCCCAATCTCCCAAGTCTCGTTATGTCAAGGCGATCTTATTAGTTAAAGGCATCCATTTTTATGGCTTTCATTCCTCATACTCCCCATTCCTCAAGATTCTCCTAGCTGACCCAGCATGCATCCATCGAGCAGCGGCTATCATGCAGTCTGGAACAGTGATGAGCACACGCTTCCGTATCTTCGAGAGTCATCTTGGATACATCCTTCAATTTATGTGCGATTTTGGCCTTTACGGATGTGGCTTGATTGATATAGGAGATGCTGTACAGCGATGTGCCGAAGAAGATAGTTCTGATGCAACAACTTTTAATCGCTCTCCTCATTTCCGCCAGTCACGAGCACCTCTTGAACTTGATATCATAGCCCCTCAGATCTTGAATAGACACCGTCTTATTGCGCGAAACCTCCAACGAAACCTTGAGTTACACACTCCAAATTTGTCTGCTGAACCCCTCGTGCCTAGTGTTCGTGAACTTTGGGACGATGAACGAAATCGTCGCCGTGCCCTTGGTTTAAACCCGTCGCCAGAACTTCCGGTTGATCCTAGTGCCTCTTCAAGGGGACAAGGAGGCGAGTGGGTAGCGGAGGCGAGATGGTGGGATGAGTTACGCGACAGAATCTCAACGGAAGCTACGACACATGAAAATGGGCCACCTATCCAACAATCTTGGGAACGCTGGACAATGTCGTCATTTGAGAGCGTGGAAGCTTTATGGGATGAACATTGGAAAACATGGAAACCAACAGCAAAGGAGGAGATTACGGATTCTCTAGATCCCGATCAAGAAAGATGGAACGAGGAAAATAAACATGAAGTAGACGTAAACATTAATCTTCTCTCCACGCAGGACATGAATCAACCAGAAGAAATGGAAAACGACGGAGAAGATAATGATGAAGATCTACCTGGTGACGAAGCAGCTCATGACGAAGAATTGCAAATAAATAACTCACAGGCCAATGAAGCTGATCGATGCAGTGATTCTAGGTATTTTATATACCAAACAATAACATGACTAGTATTAACTCTAAGACATTCAGCGACCCATTTGTAGACAACGACAATGCCGCGCACCGTGATAACTTGAGTGGACCTGGTTCAACCGGGTAAAACTCTAC
The DNA here is from genome assembly GCA_009739215.1 of Floccularia luteovirens. Lineage (NCBI taxonomy): Eukaryota > Fungi > Basidiomycota > Agaricomycetes > Agaricales > Squamanitaceae > Floccularia > Floccularia luteovirens. The sequence goes on from VSJF01000001.1 coordinate 1,613,512, forward strand.
TTCATTTCGATTAAAAAAATGTTGACCGAAAAGATTCAACAGATTCACAACCCCACAATCAAAATTGTACACCCGAGAGTTGACCCCAGATAGTCCTACCCCAAGGTAACATACCCCCCACTTCCTGCTTCTAGTAAATTGACCCTATGAAGACAATTTGACCCGGTGAACAATCGTCTCGAATTAACCATTCTGTCACCATCAAAGTGACATATTTCCATTCTCACCCTCTCATATTTGATATTGACAATTTTATTGTAGTGAGAGCGCCACTGGCAATGGATTAACCTCACCGCCCCATGACCCTTTATACGAATCCGTTTTAAAATCAAACAAGTATGTGATGTCTTCACTTGGAAATGCAGCACAAGATATTTATAGTTGGTTCTCGGAAGCGGGGAATCCTCTGACGACGGGTCGTACAAAAAGAGGATTTTGTCAGCCGTTGACACTGTAGAGACCAGCTATAATGATATAGTGCAACGACAGCCCCTCACTATACCCATAGCTAAGACACCATCACAGGCGTACGCGAGTTGTCAAGCCGTCAACATGAACAGATTTGAATATAAGTTTCTTCCTCCAACCACCCAAAACCTACTTAGTGGTCTGGCAAGCATACCCGACAAATTGTATCGCAATCCTTATTACTCTAACATTCTTGATGTCCCGGTGAGATCCAGAGAATACGCCGGACTTGTGTATACTCTCAAAGGTGATGGACTGTCCAGTTTAGACAACTGGGATGACTTTACTCCCCATGATGAGGGTAACCTGTTCAATTCCTCGAAAACATTTTATTCCTTGATTTCTGGGAGTGCTGGTGGCTGGGAGTATGCTAGTACTGCTCCTTCTATCAGAGTAACAAAAGAGTGGTTAAAATCTGATGCAGCAATCTTATCAATGCGCGACATCCATAAATCAAACTCCCAAGTAAGTTGATGAGCAAAAATTGGGATCAAGCAATCGCTAACCCACTCTTTTTTAGCTATTAGGACCAACTCAAGCTAACATATACGGGTTTAAAACCTCCCCTTTAGTAAAAATCCCAGACACATCCCACGAGAAGCAAAATATGACAGTCATGTCATTGGAGCTTTTTGGCAAGTCTGCTTGTATACACAAAGCCACAAAATTCTTACTGTCTATGCTGTTTTCAGTTCCCACTCGAGGCTTGAGAGTACCGGATCCAGAGATTGACGAAATTGCCGCAGCATTTTATTCGTTTTGTACATCTGGGACGGACTCAATCAAGACTGGTGTTGTAGTTTCTCAACTACCACAACTTGACCCACGCCGCCTTCGCTATCTCGAAATGAATGTCGTTGACGGAGAGCTGGACCTTCTGAATACAATGGTCGATATCATAGTTGATCTTGATCCCGATGTTGTCATTGGATGGGAAATACAACGTGGATCGTGGGGCTACCTTGATGCTAGGGCACGTCAGTTTGGTACGTTCAATGGAGGCATCTGTACATCACAATCGCTTACTTTGCCAGATCTTGACCTGGTTGATCTCATTTCCCGTGCGCCCCCAAGGCATTCGAGAAGAGGAATTGACACGTGGGGACTTCGGAAAAACTCTACCTTCAAGGTAGCTGGCCGTCATGCCCTGAATATGTGGAGAATTATGCGCTTAGAACGCACCCTCACTTCATACACCTTTGAGAACGTCGCATTTCATGTACTCCGACAAAGGTTGTCTCTGCTTATCGAGCGTCACTATATATGCTAAATACTGTAGCAGGGTCCCAAAGTATAGCTTTGCCACGTTAACAGGGTGGTACCAAAGTCCTGTACCAGCTCACGCAGCAATCGTCATGAAATATTTTTCTGATAGAGTTTTCATGAATTTGGCTATTCTTGAAGAAAGCGAAGTTCTGACAAAGACCGCGTAAATTTCCGGAATATTATATACAGTCACCTGAATCTAATGTGCTCTTTCTTGTTAAAGGGAATTTGCTCGTGTATTTGGTGTTGACTTTTTTTCTGTTCTCAGCCGTGGTTCCCAATTCAAGGTGGAATCTTTCATGTTTCGCATTGCAAAACCCGAGAGTTTTCTTCTCATTTCTCCTAGCAAGGCCGATGTAAGTTGTTTAATTACTTGTAATATGGCAATCACACATTTTGAAACAAGGTCGGCAAACAAAATGCCGCAGAGTGTATGCCACTGATAATGGAACCGGTTTCGGCTTTTTATTCAAGCCCAGTTGCTGTCTTAGACTTCCAGTCTTTATATCCGTCTATAATGATTGCGTATAACTATTGTTACTCGACCTGTCTAGGTCGCGTTCGCCCTTTTCAGGCTAAATATAAACTGGGAGTAGTTAACTTAGATATACCTCACGGACTCCTGGGATCTCTTCAAGATCATATCATAGGTTGGTGGATATTTCACGAGGAATTCATGACAATTTACGAAATGGCTATAGTTGCACCTAATGGTATAATGTATGTCAAATCCACTGTGCGCAAGGGCCTTTTGGGGAGGATGTTGACTGAACTTCTTGATACTCGTGTCATGGTGAAGCAAGCAATGAAGGGAATCAAAAATGATAAGGTGATCCCTAGATTACCCTCCTATCGAGTTTCATGATAACCAGTTTTCCAAGGCCCTCCAAAAGGTGCTAGACGCTCGACAACTTGGTCTCAAGTATATTGCAAATGTGACATATGGATATACGAGCGCTTCATTCTCTGGACGGATGCCAGCGGTCGAAATCGCAGATAGCATTGTTCAAAGTGGACGTGAAACACTCGAAAAGGTAGGATACAGGAATTTTATGCTACTTAAGTTGTAAGCAAATTTATATATTTTAGGCGATTGAAATCATCAACAATACTGCGAAATGGGGCGGACAGGTCAGCTATGCGCCTCTATGAATGCTATGTATGAAGTCAAAGCATCTGCCTAGGTTGTTTATGGTGACACTGATAGTGTTTTTGTGTATGTATAAACTTATTAAATTCCAAGCTCCTGATCCAAATCTCATAATCAAGATTTCCATAGTCACCTACCGGGAAAAACGAAAGAACAAGCTTTCAGAATAGGAAATGAAATTGCAGAAACCATCACTGCTCTAAACCCAGCACCTATCAAGCTCAAATTTGAAAAGGTAATATATTTTCTTGTGCATCACCTTATCACTCTATACCGATTCTTTCCAGATCTATCTCCCTTGCGTCCTCATGGCTAAAAAGCGTTATGTCGGGTGTAAATATGAAGCAGTCGACGACAGTGTACCCAGTTTTGATGCTAAAGGAATTGAGACAGTGCGTAGGGATGGCGTTCTTGCCCAGCGCAAGATGACTGAAACCTGCTTGAAGTAAGTGCACATTCATTCGCCTAGCATTAAACTTAAGCTAATGCGAACGGTATAGAATGTTATTCCGTAGTCAAGATCTTAGCGAAATAAAGAGTTACTGCTACGATTCTTGGACCAAGCTACTGGATAACAAAGTACCTATACAAGATTACGTGTTTGCAAAGGAAGTCAGAATGGGTACATATAGGTAAAGCTCAGCGACACTGCATTTTTTATAGCTGACACAATCAAAGTGATAAAATACCCCCTCCTCCTGGAGTAATGGTCGCAGCGAGGCGTCAAACGATAGATCCAAATGATGAGCCACAGTACGGAGAACGAGTACCCTACGTTATTGTCAAGGGTCCTCCTGGCTCTAGGCTAGCAGAAAGAGCAGTGGATCCATCAGAGGTGGTAAACAACGGGTAGGTACCTTTGATAGTTCTGAAGGGATATATCACTGACAAAACCAGTCACTTGCATCTCGACACATCCTACTACATAAACCGTGTTCTCATACCTCCCTTAGAGCGGATCTTTAATCTGGTAGGAGCAGATATACGGCAATGGTTCATTGACATGCCAAGGTCTACAGCCGTGGTGAAAAGTCACGAACTTCCCTCACCTCAAAAGGTCCAAAATGTAGCAGAGGACAGATTGAACATAGACGAGCATTTTCGCAGTGCACAATGCGTCGTATGTGGGGAACATACTTCGCAAGGTAAGAGAAGTGTTATTAGCCAGTCACTATTGCTGACCTTCTCGATGTCGCAGTGTTATGTGATAGCTGTTATGTTTCCAAAAGACAAACGGTAACAGATATGGCCTTCAGAGTTCGAGACATTGAGAAACGCCTCCTTCAATCACATAATGTCTGCATATCCTGCACTGGTACTGCAAGTAATGAACCAGTCCAATGCCAATCGCTAGATTGCTCCTGGTTTTACTCCAGAAAAAAAGCTGAGGAAGGATCGGTTCTTGCATCTTTTATTCAGGAGGTTCAGCACCAATATATGCTAGACGAATACGAGCAGGACGCTGACATAACATCCGACACTGAACTATCCGCATAATAATATATTTCTTCACATATATGTCAAAAAGCTCGAATCAGAATTTGTCGACTTATGTGACGGATATCTTCGATAGGCAAACATAATTCTAAACTACAGTCTGATAAGCACCAGGTGCCGCCGGAATGGATTGAGTAGCTTGAGGGGCACGAGCGGGTGGCGGGGCAGGTCTAGAATTACGGGACAAGGTTTCCTCGCCGACTGTCTGATATCCATCTCGTCCGCCCGACGTAAAGCCTCCAGGCATAGACCATACTACATTAAATCAATGCGCGTCTATCAGGAATTCAACAAATACCTACCAGTCGTGCCTGAAACATCAGGTCCTCCAAGACCGAAACCACTGAATTGACTTCCCCGTTGGCGAAGTGATAATGCAAATGCAAAGACGGTTGGGATCTAAAGTTATTGTGATTAATCCCAGCAAATTTGAGACAAAATAGAACATACTTTGAGAAGTATCAACAAAAATGTGAAGAACTTGACAAAACCGTTTTGTTCATTGGTTGACATCCATACTACATCAAAAATCGCAGATATGCCCAACAGACCCGTTAGCTGCGGCGCAAAAGTAGTCATTATGAGATTGGCAGTCTTCCAATGATAAACAAGGTTTACGAACCCACTGCAATGATTGGACAGCCTCTCTATTCTCCTGCACGTATATTCCGAATAAGAAGATAGGCAAGTTATAGGGGGGGGATGAAAATAAACTGAGAGAAAAGGAGAGAACCTGTCAGAAACAAAAATAATAAGTAGGGACCTGATGAAGTGACGCGGTTTGGTAACATACCGTTCCGGCGAGTATGAGCTTGGACGGATCTAACCTTTGGACAAAATCCATGCTGGGTGGTTTGTGTATCGTAGGAGAAAGGCAAGAGGTATGAGTTTAAAGGACACAAGTCCGAAGACGCGTGTCAATCTCGGTTGAACAGCGCAGTTGATACTTATGCGTAAATATGCGGTGAGAAGTTGATGGTTGCGCCGGACCGCTGATATCCGTCTGCAAATTATCGTATCCGTCATTTGCAAACCGCCAACATATAAAAACGAAAAAAACTCGACATGAACGCGTTTGATACTGTGTTTCCTGCTGACAGCTTGGAGTTCTGTCCTAACTATGGGACACAAGACATATTTGTATGTGGGACGTACAAATTAGATGACCAACCCGAAACGGCCGGCGTACCAGAGAATCCAGATATTGCTCAAAGTAGACCCACTCAGCATCGAAGAGGATTGTGTCTGGTTTTTCGAATTGATCCTTATGATGATAATGAAGAAATACCTTTGTAACCTTCGAAGACTTATTGTTCCGAACAACTGCTGAGTTTATGTTCAATGGCAGTCATCAAATCCAATCTATCAAACTGCCAGCAATTTTGGATATGAAATGGTAAATCTATACTGAATATGTCGACTTCTCCTAATCATATTTCCTAGGCGGCATCATACTCAGGATGCTGCATTGGGAATCGCAGATTCTGAAGGGACAATATCATTGTTCCAATGGAAAGAGGAGCAGGTTTGAACCTCAGGGTATCCATGTACTACAGTACTACAAACTGACTTGACAAATGTAGCAATACTTGGATCAGGTCGATACTATTTCATGTGCGTCCTCCGACATACTTTGCCTTTCCCTTGATTGGTCGGGACGACGAACCGATACTGGCACGGTGTATGCGCCTCCTAACCTCCTTTTTTTGTTCACTCAACCATCCTTGTCAGCTCCAACTCCTTGATTGTTTCACTCTCTAATGGTTCTCTTTGCCTTCTACGTTACAACACCGACGGGAAAATGCGCATAACAAACACATGGCATGGGCATGATTTTGAGCCTTGGGTCGCGACATGGGACTATTGGAATACAAATGTTGTTTATTCAGGTTAATATGCTGTTCCCTCCCGAGTGCTCTAATACCTACATACATCGTTGCCAAGGTGGTGATGACCTGAAACTGAAAGCTTGGGATGTCAGGGAGGATTTCTCGCAACCGATATTTGTTAACAAGAGGTACCTATCAATCTTATACGAACAGAATTGGTTGTATTTATTGGATCAATAGATTTGACGCAGGAATCACTTCAATACAGAGTAATCCCCATGTCGAGCATATAATTGCTGTGGGCAGGTTTGTTGATTGTTCCGAACGTTGGAATTCCTTCTGACAGTTCTTAGTTATAATAATACGGTGAAGTTGTTTGACACTCGCAAACTTTCTACGGCTTTGCACGAGGTGGATGTCGGCGGCGGCGCATGGCGGGTTAAATGGCACCCTTCACAAGATCGTAAAAACCATCTGCTTGTTGCTTGTATGCACGATGGGTTCAAAGTCATTGACTTCGATGGGGTAGATGGGCCTCACATAATGAAACGATTTGATGCTCATAAATCTTTGGCATATGGTGCAGATTGGTCTTTTGCCTCTTCAACACAAACAGCGAAATCACTAGTTGGGAGTTGTTCTTTCTATGATCATGCTTTATACTTATGGAGGGGTTGATAAATGTAACAGTTCGTAGATAACTCCCTACCACCTGATTAAATTAACAACGGTTGACACGAGGATTACAACTTTGGGTATAATGTAATTTGGGTATCTGTTAAGCTGGAGGATTGGATGTATCTTCATTTCGTGAAGGTGCATGAGAAGGATTGGGAGTTGGAAAAACACTAGTATCTTTTCGTTTCCGCTTCCAGAAGCCGGCGTTAGGACCATTAATTACAAATGCCAATGTCCACCGTGATAACCCACGTAGAGAATCTGGTTTATGAATCGCTGCAGTCAAAAGGGTCGAAATTGACAACACGAAGAAGATCCTAGTGAGAGGGTGAATAAATTGAATTATACTGTAAATTCTTTTGGCTTGCCTCTCTGTTATTCGTATAATTCTCCCACCACTCTTGGTCATGTTACTGGGTAGGCATGCTCTGAGGGCCTTTGGCAGAACATAAAGAGCCATCTCTCCTCTTCTTCGGCCATTCTCTATCCATATGCTGCTACCACACATCAAGGAACCTGCCATCATGCAACCGTAAGGGCCATCCCAAAATTGATGCGAAATGAAAGGGAAAAGCTTTGCTAAACCAAAGCTGCGAGTAAAACACACAGAATACCAATATAATGATATAAAGGAGGAAAGGAACGTAGCGCTACGAATCGCTCCAAAAAATGTTCTTAGGAAGTGATGTGGTCTCAATAGTGTTTTTGGCCTTGTCAATAAGACTGGGAAAAAATGGGCCTATATTTGGTCGGGTTCAGTTGGACATTCGAAGTACGTTTTCACTTACTGGCAGATATATTGCAATAGCTTTGATAAACGCTTTTGCACCACGTATCGATGTGTTCGCGAGGCAACTATCAGATAGACCCAATGACGCGCCAACATGTCCATGTACGACCTCACAGGGAAGTCCCCCTACTCCTGGCCGGCTCTTTACGCCAAGGTCTTGCCAGATTGGAACCGACATTGCGCCACCGTATGCAGGAAGAATTGATGGATTTCCCCATGAAGGTGGATATCCAAGATCCTGTGCATATGATACCAGTATGCTCATGTGCGGTGCGGTGGGTGTGAGGTACGACCAATTGCCTTCACGGATAAGCCTGAGAGCTTGAAGAAGACGACTATCCACGTTGGCAAGGTTATTTATCCATTTTACATACGATGGAGGCAGTCTGTATGTGCATATTAACGAAATGCCTGACTTTGTCGGGCAACATACCTCTGTGGTTCATAAAAAAAACACCACATAATTCTGTGCTTCTTATGTGAGAAATGGATCTTTTTAGTAAATGATATGACATACCGGGCGCAACTAACCCAGAATACGAGAGCGTCAATGCGAGACACCATAGTTTGTCTAGAGATATTGTCTCTTCGTTGCTTCTCTTTGGCCAACTCTCTCCTCACCAACCAGGGCTGGGGGTGACTTTGATTTGGGGGCACTATAGGCTCCAACACCTTTGAAGCATGCATGACAATTCCCTGCACCAAAGAATCCACGGCTCGCACAAGGAGAAGAAGAGTAAGGTCAAGGGTGAGAGAAGCCTTCCTACCAGGAGATGTCGGCTTGTTAGTGGATGTGTTTGAGCTATTCAAGCGAGCAGAGCGTTCGCGCCCTGTCTGAAGTAACAATATTCCAATGCACGACGAAAGAACATTTGATAGAAACGTTTTCCTTTCAGCAGAACAATCTAGAGCATGTAGCGCAAACTGAAATTTGTTTAAAAACCTCTGGAGGTAAGGAAATTTCGTTGTCTTTGTAACATTATCATTCAGGGCCATTCTGGAGTTCACTGAGGTTCTGCCACAAGTGGCGAATGGCAGCTCCTCCTCCGACTGAAAGGGTAATTGCAAAAGCAAAACCGTCGTATCCTAGTTCTCGCCTTAGTAAGCGTTTAAAGTCTGTCAAGCTTTTGCGAGTGCGTCCCGTAGTGATAAGAGTAGTGACAAAAGGAAGAAGTGAAGGACCAAGGGAGAGCGAGAGAGAGAGCCCATATGTTCTGAGGGCAACTTGTATGGGGTGCCCTGGATCATCAGGCAAGGATGGCCAGAGTGTTGTTTGGGACGTTAGTGGCATTGCATAAGGATCAAAGGAAAAATACTCGAGGTAGTAGTGCTCGCTTAGCCAAGCCAGGGAGGTTCTTCGACATATGACTTCAAATTATTAAAGTACAGCAGACTCGAGCTTCGCTATTAATATAATCTTTTATATATATGCAACTAAACTAGTATACAGCTAGTCCACTCGTGTAACTCCAGAAATCGGTGTTTTTTGCATCAAATTCTAATCCATTCTTGACATCCTCTTCCTCTAACATGCCACCAAGTGCGAGGATTTTGAGAAATTGAGCTCGAGAGTCCGGATAGACGAATGAACGTAGTATATCTTGGCCCTATAACAATAATCAGTACTTATATAAAATGCCCGAGCGGAATGACAGACGTATAAACGCAAAACAGGTATAATAAAATGTTTCAGGGGAGGCGTGATAGTCTCCAAGCGTAAATCTTTGGTTTCCCCCTGTACTGACCTTGATGGTGTTGGAATATCATCTTCAGTCCACTGCTTCTCGGGTTTCTTGTCATTCTTAGATTCACTGAACTTGTCCCGATGTGCGGGATGGTAGAACCCAATCCAAATTTTCCATATCTCCAGCTTCAGACCATCCCGTCCAAGGTTCTTCAGTAAACATCGACACCTCTGCCAATCCGCTTCAGGATCATCCCCAACCCAGACCTTCCCGTAGTCAACGAATTGATTTAGCGATAGTGAGGGGCTGGATACCGATCTGCCCAGTTTCGTATCATTGATGTCATCAGAGTTGCTTGAGGTTATTGGTGTCCCACGCCCACTAACGCACTCCGTTTGATGCTTCTGTTTTGCGGGGCGCATCATGAGCCGAACCCATCGGCGCCGGCGCACCCAACCTCCTGAACTTAATACACCCACACGAGCACGCCAATCGTGTTGGCGGAATGTCCAGTTATATTCAAAACCATCATGTTGTACCTCTCCAGAGTCAGACCGCATGTCTATCATCCATGAACGCGAGACCCATTGCCAGTTTCCGTCAGGAAGGGGGTAATTAGATAGGTTGACTGGGGGTTGCTTTGATCGATTTCCAGATGTATTTGGAAAAGTAAAAGGAGAAGGATCACTTGGGAGCAGCGACAAACTAGAATAATATGGAACTGAGAACATAGTGATCCTACTAAATATTTAGTGGACGTTGGAAATAAAGACGCATGTATGACACACCCTCTTTGGTTCTCATAGAGAATAGCCCATTCGTACCTATCAATATCTTCATTGATGTCGCTGTCAAGTTTGTCCAAGTATATTTGCGTTTCTGTACTTTGTGTGCGCACAGAAAACGATTCCGTATTGGCGTTGTCGTCGATCTCTTGAAATACATCATCGTGGCTCCTCTTTGGAACATTTGAGAATGGTTTTTTGCGCAAGTTTGGAAGTGAAATCAGTTTGGACAAGCGAGACTTTGGTGTGAACCGACTTCGCGCTCTATCCGCAGCTCCAGGATCATGTACGAGCACAGGAGGGGGTGGGATGTTGGAAGAGGTATAGGACTCGGAACGAGAGCTCAAGTTTGCCATTGGGTGTATATGACGTTGTCATTGTACATGATATACATGCACATATACCCTAACCTTACACTTGTGCCCTTACTATCATGTTCTTACGCAGATTCATTCAACTAGTCCCGCATAACCGCCTCCAGTATTCCGCGTTTTCTAGTATTCCCCACGTACATTCCTTACCAAAAGTCTGCCCCTCATGTTCCCAACCACTACCGTCAGCTTTGCCTGCTTGTAATAATTGCTGGAGTATATTCGCGTTGCCTCCTGGAACAACGCACCACGAACTTTTTGATCTTCCTTATGAACCAAATCCTTTTGATGTCGACCTCCCAACACTCAAACAAAGGTTTAGAAAAGCTCAAGCTCTCTGTCATCCTGATTCTTGGACCTCAAAAGGCTCTGTGTGTCGTATCAATCTTTATACTTTGACATCATCCTAATGGTAACAAGAACAAGCAAGATATTGCACAAGCATTGTCGGCTCGCTTGAACGGCGCATATCAGACATTATTGCGACCACTTTCGAGAGCGGAATATATATTGACCCGCAATGAATTACCATTGTCAGAAAGCGACCAAGTAGATGACATGGAATTTATGGCAGAGATAATGGAAGCAAGAGAGACCATCGAAGATTCAGAGGACCGTAATGAAGTCCTTTTGCTGGCTGAAGAAAACGAGGGTAAGTCGGATATGTCTACTCCTATATATCTTATGTGATTTTTTCATAGATAAAATTCGCGAAAATCTACAAACCTTGCGGACCTTTGTTGGGAAACAAGACTGGGCCGGGGCCAAAGAAGCCACAATCAGACAGAGATACCTAGAAGGTATTGAACGAGCAGCGAAGAGGTGGATGGATAATAATTGATGTGTTTGAGTACCACTTAGCATATACTTAGAACATGATAGTATACAACATAGAATATACTTACCATCATCATCACCATGTTTCCCTGGGAAGAATACTCCGACATTTTCCCACCCGCAGAAAGTAACCTGGCGCCATCGTGACAAGTGATTAATATTACAAGATCTACCACGTCTTACGTTTGGACTAGTGTCCTAGAACTGTCGCTTTGAAAGCTATCCACCCTTCCCTCGGGGTGCTGCTGGATACGATATCCATACCATGGCGGCAAGTATGCGTGGGCTCACGCAGGTCAAGCAACCCTCTCACTGTTATAAGATGGTCTATATTGACTGAATGATAGTTTATTGCAGATATCCGTGGTGCGCGGGTACGGGAGCTAGAAGAGAAAAGAATCAACAAGGAAATGGCAAACATCCGGAAGAAATTCAAAGGTTAGTTATTCCTAAATAACATTATCGAGCTCTCATCCATGGCTGGAATGATACAGACGGAAATCTGGATGGCTATCAGAAAAAGAAGTGAGTATGACGACTATGGTAGCGCTCTTACTGATATGACGATTAGATATGTAGCCAAGATCATCTTTACATATATTCTAGGTTACAAAGTTGACGTCGGACACATGGAAGCTGTAAATCTCATCTCAAGCTCAAAATATAGTGAAAAGCAAATCGTGAGCATGCTATCAAACATCCCACAATGTCATAACTCAACTCTGGCAAGGGATATCTGGCTGTTACACTCTTGATGCACGAGAATTCGGATTTCTTACGATTGGTTGTCAATTCCATCCGCAAAGATTTAGATGCAAATAATGAAATTGATAACTGTCTTGCTTTACACGCAATCGCTAATGTCGGTGGAAGTGAGATGGCAGAGGCGTTAGTGGAGGATGTTCATCGTCTGCTAATTTCGCCGTACGTGGCAAACTCACCTTACAAACCAGAAACCTTATGCCTTCCACAGGACCTCCCAGAGTTTCGTGAAGAAAAAAGCAGCGCTTACATTGTTGAGGCTCTATAGGAAACATCCAGAGATTATTCCTGCGGCTGAATGGGCATTAAGAATCATATCCATCATGGATGATCAGGATCTGGTAATACGTTATTTTTACGCAATCTTTCTATTTAACCTATTTCATCCAGGGAGTCGTTATATGTATCACTAGCCTTGTGATGGCCATGGCACAGGATAATTTGGATGCATTTGCCGTATGTTATACTAAAGCAGTTGATCGGTTACATCGTGTACGCATATTATCCTTTTACGTGAAATATTCTCTAACTTCCTTTCAGTTGGTGATTGGACACGAATTCTCGGCAACGTATTCTTATTATAAGGTCCCATCACCCTGGCTGCAGGTAAAACTGCTACGACTCTTGCAATATTACCCCCCTTCCGGTTGGTCAGGTGTTACAAATATTTTTCCAAAAAGTTCTGATTTGTTCCAGAGGATCCAACAATACGCTCAGTCCTACATCAAGTGTTACAAACGATCATGAACAATAGTGCCGAACCCTCTCGTAACGTTCAACATAATAATGCTCAACATGCTGTTTTATTCGAAGCAATTGGTCTCGCTATCCATCTGGACACTAATTCACCTCTGGTCGGCACAGCTGCAGTCCTCCTCGCTCGATTCATCTCTTCCAAAGAAACCAATGTTAGGTATCTCGGCCTGGATACCATGGCTCACCTTGCTGCACGAGCCGAATCTCTGGAACCTATCAAGAAGCACCAAAGTACAATAATCCTATCCCTCCGCGATAAGGACATATCAGTCCGACGACGTGCTCTTGATCTGCTCTATAGCATGTGTGATGTGGATAACTCTGAACTCATTGTTGGAGAACTTTTAAGATATCTCAAAGTCGCTGATTATGCCCTACGTGAAGAGATGGTACTGAAAATAGCAATTCTAACGGAGAAATACGCAAGTTCCTACAAGTGGTATGTGGATACCATACTGCAGTTAATTTCCGCTGCGGGAGATCATGTCGGAGATGAAGTGTGGTACCGGGTGGTTCAAATTGTGGTAAACACGGAAGATTTGCAAGAATACGCTGCTAAAGTCGTCTTTGAACATCTGAAGACTCCTTCCACCCACGAAAGTCTGGTTAAAGTTGGAGGTGCGTTAAATTTCTAATCACCCCAAATAAGATGTGTGAAGTTGAAATTGTATCGAAAAGGATATATTCTCGGCGAGTATGGCCATCTCATAGCCAATGAACCTGGATACAGCCCTATGGAACAATTTCACCTCCTACACTCAAAATCCCAATTTTGTGTCGCAGCAACGAGATCACTCCTTCTTTCAACTTATATCAAATGGGTTAATGTCTTTCCTGAAATAAAACCCCAGCTGTTAAACATGTTTGATCGCTATCGTCACGTTCTTGATTCTGAATTACAACAACGAGCCTGCGAATTTTATGTGCTTGCTTCAAGGCCGGACGATGACGAGTTGCTCCAGAATGTTTGTGAAGAAATGCCCCCATTCCCTCCTCGAGTCAGCGCACTTCTTGGAAGGCTGAATCGCAAACATGGAGATACAGAAGACAAACGAACTTGGGTACATGGAGGGAAGGAAGCTAATCTGGATAGGGAGATAGTGAAGCGGAAAACAACAATGGCAGATACCAATGCTAATGATGTTGCAAATGGAAAATCCGATACTCAAGATATCCTGGGCTCTCTTGCTGGTCTTGATTTATCTTCTTCCGGAGCAGTGTCATTGACACCTGACAGTGCTGTATTAGCCACATCACCTGATAAACCACCTCGACTCACCGGTGGACAAAATGTCGACCGTTGGTTTGAGAAACTGACATGTTCCTCCGACGGAGTATTATATGAAGATGTCCAGATTCAGATTGGAGTCAAGTCTCGCTATCAGGGCCACATCGGACAACTGGCCATATATTTGGGCAACAAGATATCTGCTCCTTTGACGTCGTTCACGACATCCATCCATATTAGCGACACAGATGCGTTGTCCGTCACGTTCGCAAAAATCCCTCCTAGCACTATCGCACCCCGCAGTCAATCCCAACAATTACTACATATTGAATGCAAGAAACTGTTCACTTCACCGCCAATTTTGACGTTATCATTCTTGGCTGGGTCCCATCAGACCATCTCCATTCGTCTTCCCATTGTCATCACGAAGTTCATAGAACACGTGAAACTTGGCCAAGCAGACTTCTTCGAACGATGGAAGCTGATAGGAGGACCGCCCAGGGAATCCCAAACCATATTTCCAATTGACTTAGCGGCGACCGGCGAGCTCGACATCGCCAAAAACCGTAGCGTGTTGACTGGCCATCAAATGAACGTACTTGATGACATAGATCCGAACCCCAGTAACTTGGTGGCTGCTGGCGTCCTACATATGTCTCTTGATGGGAAAGTTGGTTGTTTGTTGCGGCTAGAGCCCAATCGCGAAGCTAAGGTAAGCCATTATACAGATATGCAACACTCCTTGATCCGAATATTTTGCACAGCTTTGTCGCCTTACCGTAAGAAGCACATCGGATGATGTATCTAGTGAGATTTCGAGGTTGTTGCAAAAGCCACTATCTTCCTCTTCGAATACATAAAACTCCGCTATTTTGACACTATTATACAAACATGTGTGTAACTAATACCGCGCTTATGCATATACAAATAGAACCAGAACTCTTTAAGTCGCTACGGCCACCTATCTTCGCAGTATTCCTTTCAAAATCCCTTTCATACGTTGTTTCCCAGTCTCATCTATCGTTTCTGTGACCACAGTCTCAGTACCACGACCTTGTTGGATGTTATGATGTCCGGCATCGTAAGAAAGCACAGAGTCCAAAGAAGGCGATTTCATGTGCAGATTATGGTGCCTCCACTGTTCAGAAACTGAACGAAAGTCACTCTCTGGACCCGAGTATGATATTGTCAACGTGTGCGAACTTGATAGTTCTTCTGGAATAATCATCAATTGATCCAGAGATTGCGAGCCCGGATCAGTCGAAGTGGCCATGGGACGTAAATGTTGTTCCCTAGAATGAAGCACTGGTAAGACTTCAAGAACTGGGAAAGAGATTCCTGAGAAATGCGTGGGAACGGGAGTTCTGCTTTTAGCGGCTTTCAGCTGCTTAGCCAACTGATTCACCCTGAAGAGAGCATGCGCTTCTACCTCCAGACACTTTGAGTATAACTGCTGTAAGGCGTCAACACGAGAGTCGGATGTTTGACTACGGAGATCCCTGGAGTAGCGAATAACAGTGGAGATTATCAATGCAAGATGTCTGGGCAGATCTAGGAGATAGGGCAATAGTGGTATCGACTCCCTTTCCAACGTTGACAGCACTTTTTCCCGACGTCCCAAGTAGTGTACGATCGTGAGTCGATTGTGACTCTGCGATACATCTGCGGAAGTCGAAGAATCAGGAGAAGAAGTAGTATTCGAGGTTGATACCGCCATCAGGTAGTCAACCATGACAGGCAAACTATCTCGCATAAATTCTGTAACTCCACGCATGAAATTCTCCTTGTATATATTCTTTCAACAAGATATTGAGCTATATATTTGATCCGAGAGATACCCGCCCCTTACCGTGTTTAGGTTGGCGAGGCTTTGAATTACTTTTGCAATCAAAGTCAGGCTCCGTTGGACAGGAGCACTAGGAAGCCCTGTATGATCGGTAAGCCCTACCGCGTATGAGGTATGACAGTAACAAACCTGGTAGAAGCCCGAATAAATGTGGGTGTAGAATCGCTGGGACAA
Organism: Floccularia luteovirens; assembly: GCA_009739215.1. Taxonomy (NCBI): domain Eukaryota; kingdom Fungi; phylum Basidiomycota; class Agaricomycetes; order Agaricales; family Squamanitaceae; genus Floccularia; species Floccularia luteovirens. The sequence continues at coordinate 1,629,634 of VSJF01000001.1, forward strand.
TAAGTCGCAAGAAAATGAATGCCGACACGCTCTGCTTTGGAAGAATCATATCAGCAAGATCCTGTTCAGACCCATATCTCTTTTCAACCAGTTCACGAATGATTTCCAGTAATTTGCGGAATTCTCTGCAATTGGAATTGAGATAAATGTCAAGGTACAGAGCAATTACGTACATCGGACATTCTGCCTTGGCAGAGTAAATTTGATCCAAGAACTCCCGACACCAGTACAAAAGTTGTACAACGTTACGGTCTACATCTTTGTTGCCCTTGCCACTCCTCATTGGATCAACCTCAATCGTGACTTTTTCCGAGCAAAGCCTTCTAAGAACACTTCCAATACTAGCTTCTAGAAAAGTTTGTCCGTACCAAGCCAAGTAGGACTCCATCAACTTAGTTAATACTGTATTTCCACGAAACAAAGTCTGTTGACCTACATAATAATTAACTTGGATTCAATTAGTGTGTGTTGTGGTACATACTAGTTGTGGACTCATCCATGTGACGACCTGCATATTCCCGGATCTGTTCCAGTATACCGCCATCTGCAATGGCAACGAACATCAAAGGCATTGATAGCGTCGTCATTTTCAATTTGCTCTCGAAGTCAGACATCCAATCCAAGAGATTTCTCGTCCGTAAGACCTGCTTGTCATATTAATGACGGCATGTAGAAAACCATTCTAGCGAATATGCTCACCGAAAGAACATCAGAATATACGGAATACGGCAATATAATCTCTCTTTAATAATATTGAGCACCATATTCGCATATTATTGATCAAGAACTCACTCGTCAATCTTGATTTTTAGTTTAAGTTCACCGACATGATAATTACTTATGGTATTTTCGCTGTAGACGAGAGGGAACCATCCTTCTATTTCTTCCCCTCTGCGAAAGTTGCTCAGTCTTAATCGGGCAGTACCAACAACTGCGGGTCTACTGAGTTTCTTCTCCCTCCAGACATCAATATCCAGCTCATCGAAGGGAGGTAGGTCGTCGAATACAAATTCTTCGTACCAATCAGGAGATACGACTCCCTTTTTGGCGGTTGTCCTACCACACATTATGTCGTTAAGTTGGATTTCGCAGGAGAAATCAACCTCAGTATGATTAGCTTCCCCATGTGTCGGTCCAGTTTCAGTCTCATGTAACTTGCCGGAACCCAGATTACGTCCTTGCTTTATTGTTAGTTCCACTCGACGCCATACACGATAAGAGCCGGCTTCAGAGAACCAACGACCATAAATCTCTGGAATGGAATGAGCCTTCAAAAGTGTTACCCATGTAGCTAGCGCAGTATCGTCGTCAAAATAGAGGTAGACTGGTTCTGTCACCGACAGCGAATTCCAACGTTGGCCTCTGAGAAAGGACCGCCAAGTCAGAGGGGTAGAGAACGCAGAATCGAGTTTAAGAATCACGCTATACAGTAGATCCCCACACAACCTTTACGACAAAGTAGAGAGTTATCAACACGTCGAATATCGGTTTGGTTTAATAGATGGATGAATATAGTTTGGAACAAAATGCATTCCTGCGATAATCATGAATCATTGTTCAGCTATGATGAGCCAACTTACATCAACATAGATATGTAGGAAACATCGGTTTTCCTCTTGTTGGAGCGTGCATGTAGCAGACCTCCATTGACCTGAGCCAGCCAGGCCTGTAGACAGACCAAACCAACTAGGCTTCTCTATTCGCAGTAAGTTCGGTGTCGAGATTAGGCTTCAGCAAGCCAAACCTTTAAGTTTCGGGTCATCCACTATTCCGGCGAAAGCATCACGCTTATCAGATTTCTTGCTTCGTGATGCTGGCTGCGCATATACTCGAGTTTCGGCGTGCTTTACGGCAATTATTATAGAAGGGGACTCACTTTCCGCAGCCCTGCGCCTGCGGGATTCGAAACATACAGCTCAACGTCAACAGAAAATTCTCGTGCTAGCTCTCCAGTTTTTGACGCGTGAGCTGTTCTGTCGGTCATGATATACCGGTGTGGCAATATATGGACTCGACGAGAATATATTGACTTTATTTGTGATGTGTAACGAGGCCAATTCTGGATGAAGGGAATCAACGGAGACAAAGAGTGCAATTAGAGAAGTAACCGTATTTTAAGTCACATGCAATTTAATTTAAGCTAACGTACGTACGTTGTCACATCTCATATTATTTCTCAAATACTGATCAATATCACTCAGTACATTAAAAGAATGCTTGCAAGACATTTCTGTCAAGATGCCAACTTATTCCATCACCAAAGATAGTTCTATTATTAGTGCTAACAATAAGATTATGAGGTATACTGCCGAAGCTCATTAGGGAATATGTCAAGCTAAGGTACGACCCTACTCTGGCCTATGTTGTTGTATTACAATGAAAATTTTGTAACGAACATTAAGGCATTTTACTGACCTGATTCCATTAGCTTTCCCATTCGTGTGTCCATTAGCAACACCGTTCCCCACCGGTTTCGTGGCTGGCTTCTTATAAGTCTGGAAGTAAAAGTTGATGAAGAGTCCGAGATATGTCGTAAGGAGTGCACATCCGAAAATGGCTGCAGATTCAGAACCGGCACAGTTTCCGAGGTGAGGAAGGACATCGCTGTAATATGCGTGTGCGGTATGTTCATAAGCTAACGATTAAAAATTATTAATAATTGGTTATTCAAATCGATCGGTAGACAGAACGAACTTCCAAAATAGACGACAACAAGGTCTATCACAAATTGTACAATTTGCATTGTGGTCAGATACTTTTTCCACTGTGAGAAAATTATTTAAAATTTGTCGTGTAATGAAGAAATAGGGGGATCGTACCCAAAACCTAGCACCACCAGCGGTCGCATAATAATAGTAATCTATTCCTATTTCAGGAGCTTGGACTGATGATTTTATCAAGAACTTACACATAACGACATGGACGGCCAAGTTCAGAGTAATGACAGCCCATGACTGAGAGTAAGATAAATAAGGAGAACGAAAGTAGTATGATCATCGGGCTCACAATACTGGTCTTTCCATTCAACTGTGTGTAACAGAGCAGAGCCGTAGCAGAATGGTGGAATACATGTAAGAACTCTGGATAGAGACGCGTTAGCAAGGGTATCCCGAATTCCGAATCGAAACCGTACGCAGTGGTTTTTTCTTTAACGCGAGAAATACCGTATCCAACAGCTCGAGATATTTGAAGTAATAGTTGATCATGTAATAAAATTCCATCCGCTGAGAAATGGTTATTGAAGGAACTAAGATGAGAATTCGGGTAACGAACCGGTGTCCAGGCCTCATCAGCACATAACGCATGATGCAAACCGAAGTTCCACATAATAGGTAAAATTTCTTCCAGCATTAATAGTAGCAAGAGCAAACTACCTGAGCTCAGGATTACGTTGTGAAGTTGAAAGAGTGTCGTGAGTTTTTGTGCTTTCTGGGATTTCATTACAAACTGGATCCCAAAAACGACTGCTAGATATGAAGTCAACGCCGTCAGTACAGCTGGAGTAGTCGAAAGTGGAGTGACGCCTTCAACATAGGAACTAAGATGTTGAGGGAGACGAAATGAAATCCCTTTCAACAGAAAATCAGCAAGGGGTGCCATTTGGACAGAGGGACCTAGGTTTGAGCAGAGAAAAGAATGAAGTTCGAAATTCTCGACAAGATTTTTGACAGCTCATCACCAAGACTTCAGTTGCGTGATAGTCACATCACGTGATATTGACCATGCATGTGTTATTCGGGGCTACTCCTCCCCCGTGTTTCTTTTGGTTCTTCTGACTACATAATTTTTTGTAGAAATGTATATATTTCAAGATGTGATCAAGGACACTTGACTCATGACATAATAGTGTATCCAATTACATGCATTAAAGACGTTACAATCATCTGAAGTCCGTACGGAAAGTCATATAAAACTCCGAGAGTAGAAAGGAATGCCTCATATGACAACTATGAACGGTCCATTTTCCCCGTTAGCGAGCACGACGTTATCTCTACATAAAAAATATTAGCAAGGGGCAAGTGACTTAGGCCATTATAGTTATACCTCCTACCAGAACATTCTGTGGTTAGCGCCTCCATGTCAGGGGGGTGTGCGTTACCATTAGGAGGTAACACACAGATCAGACAATGTGATGAGCTCGAGGGTGATAGAGAATAAGTAGCAATGATCTGAGGTTTCACGTGAGCAGAAAATATTTGCGGTCGAAAACAAGGACGCACTCCAGAAGAACGTAGACATTGCAACAGGTTGTGAATGAATAAAATGAGCCTTGTGCGTAGCTCGTGGAGGTCATGTAGATCAATGCCTTCATAAGTTGTTAACGACGGATCATAAAGTGTGAAGAACTGCATACATGTATCTGTTGGCAAACTCCAAGTAGGAATGGTGCAATGCAATCGAACAGACGACCTCCCAGAAGTAAGGATCAAACTAAATTCAAGATCAGATATTATAGCAGAGGAAAGGCTGCTTTGATATAAAATCTAACTTGGTAAACGGCTCCAGGGCGTCCGTCAGGTTCGGAAGCTACAATAAGACCGCAAATAAGGCTGGAGACCAAGGTAACCCAGTGCAAGGCTTACCCTCTTCAATGACGTTTTGGCTTTTGATTGCTGGTCACCTAAGGGCTGGGACAACTGTTGGGGATGTGATAAGACTGAGAGCATTGTGGTGGGGGAACAGATGTTGGATGGAGAGGGCGAGTCTCAAATCTTTAAACCTTCGCACACGACCATTTTAATAAAGGTGGGTTATATACGTACAGATCCAGCAGGTCTGTCACATCACGAGGATTTAATGTCGAGAGGGACGGAAAAGACCGGAACTCGGTGATCTGGATGAGGGAACATTGTGATGGATTCTATCGGAACAAGCACAATGTGCCCATTGGCCAGGTCCATTTTCAATCATCGGTAGAACTAACCTAGGTCTTGATCTTTGATATGATACAGTCTCGAATAACTTGACACTTGCGATACATTTTGATAACTATAAAAAACGCTGTCGCGGGAAGACACGTCCTAATTAAATAGATAACTGCGGCCGGTCATTACCCTTTGTTCCAACCCATTTGAGTTAAGTCAGGGGATAAAAAGTAATCTAGTTAGATGGCCAAGCTGATTGTCCTAAAAGCGTCTGTGAGCATCAAGTGAGCACTATCTGTCCATCTAACAAGGATCTATAGTTCTGCTACATGCATACATATGCATGAGTTCAGCTAGAAAATGACTGTGATTCGCAGATAAAGAAGGAGTTCTGTTGACACTAATAATTGCAGCCACAAGCCTCCGTGTTCATTGATTAAACCTTGATTGTACATAGAAATCACGACCCCCAATACGTACTCCTGAGTACATAATATTGCTTGCGTAACATGACGTTACATGCTCCCTTCACCAGAATCCATTCCCCTGATTTCTTGAACAAATCTGCTATTCGGTGCTTTGCAGTTACCAGTTCGACATAACTATTTTCTCGTGACCCTCTTTCTATATCCAATTTCGTTATTGACCCTTCTCACTTACGAGAACGATAGGCGATGTGGTGGCTTGATCCTGGCAAGGAAGTGTTGAATGTCGTATGTGCTCTTCCGTCTGCTCTGATGTTCTTTTGAACAAACCCATGTCTATGTTGCCAGCTATTCAACCGAATTCTCGCCCCTTATGTGGAGAACCTAGATCTAAACCAAGTCAATTATGGTATAGGACAGGGCAAGTTGGCTACAGTCCCTCCTACGCGTTTTGCTTATTCTAAGTTTCTTAGGCCAATTAACATTGAAAAACTTACGACTCAAGAAAGGCGCGTTGGACAAATTCCAATTGCCTGTGGATGTTCTTGAAGGTTCGAGGTCCTTATACACTCACGTTGCAACTTTTTGAACAAAATGCAGGACATCTCGGACAATTTACCCTATCACTTCATTGGATGAATCTGGGTAACCAACCTGTCGAGATTATGATCGAAAACGTATACCTTCTTGTAGTGCCAACAGATAATTCAAGCGTTGATCCAGAAGAAACCGAAGCAAGGACTCAGGCAGCTAAAGCAGAACGACTAGAAAATGCGGAACTGTTACATATGCGTGGTCAAGCGGAATCAACGTCCGGTATTGTTCTGGTGATTGCCCCATCTCCATCTTTTATCTGATATATACTTTAGATGACAGTACACAGACACAAGGGCTATGGCAGTCGTTGATTGCGAAAATCATTAATAATGTTCAAGTTACAGTCAAAAACATTCACATTCGGTATGAGGACAAAATGAGCGTTCCGGGTGTACGTGTTTTTGCAACCCGTGAATCCTGTCTCATAAATAACAGACCTTCTTAGCATCCGTTCTCAGCAGGAATTACGCTAGCTGGCTTCACAGCTGTGTCAGTAGACAGCGAATGGCACCCAGCTTTTATTGAGAGCAACGCAGGGGCCATTCACAAGGTTTGATTTTTGATATGCATACGATTGTGTTAATGATACTGTTTCTTAAGCTTGCTCAACTACAATCCTTGGCCGTATACTTCGACACAGATTCACCGAGCATGGCAGGATTGCCATCTGCGGACGGTATCCAGAAGTTTTGCGCTATGGTAATACTCATGTTTCATCATATGGACTGCTCTTCTGACAATTACCACCAGATATCCACGGACAATGATGACAAAAAACACCAGTACATACTCAAGCCTGTATCTGGAGAAGGAAGAGTGAGCGGTTAGTTACAGGCTGTGGGTTTCCAGACTTAAATTCTAGAAAAGGTGGTCGTAAACCATAAGGTCGATCAAGATACCCCACGTTTTGATGTCCAGCTACTTTTTGATGAAATTGGCGTTTCAATTGATAATGATCAATACCGCGATGTTATCTCACTTGCAGACATGTACCATGTCTACTTGCGACAACAACAGGTAAAGCACTACATTTTATGGTCATATATACCCCTTAACCCAGACCACTAGTATCAAAAATACCGTCCCTCAGAAGAGGATTTCCTCGCGAACCCTGCCAGTGCAAGACTAAGATTTGCTGGAAATGCGATTCTTGAAGGTGTGCGGGAAAGGAACAGGAAATGGACATGGGATTATTTCGCACAACGAAGAGATGACCGGAATCAGTACGTTGAACTCTTTCAGAAGAAGGTCCTATCACCTCTTACAGGAACGGTGAGCTTCGAACGGAATATCGTGATTTTTTTCCCCTAACGATATGATCAACTACAAGGATTTAACCGAGTTCGAAGCATTAGAACAGAAGTTATCATATGAAGACATCCGTTTTTACCGGTCCATTGCACGGTCTCGTCTTAAGAAGGATGCTGCTTTGCGCAAAAAAATTGAAGCTGAAAGGAATCGCCAGCCGCGTAAACAAGGGTGGACTAGTTGGTTGTGGGGATCCTCTGATGAAAATGTTCCGGAAGATCCTGCTTTCGGTGGCCCGATGACTGAAGAACAGCGGAAGCAACTATACGATGTCCTAGATTACGACGAGAAGACGGCTCTCACGGAGTCATTGCAAGCTCCACGCGATTCACTAAAAACTCGGATTACAGCAAAACTTAATAAAGGATCTCTCACTCTTCGAAATGATCCTCATGGCGCACAAGAAGATATCATATCTGTTGTATTCGATGTATTTCAAGCAACATTTATTCAAAGACCAGACAATTTCGAGGCGTCGATTTCACTCAATGGGTTGAGAGTTTTTGATGGCACAACCAAAAACAGTCTTCATCCTCAGGTTGTCCATGTCAAATTGGACAATACTGAAGATACTTCTCAAGAAACTGGGATAACAGAACCGTTCTTTTTTGTGAAATTTGAACACAATCCACTTGACGATCGGGCTGATAACGCACTAACCATGCGAATGCGTCATATGGAAATAATTTACCACAAAAACTATGTGGAAGCTATCTACAAATTCTTCAAGCCACCTGCCAGTCAATTAGAATCAGTAGAAGCGCTATTAGTGAGCCTAATCGCATTTCACTCTCATGATCTAATCCGCTATGCCAGGATGTAGCTAGTCAAACGCTCGATGGCCTCCGGAAAGAAACGAGAGCAGGTCTAGAATATGCACTCCAAACTCATAAAACCATTGACGTTCATATGGACCTCAACGCGCCGATAATTATTATTCCAGAAGAGTAAGTGCACCCAATTATCATACAGAATCTTCAATAATATTGTTCAGTGTTACAAAAACCGATTGCAAGCACTTAATCATCGATGCTGGTCACATAGCCATAGAAAGTGCTTTGGTGGATAAAGAAGCGATTAGGTTAATAAACCAGAAACGCAATCAGAAGTATACAGACGAAGACTACAAAAACCTAGAATCGATGATGTATGACAGGTTATCACTTCGTTTACAGGATGCACAAGTATGTCCGACTCTCTATCTAAAGTGATGCATAATAAAACCCAATAATTGATGTTCTTAGTTTGTCATCGGAGATAACCTGAAAGCATGCCGCGAAGCATTAACCTCGGATTCTGTCGATACGCTTCATTTGTTAGAAAGAATCAACATACATCTCCAAGTTGAGAAATCCATTGTTCCGACTGCGGTCAACCTCGCAAAATTCAAAATATCAGGCAATCTTCCATTTCTTCAGGTCAACCTATCCGACACCAAATACAAGTCCCTCATGCGTCTATTGGACGTTTGTATCCCTGACTTTGAGGATGAGGAGCAGGAAACGCAAATCCCATACCACATATCACGCCCCCCTAATTTTTCGTTGGGGAAGGGTCTTTTTGGTCAGGCAGATGCTGAATATAACGTCGAGGATAACGAAGATGTATCCGATGGAGTCGCTCGAGACTCATCAGCGTCTAGCACAAGTCTACTGTCAGTTTCTAGGGATAAGTCTACAGAGGTCAGCTAGTTGCATTCTTGAATCTACGAATCTTGAAAGATTTGCATTTATAGTACCTCGAACTACGACAGCACATATTCGAATTGAACTTCCAGGTTGGAAACCTGACAGCTTCATTATCAAAGTCCGGGTCAGATGGCGTCGAGACAGTACTTGGTGATGTCTGTTTGGAACAGTTTGCGCTGAACTTCACAATGGCGAAATACGACATGGAAGTTGGTATTCAACTCAGGTAAATTCACTACAGTATAAAGAATGCCACAACAAATTTATTTTTGTCTTAGATCGATTTCAATGCATGTCAACCAACATGACTCTGAAAATATGGAGGTTATATCGTCTCCGACTGTTAACTCTGTTGAAGACACAAACCTTCTTACCATCGAATATAAGAGAGTACGTCCAGAATCGCCTGAATATGCAACAGTCCATGCCAGCATCGAACAAAACATCGACATAAAAATATCAACACTTATATTCCGTGCTGCCCCAGAACCAGTACTCGCGGTATATGATTGGATCATGACCACTTTTGTGCAGGATACGACAAAAAGCCACCCTCCTACGTTAAATACAGATGAGCAAGGTAATGTTGAAGATCAGCCGCCTGTCAACGAAGGCAGTCAGGGAATAATACGCGTGGTAATGAAATTAGAGAGTGTGCAAGGTTCGTAGGAATTAATTAGCGTCATAACAATATTAACCACTCATCTACAGTTACCCTCATAAATGAATCAGTAGCGTTGGCAACTTTCTTCCTTTCAACAGCTGATGTCACTGTACTTGTGCGACCAAGGACTATCTGTGTGACCGGAAGGCTCGGCAGTTTAGCTCTGAGCAATGACAACTCCTTGCTCGCTATACGAAAGGAGTTCAACCAGATGCTATCCATCGAAGGGAGCAATTTTGCAGATTTCCGTTATCAGACATTCGATCCTCAAGATGAATCGTACTCTGGAGTCAAGTCATCTATATTCCTCGATGCCGCTTCTGTCAAATTCCAATTCCTTGAACAACCCCTCCATGACATATATCTCTTCGCCACGAAATTCGCAAAACTGAAGGGCTTGTATGACGCTGCGACCGAAGTTGCTGTTCAAAGCGCACCTAATATCGAACATATGCAATTCGAGATCTCAGTGAAGACTCCAATTGTTGTTTTCCCATCTGATCCCATACAATCCCTCAATGTTCTCGTTATGCGCCTGGGTGAAATCAGTGCAAAAAATACAACCGAGTCTGTAGTCAATAAAATAACGGCCAGCCTACGCGGTATTCAGCTGGTTTCAAACCTTTTGTATGACGAACAATTGTCATCACTCAAAATCATCGATGACATCGATATTACTGCGAATATAATTCAAACAAGTGGGATTAATAGAGATCGAGATAGCGACTACCCCAATACCCAGGTAACTGTCGTCCAAGCTGGTTGTAACAGGATTGTAAACCCTGAACATCACTTAACAGATTGTCGTGATGGTGTCTGATATCAAATTACATTTAACCCAACTGCAATATGGCCTTTTGATGGAGCTAATGGCTTCTATAGTCCGGGTTTTCCCTCAAAACTCGGAATTATCTACAACGGTACCTCAGGATAATCAACTCGGCTCCTCAACACCCCCGCTACAAGCAGATGAATCCCAACTGGTGAACCTTTCCCCAGAGATTACGACTGTCCCCTCAGAAAATACTCCCAGTTGGGCGGTACTTGACTTGGTGGTTTCTGTCAAAACCATAAAACTACACCTATACGACGCTCTGGCACTATCCGAGTCTTCGATAAAAGATCACGGTATTACCAGGCTAGCTTTGAATGACAATACGCTACGATTCAAGATGCTATCAAATGATGCTGGGGAAGCTCAAGTCATTGTGAAGTCTTTCACAATGAGCAATACAAGACCAGGACCAACAAAGTTTCGCGAGATAATACCTGCTGTACAACATGACCGGAATCAGTTCATGCTTTTATATACTTTATCCGGATCAACAAACAAGTCTTCTGTGGCTGTTCTCACCATTGATTCTCCTCAAATCATATTCGCAGTCGACCCTGTCATTTCTTTGTTGGAATTCTTCAGTATAAATACTCCAAAGAATAACACATCAGGCTTCCCTACAGACACCCCACCAACTGGAAACACTCATGCAGACGGTTCCTCAGCTGGCAAGTTAGATTTCCGGCTGGACTTGCATGATGTATCTATAAGTGTATTGGAGAATGACGCAGACTTAGAAACCCAGGCTATCAGATTATCTATTACACAAATTATGCTGTCACAACAAGTAAGTGATCACAGAACGTTCTCGTCATTCCGTAACTTAAATGCTTTTAGGGCATCATGGCTCTTACAGTGAACAAATTAGGGATGTCGCTCATGCGCATGGGCAAGAACGCGGAGAGTGTGCGATTCTTGGATGATATTGATCTTACTTTCTCACTCGATAGTCGGTCATCATCATCTCAGCAGCTGACAAACATCGAAGTTTCGGTTAAACCCATTATTTTTCGAGCCTCCTACAGAGATATCAATCTAATTACGTCAATCATTAATAAAGCGATCGAATTGTATGCAGAATCGCAGCACAGGCTCGGAATCGATGAAGAAACTGGCAGACAATTACCAGTTCCATCGAGTGATAACCGTAGAGCCGATAACACCTCACAGCAAGTCGGGAAATCACGCGTGATGATGTCAAAAGAAATGGTGAGAATCTTGTAATAAGTATTATGAACAGTGACAAATCCTTTTCCAGTTCAAGGGTTCCTTCGATGGTTTTCGCCTCATTCTCATCGGGGACTTACATGAACAACCAATGCTCCATCTAAAACTTAAACCTTTCATTGTCGGTGCAAAAGATTGGTCTGGACAAGTAAGAAGTGCTCATTCTCCACGTTGGAAAATATTTATATATCATTTGTAAAGCTACATGCAACAACCACGATTGCAACACAAATAACATACTGGAACTTGATGAACTCTCACTGGGAACCATGTAAGCCGTTACGTCCTAACTTGTAATCACCAACTAATCTTCGACCTCTAGTGATTGATCCTTGGACGTTCACATTTACTGTACGCATAGAAATTCTGATGCAAGCCTCTAACTCATTGAGACTAGGTTGCAAAACCCGATCCAATGGGCGGTTTTGACGTTATTCTATCCGCCAGAGAACGCCTTGACCTGAACCTGTCAACTAATTTTGCAGAACTTGCGATGACCACCCTTAAAACATGGAGTAAGGAGGGGCAAACCGTTCTTCAAAAGTCCCGTGGGACATATGCTCCTTATCGTATAAGAAATAAATCTGGGACACCAATTTTCGTGTGGTCTGATCCGGACAGTAATAGTAACGCCAAAGATATCGACGCCATCAAGATTCCAAATGAACAAATAATTGATTGGAGATTTGATGATTGGAAGACAATGCGAGAAGTGAGTCTACCGGTTATCATCATCTATCTCTCGCTATAACACTTACACTTGCTTCAGCATGTGTCGTCTGGTCAGGACAACATTGGCATACAATTTGTTGATAAACCATGGGAACCCCTGAGAGCTATACCAGTTGACCGAGAGGGAGAGTTTGTATATTCATTACGCCCGCGCACGGACAAGTACCCCAACCGTCTCCTTTGTGAAGTCAAAGTGGTTGACAACACCAAAATTGTAACAATACGGTCCACATATAAAGTCGAAAACCTTACCTTATATCCACTGGAGTTGATGGTTGTTGATGACACCGGTCATCCAATGTACTCGCTGGAAAAAATAGTTCCAGGTCAGGATTATTCGCTTCCAATTGAAGCTGTTACAAAGCACAGAATTCGGATCCAGCCCGATCGTATGTCATATTTCTATCTTCAATACTTTGTTCTCAAGTTATCCATAGAGGGATTCGGTTATAAATGGTGTCCCGCTATACGTTGGGAAGATCTGCTGTCGAAGAAGAGTTTCACACTCAAGTGCCCACATGCTGATCCAAGCGAATCTGCTTTCCGCTTCCAGGTTTGGGTACAAACCGATGACGATACTGTGCGGTGCGATTCGGATATAACTCTGTACTACGTGCATCTGATGATAACATTGGATATAGGAAATATCCCAAAATAACCCTCAAACTACGAGCTCCAATAGAGCTAGAGAACTTACTGCCGTATAATCTAGAGTATCGCATTTACGACCGGAATACGGATCAAAATTGGAGGAGCTACCTGCGAAAAGGCGGTGTCATGCCGGTTCACTCTGTTGAACTTGGACATTTTGTTTTGCTCAACGTTTCTCTACAAGACACAGGTAAATCGATATCAATTGGTCCGCAATGACCTGTAACTGACGGTTAAACCAGTTTTCAAGCCTAGTGACTTCGCTATCATAAATACAGATGGTCACTCAGATTTTGATACCGAGAACAAACTGACATTACGAGACCAATTTGACCGAAAATTGGATCTTGGGCTGAACTATGTGTAAGATAGATTACGATACTTCCGATTGAAGTTCTGAATTAGTTGTAGGCGACATCCTGATTCTGGAGGGGCGTTCAAAGTCCAGATCTACAGCCCTTATATCATCGTCAACAAAACTGGTCTTCCATTTTTCATTAAAGCAACCCGTACTTCCCGGGGTAGTCAAATAGAAGCCGCGGGGGACAAACGAATAGGTGATTATTCTGCTAATCAATGATTTTCAGAATCTAACGAATAGATAGAAATCTTATCAACTCCCACTCCATTCTGTAAGCCATTTTTTGTTCAATGAACGGTGCGCATATGCCGACAATATTACGCTTCTAGTGCTTTCCCATCCTCACGCACAAACTCACGAGTTCATCTTTAAGATTGGTGATTCAACGTGGTCGAAGGTAAAGCAATTACCTTGATATCATCCTTATTATTCATCTTTCCTTTAGGTGATATCCGTAGAAGCACCTGCAGCAGAGACGGCACTTGTAGTTGCTTCTCAGAAGCAAAAGACAGATGAAATTCATACGGGCTTGTCATGGAGCGAAGGATTAGGAAAGTACAAGCTTACTAAAATCATAACTTTAGCTCCTAGGTTCCTCATAAAAAATAACCTAACTGAAACAATTGCTTTTCGGGAACATGGCGTAGCTCCTCGAGAACGATCCGCAGTTAAACCGGGTGAAAGATGTTCGATTCAGGTAATTCGTTCAGGGGACGAAAAGTTGCTGACTTTGGCATACCCTGGATTGAACACAAAATGGTACGCAACTAATACCAGCTAGCCCAGATTATACAGCTTCTAATGCTAAATAGGTCACAACCCATTAACATTGAAGATATTGGCACTGTACATTTTCGTTTACACCGCCAAGGTCACAAGGACTCCACTGATTTAGTTCGAGCTGATATCCGCATTGATGGGTCTACTATCTTCATATTCCTATCGGCTCCAAGCGATGACTGGCCCTTTGGAATAGAAAACGAAAGCGATTATAATATTGAGGTTTGTCAGCAGGTAAGTAAGGTCCAATGTATATATGGGATTTTTAGATAAATTTTGGCGGCCAGGACGCAAATCAGGAACTCCAAGGACAGGACAAACCTAGACCAGTTTATCCTCTACGATCACATTCCGTGCTGTCCTATGCATGGGATTACCCAGCCGCCAGGGATAAAAAAATTATGCTCACAATAAATGGCATACACCGTACAATCGATATTCTGGAAATAGGTGATCTCATGCCATTCAAATTTTCTGTAAGTTTCAAAGGAAAGATATTCTAATATTATGACCTCATCATTGTATCCAGGAAAACCAAAGGACAAGGGCAGTGTCATTGGATGTCCGTGCGGATGGGCAAAAACAAGTTTTGAGGGTCACCAACTATAATCCCGAGAGAAGTTTATACAGACCGCGGAATCGGGGTAGTTCTCTCTCGGTCTCAAGACAAGACACTATCACAAGCAGTGTTACTACCGAAGCATTTGAAGCCATAACGGAAGAAGCTACCACGTCATGGTCAATCACAGTGGACCTTGCTGGGATAGGCTTGTCATTGGTCAACAAGAGACTGGTAGAGGTGATTTATGTAACTATGGACTCTCTGAAGCTTGAATACACAAATAGCAATATTGCTCAAGCTGTGAACCTTTCTTGTGGTACACTCCAGGTCGATAATCAACTCCATGACGCTATCTTCCCTGTTATCCTCCAACCTACCCCGATTTCCAAAGAAACTTCCGATGTCGGATCGTTACCAACTGTTCAAGCTTCCGTAATCTGGTTGAAAGATCAAGGTATTCTTCCAAACACTCGGAATCAACTTGCAGATCTGACAACATGGTATAGAGCATGGTGTACTTTTTGTCAAATATTGTTCCATTCTCTTGCAAGCACTGAATATTGAGGCCGATGAAGACCTTCTTTTTTCTATATATGAACTTACCCAGATCCAGGGTGCTTCATGGGAAGATACTTCTGAAGAGTTTGTGCCTGCTTATTGCAGCAAGGATGACTCACTAATATATCTTTACTCCAGTGTACTTCTGCAGAACATAGATGACATTCCTGAACCTAGTCAATATGGTTCAGGACAGGATCTTTATTTCGAAGTTCTAGAACTACAGCCGATTAAACTTTCACTTTCCTTTATGAGAACAGAGCGGGTGAGCAGTGAAACAAAGTGAGACTTCTGAATTCTGTCATGACGATTGTATTGTTGTATTGATGTGTCGTATTTTATAGATTGAGCATTCGAAATCCACTTGCTGTTATCGTAAATGCTTTGACTATGACAGTAGGCAACATCAATGATGCCCCGCTTGAAATGAATGCACTTGCTATCAAAGACATGCGTCTTACAATGCCGGAGCTGCAAAGCAGGATGTTGTACCACTATCGACAAGATGTTTTGCGGCAGCTTTACAGAATACTTGGTTCTGCAGACTTCATAGGCAACCCTGTCGGGTTGTTCACAAATGTTAGCTCTGGTGTTGCCGACATTTTCTACGAGCCTTTCCAGGGTGTTGTTATGCATGGAAACAAAGAATTAGGCATTGGAATAGCAAAGGTACGGGACACTTCCCTTATTAGTCGAGAAAACCACTCAGTTCTTCCAGGGAGCGGCAAGTTTTGTGAAAAAAACTATTTTTGGTGTGAGCGACAGCATGACGAAGTTCACGAGTAGTGTTGGCAAAGGTCAGATTAGCTATACTTCATATGAAAGTTATTCTGATTTACCATCCACTTCATATCCACTTAAACAGGACTATCTGCCGCGACTTTTGACTCGGAGTTCCAAGCTCGGCGGAGGATGACTCAAAGAAGGAATAAGCCTCGTCATGCTATGTATGCTTGTACTCTATAGTTCACGATCTTATCTAGGCTAACAACGTTCTTAGATACGGGGTAACAGCCGGTGGCGAGGCATTTGCTAGCAGTGTAACAAGTGCAATGGAGGGAGTTCTAGTGATTGTCATTTCAGCCTTATGGGTTTCGTGTTGCTAATACATTTGTAGATGAAACCTATTGAGGGGGCTGAAACGGAAGGTGCATTTGGGTTCTTCAAGGGTGTGGGGAAAGGAATTGTTGGGTGAGTTTATGCTCCTTTTATTATCCAAATGGGTAACTGAAAATCCGTCAGAGCGGTTACCAAACCGGTCGTTGGAGTCTTTGATCTGGCATCGAATGTGTCTGAAGGTGAGCTTGTTAGATGTGACATACGATCTTGAAGCCTGAGACACGTGAAGGAATCCGAAATACAACGACAGTTTTCGACAATCCAGAGAGAGATCGTATTCGATACGTGCGTTCTTCTTTGACTCATTACCTCCGGTCATACTGACCAAACTGTTACCGGAAATCATAGCCAAGACCTGTACCTGCAGATGGCGTCCTCAGGGTAAGTTCATACAAAAGCTTGTATGCCCAATTAAATTAACGTTTTACAAAGTCGTATTCTTCACGCGAAGCTCTTGGACAGTATTGGATGAAGGACCTCAACAATGGCGCATATGCACAAGAATCATATGTTGCTCACATCAGTAAGCACATTGACGTTCGATTTGAGAAACCCCAAAGGTCAAACTAGAGTCATAGATTCCCCTGGCGGAGACAATGTTATACTGCTAACAACTTCATCAGTACTCTCATTCTGGTCTAAGAGGCTGCGTTTGGAATGGGAATTACCTTTCAGTCAAGTTCAAGGAGTTACCGTAGAGAATACGGGAATACGGTTTGCCCACAAAGCAGGAAAAGAACAAGACAAATTTGCTTTTATTCCTGACAAAACATCACAATCATGGTTCTTCAATCAGGTAGCTTTTGTTGTGAAGGCATTCAATGCACGTCGACGTATGGAGGTATGAATTCCAGGGAGGAGTGAAAGGACTAATTAGTAAAGAAAAATACGCATGTACTCCTTGGTTATCCTAAATGTATGTAAAAAAATCTCGGTGGTATCAAACTAGTCAGACTAAGTTGAGTAGTAAATAGCTAAACGAACGGATATCGATTGAATCGAAAGAAAGGTAAATGAATGAAAGTGTGATGAGAAGAAATCAAGAGGGATATATAACGAATATTTAAGGTTTTGAGTCTGCTGTGTTTTCACGCTGATCGGCCAGGATCTAAGCGAGTGGCAGTGGCAACGCTAGAAACACGCTCGCGATTCGCCATTGGGAAAGCTGGCTTGTTAATGTCCTCCTCTGTGTCGATGTCTAGCGCTGTGTCGGGAGTATCCGCATCGTCTCTGCTAGCAAACGCATTCATATGTCCACGGCTTTCGAAGCTTCCGTAACTGCCTCTGGGACTTGCAGAGTATGCACTCTGGAAATCGGTGTCCGAGTCGTCAGTCCCTGGGATACCACCAGGCATAGATGTAGCAGCGAGCCGTGATGTTGGAGGTTTAGTGCGAGGTATAGCTTTGAGGGAAGGATTTGAAGGGATCTCGCGTAGCTTTGTCGAGGCCAGGGGGACTGATATGGTTGGTTCGTCATCATCGTCATGAATTTGGTCGTCTGAGATGTTCGTGGTCATGGTAGGTATAGCGGAGGTAGGAGAAATCGTAGAATCCATATCTGCAGTCTCTGTTGTGGAGGGTTCAACAAAGGTATCCCGAGTAGGGGTCTTATTCTCGGGATCTGTAGATACTATTGTGCTGGAAGCTACCGCTCCTGATCGAGTACGTATAGAGGGTGACGATGGTGACGGAGAAGCTGCCCCTTCCTCCGTACCAGCAGTTTGTGTAGAAGATGCTGTGCCACTTCGTGTGCGAGACTTGGCAGCTGGGGACTTAGCTGATGACCTGGAAGGCAAACGAGTACCACGATATGGTCTAGCACGCATTGGTGCTGCAGCTTCTGAGAGAGACTCTTCGCCACTCTCTTGCGTTGCTGTATGTGAGCGCCATTTAGGTCCACGGCGATCTGTTGCAAGTGCTGTTTCGAGCTGTACAAACAATAACGTCAACTTTACTTTTCTCTAAATATGCGATGGTGTATTTTATTACTAACCTTTTGTTGAATCTCGAGCACTTTTTGTGCGATCTTATCGCTCTTTTGGGAGATACCCTCGTCCACAGCGTTCATGCCATCCTGAGGTGCATCCATCTCTGATGCGGAGAAACGTTTTTTTTTGGTCACCGTTGTTGGTGATTCTTGTTCATCTTCTTCCTTGATGGTATCGTTCATCAGCTCCTGCTTGTCAACTATCTCCGTCTCTACATTAGCCACCTCATCACCATAAGACTCTGCAAGGGTGGACTCAGTACCGAAGGATCGTAACAAGCGTGTTTTTGCAGTAGCATCACTAGGACGACGAGAACGGGACGGACCCGATGCGTTCGACAGGCGACTCGCAGGTCTTGAGCTTCCATAGTCTGAATCATCGAGATCTACCGCCATTGATGCAAGGGCACGTTCAATTTGTGCTTCGACCTCAGCAACCATTTCGGCACGCTCCTGTTCCATCTTATCCATGGTCTCTTTCATTTTTTGCAGTTCCGACATAGCTTCTTTGTGCGCAGTCTCAGTCTCTCTGAGCTCTGCACAGCAGTGAGCAACTTGTAATTATCAGCCAAAAAAATCACACTTACGGTTCTGCAACTTGGACTTCTCAGCAGCAGTTAGAGTGACGAGACCCGACAAACGTTTGGTTTCTCTTTGTTCTTTGTTGATTTTGGCTCTGAGTTGGTTGGCTTCAACACTGAGCTTCTCAGCGTATTGCTCGAAAGTCACAAACTTGTCCCTCCAAAGGTCTGACTCGGTCATTAAAAAGTTGAGTCTTCGGGATAAGCGGCCAATCTTTGTCTCTAGGTCGTCTCTAGCATCAACGAATGCGGTAGCCCGTTTACGAATGGAATGCTGAATAAGTTGCTCTGCTGCAGTCAATTGCGGTGGACGTCTTGTCGATCCGAACATGCTGATGCGCTTCAATAAGGAAGGTTTCTTGAACTTTGAATCCAAACATGTCAGCCATACGCAAGTAGGCAGAAATGCAAAAAGATTTACCTTGTCCTGCAATACAATGTCAAAAGCCTGAATGATCCGAGTCGATTGCCACCAATCTGGCGGTTTAATCTGGTCAGCAACGGCAGCTGAAGACGCGCCTCGTTTTGCCTGGATCTTGCAAATTGGCCTGAAGCGTCCAGCAGGGAAGGCTTCTTTAAACTCACTAGCATGCATATTAACCTCAAGTCTCTTAGAATGAGAATCATGTAGCTCACCTCGGGACAGAGTGATCCGGGTGATAGTGAGAATCAAAAGCAGCAAGGAGACGCTGTCTGTACTTGTCCCGCTGTTGCTTGGCCGAAACCACACCTACGGGGGGTGATGGGCAACTCCTGCAGATATGTAAGTAGGTTTTCCGTATAAAATATACGAGTCAGAGTAGCTCACAAGTAGTTAATATCTCTGGAAGGATATTATTAAATTGCAATGTTACAAATATCGATAACCACTCACAAATCGCAAACACAGACTTCTGAGGCTGGTCTGACACTGTAACGAGCTTCTGTTGCAAGACCCATAATCCAAGGACCGGGATCATCGATATATATTTTGGCGTCACGAGAATGAACTGCAGGAAGTGCGATCCCATTCCAACCCCGAAGTTCTACAAGATACTTTATGGTGGATACCGCAATCTAGAGCAAAAGAAAATTAATGATTGTGGACATGACATCACGATTGAAACATACACCCAACAAAGCGGGATACCGTGAGAAGAACAAAATACGTCCGGTGGGGGCCAATGCAATCTGGCAATGATTAAGTTGCACATTTCTGTAACAAAAATAAGAGAGTTACCTCGCATATACTCAGGATATTATCAATATTAAGGCATTTAAAAAGTGGCCACATGGTGAAATTTGTGTCAACAAGACCACGACCAAAGTCCAGGCCGCCTGGAAAGCGGGCTATAACTTCCAAGTTTGACTCGCCTCCCTCATTCTTTGGGCTGGCATCGAGGCGAATAATATCACCTGCACGAGGGGCAGGGTGGGCAAGAATCTTGGAGATCTGGAGGGTGTGTGATTGTACGTCCTTCGAAAAGCGCGCCCAAGACAGTGTAAGGTAATCGCGCATGAGGTCGTAGACCGGGTGACGCGATACAAGAGCTAAATTAGAACACATGATTAGTTTTTTTTCTTTCAATCAAACCAAATAAAGAGCATACTCAGCGCATATGGAAGCCAAAAGACGGTGTCGCCAGGAAGGAATAGGGTACTCTCGCCAGGGCCATGACCAACAGTACTCGCCACCTCATAGTCACTCTCACTAATACCATCAGGTTCAGTCTCTCCATCAGTTTCTGCGTCAGCCCAGGGACCACGAGCACTCTTTTTAGCACTCCGCCGTGCCTGGACCGTCGGATCCTGTCCACTAGTTGTTGACCCAGTTACATCGGCACGCAAGGTTTTGAGACGTGCCGTGACCATAGACTGTGCAGATTCCTTACGCGAACGGCCAGCTTCAAGGGTACGACGAATGGCACTACTACGCTCTGCATCGGCATGCGACCAGACAGTAAGGCAAACACCATGGTAGGTCACCGTATTGCTTGTCTGAGCTAGGTCAGGAGACGTTCCTGTGGCGGCAACAGCGTTGTTATGGGTGCTGTGACCAAGGAGACTGGGTGGACCCAAATATGCAGAAGAGGGACGTGCAAATGGATCATCAGAATAAGGATAGGCAAACGTTGCAGCTGATGAACGGTTGTCCCCTGCAGAAAGGACTGATGCGCGCAAAAGATCACCAGAAGGTGTAGGCGCTAAAGGCGTGCTGGGCGCAGGAAGGGTGAATGTGAATGTATGGATAGTAGATGCTGGTTGAAGAGTGGAGGCAATAACCTCGACTTCACGGGTGAAGGATAACTAATAAGGAGATTCAGTAATGAAAATTTTCTGGCTTCGCAGAACAAGCAGACCTTGAGAGCCTTTGAGAGCATCTTGCCGACCTCTTGTTTACTTAGTGCACCGGCACCTTTCATGACTTCGTCACTCTTGCCACGTTTCTTCTTCTTGCCACCACCTGCACCTGGGCTAACTGTGCTTCCAAGAACTTCTGGGCGCCACCACCTACTGACTGCACCTTCGCTATGGTGAAGACCCATGACAGAGTCGGGGTCCGCTAAAGTCCATGTATGTGGGGATTTGGGGAGACCAGAGACTACGTATAGAGATGTAAGAGGAAGGGTTGGAACAAAAGAGGCAATAGCGGGGGCATCGCGTGCTGAGCGGGTGGAGACAATAGAGTTACGGGTGGAGGCGGGAATAGGCTCCATACTCCTACGGTGTCTGATACCAAGGATACGAGAAGCTTTATCAGTGCGGTGGGAAAGCGCGTTTGCGTTTGGAGAAGAGCTTGGAGGAGTGGTGACGGTGATGTAGTCTAGTTCATCAGCTAGAGCAGGGTCATGGGGTGGGGTGGAGGTAATAGTCAAGTTAGAAGCGGAAGGGTTGTGGGAGATGACAGAAGAAGGTTGATGAGAGATGTTGATAATCGGAGTGACAGCGTTTGCGGTGCCTGAGCTGGTTGGTCTTGTTGCATCCCGTTTTGGGTCAAAACGCGATGTTGTTGGTGATTTTTGAACTGAAGTACGGGACTTGCGAGTATCGGTGAGCGACTGGTCAGAGAAACGAGAACTTAAAGAAGGATCTGTAGGGACAGGACTAGCAGCGACCGCTGTAGGAGGCATTGAAGGACGGCGGATTGGGGGCATCGTGGAGGTGAGAAGAAAAAAAAAGTAAACTGGCCAGTTGATATTATTTCTATACTTCTCAGCTCAGGGACACTCGCTAATATCCCGTCATCTTTCACACCATATCATCTTTCATATTCCCTCACCGAGAGCTTATCTTGTTCTTGTCGTATAAGACGTTGAACAGATATGTCGTCCACTTGCTGAGACAAATTTTTATAAAACTTGTCTCGTCAACTTATATCCAAATCATCGATGGTGTTAATTTATACCCGTCGGATAACAGGTCACGTGAATGTGACCTCAATTATGTACAACAGATTAATAATATATATGTACTTATGTACGTACTCTAATTAATTAATTACAAAATCTTTCAGAACTCCTCGCAACCACCGCCATCGTTGTACAGCAGCTCTGCTCTCAACTTCTACAGAGTCATTTACAGCTCCCTCGCTTACAGTTCGTCGTCTAATCCTCACCCCGCCCGCACCCTCGCGTTCCCGGTCCACAGCTTCCCCTACTACGTCTCCGAACACTGTTCCGCTAATACCAAGTCCGCTCACCCTCCGCCGCCGCTCGCGTGGCACTATCGTAAACCCTGGACTCACAGGCGATAGCCCAATTTGGAATCCTGACCCCAATGCAGAAACTGAAGGTGAATGTGTGTGCGTCCCTGATGTTGTCCGTGCAATGACGGGTGCGCGTGCATCAGTTTGTCGTCGTCGGTGCTGCGACGCGCGCAATAATGCAGTCGATGTCTCGTGAGCTCCTATTGCACTACCACTTTGTCCTGGATATGGTATCTGGTCTGTAGTAACTGCCGAAGAGGAACGGTGTACTGGTTCATTGCCATTGAACAATGAACTGCGAGAGGACGACAACGATGGAACAGCAGAGTCTGATAGCGCACTTCGTTCAATCGGAATCGCTCCAACTCGCCTTCTATCAGGGTCCCGGCCAATAGCTGTCTTGCCCAATGCAACATTATCAACGCTACTCCTCCGTCCATTATTTTCCAATTCAGCATCCACAGCGTCGGTTGAGGAAACGACCGACTCCTCATCAGATATTTCACCCTCCTTATTCCATGTCCCAATATCAACTCCTCCCCCTCCAGACTGGATGCTGACAACCCATACTCCACCAAGAAGAACGAATATTCCAAGAATAACGAGTCCGAGATGTAATGGGGGTATTAATGAAAACTGGTCAAAGTAAACAAGCCCATTCACAATTGAAGATAGGTTATAAAAACAAAATGCCGCTATATTAAAAAGTAAGTATAATGTATGGTGATGCCGCATAAATGACGAACATGGACAAACAAGCGTGGGGTCGGCGAAAACCAGTGCCTTGTGCATGTACCATAATTGTAGCAGCGCAAACACAACTAGGCCCAGGACAAGAACCCAAGATTCCCACCGCCAAAACTGGTTTTTGCCGGCAAATGTTAGCAGCAGCAATTCCACGCCGCTCTTTGCAAATAGAAGACACATTCCTGATATGATGCCAGAAAAGGAAGCAAATGAAACAGCAATGAAAAGTCGTGTGCGGATCACAGATGGATCTTCTGCCGATGTGCAGAAATTTGCTGGTGGAATGGGAGATGAACTACGTGATTTTCCATCTAGTAGTGGGGTGCGTTCCGTAATGACGGTGGCACCATTCACTACGTCAGTCACACCTGTTGTCAGCGGTGGTGAATTGGATGATAGATTAATAGCGGCAGGTGGTTGTGTTTGTGGAAGAATAGCAGCTAGTTTGCGTCGTAATGAATATTCCCATAAATGAGTCTAAAAATCATGGTTGTAAACGTGCTGTTAGTAAATCTCAGTGGACAAAGTAGAGAAAATAGCGTACGATAAAGAGGCAGATAAAAACCAGCACACCCAATATAGAGAAATAGGCAACGAATGCAGGACGCCTGAAAAGAACGAGAAGGTCTTCGAGAGAACGGGTAGGCTCTGGGACAATACCAAAAAAGGCTATGAGAATTGCGCCTCCTGCAATGAGAATTGTGCCAATAATCATCCAGGGAGAAAATACGTTTCCAAGTATCAAACGAGCGAAGAAAGCGTTCCAAAGGAGGGAGACGGCCCCAAGCGGGGCAAGGATAACCACAGGAAGTGAAGCTATCTGAACAAGTGAACCAAGGACGTTGGAAGAGAAAAAAATGACAAAGCCGAGTAGCCAGAGACTGTCAAAGCAATGATAACAAAATTAGTACAAATGGGGAGATGTGATACAGGACAATATACGGTCTACGATGTTCTACCCGCTGCTTGTGCAGAGGGAGTTGTTGATTTATGACATGACTCTTGCGCTGGATGGTGAGACCAAGAGATTGAATGAAAGAAGCAAAGAGGCCAGCAACGATGCCAAGTGGAATGGATATATGAGATATGAAGGAGTCTATGGTCATCGTTTGTGGTGATGATCATGAACAAAGGGCAACATTCAGGCTATAAGGTAGGAAGCACGTGCCAATGCTCAATTCCGTACATGTGCCACTGCCCAGTACTGACTGGCATGTAGTACGTACTACGTACTCTGCCAAGCACAGCAATGTCGAAGCTCAGCATAAATGTCCTCACAGAGGAGCCTTATGGCCCTTACCCAGACGACAGAATCCTGAGTTCTGATTTTCCGGGAAATGGTTTCATTCCCTCTCTTTCTTCTGTAGAGCTCTGGTGCGATGATGAACAAATCGGGTTCGTTCAAAGGCTCTACTTCACTTTAAGGATCTCATAAACCAAATCAAAGCTTCGACCAATCCGAATTTATCATACGTCCTCCAGAAAACAGCCTTGTCGCGAAATATCCTGTGCATGTATATGGAATTCTTGAAATCAAGTCTCTCAATTGGCTTTCTGATCAAGGCAAAGCCTGGCTAGAGTATGACCTGCGTGAACGCGACATGAAACACCACTGGTCCATCTCCGCTAGCAATTTAACTCTCCAGAGCCTTTATGGCTTTCGCAAAGGTGAAGGCTCTCGTATCTCCGTTATACTCAAGCTAGACAAGAACATGCTTGCCCAATTTAAGACGGGTATGTTTGTAGCTTTTTATTCCTTATCACACTTTAATCTACCGATATGCGGTCAGAACCAAAGCATCCGAATGCCTTCTTGATCCATACAAAATACCGGTAAGTATAGTAAATTTCATGAACACCACAACGGTTTATCGTCAAACAGGAATTGTGTCTACGAAGTAAAATCATTGGACATTATTACGCAAGAGAAGAGTAACAACTTTCTAGAGCGTTTCCGACAGTGGGCATTAATAGACGAGATAATAACTGTAGACAAAGGCAAGACCCCAGTTGAACATCGTACAATCGACTGGCTCATTGAACAATACTTGTCGCCAACTTTCCGCAACCGCGATCTATACCGTCGTATCATCTTTGACCACGAACATCACTCCGATGTCGATGAGAAAGGTAGAACTACCAAGCGGCGCCACTTGCGGCACATTCACCGCTCCGAAATTAGAGGAATGTTCGCAGAGCAGGCAGAATGGCTTTTGGCATATATGTTGGCACCGAACCATAGGAACCTATGGAAAATCAATGTTATGGAATGGATCAGATTCTGCAGGCTTGTTAAAAAGACAAGATTAGCAGCAATGAAAGAGGGTGTACGATGGGGCGTTCCATACGATGGACACGTCGATCCAAATGACCGAAGTGGGGATATAAACTTGGCACAATTTGGGGAATCTCGAGAGTTTTGGTCCAACAAGATTAAAGGAGTCATGAGGAAAGAGATAGAAAGGCCAAAAAAGGTGTGATTTGAGTTATCTACGTATTTAAATATTGACAACCGAACGGGATTGGAATACAGCGTCAACGACAGGTTTTATCTGATTCTGAAGACAACTTCCCAGCTAAAACAAGGATGCGCGCACCACCGCGCACCTACCGTTTCATATATGACGCTGACTTCAGTGAACCATCGACAGATGGAGAAAGCGATTCAGAGCCTCCCGAACCACTTATCCGCGCGTCCCGTATACCATCATTCTGCTGGGAGCCCCCAACCATACCAAATGGGCGGATGATCTGGGACTGTCCTGGTTGCCAATATAAGATTAACATGCTGGACCTGAGTGGTGAAAACGCGGAGGGAATCGCGCAAGACACTATGACAATCCTGCAAGCAAAGAAATGGGGAAGCATACGAGACAGCGGGATATGGGAGGTGTTTTCACATATGGTTCACGTGCATTATGAGAAGCATCTGAAAGAGGTGGGGTTGCAGGTGACGAGGAAAGAAGGGGGACGATACGTGGTCGAACCGTGGGTTGGAGGGTGGACAGCTCCGGTCAATGTGCGACGTAGCAAACGGAAGGTGAAGAGACACGCAAAGGTTGAGGAAATGTCTCAGCGGGCAAGTCAAAAATAAGTAATTATCTAATTAATTCAATATGACGTCACAGCTGTAGAATGTTCTTGGAATTTTGAGTACAGTCGAGGCTCAACCAGACCTTTGCAAGCTCGAAAACATATAAATCTCCTAAACTTTCTCTCTTCTTCCCTTCTCATTGACAATAATGACTTCTTCCTTTGATTTCACTGACAAAGCACAGGAATCACTAGCTCAGGCTGTTCAGCTCGCAAAGGACTATGCAAATGCACAAGGTATGTCTTCTCCTCCCCTCCTATATTGTTGTCCTGATTCCATTTTTCATTAGTACATCCTGCCCATATTGCCTTTGTTCTCATAAATGAGGGCTCTACCCCAGATTCTTCCATGTCTGGTGGGTTACCCACCTCCAGCGCCACACCCCTCTTCGCGTCTGTCGTATCAAGGGCAGGTGGTGACCCAGTACGTATACTTGCTATTTCACGCATTCCAACACCATCTCACTATATTGTCAGGCATCTATGAGACGTGGTCTCCAAAAACTCATTGTGCGGCTTCCCACACAGTCGCCACCACCAGACGAGACAACCTTCAGCTCGGCCACCCTCAAAGTTCTGCGCGAAGCTCAAAGCCTCCAGAAGACAATGCACGACTCTTACATCGCACAAGACCACATCTTGCTTTCTTTAATCAAGGAGCCTTCCATTGCAGGAGTGTTCAAAGAGAATAACCTTACCGAAGCCACCTTACGTACTGCTATAGAACAAATTCGTGGGAATCGTAGGGTCGAGTCGAAGACAGCCGAACAAGGCTTTGATGCCTTGCAGAAATATGCAGTTGATCTTACCGCTCTTGCAGAAGAAGGAAAAATTGACCCCGTCATTGGAAGAGACAATGAAATCCGTCGGGCTATACGTATTTTGTGTCGACGGTGAGTTTCGATTATATTGTGGGAATTTATAGCTGGTGATACTCATTTCATTTCAGGACCAAGAATAATCCTGTATTGATAGGCGAGCCTGGTGTCGGAAAGACTGCTATAGCCGAAGGGCTCGCTCAACGGATAGTCAAACGTGATGTTCCCGCCAGTCTGATCGCGCGACTGTACTCCTTAGACATGGGCGCCTTGATGGCTGGTGCGAAGTACAAAGGGGAATATGAAGAACGTATAAAAGCTGTCCTCAACGAAGTCGAGAAGGCTGCAGAAGATGGTGGTCAAGGAGTCATTCTCTTCATCGACGAATTACACCTTATTATGGCCGGACGTGGTGCAGAAGGTGGCGGGATGGATGCTGGTAATCTGTTCAAACCACTCCTTGCTCGAGGCAAGCTGCGTTGCATCGGTGCGACGACGCTAGCAGAGTATAGGAAGTATATTGAGACAGACGCAGCTTTGGAACGTAGATTTGCTCAAGTGATTGTAAACGAGCCTACAGTGCCAGAGACGATCAGTATTTTGCGTGGTGTCAGGGAGAAATATGAGGTACATCACGGTGTGCGCATCTTGGACGGTGCTCTAATTACAGCCGCTACTCTTGCCCACCGGTATTTGACTTCGAGGAGGTTACCAGACTCTGCTATCGACTTGGTAGACGAAGCATGTGCAAGGTATGTGCAATTTTTGACTTTTACAAAACGGGGTTATCTGACTCTCACGACACAGTGTTCGCGTCACTCGTGAGACCGAACCAGAGCAAATAGATAAGTTGCAACGTCGGAAACTTGAACTCGAAGTCGAGATCCATGCTCTTGAACGCGAAAAAGATTCCGCTAGCGAAGAACGGTTACAAATTGCCCGCAAAGCAATTGCAGATGTTGAAGAACAATTACAACCTCTTAAGGCCGCACATGAGAACGAAAAGAAGAGGGGGAATGAAATTAATAATGTCAGAAGGAAGATGGATGAACTAAAGGCAAAAATGGAGGAGGCCGAGAGGAGGTATGATTACTTTACTGCACACGACACTCTAGTTCTGATCATACTTTTTTAGATATGACCTTGCCACTGTATCTGACCTGCGTTATTATGCCCTACCTGACCTTCAAGCGCGTCTTGAGCAGCTGGAGGCTAAGAAAGCTGCTGAGGATGCTGCGGGTGGTGGTACAGATACAGTCACCCAAGACCAGATTGCAGAAATTGTGGCTCGCTGGACACATATCCCGGTCACCCGTCTCGTTACCTCCGAACGCGAAAAATTATTGCGGATGGAGAAGGTGCTTGCAAAAAGTGTGGTTGGCCAAGTAGACGCCGTCAAATCTGTAGCGAATGCTATTCGGTTATCTAGAAGCGGGTTGTCGAATCCTAATCGTCCTGTCGCAAGTTTCCTCATGGCGGGACCCTCTGGGACGGGTAAGACACTTTTAGCAAAGACTGTAAGTACTAGTTGAGCGTTTCTGCTGCACAAAAAAGATATTGACCATTATTCGATTAGCTTGCAACAATACTCTTTGATTCACCTGATACAATGATACGCATCGATGCTTCCGAATACTCGGAGAAACATTCAATTTCACGTCTCATTGGATCACCTCCTGGCTACGTTGGGTATGACTCCGGTGGCCAATTGACGGAGTACATTCGCCGTAAGCCATACTCAATCATCTTGATTGACGAAGTAGAAAAGGCCTGCCGAGAATTCGTGACATTGTTCTTACAAGTCCTTGACGACGGTCGATTGACCGACGGGCAAGGAAGAATAGTCGATATGCGCAATACGGTCATCATTATGACATCGAATCTCGGTGCCGCATATCTCAACGACATGGGTGAGGGAGCTATCAAGCCGGAGACAAGAATTCTGGTGATGGGTGCCATAAAGGCTCACTTTCCACCTGAGTTTATCAACAGGATTGATGATATCGTCATCTTCGTAAGTGCTCCAGTTTCACATGAATTATTGTCTGATGCTCATCATATCAATAATTAGCGCTCTTTATCCCGGCAACACATGTTGAATATTGTGGATATACGGCTTGGAGAAGTTGAACAGCGACTTGCTGACCGTAAGATCAAATTAGATGTGGACAGCGAAAGCAAGAGCTATCTAGTGTCCATCGGATATTCACCCGCTTATGGTGCACGGCCTCTCAACCGTGCCATTCAAAGCGATCTGTTGAACCCGTTGTCCGTGTTATTACTCTCGAATCGCATTCGTGATGGAGAAACAGTGCGTGTACGGTTCGATGGACCCCATAACCGAATAAATATCATTCCAAACCACGAAGGGAATGGTACCGAGGATTGGATGGATATTGATGGTCTCCCAGATGATGAGGATATTGACATTGAGGAAATGGATTAGACTAATATTTTGAACTTATGAAACTCATGTGCTTATAATGATTCCCCTAGTTTTGTTGTATATTACATAGCGCATGTACATTAACAAATTTCACGGACGGGTCGAAGCGGACTCAGTGTATCCATAAAAGGAAATATCATCACGTCGAGATGTGTGAAGCTCTAAGCTCTGCAAGTGTTCACCATGTTCACTCGTCGCGCTTTACCTCAATTACACACCACCTTGCGTTCACTCTCTCGCAATGCGTCGTTGTCTACGAATAACGGGACAAAGGCAGCATCTAGCGTAATTATGAAATCAGACCAACAAAGTGTTCCGGCTACACAACAAGCCCCCAACTATCCAACTACATGGAGCACCAACCAACGTCCACGTCCACCAACCAGCTCTACTCCCCGATTTGAACAGACGGACATGGACCTACAACCAAATCCTCTCAGTGCGATGGAACTTGTTGCCCAAGAACCCATCCGCCTTGTACATGGCCGGAAGGCTGTTTGTGACGGAGGTTCGTATTCTTCATTTCACTTCTTCTTTCCTTCTGTTCCAGATCTTTTTTCTTTTTCTCCATCATCAATAAGAATTTGCCTTTCTTTTCATTCTCCCATAATTTTTCCTTCCGTACTCTTAGGAGGTTAAGCTGACGTGTTTTTTTGTGCTAACCCGCGGATATCAATCATTTCAGGAGGAGGACCCCTTGGGCATCCAAAGATCTATATCAACCTGGTAGGTCTCCAAGCTGGACTTATGTATAACGGAACAGCCTTCTTAACCCTTTTTGCTACGTCTAGGATCAACCTGGTCCACGAGCTTGTGGGTATGTGAACAAGTTTTCACTGATAGCATCAAGATTTGACTGAACTTCGCCGCGTGAAACGCCGTTCTAGCTACTGGTATGTGACAGTTTCTCCATTCTTTCCCCCAAAAAGCCTCGAAGCTGAAAAAAACTGGTTCGCTACGTAGCGGAATTCGGTTCGAACAAGGACCTCACCATCATTGATAGAAAGCCTTTCTTATCCATGCACCTGATTTGTGTGTTCGCGAATCAATTATCAAGCTTAGGGTTTAGATTTGGACGTGCAATACGTGTCTTTGTACAAGCCGGCACGCATAAAAATACAATATTGTCTACTATACCTAGCTCCGGCTATAAAGTGTACCAAAAAAAAAAGAAAAAGATCAAAAAAGGATGTAAGGTATGGTATGGAAGGTGCGAATTACTGGAGGAATGCAACAAATGAATCGAAAGTAATGCCAATGGTTCATATAATGTATGCCGTGGATTACAACCTCCTGGGTGTGACAACAACTGACTGATGTAGTGACGATGAGTACGAGAAAATATAAATGAATGGGAGTGGACATTGTGCAATTCAATTATTGACGAGAAGAATCAACGAGTGTGGCAAAGAAGATCATTCATGAATCTTCGGGTGAGGTAAAGGACATAGGAGATAAGGGCGGATATTCGCCCCCAGCAACAGCCTCCAGTTGAGCGAAGGGTGGAAGGGCGTTAGGTGAAGATAATGGGGGTTTTGAAGGCTGAACGAAGTCACTTGAATCATCAGGTCCAAGACCAGCCGTACTGTCCCATTTGTAACTCACCACTTGGAAAATGGGATTAATGGCTGACTTGGATGATTTTGGTGTGTTCCCGGAGCTGGGTGGGTTTCCATATGGACTTGAAGGGTGGTATGGACTCGATGGGAGGACTAACTGGCCATGCAAATCTAACGGACTATGAGGGCCGATCGGACTCATTTGATGTGGTGAAGAAATGGAAATAAAGGGGGGAGATTGTCCTCCACGGTCATCATCTGGTTGACGGACCTTTATCCAATGAGGTGAAGGCGATAGGGAAGGAGATATGGTCGGCGAAAGAGACAACATTTGCATGGGAGGCGGGGATAGACTACCAACCAGGTGATTTGAATTAACAGATGCTTGTGTGCGAAAATCGTGTGCCAGCTGTCCTTCTAGCGAGAATGAGTTGGAAGAACGCCCAGATGTAGAAAATTCGTCAAATGAAGTACGCAGAGAAGACATGGATGTCATCCTGCTGATATTGAAAAGACTTGGATGATTCCGTAATCGGGAAGGGCCTGGATCGCTGTCCACAGTTGCAAACGACATTGACGACATCCTTGACAGACTCTGCACCTCGGAAGACGACATGGAGTGATCATCGTCAAACTCTCGTCGTCTGGCCTTAGCAAAACGTTCATTCGTCCCTCGCCATTCACGATCATTGACAGGTAGAGGCTCAACATATCTCCCTGCTGCAGCATTCAGGGTAGTAGTGTTCGTAACATTCCCATTACTACTCTTGTTTTGACGAATCGGACCCGAAGCGGATTGCTTTCCCTTGGACTCTAGAACATCAACACGCTGTTCAGGGCCGGCCAGCCATTCAATATCAACAGTTTTTTGCATCATTTGACTACGCTTCTGCATGACAGCTCGCGCTTGTTCACGGTTCATTTTCTCGGCCAGTTTGCGACGTTGCTTCTCCGCTTCGCGTTGTAAGCGTTCTGCCTCCTTCTTATTATTCTTCTTAACATCTCCGTCATTCTTGGCAGCGTTATCTCGCACAGGAGATGAATCTCGTAATGACTTGCTGTCAGTGCTAGATGACTGTGTACGTTTGAGGGATGTCGTAGATGTAGATGCTCCTGGAATTTCTGCGACGGGAGGAAGTGGTTGATGGTGGGACTTGTCCCCACCAAACATACCCAGGTTCCATCTGTACTTCTTGTTAAATGACAGCGCACCTAATTTAACAAGTTTTGACCCTTGAGTTGGTGGAGAAGCGACAAGATGACTGTTAAGCGTGTCTTGAACAGGATCAGGTTCAACTTGCGGCCGCGCTGGATATTCTTGAACCATAGGAGAGCCATGAATATCTGTAGTGACATTAGGTATAAAGTTCTCGAGCTGATCATGTGATGAAGGAGAAACATCCATGGGATCATCGACATGGTTGATACCGTTTGTTTGGGCCCAGCTTGGCTGTTGTGTACGGCGGTCGCCTTGAGGGACAGGAGATAGCGAATGAGAAACAGCACCGGGCGGATGGAACGTGGTTCGAAGTGATGACGAGACATCGGGGAAAGGGGTTGGTGTTTGATTTACGGAATTATGAGAGGGTGGCTGTGATATAGTGCGAGATGAAAGCATTGCTGGCGTTGAATTTGGTGATTTAATTGGGGATGGATTCATCTGTTTAGTTGGGGTTCGCAAGTCAGCTGGAATAGGGATATTGTTGCGAGGGGTAGTTTCTTGAAGATATGAATGATGTAGACATTGTCGACTAGTTAATCGCTTTCTTGGGTCGTATTTTAATAGATCGCGAATGCATTGAATGAGGGATAGTGGGACACCGCGTTCAAACAGCGAAAAGAAATTTTTGGGTTCGATCTGAAGGAAATTTAGAGAGTCGTCTTTTAAGCACTTCTACCACGTACCTTGGGGAAACGGAACCCAACAGCTTCAGCTAACCTTATGCCTTTGGACCACGAACCACCACCTATCACATTGCTTTGAGAGTCCACACCATAGGCATCACTAGGATCTCCAAGAATCTCGCATATCCTCGCAATTTGATCGACTTGATCAGACCCAGGAAATAGAGGCCTTAGGTTTACCAACTCTGCCATGATGGTACCAAGTGCCCACATGTCAACGGGATTAGAGTAGTCGCGACTCAAGAGTAGGACTTCTGGTGCACGGTACCATCGAGTTGAAACGTACTCTGTGTACGGCGGGCTGCTATTCGTTTCCCGGGCAAGACCAAAATCTGCAAGTTTGATAATTGCAACTACATCCCGCTCTTTTGGTGCATTGAGGGGGGCAACAGGAGAAACCGAGGTGTAATCAAATAGACCTGTCGTTGTTACTAGTACATTTTCTGGCTTCATGTCGCGGTGGAAATAGCCTGATGAATGAATATGATCTAGTCCCGATACGATCTGGTGGAAAATGGATGAAACTAGACCGCCTGCAAATGCCTTACCCTTGCGTGTTTTGATGAGATGATAGAGATTTCCTTCCATAGACTCGAACACGAAATAGAGTTCTTTTGTTGCCGGCAGAAGGAAGAAATCATACAATGGGATGATGTTGGGGTGAAATGGAATAGCACGCAAGGACTGGGGGGGGAAAAGTAAAGAGAGCGTTGTCAAAACTTGCAGAATAGGACCATCGTGTGAATGTGAATGCTCACCTCGAGCTCCTTGAGTTTTTGACACTCGTCCCAACCGCCTTCCCACCTCTTTCTCATCCTCTTTACAGCTACGAGCCTCTTGCCCGTCCACTCCAGCCTTGCACCCGCACCACACTGCATTGGCGAGAGAGGTGTATTGGGCGGTAGCGTCCCGTGCCAATCACACAGCAGGACTGTGCCAAAGGAACCATCGCCGAGGACCTTGAGGGGAGTATAGGAACGTACGGAACCTAAGAAGAGAGTAAGACACGAGAGAAAGAAGAGATGAGAAAAGGAAACATACTACTCTGAGATGAACCGACAACGAGACGATTGTGCTGAATAGCGACACTAGGGATGCCAACGACAGTGATTGTTTCACGTGGAAGAGCCGGGAGAGCAGGACGGTTGGTTGATGAATTATGGCCATTGAGGACATTGATTGAGGGAGCGTACATGATACGCCTAGCATTTCCCTTTGGTCGAGTTAAGAGAACATAAGAAATAAAGATAAAGAGAGAGATTCGAAGAGAGGAGCAAAGAATGTCGGTCAAACCATTCCTTTTTCTCATGACCCGTTATTCCAAACCAGTTCATTTCATTCAGCCACATCCGATCCTCGCCTTGCTACCGAACAGTCTGTCCGTTTCGGTTCGTATTTCATATATTATATATGGTTACATTCACAACTAATATGGCACCTCGTGAAATAATTTCGATACACTCTCTCCATAGTGACTACGTCTGATCACCTCCCCTAGTACTTTTCCAATATCGATAGCTTCGATCTTCTTGCACTTCGCCTGGTTCTCGTGCTGCGGAAGCGTGTTCGTCACAATCAATTTCTCCAGCGTACTCGCCTCAACCGTCTTCAATGCATTTCCACTCAATATACCATGCGTTACAAACGCGTATACTTTCGTGGCTCCTGCTTCAGACAGATGTTGCGATGCCAGACACAGTGTTCCGCAAGTATCAGCCATATCATCAACCAATATCGCAATCTTATCCTTCACGTGCCCAACAAGCACCATCCGCGATACCTCGTTTGCTTTTTTGCGCTCTTTATGGAACAGTGCGAAATCCACGCCTAATCGGTCGGCTATTGCAGTGGCTCTAGTAGTCAATGTTCAAGTCAACTGCCGTGCCAAGACAAAATAGAAGTCTGCCTAATTCATTACCTTTTCGCTCCTCCGGCATCAGGTGAAACAATCACCACGTTGGCGAGATCGAAATGGGTACGAATGTATAAAATGGCGGAAGGTTCCGCATACAGCTACCATATTTTTTCAGCCTTACAATTCATGAACACATGGATGGATTACTCTTACACTGACAGTGTGTGTCAGTTGACTCCATGCCCAGAACAACGATGATATGCTTACTTGTCAACAGGAACATCAAAAAAGCCCTGTATCTGCGATGCATGCAAATCCATGGTCTATTCCATCCCACGCATGTCAGTTTGTACAAGAACACTAAATGCATTATACACACTATAACATGATCACACCCGGACTTTTGTATCATGTTCGCAACCAGCTTGGCAGTTATTGGTGCTCTGCTTTTGTCCTTCTTATCTTGCCTTGCATATGGAAATAGCGGAATCACAGCTGTGATCCTTTTGGCGCTTGCAATCTTGCAAGCGTGTATCATGATACAAAGCTCCATCAAGGCGGTATTGACTGCTCCGCATCCCGTGTTGATTATGTACACGTCATCCTCACGAACCGACTCTGTTATCCGAACGTTGGTCTCGCCAATGCCGCTGCGAGTGATTTCTGCTTTCGAAAGGGGCAGACCAATGCTGGAGCACGACGTCAATGAATCGTAAATTCAAGGACTGCGGGAGCATGGTTAAGAGGGGAAAGAGAGGTACCGTCGTGCAATAATCTCGGCAAGTTCAGGATGACTGGTCCCTGTGATCAAGAAGGTCAGCCATCTGACTATCCACAGCCATCCTTCTGAGCATACCAGAGAATATTTTGATACCGCTGCCGTTCAACATTGTGATATATAACTAGAGAGCAATGAACATATACCAATTAAATAGAAAGTAGTAGTAGAGTGTACAGTGAGGTGTTGTCGTTGGGTGTAAAATTTGCTGATTAGATTTTTCTATTAGCCAAGCGATGATATACAGTAAGTCAAGTCACGTGAAAACGGTTTGTTTGATCCAAATGAAACACGCCACAACACTCGTCGCTGATTTTCTGATTTGCTATTGATTGGCATGGACAGATGTCTCCATATATATAATATCTCGCTTTGAAGCTTGATGCTTGATGACGGAAGATGTACATACCTATAGCTCTGAGGATAGTTCTCATCATATACGACATCAGCATCACATGTCAAAACAAAGGAGTTCCCTTAGGTCCGATCCAAGACGAACTAAGTAAACGCCCCATCTGAACCATTCGATTTTCAAATCTTACCAGAACACATGTATCGAACATACACACGCTCTAATCGTAAACAAGTTTTTTGCACTATATTAGCAGCTGTCAGACTCCCACCGGTATTCTTCACCATTTGAATACCCGAATGATTGGATTCCCTTGACCGAGTTGATCTACCAGTTGCGGTTCTGAGCTTCTGATGGATGGTCAATTTTTAATTGTCGCACTTCCCGCAACTGGGTAGTCTGCAATATCATCATTATACCCGGTAGCCTTTAGTAATTATATATTTCGGCAGCTTTGCTTTATCATATTACGCTCGGATAATGTTTTGGCGGGGATATCATAATAGACATGACTAAACCATTCCTCTTGTTTAAAATTTTATAAGCAAAGTAAACATCATACACAAATTGCAATGGATGACGACCTACAAAATTTAATTATATGACAATCACAAAAAGCGACCCCAAATCAAGAGTTATTTGCTACAAAGCTACTCCAGACACCACCAAGCGTAATACTTGGTCAACAAAAACAGATACCAGGGGTAAAGAAACTGGTTGGACAAATACTGGCAAAAATGAGAGAGGACTGTGCTGAAACGCACGTTAAAGCAGAATATTGAATGGTTATGAGTTCTGACACCAGTGATACAATTGAATGAATGACTGCCAGTTAGGTGCATAGATGATGTGACATGCGTAACACTAGGACAGGATGACAGGTAAAATGTGTCATCCCTAAAGTTCACCGTTGGAAAAATTGGCCACCCGCCCCTAGTTGTCCCGCCCGATTGCCGTTCAAGATTGATAGCAACGAGGTGGTGGAAGGTGCAGCAACAGTCGATGGACTAAAATCAGGGAAAGCGTTGGCCCGCATTGAGTGAGAAGTGTGTGGCTGGGAAATGAAGGGAGACTGTGAATGAATTGAGCCAGTCGCCTGGGAGGCTGCTAGGGATCCCGGGAAAAGCGGCCCAGTTGCTACAGATTCATAGGGAGCAGAATGCATTTGTCCAACCGAAGCCGGAGGTTGTTGAAAACCTTGCCTGGTACCAACGAGACTACGAGACCCATTGATGAGCGTCAATAGCTGGGTCTGGTTCATGCTGGCACTACCATAGGGAGCCTGCATAGGATATCGGCGGAAAGATTGGCTGGTTTGCGATCGAATTTGGAAGGGATCTTGTGGTATATGCGAACCCTGCATATATGCATTGCCATTGAAAGAGCTGTGCATAGGCGGCACAGGTTTTAACCCAAAATTATTCGGGTTGTATACATTGTTTGTATTGTAAAGATCGCGGGGCATCATCTGAGGAGGTACGGATGAGGGTGGGAGAGGATAGTCATAGCCCGGGCTATTGTTGGCTGTGACAGCATTGCGAGCTGCCAATAGGGGTGTGATCTTAGCAGACTCATCTGCGACGGCCTCAAGCAATGCTAGCTGCTTCAATTTTTTTGCCGATGTAGGGATTTCGGGTGGCCTTGACAGATATGGTGAGATGTCAGCTGTGCTGGATGTGCGACGAGAAGTCGGTAGATGGGATGAGACCGTTGAGAGCGTTGGTGAAAGTGCCTCCATTGCTGCCAGTAAGGGAGTGCGATGAAAAGTGCGGCCAACATCTGCATGAGGTGATGAAAGGGGATTCGACATTAGGACGTGATTTCCTTGTGAAGGTGTGAAAGCTGTTTGCTGATTAGATACTGATTGTACGGTCGGAACATTTTCTGCTTGGTGGGTTGGAGGTGTCACTATAGGAACTGGGGTACGTGATTCTTTAGACGATAATGTATTGATATCTACTGCATTTCCATTCAATCCCAACTCATTTGTAACTGGTGTTGATGCAGAGAGCGTTAAGGTGGAAAGAAGGCGAGCCATATGGGGATCCATCGACGCATCAATGGCATTGCTTTCAATACGAGGTATTGAGTTGATTGCAGGCTCTGTGTAATGTGGTGATGGAGTTTGTGGATCACCGTTTTCAGCAGAAGATGATTGTGAACTTGATTCCTGCTTTTCGGTCTCGACGTTTGTTTGAGTAGTTTGTGGATATGTCAGTTGGTTGATCTGCTGTTTTCGGAGCTTCTGAACCTTTTTAGGGTTACGTGGTTTTCGTTCATTGATGAAGTTCTTCAAAGCTCTGAAGATAAATAAGAAACGAAATATAGTTTGCCAATTAAGCTTAGCTAACGTACCCGATGAAAGGTGAAATTAGGTAGAATCTACCAGGTGACGCTTTGTTTCGCCTCCAGGTTGGCAAGTCAGTAAGTTTGAACCACTCAATTTTCTGGTTGAAAGCGTTATTAAACGTAGACAGTATTTGATAAAATGGCATACACTAATTTCTTTGCGAGTCTTGGTTTTGAATGGAAAATCTTCTGGAACTCCAGGAACAATATATAAAGAAATCTTTTGTTCTTTGATAGACATTTCGATAACATCTTGAGTATTAATTTGACCTGCGAGATTATATCCAGTTTCTTCAAGCACCTGATGGCTCCGATGAGATATGCAAAGCGGAGATGAGAAAAACTCGTACTTCTCGGATAGCACAGTTGTATGGGAGCTCATCCTCATTTATTTTGCCTTTCGGAAAACCCCACCCCGATGATGACTTCCAACCTTTCACGAGGACACACTAAGGTTGTGTAAGCGGTCTTAAACCGGTGGCAAGCGAATACGACAAAACGAACCTTCTCCCATGTATCATTAAGCATGATAGCCCCACAAACCGGAACTCGTGTCTTGTATTGCATGAACGTATTGAATGCTTGCTCGTGGTCGTGACTCCATTGATGTAGCAGTGGGCAAGCATGGAAGAGCATGGCAGAAAACTTTTTCAGAGGTAAAGATGGAAACTTGGGATTTTCCTCTCGTATGAAATCTTCATAGAACCAATGCCTGACGGATGTCTTAGCGAGAGAAAACTGGGCCAATGGATAGGGACATACGCTTGTTCTACTTGGAAACATATCCGCTCCAAAGAAGCAAGCTCATCGTCCGGCAGATTTAGAATGAAACGACTTGAGCCACAAAAGATCAGCATATTTGCAATCAACAATTATCAACTATATAACCTAGATAACTCTTCAAGGACTTCTTCATGCGTTGAATCCTTATATGAGAAACGAGCTTGATAACTGGCGGTGGCTGCTGGTATTTCAGGCGATGATGATGATGAGGAAGACATGATGTATGGAGAAAAGAACGAGATGTTTGGCTGCTACGCCACAGAGAAGAGAGAAAGGCTGTGAGCTGTTTAGTGGACAAAGCTCAGATTCGGTGTTGTATTCCACAGTTCAAGTCGCAGGGCAAGTGGGCGCATGAGATCACCACGTGATGTGACATGGGCCTGGAAAAAAAATTACCTTATCTTGTAGAGTGTGACACAGTCAATGTGCTTCGAAACAGAAAAGTGGAATGAGTGTATGTATTACATCGAAATTGAAATCGACCGCATGTATTATGTTACAGTGTTGTATGTCTCATTGGCTATCTCCAGAAGGAACTATCCAACACCTTCACCGGAATCCCATTCGTTTCGCGTAGTCTCGCTCTTCTTCAAGGGTAAGACGATCTACACCCGTCCAATTAGCAGAACTCGTTCTGGCCCGGAAACGACTCGTCCGCGTCTTGAATAGTTCCTCCATCTTCAAAGGCCGGATTGCTCCAAAAATATCATCGGGATTGATCGTGCTTTGCATCTCTAAAGCCTGCCGCAACTCTGGCGATTGTGCCCATCCGGGTGGGTCAAACGTTCTGGGGCGATCTTCATCTTCCGAATCCGAATA
Source organism: Floccularia luteovirens (assembly GCA_009739215.1). Classification (NCBI taxonomy): domain Eukaryota; kingdom Fungi; phylum Basidiomycota; class Agaricomycetes; order Agaricales; family Squamanitaceae; genus Floccularia; species Floccularia luteovirens. Next base: position 1,669,763 of record VSJF01000001.1, read on the forward strand.
TTCGCTATTGATATCGGGCAACTCGATACTTTCAGTGGGGATTAAAGGCTCAGTTCGGTTTGCAGCCTGCAGTTGTGCTTTGGCGCGTGCGGCCATTTGTGTTTGAACTATTTGAGATGGCTGCGATATGTCATCCTCCATGTTTGAAGGCTTTATTGCAGCCTTCGCCTTTCCTTTCTGTGATTGGGCCGGTACTATTTTTACTGATTTCGATGATTCGGCAACTTTCTCGCTTGTCGATGCGGGGATATTCTGCAGATAACCACTATAATTGGTCGTAGAGTTCATCTGTTTTATAGCGATTTTAGAAGGTTTAAAACCGGGTGTAGGATGGAGTTTCTTCGTTTCGATTTTCTTCTCAGATTCAAGTTTTCTCTTTTTGGTGGTATCTTCCTCCTGCAGGATGGGTTAGATAACACAGAAGTTCAGGCCAATCAGCTATCCACATACCTTCTTGCTTCCCGTCACTTTCAATGGTCTCTTATCTGTATTTTCTTCTCGCTCCCGCTTTCTACGCTCACCCTCTTCTTTGATTTTCCGTTCTTGATCCTGCGTTCTAGCCTTTTCCTCTTCAGCCTTTCTCTGCATAGCAAGTTGGCGTCGATTTTCCATCTCCTTCAATCGCAAAGCCTTTTTATCAGATTCTTCTTGTTGCTGGAACCACATTAAGCAAGATGAGAATATGAATATAAACTAGATGACCGACTTACCTTTTTGGCTGCTACTGCTGCCATTTGCAAGACTTTCTTCACCTCTGGCTTTCCTTTCTTACTTGTTCCTAATGCACTACTCAGAAGCTTGGACGCTTGTCCTAAAAAGCCCACCTGAGATTGAGACGACACGGAGGATATTAATGACGTCTGGCTTTGGCTCTTTGCTGCATTGATCTTTCTCAAATGGTCAGTATGATTTATGCTTTGAAAAAGAACGGCACTTTACATCAGCAGATTTTCCCCCAAAGATGATATCTTCAAGTTCAGCGTCGTGATCTAATATACTTTCATCCCCTTCGACATCAGGATTTACTTCAGTTCTTGGGCCAATCTCCTCTGCAATATCCCTTTCAGGGGTGCTCTGATATTTCGAAGTACCTGTATCGGCTCTTTGACTCTGTGAAGGGAGTGTACTCCATGTCATACTATCCTCCTTGCTCATGGCCCCTCCAAACGTCCACTGAACCCCCTCCGCCAACTTCTCATCCAGAGGCCAGCTGTCGTCCTCATCCAAAACAACTATCTTCTCGATTTCAGAACGTTGAGAATGATCCGTATCTTGCGTGCCGGGCATCCAGGCGGGAACGTCATCTACATCGAAAACAGCGTCAGACCTCACGCTCTCCAAAGTGGAATGCGCAGTCAAAGCTACACTCGTCTCTGGTTTAGATAGTACTGGTGAAGGATGGTGGCGTGAAGTGCTTGCGGTCGTAGTAGTGAACAAGATCGGGGTTGGAAGATTGAAGGAGAAGTTACTTTTTCGCACCTGAGTTAAAGGTCTATTTGCGATGACAGGTGGTACGAAAACAGGTGGAGGTTTATTGAAAACTGGTCCCGACGGCAAAACGAAATCGTTTGATTGTGTTGCATGTGGCGAGTTTGCTGGTGTGGTAGACACTCTTACTCGACTTGTATTTGCTTGGCTTGTAACAAAATTGGCCTTCTGGGTGGGACTATGTCTCTCCTTGGGACGACCGGTTGACGGAAATAGATCAGAAACGCTCAAGCGTCTCTCTTGTTGGTCAACAGAAGCCAATTTCCCTGTCCCCTGTTCAGAAATGGAATCATCATTTTTGTGGATTTCGCGAGGCGCAAAAGTTGATACAGCCATCGTTACTTCTTCATCTTTGTTATTCCTTTCAGCAACTTTTGCCTCAGCTGCAGCTCTAGCTTCTGCTAAAGCATGAACTGCAGCGGCACCTCCAATACTTTTATCCATACCTTTACCAGCCTTCGCACCGAGACCTTCCACTGTTTTCCTGAGACGGTCGAGCACACCCTCCTGTGCGGCTGGAGGTTGATTAATAATATGAAGGACATTGACCAAAGATTGTTCCCCTGCTTCTTGATAGGGACCATCTTCTTTGTCGATGTCCAAATTTTGAACTTTCTGAGATGCTGTGTCATTTTCCTTGCTTTTAAGAGCTTTCCACGGGCGGCCCTGGTCCTCAGATCCGGTGGGTTCGGTGGCAGCTTCCACCACATCGCTTTTCCGTTTCAATTGTCCCGAAACAGATGGTCGTGATGTAGAAGCAACAGGCCTCCTGACCACACCTTCCAAGGCTTTAGCTTCCCTGACTTTCATCAGCCAGGATGTACGTTTATTGGCGGCGGTTGTGCCCGGCGTTGAGATACCAGGTGCCACCGATCCAACGGAAGGATCTCGTAAAGAGCGGGTCGACTTTCTAGGAGGTAATGGTTCAGGTAACAAGGGGAATAATTTGGTACTAGGTTGTTCGACGTTCTGTTTAGCTAGCGCATCTTCAGTAGAGACCTCTATGGGGTCATTTCTGACGGCATCCAGAATATCAGAGTTGATCGCGTTATCATGCTCCGACGAGCTTCCTGAGTGAGTATTCAACCGAATTTCTATGTCGTCTGAATCTTTAACCGGCGAAAGTGCTGGGGTATCATTCTGTTCAGTGATAGGAATAGCTGGTTGATAAGCATGAAGCACAGGTGCCCTTTCGTTTGGAGATTCCAATGTTATAGAATGGAACGTAGCTATGGAGGACGAAGAAATATTCATTTCCTGCGAAGGTTCCCTATGTGGTATCTCCTCGGTTGGCACAGTGGATTGAGCTAACTCCTTTTCAACTTTTGCCTGTGACTTGTCCGCGGTTGGGTGTATTGATGTGCGGCTGCATTCAATATTTTCGTCAGCTTCCGCGATAACAGAGAGTTCATTCTGTTCTGGAGAAGCTGGTGTAGCAATTTTGACTTGAGGAGCATCAAAGACAACTGGGTTTGATGGCACAAAACTAGAAGGGGCATCTTGCCGTGCTGCTGGTTGAAGTACGGTTTGTTCGTGTTCTTGACGTATTATACCACTAAATACATCACTCCCAATAACCGGATAATGTGTCGCATGTGTGTCCTCTTTCGCCTTCAGGAGAGCACCATGCAACTTATTGGCAGGAGCAGAGTTTTCTTTGCTAGAATCATCCTAAATAATAATGGTTCGCTGTCTGTTATAGCGGACATAGTTGTAAATGTAGTACCTCAAATGTCATGACATTCGCTAACTTGGATGTTGTTTTAGCCTTCTTTTCAGCCATTTTCTTGCGACCAGGTGTTTTTACGAGATCAATCAAAGCACTAGATAAAATGCAGAGACATTAACGCAGTTGCATGAACGAAGAAATGGATAATACCCTTGTTTCGCTCCATAAAGAATATTATCAAGGTAATCATCGAGGAAAAGAAAGCCATGGCTTTGGACCTGTTCTTGGAAGAATTGACGTCCTGGATCATTCGCCATATTGAGGCGAATTGAATTGCTCCATTCCAACAGACCTTGGGACATATGTTCAGAGCAGTAAGATGTTGAAGTTGATGTATGTCGCTAATGAAGTTGGCGACACACAAGGTTAAACAGTGTTGCAGTCGCGAGGATCACGTGGTCGTTCCAGTAATATTACGTGATTCCATTTATGGTAACAGAGCTCCTCCAAAGCATGTAGCACAACTGCTGTCAGTGTCATTAGCGCTCCAGCGAACATCCTGAAGAAGAATTCTATAACTCAACGAAACAATGCTTGAACATCTTCTCGATTCAGATTTGGAAAGTATGAGGCCCTAGATCTACGACTGCCATGGTTGGATCAGCGCCTTCAAAACTTCAGAACCCTACGAAGATGATATAAAGGACTTTTCCCTCAGAGTAGCTGTCTTGCTGAATATTTCCTTCCTTGCCTTCATGATATGCACTCCTGTTTCTGACCACCGTGGATTCCAACATTTCTAGAGCTGTGTGCTGGAAGACACAGCGGATTGAAACCCTACGTATTATCTGAACAAAACTTCATAATGTTTTTTACCCCAGAATTACTCGCAAAAAGGGATAGCGGATTCGGCCTTCTCTGGTAATGAGCCCCATCTTCTTAAAGACCTGCTTTATCTAATAAAGTCTCGGAGCCAGGCTGGCAGCCACACTAGGCTCTAAGTCAGCTTTTAAAAAATTACCAAAACGCTCAGTACTTACAGCGGATATATCTCACTTATGCGAACTTATCTCCCAACCTGTGGAACCATTGGCCCTCCGTCTATCTAGTAATCTGATGTTTGGTGCTGTACGGTGAGATGCCACGTGTTCTTATGTGTTTTCAAGTTCTGAAGATGTGAGTCAGAGTGTATAAAGGTATAAAAAAGTGTATTAAGCACGACACCTCCTGAAATTATAGAAACAGTTAAACAAGAAATATTCATGGCTGATGTTTCAAGCTGTGTAAACTCGATAAAAAAAGTAATTCAAGATATTCAAAACACAAATTCAGTGCATTGCGCGCAGTTGATGGCCCAACCAACCGTTAGGTGTGTTTTACTATCGAGTTTGATCAGGTGCTTTCTAAGAATTTTTAGAGTTTCCGCCCTAAATGTTACCACTGATCCAGGTGCTGCTTACGCATTGGACTTTGAATCACTTGTCGCGGTGCGTTAATTTATCTAGATTTTGCTTCATGTCTAATGAATTTCCAAGGATTGGGACGAATACCTCAATATCGGAGGTATTTCCAATCCTGCCTATCAGTTTATCATATTAATAAATCATACGGATAAGCCACTTCTTCTAAAAGCATAGATGACGATTCTGAGTCTGCTTATGATCCAAGCGAAAGTCGTAACAAGAAGAAGGCACCTAAAAAAACCATTCCTCCCGCAGAAATGGCGAGGAGAGATGCATATACACTTGAAGAACATCATGATCATTTGTTATCTGCATCATTCGAGTTATCCTTTCGTGCTGAAGGGTCTGGGGGAGACAGTATTCTTGACCTTTCATCATCTCAAAACGATGCTTTTCTGTCGTTTGATGATAATTCCTTTGCTTTTTTAGATGAGTTCGGCGAGGCGGGAGGAGAGTTGGGTGATGAATTAGCAAAAGAGTTGGGTTGGGCATCCTCTCCAGCTAAAAGCACGGCTCCGTAAGAAGCAATCTTATAAATTGTATACTTGATCTGCTGACAGTGTTGATATTACAGTATGGACGTCGATATATTCCTTTCAAATAAACAGGGGGCTGCCGGACACGGTTCAGAAATGGACTTCCATTTCGATGCGGCCAGCATCGCGCCTGGTAACGATCTGCGGGCACCCTCACTTGTAGGTAATGGTTCACACATGACACCCCACAAAGCTGCGGGAAACGACCCGTTTGGCGGCCAAGCCTTGATAATGCCTATATGCTATGACCAGAATCCAGAATCAGGTTTTCTTCATATTTAATCTCCACTACTTGTAGGACCATTGACTATCTTTTTCAGAGCAACCATACAGAAAAGCCTCCGTAATCTCGAGTCAAACCCCAATTAGCCCCGCCACAGCATTCTCTCGCCAATTACTATCGCAGAACGACGACCACCCCCTGCCCCTACAAGATATTACTACATCAAATAACAATCTTCATAATTGTGGCATGCCGCGCAAAAGGAAGATGAACCCTCAGATACTTCTAGATGCTAGAACAGAATTAACAGATGAAGAATTGAAGGTTTGTGGATCAGACCTGGTATTATTCGTATCTTCACTCATATACCTTTAGGTTGCTCGCGCGCATTATCTTGAAGCTCAGGCATTGTTAAAGCATAATATTGATCAAAGAAAGCAGGAAAAAACTAGTTGCGGTCTAGTTGAAGAACTGATTTGGGGAGTCCCCGAGGGAGGTGTGCAAGCCAGAAACTTCTGGTGATGATGCTAAAAACATTTTGCCAGTTAAAGCAAAGTCTCTCATCGAATTTTGGCAAAAGAACTTCAAAATTCAAGTTGAAGCAAGGCTTGGTGAAATTCATGCTCAAGGCACTAAATTTAATTACTCTATAAGTTATTTTAACAGCTTACTTGAGCTTGGCACAGTCGAGGAACGGGTCATTAAACGCAGAAAAATAGCACAACAACCACAAAAAGCAGGACAAAATACACCGTATATCGACCAAGATTTCGATGGAGAAATGGGTAATGACTTTGAGTATGGAAGTGCGTATGGATCAGTGAAGGAGTATGACCTCTTGTATTGATAAGTACTCTAAGATTTCCATCCGGCAGATCCTATGCCAGGCCCAAACCAGCTCAGATCGTCAGAGGTATTAATTCTGCTGCCACAAATTGTGTACTTACTAATACCATCAAAAGGAACCAGGGCAAGGACGCCAAAATTCGAGGGCATCCTCTATCGCCAAAGAGAATTTATTGGGCCTAGATGCTGGTCTATATGCCCCATATTCTGGTTCGCAGCGAAGTTCTCTCTTTCCTTGGGACCACGCAGGGGGCAGTTCATCCAATGGGATGGCTCCGTCAGTGTTTTTGGGAAGCGGAGGGCTTCAAGTTGACCATGCAGACCCGGTGCTACCCGACAGGTCGCAATCCCGAAGAAACAGTTCTTTAGTTCCAAGCAATACAGGGAGTATGATATTTGCCGGATTGTCCCCAGCTCCTGGTGGGACTAGGGATAATCAAATAGTTGGAGAAGATTATGAATTCAATGGTTTGGTACATACTTTTCTGCTCTTTCCGCTTGATTCATGTATTTTCAGTCGACGCACAAGCCACGAATGAAGAAGCTCAAGATACGCAAAAGTCTGATTTGAACTTAATTGCATTGGAAAGGAATTCATTTAATTTCTTAGAGTCAGTAGAGATTTCCCATCGAAGGTTGTAGCTCATAAGAAATCATTGACCAGATATGCCAAGATGCAATATCAAACTCTTCCCGGACCAGAGCCAAGGCTGACCTTCGAAACAGTTGTACCCACGGCCAATAGTACAAGACATGTTGCAGCGGCAGCTTTTTACCATTGCTTAGGTACGCCTGTGGATTTTGACATGAACTTTGGACCGACATCATCCGGGAAATTAAGTTCTAGCGACGAAAGATCTCATTCGCTTGGAACAGCCCCAATCATACAGTCAAATTTCCATCATTGTAGATTGAAACAGCACAGGCGCTCCGATATCCTTGTTCATTTTATGTACCGATCGTGTGGACCTTTGCAGCCCTTATGTTATATATGTAGTTCGAATTAGTAAGTTTACGAACAATAAGAGCAGCAGCTGGTCATGTCATGTCGTTGGTCCCTGCAATCTAAAATTTTATGTAAACAGCGACTAAGTCACACCGAGCTGGCTGAAAGTGGACCGACAATGGTGGACATTCAACATGTCGGACGAGATCACATATATCCATTACAACTTGTTCCTTAAACCAAGTTTTGTCCTTCTAAACTGGCGTCGACATTTATAAGGACTTCCGGAATATTCGGACAACCCTACCTTCGTTATCGTACCCACTTTACTCCCAACACCACTTTTCGGAGAACCTCGATGTCTTCCCCTGCTGTACTCGCTGCACGAGCTGCTCTTGCTAGCGTCGATCTGTCTAGCTATGATCCTGAACAATCAAGACTGATGGACGAAAGATGTATCGTGGTTGATGAAAACGACAACGCCATTGGTGCCCTGGACAAAAAGACATGTAAGTAAATGGTGTATTGGCCATTGAAGCAAAATTCATTTTATGGCTATCTCATAGGTCATCTTATGGAGAACATTAACAAAGGACTGTTGCATCGGGCTTTCTCTGCGTTTGTCTTCCGTCCATCTGACGGTAAACTATTGCTCCAACAAAGAGCAGCAGAAAAGATAACATTCCCGAATATGTGGACGAATACATGCTGTTCACACCCTCTCGACGACTTTACAACCGAGAAAGAAGAAAAGGATCAACTTGGTGTTCGTGTTGCTGCGTCAAGGAAGCTCATGCACGAACTAGGAATTCCCCAAAGCCAAACTCCGGTGGATGAATTCCAATATCTCACACGTATTCACTACCTTGCACCTTCTGATGGAATGTGGGGCGAACATGAAAGTCTGTACAATTGACACATTTTATTTCATCCGATATTAATGTGAACTCCTTTAGTTGATTACATCTTGTTCCTCACTGCCGATGTCACGGTGACACCAAACCTGAATGAAATTCAAAACTACAAATATGTGGATAAACAAGAGCTGTTATCCATGTTTAACGATCAGGGTTAGTTATATCCCATCATGTACCTTGTTCACATCTGACTTCTTTATTTTTCAAGAAAATTCATTCACGCCATGGTTCCAACTGATTGCGCGCGATTTCCTTTTTGGATGGTGGGACGAACTGATCAAACGCAAGAGCCAAGATGGTAAAGTTGTTGCCAAAAGTCTCTTTGGTGTGGTAGATGGATCCAAGGTGTTTAAGATGTAGATTTATCGTAAATAGGAAACAAATATCTCTAGAGAAGCATGAGTCGATAACTAAAACATCAATATACTAGATAGCAGTTCCACAAATTAACGTTTTAACCCTGGTCGAAAGAAATACGGCTCCGCTCATTCACCTGTCTATTGGTATTTTTTTGAATACGAGTATTTCTCGTTTATAACGAATACCAAGGGGGCCCCTTCGTGCCAAAGCCACCGTGGCATTCAACTCAAACGACTCGCTTTCAATTATTCGCAATACATGCATGAGAAAATGCGAGGGTTCGACCGCTGCGGCTGCATGTGGTTGAAAATCATCACAATCACACTTGATGTTATAAAAAGTGCTAACCTCCAAAGCCAGTGCCCTTTTTCACCTCAACAACCCTGATATTGTCATTGACTACATAATCCCCGTCAATTTTTCTAGGCAGAGCAGCCTTCAATCGGGCACCAATGTATATATCAATGTTTGGAGGCGGGTTGATCATTGTCAAACGACGTCCGCCTTGCGAGAAGTAAGCAAGAAAGAATTGGGACTCTGGGTCTGGACTGGTCACTTGAAAGATCAGCCGAGGTGACTGAAAGCCGCATTTTAGTAAGATGCACAATACGTAATATAACGTGGATACAGACTGGGGAGGCTGTATTCACAGCTGCTTGGAAGGTATAACCCTGGAACAGAATCGTGGTTTGTTCAAAAGCAAAAGCAGGAGATGCATAGATCACCACACACCCTTTGCGCGCAAAGTTGAAAAAGCTCAAGGATAATTTTCAGGGCTCTTTGATACACTGTCAAACTGTGATAACGAAATCATTCTGGTGGTTGGTAAGACTCACAAGAGAGAATCAGGCCCGTTCATATCCCAAGGAGAATTTCTAAACCTTACAATACATGTGTGATTTTTGACAACATCAGATTCTATTCCATCCGACCAAAGAGGCCATATTGTCTCCCTAAGTTCTTTCAGAGCAAGCTCTGTGATATTTTCCAGGCGTAGTTCATTGTACCCGCGAAAAGACACGAACATATGGTCTTATGATGAGCGAGGTGGGGTTAGAAAGTTAATAGTGAACAAGGGCGGTGACCGACATGATGTAAAGTTTGGATCTACACTGGGAAAATCAATGGGCTGTTTTGGATTTGAGTATGTTCGTGATCGAACCAGATCCGCTGCTTGTCGATTTTGTGAGTTGGTACGGGTCCGTGTCTGGGGGATTGCCTGATGCATCTGATGTTGTTGGGACTCATTCACTAGAGGTGGTATTGTGGTTCGCTTCTTCAAAGCTGGTTTCAGAGGTGCACCAGAATTATTCTTGACTCCTGACGTTGTGGCAGCTCTCCGATGGCGATTTGAACGTAAGGCGTCAGCTCCGATCCCAGGTTGCGTAGTATATGCGGCTGCATCAAAGCTCATTGGCACAGGGCCTGGAGGTATCTGTGGTGCACCGAAGGTTGGAGGTGCATAGAATGGCGGATAGCCGTTGCTGGGACCGGGGATGGGTGGATAACCAGTATTTGGATTGACGCCCATGTGTGGCGTCGGAGGATAGTAAGAGGGCTGCTGTGACTGCTGAGCGCCATAATAAGGATAGTTTTGATACGAGGCCATGGAATTCATAGCAGTTTAATACAAAAACTGAATTATGCTGGGCAAGGAGAAAAGCTTAGAAAGGGCCATGAGGCAAGACTTTGCATCGGGATTTCCTTTTCAAGGCATCTGCAGAATAAAAGTTGACAAAGAAATTAAATAAGTGTTATATGTTGCACATACACGATTAATTCAAACATAACACAAGTCTTTTTAGCTCTCAACTATAGAACAACATTCCCAACGATCTCCGTTCATTTGAAATCGAGACTTTGATAACACGTCAACTCAGCCAAATTCAGTCGCACACGTGACTCTAAAACCCTTCTATTCGTGGAAAACTTTGAGCCAGTTCCTTTTCAAGTTCTCAGTCTCCTTCCCCATAGCTTTACGAACTATGGCTTCAACGTTCTTCACCTGGCTGCGATCTCCAGCTGCAAGGGAGTATTTCTTTAGTGAGTGCCTTACTCTTATTTCTGTCACTCCACCTGCTCACCGGTTTCACCCAGGTACCCATTTCTGGGGACCGGTCAGTTCTTCGCCTCCAGAGTATTCTCATGGTGTTAAACCATAATTCCATAGGTTGCCAACTGGGGTCTTCCAATAGCCGCGCTCTCAGACTTGAAGAAGGATGAAGAAGTTATCTCAGGATCAATGACTACGGCGCTTGCAGGTTACTCGTGAGTTTGAAGTTCTTACTAAATATTCGACTCGTCTAATGAATATATAATATTTGTAGACTGGTCTTTATGCGTTTTGGTATGTGGATCAATTCCGCTACTCAGATTCTACTCTTACAATTTCTCAGCCTGGAGGGTGAAACCGCGAAATTATCTCTTATTTGCATGCCATATCACAAACGCGACAGCACAACTAATACAGGAAGCCCGGTTTGTTAATTATTGGCATATGGGTGGCCGTGAAAAGAAGCTAGCCCTAACCGCTGATGACGCTGCTGAACAAGGAAAAGTCATGCAAGCAGTCAAGGCAGCAAATGAAGGATCACAGAAGGCTTGATACCGTAAATAGTACGTCCATATTAACAACATAGAATAAAGTAGTTATTGAGTTTATGCAAGATGACTACTATTATTGCTTTCATGCTCCCTTTTGATCTCAAATGAAGAAAAAAAATATTACCAGAACCCATCTTCTCCTTCATCTCCCTTTTTCTTCTTGCCACTACTTTGTGCTAGTGCTTGTCGTTCATACATCTCGGCAATCTGACGCTCACAAGTTAGTGCATATGCTTTTGTAGGTGATGCGCACGTAAAAATACCTGTTCTGGCCCAGTTGCATCATCCGAAGACTTATCATCACGGACCCGAACGAAGCGAGGAAAGCGCAAAGATATTCCTCGTTCGTCAGCCTGATTCGGTATCAAAATGTGTATGTGAACAAGACAAATGAAGACAAACCAGTCCCTGTGCCGCAGTGTAAATAGGGCTTAAGCTCAAGTCGGCTGTTAGAACTTCCCACACAACTTTTGGCTCGAACCACACATCTGGTTTTGCTCCCCCTACTTTCACGTCACCGCGAACTTTTGTCATTTCCAATGGCTTTAAAATATCGTAATGTGATTGTAGGACTTCTTCGCTAAACCCAGTGCCGATTTTGCATATTGTTTGGAATTCTTCAGAGTCACTGTCATAACAGGCGAGCAGAAAAGCTCCGTAGACATTTGTCCGTTTGCCTTTACCGTAATATCCCCCCACGACGACAAGATCGAGTGAATCTCCAACCCCAGCTAGGTAATCTTTCTTGAGCTGTAAATAGACACTCAGTAATCCATCAAAACCGATACGCTGTCAATATTACTTTCAACCAGTTAATACTTCTTCTGCTGGGTTCATAGTAGCTCGCATCACTATTCAGCATTTTGACCATAAGTCCCTCGCAGCCATCCTTTACGCTTTCTTCCAAGAATGACTGTATTTCATCAACTGTTTCACTATCAGATGCTTTTGCAAAATCAAATTCCCCAGAAACTGGTTGAAAGTGAGCTTTCAGGAGCTCTCTTCGTTCTTGCAAAGTTTTCTTCAGTAACGGCTAGATAGATATAAGTGAAAGAAAGGATAACAAGACAACACCAACACACTTCACCGTTCAGAAAGAGTAGGTCGAAAGCAAAAAGGCAAACGCGAACTTGAATATCTTCTGCCTTGACGTCCTTCCGCTTCCGCTTGCTTAGTTCTTGGAATGGCATTAGTTTACATGTATCACGATCAATCGCTACTGCTTCAGCATCCAAAACAAATGATTTCGTTGATTCTTTGATACACTGTAATCATCTGAGTCAATGCAAAATTGTGAAGCATTCAAATCCATTACCTTGGGAAGCTGATCTATTAGGTCCGGATATTTCTTGCTCATGTCTTCAGAATTGCGGCTGAAGACGGCGACAGTACCATCTTCCAGTTTATGCACCTATTATACTCATCAATTTTCCAGATTATATGTCACACATCTGGCGCACCAACCTGAGCTCTTTCACCGTCATATTTATACTCGCAAGTAAAGTGTTTCCCCTCAAATCTATCCAACACTTCACCAATGGCTTTGGTTGGTTTGGCCAACATAGGCTTCAGAGGGACACCTGGAGTAAGTTTGCATGTATCCTTGAGTTTGTCAATTCCATTCTCTAATAGAGCAGGTACGACTTTGTCATAAGTGGGTAATTCGCTATCAGACAATCAAAATGAAGCCTGTTACAAAATTTATAATTGATGACATACCTGTAAACAGCCTTCACGGTGTTCACAGCTTCTTCAAGGCGAGCAGTTAGTTGGTCTTGACTCCACTTTTTTCCAACTAAATATGACATGTTATAATGATTCCAAGTTATTCCAACAAGATTGTTACCTTTTTCTTTCTCTGCCAGAACCACGGCATGTGCTAATGCAACAAGCACAGACCTTTCTGCATTACCGATTCGCAGTTTTCCTTCCAAGCTGCGAACGATATATTTTGCCTCGAAGTCTTGGCAGGCAGCTAAAAGTTTGGTGATTATAGACACTTTTTTTGCTTGTGACTATGGAAATGGCCACTTAGGGAGAATCATCTTCTATGAATTTCAAAAGACGAACCGAATGTCCTGCCGTAAGAGCAATTTCACGCAACCGCGCGAAAACGAATGCAACAGTAAGGGGTTTCGGTTTAAATAATGTCTTTTGGCTATTTTTGGAATTCTGTACCATCATCAAACATTGCCTTGTTCATATATATTTTAGACACACCATTGCAACCAGCCCCAGGTCGCCCTCACGCTTAAGATCCGCTTTTATAACGGCTAAACTTCGACCAGTAGATTCCGCTATAGCCTTAATGAGTAGACTTTCACCGATCCCGAGCTCGACACCGACATAGTCCGGGCTAAGCTGTATGAAAGTTAATACGGTCATTGATAATAGATTATGAGCCTGACACGATTTATACACAAATACACTGCTTGCAGTAATGAGCTGTTGTCCCCTTTGGCACTTCTTTGTATCACGAGGAGTAGAAAACAGGTAAGGAAAGCTGTCTTTTCTAGACGTTTTGTTGTGCCTTCAATCAAAGAGAAAGTCTTGGTAAGAGCAGCATAAGGAACCCTGCATTAAATTTGAGGCTGGTACACATCTCCATGTTAGGAAGAACTCACGGATCTCCCGTCTTCCAACCGCCCTTTATATCAACTTCAGCCCTCTTAGAAAGAGCAGCTTCGGCACTTGCAGGGTGCTTTAGTCGAATATTGTAGTAATACAGACATACTCACCTCTTAGAGACAATGCCACTATCACTTTCCATTTCTTCTTCCTCGACAACCTCGTCTTCACCCTCATCAGCACTAGTCTCTTCCTCCAGAGGTACCTTATCCACTCGAGTCTGATTTGATACTTTGACAAGTGTAGGTGAGGAAGCAGAATCACACGCCGAAGGTGCATTTGGGGAACCCGCCGAAGAAGCCTTGCTTGCTGTAGAATAGCGTTAGCTTGAGTGTATTAAAAGCGTTGTGGAAATCACACTTTTCTTCTGTGATGCTGGCTCTTCCTCTTCTTCAGACTCTACAACTCTCCGCTTTTTCGACTTTGGAGGACCTGTTCGTGTGACATCAGCCCAACCATACTTATGTACAGGATACGCAACAATGTTTTACCATGTTGTGGACCCTCAGCGGCAACGCGCTTGGAGCTTTGCGCTGATCATACATTTAAGAAGGCTCCGCAAAGCGTACAACGAGCTATCCACATACTATCTACAGACATTTCTGCATCTCCCTTTTGTACGCTTGATGTCGCATTCGCTCTCTTGTTGTTGCCAGACCACATTTCAAAGAGGTTCGACTGTTGGGGAGGAGCTGGTTTCGTATTTGAAGGCATCTGAAAGAACTTTCCTATAGGCACAAAGTAAGAAAAAGCAGAGACTTTCTAAACCGAAATGCAGACCCAACGTCTGCTGACGACCCATAGATAGTAGGACCGTGCGTGCGATGTGAACGCGCGGAACAAACATGAATATACATCGCGTCGCGTCCAATTTAATTAATTTTTAGTATTGCAAAATAAATAAAATATTAATCGGCAATTACCGAGAGGAGCTGTACAGTTGCTTCTGCGTGGCTTCCAAGCCGAGATGATAAACAAGTATCAATACTCAAAGTTATTAGATTTGGAGTGCTCGACGTGCTCAACATCAATACCATGGCGGAACAGGTGAATATGTTCGGTGAAGATAACATGTTGAATTCTGACCGAGACACCCAATACAGATTGAAAAGGCATACCAAAAACAGCACCTGTTCCAAAATGCAAAAGCTCGTGGTTGGTCCTGTCGGGTGATTATGTGTTTTTAGGCTAATTGGTATCTAGGTGGAAAGAAGGTCGCCACAAAGGAAAAACGATGGTACAAAGATGTTGGTTTAGGCTTCAAGACACCGACCGAAGCGATCAATGGAACTTATATTGGTGTGTTTTATACGTCGTATATAAACTAGCACATTGGGACTAAATTTTACGATTCTCTTAGATAAGAAATGCCCATTCACAGGAGACGTCTCAATCCGTGGACGTATTCTAACAGGCAAAGTTGTCTCAACAAAAATGACACGCACTGTTATTATCCGCAGGGACTACCTACACTACATTCCCAAATATAGTGGGTGATTTAGTATTATATAGTGTTTGTTTTAACCGATTGTTGCAGACCGTTACGAGAAGAGACATAAAAATCTGGCTGTACACGTTTCGCCTGCATTCCGTGCTGAGATTGGAGACATAGTGACAGTTGGTACGAGAGATGAGTTTGATATTGTTTGAAACAACTAACAACGAACAGGACAATGCCGACCGCTATCGAAGACAGTGCGGTTCAATGTGTTGCGGGTGATGAAAAACAAGGCGTCTGCGAAGTCATTTGGGAAGTTCTAGATAGCTAAGCCGAATGCATCAGTAGTGAGATTGGCTATGATATATGGATGATATGCACTTGTATAAGAGAGAGAGAAGCCAAACAAGCGCCAAATAGAGGGATGTGGCTGCTTACGTGAACAACTTGAAGCCTGTTATTGCTGTTCTCGTCGTTGTCGCTGTCCGTGATCTCTGCCTTTTGTCCTATTCCTTCCCTTCTATCTCGCCATTTAACAAACTGGCGCCTACATTGCTCTCCGTATTCACTTCTCGCCTGTCAAAGTCTCGGGCCCAATCCCCACATCCTCCATCTTCACAAATGGGTCAACAACCCTCAAAGAAGAGCAGAAAATCTGCTAAGGATAAGGACAAGGACCTCACCACCGACACTTCACAACAAGAACAGCTCTTGGAGGATGGTGAACCCGTACTGCACAACTCCATTTCTCGCGCCACCTCTTCCTCCAATCCGAACAGTTCGGATCCACTGCTAAATGGAAACCCCTCAATAAATGTCTCTGACCCAGAAGGAGCGCCTGTATCTTCGCTGACGAACGCTGGTCGTGTACACGGCTCACCTTATCCTTCGCAGGGTACTGTGCCTCCTGGGGTCGACATGTCCCCTTCAATGTCCGGCTCTATGCCATCTTCACCTTCACCCCTTCCTTCCCCCAAGAACCCTTCCCTCCCTTTGGACATCCCAGTCACCCAGACAATTCTCTCTAATGCCAACACATTCGTTGCTGGCTCAACAACGAGCAATGGGAACCCGTCTGACCCCATGGGAAACGGAGGCTCTAAAGAAAAACTCAAGCAATTTGACGTTGATGACATGATACAACGATTGTTAGACGTAGGATATACTGGCAAAGTTAGTAAATCTTTGTGCTTGAAGAACTCAGAAATCACTGCCATCTGTATTGCTGCCCGCGACGTCTTTCTCAGCCAACCAACGCTTGTAGAACTCTCTCCACCTGTCAAAATAGTCGGTGATGTACATGGTCAGTACTCCGACCTGATACGATTATTTGAAATGTGCGGGTTTCCTCCGGCCGCGAATTACCTTTTCCTTGGAGACTATGTCGATCGCGGAAAGCAGAGTCTCGAGACAATCCTTCTTCTCCTGTGCTACAAGATCAAATATCCCGAAAACTTCTTTTTGCTTAGAGGAAATCATGAATGCGCGAATGTAACACGAGGTAAATATCTTCCTTCTCGCATTACGTCAACTAATGAACCGCGCAGTATATGGCTTCTACGATGAATGCAAACGGCGCTGTAATATCAAAACCTGGAAGACTTTCATTGATGTATTCAACTGCCTTCCCATTGCCGCTATTGTCGCCTCCAAAATTTTTTGTGTTCATGGTGGACTCTCGCCGTCCCTGCATTCTATGGAAGACATCAAACGAATACAGCGGCCAACTGATGTACCAGATTACGGCCTCCTAAACGATCTACTCTGGTCGGATCCATCAGATACAGCATTAGATTGGGAGGACAATGAAAGGGGGGTCAGTTACTGCTTCGGCAAGGCCATCATCAATGAATTTCTCGTGCGGTACGATATGGACCTGATTTGCCGTGCACATATGGTGGTAGAAGATGGATACGAATTTTGGAATGATCGCACGCTGGTAACAGTGTTCAGTGCCCCAAATTACTGCGGGGGTGAGTCGCTTATTTTGAAAGTTTCCTAATCGCCCTGTTTATCACCGCGGCTTATTTTTATAGAATTCGATAATTATGGCGCATGCATGAGGTTTGTCAATTTCCTGTCCGACTTTTTTAATGTTGTTTTGCTCATTAATGTATATAGCGTTTCAGAGGACTTGTTGTGCGCTTTTGAGCTCCTTAAGCCATTGGATGGTGCGGCCCTACGCAAAGAGATGACCAAAGCGAAGCGGAAGAGGTGAGAATATATTGCTTAATGCGTCGTAGAGTTTCTCATCATTACCACTAGTTTGATGGCAACAGCAGCCTAAAGACAAAGAGATCCGCTGGCAATAACACATGGGACTTTGATACGTCAGGCTTTGGACAGCATTTACACGCTACGAACATCCATTGTGTCTGGGTGTAGAACATTCTCAGCGCTCAGATGATACTGCCAAAGCTTGGACGACGCTTGATGCGGCGATGAAGTGTCATATTTTCCATGTGCTTAAGATCTGACCGCCACAGATCGTTGTGGAGCAAGAGGATCCATTTCGCGCTTTTCAACTTCATTCCCTCAGTCCCCTTATCCATGCATCGTACTACTTGTTCTCTTTTAGCTTTGGACTGTGTAAAGATAACTCTCACCTGTGTTTATTGGGTACATACAATCGCCTTACTTTTTTTCTTCTTATTTTTCATGTGTTTTCACCTAAATTCCTTTTTTCATGGTTGCCTTCTTGTTGGCCTGAAAAAAAAGTCCACTAACTTAACTCCCTTTTGCATATCCTCAACAAAGATAACGCCTCTCCTGTTCACCCTTATACACGTCTTTGTGAGAAATGTACACCCACCATCCCGACTTTTTAGTCTTACATTATCGTTATTGAAAACCTGAATCCTTTCTTTTTGACATTCATCGAAGAATTCTTCTGGATATTCAAGATCCAGTGTCCGAGCAGTGTCATAATGATGTTTCTACGCCGTCTAAAAACAATTCTAAAGTTTACAGGAATCAATGCTAAGCATCTATGCGTAAGGTAGGCGTTCCGACGGGACATCATAAGCTCTATTGTCGTGCCTCCGTGAACATGTCATATGCCAAGACAGCAAATGCAGCCACGATAACACATGACCCCAACAAACCCCATAAGGTAAGAGATTGTGCTCCGGATCCAAAAACAATCTGTAAAGGTAAAATTGAACATGTTGTCTCCTTCGTACCACTCGGAGAAATTTTGCTTACGTCTGAGATCAGCACGAGAACGATCGTAAGGAGGTTGCCAACCGATGTTATTATTGGGCCCCAAACGCCCAGTAAAATCTGATGGAAGCCGTAGATGTCAGAAATGACCACAGTGCATGCTATAAGCATACCATGAAGCCAGCATTAAATACTATTCCACCCAAAGCGATACCGGCGATAGATACCACAACGGCAGCATTAGGAGGACACCTGAAAGTCTCAATGCCTAGATAGTGGAGGATTGGTATTGGTATCCAGAGTAAGGCCGCTGTAGATAAACCAATTGCAGATGTTAATAAATTCGGGTGTAAACCGAAGGGGGGAGTCCATGTTTCGACGGAGCTGCGTGGGTGAACACTGATTTCGGCGTCGTCTTCAGAAATTGGTTCATACAGAGGATCAGACTTTACTTCTGGATCCGAAGATAGCGCCGCATATTTTTTATAATATACTTGGTAAAGCCCATACCCGATTGAAGCCACCAAAGTTAATAAATTTCCAGCCAAAGGAGCCGAAGGCACAAAACGACGGGTAGCGGAGGTGGATGGCCCGCTAGTACCTGGAGTCGTAGTTCCGCCATAGACAACTGCGATGACACCAAACGTTGCTAATGATACGGCCAACAGTCGCCTTAATTTCCAATGGAGTTTGAAGAGCTTTACTGTGATGATGTATGCAAAGAACGCATTAGTGTTCCAAATGGCTTTGCAAAATCCCGACTTCAATAATGATGCCCTCGAAAAAGCTGAGAAACTTACCAGTAACATCGCTTACTCTAAAATGGCTTTAGTATATTCAAGGAAGGTACATGTGGCTAACTCACGATGCCAGAGATATAGCAATAAACCACAAGAGAGCAGGTAATGTCACGCCAGTTGTTAAGACAAGTACCAAACGTAAGAATCTAAGGGTTGGAAATCTTTTAGATCCAACTGGGTCAAGATGATTCTTGATCGCTAGTTGAAGTCCGTCTATCAATGATGAAGCAGAGTGTTTCGATGTTACTAAAAGATACAGAAAATGCAGAGGAAAGATGACCGAGAAAGAGGAGTGAACAAGGTAGCTAATAGCGATTCATCAGAGTTATGATCGGATGGAAAAAGACAAAATAAACGCACAACAGGAAGAATGGCTGCCGGTACTGTAATGTACTTTGCACATACTAAAAAAGGTCCAAATATACATGTATGAGCCAGCAAGCATGGGAATATGGGACAAGGTTACTTACTTGTGTGAGCTGACTTTCAACCACGAAAGCTATAAGAGTGAAAACGAATAAAACGATAGCTAGTTTCCCACCGAGATGAGGGACGGGATCAGAGTCAGTCCGCATTAATACAATAGTACCAATTGACTTGTTTTGTTTTGCGACATGTATTTCTCGGAAGTTACTTGTCACTCATTTTCAATTCTCTCGTCACAGTCACAACTACACCAAAACCTTTTCGACCAATGCTTCGCGCTGTCTTCGCCTTGTCGCGCTTTCGGGTCCCCGCCAACATTTCTCCCATAACACCCCATCCGCGTCATGTTGCCCCAAGTATCCGCCAAGTGCCAGACCTTACAAGAGGCATGAAAGTACGGTCATCTGTTAAAGTTATGTGCGATGGCTGTAGTGTTGTAAAACGGAAAGGAAGGGTATATGTGGTATGCGCAAAAAATCCCAAACATAAGCAGGTATGCTTCCTACTACTATTCTCTGCCCTATTCGACAGTATCTCAATTTTTATTCAGCGCCAAGGTTAACTCAGAACCGCCATGGACTTGATCATGATGTCCTTGAGTCCAGCGAGTGTAGCAATTGCATTTATATTATTATATACTACAGTTCGCGCATCCACATCTGGAATTCATACTCTACACCATTCTCACTTCTGCAGCCCTTCCGGAACATCAAAATCCACCCACTTTTGCAAATTTGCGTGAGATGTTTTTGTCCATATGCCATTTTCTGCTTTATTATGCCGAAAGTCAGGCATGAAAACATCACATTCGAACTCAGGTGAATTGATAGATGTGAGCAAAATGCGATCCACCATAGCCGAGCCCGGCTCATGCAATGTAAGAGTGTCTCTATAAAGAGACGCGCCCCCCATGATAAACCCTCGATGTGTATTGCTTTCCGAGTTCAGATGTGCTAATGCAGCAGGGAGATTATTCTCTAGTAGTGCAGTTTGTCCCGAAGTCAAACCCCTATAGCATAGATTCAACATTGTGAGACTTCAAACACGAAATAAACATACATGTCATAGTTGGGATTGCGACTAATGACGATGTTGAGGCGATTGGGAAGAGGACGGTTTTTCTTTGGTATACTTTCCCAGGTATTCCTGCCCATGATCACTATATTTTGTTTCCCTTCGGGTGCACCGGATGTAACATTGGCGAAATACTTCAGTTCCTTTGGCAATCTCCATGGTAAACGCGAACGAACACCAATACCATTGGAATTGGTAGCTGCGACGATGATGGTAAGTTTAGACATTTATTATCTGTGGAAGTCGGGGATTTCCAACTATCAACAAGCAGCCAAACAGAGTTCAAATAGCTCCAGATATCATACTTTCATTGACTTAATATTGTTGCTACATATTGTCCTTCATATACACATCTTTTGTTGTCGATACAAACTGAACAATCACTCATCAGCACTGTATCTCTGTCCCATGATACCCTCCTCAATCGCTTTGATTTCTAAAGGACAGGTCAATGTTTGGAATATAACAATTTGTAATAGAATACGACTTACGCATAGCCAAGTGTGTCGAATGGAAGCGGCATAACGCAAGGTTTCCTGGAAAAAAGGCGACTGCGTTTGTCAGAGCCCTCGTGATATTATCGCTCGACTGACCTATCATATACCACAAATTGGGAACTCCAAAATCTCTCCAGACACCATTGAGTTCTCCTTCCTTATTGAGGCCCCAGATTGGCCTGACCTTCGATGCTACCTCGTCACCACACAATCTGCGCACATGGTCCCGAGCATCTCCCAATCTGATAACGATATCAGCAAAATGATATAGAATCAATAAATGGAATGCACCCTGTAGCAAAAACGACCACATCTGCGGGTAATTCGCTTCCATCCTCAAATTTGAGGCCGGACTCAGTGAAACTAACCAGCTTGCTATCATTCTTCAGTTTTATCTTGCCATCTACGATCAATTGACTAGCACCAGTGTCTTCCATACGTTAAGTACTTTCAGTGCAACATGGAGCAACATCACTTACCGAGATAATAACCCCCAGCTTTACTCCAAGCAAGCATACCAAAGCCAGTACCATTGATACCATCGTTCGTCCTAAATCCAACCCTCTGTAACCCCTCTAACACATCTCTAAAAAGGAGAATTCCATTCGGTTCTATTTAACGATTGTTACAAGTCAGGATAGCTTACTTATCAAGTTCCTTGAGTATTTGAACGCTTCTCTGGTTTATACCAATGCTCATAAAGTGGGGGAAAGAGGCGTTGAGTTTATCCGCGATATCAACAGGGACTGCCCTCTCAGAATAGATACCTAGGCGGACATACGTTTAATGGAATGACAGGGAGAGAGACCTGCAGATCACCTTCCATCAGGACCTTCCACCCGTTATATGTCGACATGATATATGTGGAGCCGCGTTGATACATAGTGACATCTATATATTAGTGAGATACTTTATACTTTGTTATGAAAAAAAGTAGTCTCACCAACTCCATTGAAATAATAGTCAGCCGCGATATCATGCGCTAAGTGGTAGTTGAGATGTGGCAAAAGTATCGAAGTAAAAGAGCGAACCTGAGGTGCATGCCCCAATGATTACGACCCTCTTTCCCTGATGATCTTTTGCTTTTTTGTGTTGGCTGGAATGCAAGATCTGACCTTTGTAGTTTTCCTAAGCGTAGAGGAAGCGTTACTAAAGTATTACACATATTGTTTCCAATCTCACCATTCCTGGATAACTTGGTGTGTTTGGACTCCCACTGCCTAAGCCTGTAGCGAAAACAACATGGCTAACGACCATCGTGCGCTCTTTACCATCTCCTCGAGTAATCGTGACGTGCCATTTCTTGGTGCCCGCATCTTGAGTTATTTTCGTTACACTTGAGGCAGTCCAAACATTGAGTTCCAAGGATTCCGCATATTGTTCCAGCCAATTAGCGAGCTGGATACCAAAAAAATCAGAGATAAAACATACCACTTGAGGAGACTAGTATCTCACCTTGAGTGCCGGAGTATACACCGGCCACCCGGACGGGAATCTTGATATGATGATTTCATTTCATGAACAGGTCCCGACGGATATTTTAGACTTACGGTATATATGGCATATGATCATACCCTAGTGAGTAGATTGGTTCATTTGACACTTCTTTTGAGATCAAGATAAGATGCTTACAGACGGGATCGTGTAAACACAATGCTTCGTAGCGGTTCCTCCAATTATCGCCAATCCTAGGGTTTCTCTCAACTACAAGAGATGTTATATCTAAGTATTTCAGCCTTGCAGCAACTTCTAGACCACTTTGTCCACCGCCTACAATGAGGACAGTTGGATCTCCATCCTCAAATGCGACTTCCCGACGTCTTTGTTCCTCCCACAAACCATGATTTGGGTTGTGGTTTCTTAACGGCCCGACCTTCTCTGGAAAGCCGCTGAGTGCATCTAAGTTGGTGTAGATAACATGCGCTTTCCACTCGCCATTCGCGGTTGGAACCAGACGAGTGATACCAGAACATAAACCTACATCGGTCTCGAAGGAAAATATTATGTTTATCCATGCAAGATCAGGGAACGGCTTCTGCAGGCCAACATACTCATCTTTCAGACGGAGGTTTCGGACTTTCGAGAGTGCTAGTCGATCGATCAGGAATTGTTTGATAATGGAGAGTCCGGCGAATGTGCGGAAATCCCAAGTAAGAGCGAGCATATCACGCCAAAAACCATCGGGTAAGATCAGATCAACGACAGCTTGAGCGTCGCCGGACTGTGCAGCGTTGGAAAAAGTTGCGAACCAATCCCTGGCGATCTTTTTGGCGTCTAAATCCTCGGGAATGGACGCGTTAAGGCGGTCCAGAGTTGGGAGCGGGTAATCTGGATATTCAAAATTTGTAGACATTGTCGACATTAAACAAGATGTGTTTTGGTAAAATGTGCAGGAGATGATAAGGTGGGAGAGAAGGACGCTGTGTGAGAACCCCAAACTCGGCTTATTGAAATAATTAATGTGTCATTGGATCTAACTTTTGGAGTTCATTAACAGCTGAACAACGGGTCATGGTCATGTGGGGTGGTACAATAATGTAAGCTGCGGTCTGTGAACCCAAGTTATTCCAAGTTGTAGGTTCAACTTCTGAGAGAAAATAGTGGTTGTTACTGAGTACTTCAGTGCTGAAGGCTAAAAGTAGCCACTTTGATAATCACATGACCGTAACAATTGTCAGATAACCAACGTTTTGTTATCAGTCTTACATGGAAATGCCTTCAAAGCAATTTTAAAATGAATATCAACATCTAACTGAACAGAAACTCGAAGCATTGCTAAGCGCTGATACTTTCAGTTCCATTTCTTCACTTCAGCACCTGCAGGGGGCTTGATTTCCACAGGCGCCTTTTTGACTTCCTCCCAGTTAGTGCTCAGCGTAGTTCCGCCACTTTCTTGGTAGCTCTTCATCATTGCGCGCTTTGTGTCTTCGTCTGCGTCGGCGAATATCTTTTGGAAAAACGAGTTCAGAGTAGATTCACCCCCAACGTTCGGATCTTCATCCGTGGACTTCTCCTTTTCGGAACTCAGTATATCTGTCGTGATACCGTCCCAATTTTTCTTTGGTTTCCTTTCAACAGGAGTTGGCGTAGGCGCAGGAGCAGCGGTAATGATGGCGGCGGCTGGTGTCACAAGTAATATAAGATAACACAGCTAAACCTTTCGAGAGATATATCACCATCGGAATTATCCCCAATCAAACTACCCCATCTTCCAAGGTTCTTCTTCACCAGACGTACTTCTACCTTGACCTTCCCAACTGTGAAATTGCTCTCATCTGTGTCTATGAGGCCTTTTAAAGGTTCCAAGATGAGTGATTTGTCTCCGTTTACATAAGATAGCTAGGTAGAAGATTGAGATAGATAGGTCATTATTGAAGACAAGTAATAGGGTACTTTTTTGGGTTCGAACTTTACAGATACTTGAGAAGGGTCTGCGCCACGATCGAAGATTGACAGTGTGAGCTTGTCGTCTGTTTCATAGAATTCGTGTCTGATGGATGAAGAAGCAGAGGAGGTATTAGCCATGTTATCAATTTCAATGTGTAAAGGACTTGCTCAGATTTGACTGCTGGAAATAGAAAAGAGGAGTGTATTATGTAATTACAAATCAATTTAACAGTATTCGTCCATGCGATTCTGCTGACAACCACGGTCCCACCAAGTCCCATAGCGTATATAGCGCTCTCGCATTCCTTCCTCAGCGCCACTAGGGACAGGAGGTACTTGCATTCTTACCTTAGGGAATGGTCAGTTTCGTCTTGTCAGTTCCTCACATTGTGCTAATTGCTTTGACCGATCAGGTATACGTCAATAGCAAGAAGTTCGCTTGGTATGTTCAGCCTTACTTCGCATAATGGATGTTCACTTACTACCTTCGTGCGTATATCTAGCGAATCTTGCATCAAGGGTCATCGTTCGTCAGCATGCCACCATCTAGATCGTCCGCTTTATGAGATTAAAAAGAAAGGCCGCCCAGTCTCACAGTGCGATCGATGTCGTCAACTACGCCAGTCCAAGAAGTTACACTCGAAATGTTTGTGTACTTCCCAAACTGATAGTATTCCTGAAGGACAGCGTATTGCATCCTCAACTTCCAAATGTATGTCACCTTGGAATCACCGGAGCAGTGTAGCATCTCATCAATATCTGGCAGCACGAAGATACATACCCATTGTGCCGGCCTTACCAAATGGATTGAGGGATGTTCTAGTCGGCTCTCATATATCACCATCACTGGCAGCTGACTCACGACAAAGAGGTACGTTTTTCTTTGTCGTAATCTGATTAAAAAGGCTTCATGAGAATGTAGTTGACTCTTTGCTCAATCCTTGTACGTGCAAGAGCCTATGGGGGTGTCGATGCCAATCGTTAGAAAGGTGTTCTTCACCCCAGCCCCCGCAAGTGGCTGAAATCGCCGAATCCCCTGCTAACAATTTGAGAAATTCTTGTTGCGGGGGACCAACGCCATCCTCGGATTTACCCCCTCCGAACAACATGGTTAGCTACCAGAATGCACGCTGCTTACAACCAAGTCCTACCACCACGGCCCAGAAGATCTCAAACACGTCATCCCTAGATTCAGTGCATTCTTCAGTTTTTGAGCTACCCCCTATCAAATCCGCATCATCTTCAACATCCTCATTAACTGCTTCTGTACCTGAATTCGGTTTCATGCCCCCTATAAGTATAATTACTTCTATAGCGGGGTCAGGATGCACTTGTGGTGTTCAATGTGCTTGCCCAGGCTGTGTTGAACATCGTGGTCCCGAAAAAGCTTCAAAACATCGCAAAAGCTGCGCAGAAGGTTGTGGGACTTGCGTCGACTACAGCGCTGGGGCCAGTCTACCCTTCACTGAAAGCACCGACGGTTCTAAGACAAGTTTCTTGGATTTATTCTTTGCTCGGGCTGCTGCTCTGCCATTACCACCCATTGGTACTGGGCCATCAGCTTCTCCGGAGGGAGTAAAATTACCAAAGCTGAAATGCTGTGGAGGTCATTGTGGATGTTCGCCTGGTGGTTGTTCATGTGGAAAAACGTGTGATGGAGGATGTTCAGAAACGAGGAGTTTCAATGCACTACAATCCTCCACAATCCCTCTTCCACTACTCCCAAAGAAACGAAGTTGTTGTTCTGGCTAATACCTATTCAAATGTAACATTGCTACTGATGACATGCGGATTGTTGCTGGTAACATCTGAGCCATCACAGATTATGAAAGTATCCGCGAAATATTTTCCCATATGAACAGTTCTCTGATACACATAGAGGTCAAAAAACAATATCTATCCCTGTTAAAACATGTCCATATTAATGTGTCCTAATATTACACGCTAAAAGAGAGTTATTAATAATGTCAACGGAAATAATTAATTAACTGACGTATCATCTGTTTTGGTGACAAATTCGTTCGTATGTTAGTTGATATAGTCATCTCATTAGTGAAAGTTGAACCAACCATCGTAGTGGAATTGTGTCTGATTAACTTTGTGAGTGGTTACAACTCGCGAAAGCAATACGATAAATACCTTCTTAGGGTTGTCAGGCGCGTTTCGCACATAACGATCGTTGTCTACTGGCCTTTTGATCGAATACAGATCAACTTGGTGGATTTAATGCAGCGGAAGATATACTGACCGCTCTTTCTTCTGTGCACATAATGCGTTGTCAATCATAGATCAATTCAAGTGGATTTCGAGCGGTGACAAACCTTGCAAGATGCCAGCATACTTTGCAAAGTTACACAGACAGCCACAACACTTAAAACCGGAGACCATTCATTACCAAGAATAGATGCGCATATCTAGAAGTTATGTGGCTATGTTACGAAAGGAGGTATGAGAAATGCACATCAAGTAGCTTACATGGCCATTGGAATAAACATGCTGTCTCGTGATAGGAAATTTAGTAAGTCAGCGAGAAGAATCACTATGTGATAGACGTACAGGATGTATCGGTGCCTGTTTTCCATCCGTAACGACAAACTGAACCGCAGGCGAAGAGATAGGATATTGCGCATCAAATCTAAATTGAAGAGTGTGTACTTCTCCCTGTAGTTTATAAGTACAGGAGTTCATCAATACACCAATTATCAGTAAGGACGTCAATAGATCCAAACTTGGTATAATGATTCTCCCATTACTTCAATTGTGAACCACCATGTTGAAAAATCGTCCGACTTGACCAGGTTAATGCCTGAGAGACAAAGAAATGATTGAGGTTACGGACAGAGAGACGGAGGTATAATATACGCACCAACGGGACAGCCTTCAGTCTGAATTTCCCTCAGCTCCTTAGCAAGACGTCTAGCAGAGATAGAAGCCATGTACCTGGTAAAGTGTATCGTTGATTTGTGACTTAACAGCAATTAGTACAAGAGGGCAGAAGCTGTAGTCAAACTTAGCCAAACAGTGCTATCATATAAAATAGAAGTTGTCGCTCATTTGCTTTTGAACATTTTCCCCACATTAGAGTCACCTGTTATCTTGTATCATTTAGAAGAGAACTGCAGGCGCTCGTGGGGACATACATCAACTTCTTCGAGGTCCTGTCTCGTCACAAGCGATTGGCTCAGCTCAGACTGCCTCTCGAAGTGATCTGGCTTGGTACATAACAATAATACTCCTACTTACATTCTTTGTTATGATTACATTTTTACATTATATCTAATTGCATAAATTTACTGTGCGCCAACTTTGCTTTCTTCAGTCGCTTTAGCCTCATCTACTCTACGGTCCCTGTCCACATTGATATCATCCAAAATTTTCTTCGCTCCGTTCTCCATCAGAATTCTTGCAAGTCTCTCACCGACCTGCTCCGCTTCCTTGGTGTTCGAAACCTTTTCTTTCAGGGCATATTCAACATGAGCACTGCCGTCGATAGCAGTGACACAGCCAGTCAAACTGAGAACGTTGCTTTCATCCAGCTTACTTGCCACGCCCACCGGAACGCTACATCCGCCTTCCAGAACTCTTAGGCAGGCTCGTTCCGCCAAGCACATCCATTGTGTTTCGCGGTGTGTAAGTTGTTCACATAACCTGATAGTCTCAACGTCATCGCTACGAACTTCAATTCCCAATGCTCCTTGTGAAACTGCGTGTAGCAGTGTCGGCGGTGTAATATCTGATGTAACGCGATCACCCATCCCTAGACGAACAAGGCCTGCCTTCGCAAGGATAAGGGCTGCGTATGGACCGTCTGGGGCATCCAATTTTGCTAGCCGTGTATTCCTAATGTATCAAAAACTTGTCAGGAAAACACATGGATTTTCAATTAGGTCGTCGTACAAGTTACCACGCTTTAGGACAAGATTGAGTATTTACGAATCGGTGGCTATAGATATGATTGACTTACAACATCTTGGAATTTCAGTTGCGGGAATTTTCTTTTCAACTGTGCCACCCTTCTCACACTACTTGTGCCCACTACGCTACCAGCTGGTAATTCTTCAAGCGATTTCCAAGTTTCACCTCGTTTGACGACAAGACTGTCGACGGGGTCTTCTCGCTCTAGGATACCTGCAATGATGCAACCATCTGGGAGAATTGTAGGAACATCCTTCAATGAATGTATAAGCATGTCCACTTGGTGCTCAATCAATGCAACCTCGAGTTCCTTCGTCCATAATGATTTTCCGCCAAGAAGATATAATGCTTGGGATTGGTTCTTGTCGCCAGCAGTAGCCATGAAAGATGTCGCAAATTTAGGGTCTGCATTGGACGATGATGTTTGTGGATACAACGCTTGTAACGATGCAAGGACGATATTGGACTGAACCTGAGCAAGCTGGGATGCTCTGGAGGCGAGTGTGAACGTTCTCTGGTTCTGGGACATTTTCTATGTATTTTTGCTGGGTAATGATGGTTCTATATGAGCAGAGCTGAAATCCTCAAAGGATTGAATACTACCCGGCGTCGGCACGGCAGATAAGATGTAACGACGCTTAAACTCACATCGCGCTTCGGCTGCTGCCGGTAAACCTCGGACCGAATTCAACATATTGCAGATATCATCGTTCCCTACTAATATCCCGAGCGAATTCCCTTGCCTTAGTCACTAGCGGCTTCTCTGCGGTTGAATGCAGAAAAAAAATGTTAACAATCATAGCAAAGAAGTGGTTCTGCACATGAGAATTGTTCGTAGTACTAAATAAATTACAGATACAGCATTCCAATCGAAAAAGCACATTTGCCAGTTTGGAAATACACGTTTTAACCAGCTGAGACCCTGTTCTTGATAAATAACAAACACCAGAGATGCGATGTTATGTTTCTAAGAATTCTTTGGTCATGTCAGCAAATGCGGCTGAGCCTACACCGAGAATTCCAAGCTGCAGAAGACATGTTGAAGTATGACGATAAAGGGTTTCCAATGGGGGAGAAGTAGGGAGTCCTTGTGATTCTATAAAAGAGTATAGTTAAAACGTGCCCAAAGGTCAAATTGTCAGACGAACTCAAAATAGCTTGGTTCAATTCGTTTGACAAAGTGACTCTTGCTCCTTGCCCAGATATTACAGCTGCTTCACCACCCGCATCCAAGGGATTTTCCCATGCAAGAATGCCGAATGTCTGTTGAAAGATCTGTCGGACTTCTTGCCTCATGTCATCTTTGTAGTCTTTTGTCAATGTTTGTCCATATGCGATGGCATTGCTTAAAGCCAATTCATACTGTAATGATGCTCCACCAGTACGGACTCTGCGTTCACGTCGAGAAAAATCGCCCATTCTGGACTCAGAAGAATAACCAGACTTTCCAACCGAGTCATTCGAGGAGTTATACGAGACCGAACTATTTTCTTCGAAGTCTACAACCATGCCGTCTTCGTCTAGCCAATCGAGGTTTGAGTTGTCCTCGCCTCCTTCCAGCTTTTTTTTCATTGCCGATGTTTCGAGAATCAATTCTACGAATTTCCTGCAACGTAGTTTGAACTTCATTATCCCGTTTTCGGCTGTCAATACGCTTGGAAAATACTTTTGCGCGTCGTCAAGAGCAGAATCAACATCCCCCGAGAGAATAGAATTGACTATTTTGGTTCTGACATCAATAATACCGCCCGTTCTTTCGTCCCCAATGACTTCCAGCTCCGATGTGTCATTTGATGAAATTACTTCCATATCGGTATCATATTCACTTTTTGTGTCATTGAACATTCTTTCTTCAACTACTTCCTCTTGCTGTTTCTGAAACTCCCGAGCAGTCGTTCCATATCCATGGTGAACAAGATAAGACATGACAAGATCATTAATTATCATTTTTGATTGCTCGTCCGGGAGTGAGTATTTCGGAGTATTTTTGTCCGTTGGTCTCACGCAGTTATGGAGACGGGCTAGGAAGGATGTATCGAGAGGAGTCTCGAGAATTTTTGTCCAAGTCGCATTCTTTTGTTGCTGCACATGATAATCAATGTCATACTTGAATGATTCGTGACCAAAATTAACGCGAATAACTTCGTCGTGGTACTGTAAGCCAACGCAAGGGTAAAGTTCAATCCCTTCTCCGATATATCCGAAAGCGGTATCTAGAGACGGTGGAATTGAAGTGGTATATCAGGAGGTAAGGTTGGCGGACGCACCTATCAAAGTCCCATTTCTAGTGAAGAACGCCTTTTGTGTCGTGAAATCTATCCCACAACCTACAGTGTCCCCAGCTGAAGTAAGATCAGTCACTGGTCGCTGGGGTGCACAGCTTGCTTACTGCCATATGTAGGTCCAAAAGCGACGCTGCCTTTCTCGGGAGCACAAGCACACCCGTCCTCCGCTTGGTATCCCCATGAATTAGGCTCCCAACCTGGAAGTCGCGATAGTTTCGCATTGCGTCCAGAAAACCTAACAGCAAGTGAGATCATCAATTTCAGCATTTCCACGCAATCAAAAAACCAACCCGATTGAGATTTGTCTATAACAGAATTATGAATAACGCGGCAATTCTTTTTAACTGGAAAACGCACCCCTTCGGTTCCTTGTTGAGAATATCTACTTCATAATAATAGATACCGCAAGCCGGAGGAATGGAATAATTGGATCGCGCAACAGAAGCATCTTTCTCACCACCACATGAAGCTCCTGAGCAGATACATTAAATTAGTGCCGGCAAAATAACAAAGAAACAAACCATGATATAGTAGTTCGCGTCCATTCTGAGATACACTGAGCGAAGCATGGCGATCTTGATCATTCCAGCGGGTAGGTAAATTAAATTCTGGAACGTCTAGTAAAGTTTCGGAAAGTGATGAGTCGGCCCCACTTCCACGTGCAGGCCCAGGGAGAGCAGTAATTTCATCATCGCTATCTGAGGATATAGCTTGGAGATGTGTTTGTGTTTTGTTGGTAGAAGAATTTGGTTTGCGACTTGGGAAGGGATAAGGAGAAGGCTCAGAACGCAAGAATTCTCTCAGCGCAGAATGCTCGAGGTAAGCAGGCCTTGGGAATAGAGAATGCGGTAGAGATGATTCCGAATTGGCCAACGCTTGTCTTTGAGCACTAGTCCCTCTAGCCCCCACCCCGCTCATTCTACGTGATTGAGATGAGCCAGTGGGATGGGTTGGGCCACATGCCGCGTCCAAACTACGTGCTGCATCCGTTCCAGCGCGGATGACCCGAGGTTCATACGAAGCGGGTGCTCTACCAGTGTTTCTTGTGATAACCGGGGATGTGGAACGTGCGGTAGTGCGAACCACGGAGTGTGGTAGGAATTGATTCGCAGCATCGCGACTATGAACAGTGTCGATATTGTGATTGTGAAAAGTTGTGGATGGTTGTTGAGAGAAAGAGTGGGAATAAGTCGGCCTCGACCTGGGCGGGGGGATGAATGGGATAGAAATTAGGGATTCAATGTCGTGGGCTGAGGAAGAGCTGCGTGGTATAGGAATGCTAGCAGACCTTGATGGACGAGACGCCATGGTTCAGAGCAGCAGAGTTATCATAGTCTCTGTGACATATCACACAGCTATATCAAGTCACGTACGCGTCAGTATCATCCTTAGCCGCGTACCACCATGGTCTGTCCCTTCTGTTTCCTCATTGTTTGTATATTCTGACATTCACATAGCAGTCAGCCCTCAGAATTGTTCCTGCTAAACAACTCAAATCTGCCTCAATCAAGGACACCTCTAATAGCCTTGGTCTGCATGATACTCTTAATTATGGTCCCCGTACCATTGCAGCCGAGTTGAAGTCAGAGAATGATCTCAAAGAACGTTTGCAAAATGTACAATACTCTATCCATCTCCCTATTCGCTCCTCTGATAACTGTTCTAGTGGGAAGAGACACAGGACAATACAAAACTAACACTACAACGTAACATATATGGTTTAGGCGTACCGTTGCGTCTCCTCATGGAACGCAAGATCGTTGCTGTTGTAGGTGCGACCTCGATGCTTTGAACCGCACCTGACAATATGTAGGATAATGGGCTCTCGCCTTCCAATCTGCACCTAGACATCCTGATGGGCCGCGACGAATTGATTGAACCTGCAGATGTCTTTCTGGGTATGTTATCAGAAAATATGTAATTTGCTTGCTGAAACCATGCCGAAGGTATGGAAAGTGGTCGATCACAGGATATACACCTTAACATGGAAAAACGCCGTGGTGTATAGGTCAGTTATATCTTTCTCAGCCATGTTATATGACTGTAAAAATTTTTAACTTTTTCGGTACCGTACAGATTAGACAGCGTCTGCCTTACTTGATGTACTGAGTGAGAATACCTATTAAACGTGATCCTTGATTCCCTCACTGTAAAAAATGCCCTGTCGCACTACCATTTGCGCGCTCGTTACGCAACCCTCAAGGAGTGGTATGCCGGGATAAACATAAGCCCCACATATCCAGATTCCTGGCCCCTTGCCATCCTCTAGCCTTCCGGCCCCTTGCAAATCACCTAAGCGACGATCTCCCTGACCAGCACATTGCCAGTATTTCCGTCTTTCTACGAATAATCTTTTCAGGGCTTTCTTCGACTTTACGGTCATGACTGCACGATCCAGTCTTGTCACGCTAAGCAGGGTCTCTTCTTTTGGGACGAAGATCGGATTTGTGGTCTGATATATATTTCGTGATTTATCTGGGTATCCTTCCGGTCGCGGCAGTACATGAGTCGCCATTGTATAAGTTGTGGGCATGCACAAAGAGTATTCCGAAGGCGATTTTTGCTTTGAAAAAGTGTCGCCGGTGATCTTTCTCCAGTCGACGCTAGTAAGGTTTATGTCGCGTCTGTCACGTTTATCATCAGGAAGAAGGGAATCATCAGTATGGTTGACAACTATTGTTGGTCGGTATTCAAAGGCTTTCAAACACTCTGTTAAAGCGGTCAGAGTTCTGTGGCTTGAATTCGCATTGCTTGGGATAGATGTCATATATTCCTTCAAAAGAGGAACTGCATGTCTTGCCTGCGTTGCAAATATAACATGGTGGAAGCCGTGAATTGCTTCAAGCTTGTCGCCCTTCAAGTAGTGAACTGAGGCAAGTTGCACGTCCTCACTGTCCGGCTTTATTGCGATGATAGGTGCAGAAACATATATATGGTGGACACCCGTCGCTAGGCGTTGAACAACGTCGCGTACCCCATTTACTATTGTATAATGGTGTGTACCCAGTGTCAACCAGATGTAGTCTACAATATAGAAATCAGTCTGCAAAATCAATCCGAACTACGGGACCAACTCACCTAGCAACTCTTCAACTGGATGGTTAATTATATCTGTCTCCGAAACGGTGCATACTGCGGAAAATAAAGGCACGAGCACATTGTACGCATAGTTTCTCCAAGCATGGTCCATTCCCGCAAATTTCGCTACAAAATTCGTTGGTGTAATTCGTTCTGCCCACTCTCCAAAGGTCATTGATTCCAGTCCATCCTCCCTCCAAAACGGAGCAGATTTCGGAAGTGTCCATATATAGCACGCAATAATCTGAATGAGTGTGATAACGAACAACCAGATGGCATAAGATTTCCGGAAGAAGTTCGTTTTGTTTGCGTATTTGTCACATATTGTAGTTGGAATCCCCACTCCTCGTCGCCCAGATACCCCATTGTATATGAGGAAAGTGGTGAGCTTCCTTGCTTTAGCTAGAGGGTTGAAAGAAGAGAATGCATATGTGAAATCCGCTTGTTTAAATACAACACCAAGGTTTTGATATAATTCAATTAGACGGGGATACGGCCCTCCTTGGAACGAGCGCATCGGGACGTCTATTCGCCATTCTTTCGAGGAATCTGGTGATTTTATTGAGATGGACTCAGAGTCCATGCCAACTGAAGGAGACTGGTATAACAGAGCTCAATTAAGTAGACAAAGAGAAAATAATGGAACTCACCTTCTCAAATAAATGTACCTCGAACGATACGTTACTGTCAGACTTCCTGGTTAACAAATGAGCTGCTGTAAGCCCAGCTAGACCGCTTCCCACGACCGCAACTTTTACTGTCTTCATTTGTGTCGTAGGTTAGGCGTCGTTGTTACTTCTGTGCCTGTTTCCTGGGTGTTTGCTTGCAGTCGTAATCGTGGAGAGCCGAGTAAGAAGTGGGGAACAGATGATCAATCCTGAAAATTTTCTGCACATGTTTATTTCACGAGATATATCAGGGGTTGATAACCAGCCGCCAATGTTCCTGTGTCAACTATACCATGGGCTATTTTGAGCATATCCGGGAAACGGTTTCTCACACCCGACCGGTTTATTATCCCAAGAAGTAAACCCATCGAGTAGAGGTACGCAGCTTTACGCAGTAGCTGTGGGTGAGTAGCACCCACAAGAAGTCATACTCGGGAAGAGATTCTCATACGC
Source organism: Floccularia luteovirens (assembly GCA_009739215.1). NCBI lineage: Eukaryota > Fungi > Basidiomycota > Agaricomycetes > Agaricales > Squamanitaceae > Floccularia > Floccularia luteovirens. Next base: position 1,704,626 of record VSJF01000001.1, read on the forward strand.
GAATGCCTATGACCTGAAATAAAGTTACTACAGTAAAATACATCAATATGTAGGGTGTATATCTGTCATGATATGATACAATCCTGTGCAATCATCAAGTAACCGTGAACATTTCATTGTCCGGGTACTTTCAGCAAGTTTCATCAACCCTGCAATCTTTTCCAGATATGTCAAAGGTTCCGATGGTTTTTTTGGCGTCGAGAGCGAGTTTGACCTTTCCCAAATGAGACTAGTCAACTCGTCTCCGCTTACCCCGATGTTCATCATCGACCGACCGATCTCGAGGATTTGAGTACCCACTCTGTGAGTGATTCTTATCTGGGAGAGGAGACCTGGAGCGACGAGGATTCCTATAGTCTTGACCATTATTTTGTCCAGCCATTTCATAATCATCTGTATGGTGATATCCATCATGCCTTCCATTATCATTCCTTTCACTTTCCCGCCACGAATTAGAATGACGAAATGACCTTCTATCCTGGAAATCATCATCACGACTCGTCAATGGTCCTTTATTTTGGGGACAATCTACAATTTCGGTTGGATAATTTAGACACTTTTTGGTTAGGACTAAGACGAAAAGTGTGACCTTTTTTAAGATGAGGACCTCCACAGAGGAAACATCCACTGCCACCGTCGAAAGTCTTTCCGCCAGCTTTAAGCGTAGTATTTCCACCAAGGCTTAGGGCAGATGTAGACGTGTCTTGGTCAAGCAAATGTGTATACTTTGTGCGACTCCTTTTTCCGAAGTTTTTTACTTGCATGACTTTGGGCAACATCGAAACATCAACTGTCGACTCTGTAGCCTCAGTAAAATCGTGCCTCTTTAGGATCTCTTCGTCCTGGATGGTATATGAGCTATTGAATTCCTCAACAAGATGAAACATACCTGATGGAAAGCACCCTTATGCCAATATTTTTGTAGGAATTTCTGCTGTCCCTTAGGTTTTTCCTCCCTAAGTTTTTGCGCTCTCTCTGAGTCCTCTTTCATCCGTTGTTCCTCGGGCATTGCTCTCCTCCTTTCTATTTCCTCTCGCTCCTCCTCTCTACGCAACTCTTCTTCTTTCTCCTTCTTTATTCTACCAAGTTCTCGTAGTCTCCAGGCTTCGAATTCTGCTTCAGGATCTAATCCATCAGTATCATCAACATCTGGTACTTCGTCATCTTTTTCTTCTATTAACCACATCTATTTAGATGGGACTCCAGAAATTAAAATAATTCAATACTCACTTTCTGCAAGTTCACGTCGGATGCTCTCCGCAACGAGATCATGACTCTGTTTCCGTCTCTCCTCTGCTTCGGCTTCTTTCTTCTTAATAACTTCTTCGTTGTCCTGGGCTAAAGATTCTCGCTCTGCGATAGTAGTTCTTGCACGTCTGAAGATGAAGGTTTACATTCAGACAACTAGTTGGAAAATATCCAAGGTATGGCTCACTTAGGGACAAATACTGGTCTGAGTTGTACCTTTGGTACCTCTTCTTCAGATTCGGATTCAGAATCATACTCGCTTGACTTTGGGAGAACTTAGCCTACAGGACGTATGACAGAATGAGTGATATACCTCATCGGATTCCGGTTTTGCACCATCTTGCACTTCATTATCTTCATCTTCTTCGGATTCTGGAAAGAATTTATTGAATAGGTAGACACAAAAGGCTTGTTATGTGTACCTTCATCCTCTAAAGCTGTACGACCAGACTCTTCGCGTCCAGCAACAATAACTTTGCCTTCCTTGGATATGCTGACGTCTTTCAAGGACACATTCATGGATTTTACTCTCCCTGAAGCCTTCTGTAGTTCACGGCCGTCCTCATCTTCGTCTGCCTGAACAATATCCTGATTACCCTCAATCAGAACGTCCCCCTCCTCTTCTAACTCTGGTGCCTCCTCATCTTCCGAGTCAGAATCACGTTCTACAGCACCCTTGGGGACCTTCCCTTTCCAGTAGCGGGCAGCAGGTCGAGGCAGACGTGGAGCGTCCTTACGAGCAACGGATGTCATGAGTTGAAAGGTTAGCCGTAGTATGACTAAGCTACTTGACTTGTAAAAAATAAAAAAAGTCTTGCATTCAGCACATAGAATTGGCATATGGTTACTACCCCTGTAGAATATCCAACAACAATGTTATCACATATTATCACATATATACAAAATGGTTTACAGATAATTACTTGAACCCTCAAACAAGACCCATTACTACGGTAGCCCGAAAACTAGTAATGTCGTTTCTATCCAAATTAGCGGGTATAGATTCTTCACCCCCTTCAGTGTATTCCTCATTGCGCAAAGAACTTGACTTCCATCCCCAGCTCTGACTAATAGAGAAAACATCTGGTGCGCTCGTGAATCGCGTCTGTGAAGAGCCTATGGCACTTGCACAGCTTATGGTAAAGTAAGCTGATACGGCTGGGCGCGGGTCTCGATAATGCTGAGCCGGTGTTGCAGAACTGGATGTTGCAACTTTCGGACCAGGGAATGAAGGGAATGATGGTGGCGAAGCAGACAGAGTGGGAGATGAGGGACCTGTGAAATTAGTAGGTGTCGACGTGCGGGAGGGGGGATGAATCGATGGTGAATAGTGGCCTGTTGGAGGGGGGGTCGACGATAATGTCGAAGAAAGGGAAGAGCCACGATTACGAGAAGCCTGGTCCTGTGTTTCATTTAGCCTTGCGTCCCTCCGAGTTGGTGAGCTAGGTAATGGGATGGGATCGACACTTGATTGCCGATGAAGGTAGATACCTAACTGTGATTGTCCCTTCTTCTTGACGATTTGAACGTACACATTAAACAAGCTCCCAGCGTACCATACAGTATGAGAATGTAGCCTAGACTTTTCTTTAAGAGAATTCAAGTTCCAGAATTCCACAGAAAACCTGAAAGGAGGGTGAGTAGACCAGATTTGTTTCCCTCCGGGATCAGAACTGGTACACTCTGCGGCGGTATACTTGGATGAGCGTAACCCAAAAAAATTGGTCTCAGAGGTCCGTAGGTCCACGGGCGGGTATGTAGTCGGCCTCACGTTCACGGCGGTTTTATCAGGACTAAGAGGGGAAGATGCAGATGGTGGGGATTGTGATGTCATAAAAAGCTCTTCCATTGACATAGGCGAACCATCTGAACCTCGGTTTGAGCCAGTGTCCCCAAGCCGAAGAGATGAGTCACCAGGCACAATGAAATAAGACCGAGCTTTTTCACGATTTACCTCATCTGCTTGAATACCAGGAAAGATCTTCGATAAGATATCAGCAGTGGTGAGAGTAATACCGAGCTCCTTTTCGCGTGGGGGTGGCGATGATGGACTTGGCTGGAAGGGATTATTTGTAGAGTTATAATTGGGTTTGAAACTGATCTGATGGCGCAGAACGGATTGGCTCCAGTGTGCTGCTTGCAACACAGAAAGATTAACGAAAGGGTGCTTAGTGGTTGGAGAGACGTCTTGAGAAATGACGACAATATCATCCATCGACTGGAGAATAGGTGAAAATTGGATACTCCAACCATATTACTGAAGTACGCACCATATTCGAATAATAAATACCTTCGTTGAACATCGTGTTCCATATGACCTCTTCTTCTTTTAAAATTCCTTCCCTTCGCCTCAGTTCAACTACTGCTTTAGCAAATTCATATCTTTCACGTTCGCCTTTAACAAAAAGAGTATCCGCAGATACAAGCGCGCGCACCCATTCTGCGGTGAGACCTCCCCGGGCCCATATGGCAGGAAAGTCTTTGGTATTATTATTTTGTGATTTATTGATGCTTTGCTGGTACTCTGGGGCGGTGACTCCGATTAGCTTGCTTGATAATGACGGAAGAAGATCTTTTCTAGTTATTTTCGACTCTTCGTATTCCAAAATATCAAGCGCCCATCTTGCAAGCCAGCAGGCACATGCTTCTCCAATTTTATTGGACACAGCTCCGTAGTGGCAAGACAGCTTTTCGTCTGGAATATCTTCTACATCTTCGTCCCACGACGTTATGGAATCGAAGGGCTCTATTGATGAGTCTTGGACTATTCCTTGAACCACGGAGAAACCAGTTATCGCGGAATCTTGCACAATACTTGACTTCCGAATGGTGGCAGTGTCGTATCTGGGGTGGTCCAGCGTACTACCCTGCGCAACTTGTTCCAACCCGACTGCTGCCTCCCTATCTTTAACAGGGTCGGCTGCACCAACGGATTTCCCTAGGGCAAAATTAAGATACTGAATCACTGTATGTGGATTTATCGTGTTCAGAACGAGTGTAAGGGCTTGAGATGCAACGGATGGTATGGCAAGGAATATCGATGTGGCTAGAAGAGATAGAAGAAACCGTGGAGTTGCAGGGTGGTGGTGGTTAGGAGGAAAGTCGTCGTCATTCAACACTTTATTATTGCCAAAAGAAGAGGTTAAAGGGTGACTGGCTGATAGCATGATGGTTGGAGATACGTAAAGGGGAGGACCTCCCCCATAAAGACGAGCGATGCAGATTCTTAGAAAGTTGATTTAAATAATCAAACTACATTCATATATCTAAACTTACTCAAAGGCTATGAGATTGAAAGTTGTGAGATTATTGACTGTCAGACGATCGAATGACTGAGCGCTCACCTGCACGTGTAATGTTGCGATCATCAAACACTACATCAATTTCGTCTGTCCCATTTCTGGAGTGTCCGTAGCGGCTAGGTGAAGATTCTGAGAACCCTGAAGTAAATAAAGAGCTAAAATATTCCTAATAACGGGTAAGTGAAGAATTCAGCAATTCTGAGAGAACACACAGATTGGATGAGAACAACACGGTGGAGGAAATAAGTAGCTTTCCAGGAGCCCTTGACACGAAGAGCAACATCTGCAGTCTTCCTCTGTAGAAAGGAGGAATAAAGGTGATTCTGTATATCAAATGGAGAGGGACCCGGGGAGTTCATAGCAGAAGCGGAAAGGAAGTGGGTGTGCGATGTATATTGCGGATTACTGTATATCAACCTTATCTTATCTAACCACTCTCACGTGAGTCCTCGTTATTATCTTCATCGTCGTTCACAATATCTAGCTCAATGGCATTCGCACAACCTCATCCTCGCCTCTCTGTTCTCTCCACTTCATCTCACTCATCAGTGGAGCATCTCTCTCCGACACCCAGCTCTGCACGCTTTTCCCTCCCAACTACTCAGGTTGCTAATCAAAAACTTCCTGTGCATAAACCCAATATATATGACAGAAACCTCAATAAAACACGCGGGGCCGAAGTCTCTGCTTCGGCTTTCTTTTTCCTCTTTTCTGAGATGGTACAATACACACAAAAGCGGGTCAATGGTATAAATGATTTGGAAAGGCGGTCAGTTTTGAAGTTTTGGGAGTAGGACACATTTTGACGTGGACACAGCCTCAACACCCTTGGCTATCGCGTTGGGACTCGCGTTTTGGAGCTTTTGATTTGGCGCACGGAGAGTTCTTCAAAAACACCCAAACGCGAGATCCGCTTACTTCCTGCTTTGATGTCAATTCATACACAAGTGTGGAAGTCGGTGTTTGGAAAACCAGCTGACGCAATTGAAAAGAGTGTGGAAAATGCGGATGAATGTGTGTAGATTGCAATTGCTTGACAATTTTACCAATAATACTAATCAACCTCCACAGACATGATTATTGATAACGATCCACTGGTTGAACGCCACATCTCAGTTCCCCGGGACATGAGTCAACTCAGTTGTTCATCATTTACTGCTGGTATCGTTGAGGCTGTTCTGGATGGCTTGGGATTTGTGCGTACCTTCAATTTACCAACATGGTTGGGCTGACACTAAATATAGCCGGCGAGAGTGACTGCTCATAATACACCGACGACTCAATTCCCTTCAAGAACAACAATTCTCATCAAGCTCGAGAAGTCTGTACTTGAACGTGAGGAACTGTCAAAATAAAGCCATGCAGTGATTGGGGTCCATATCATGTGTTTATTTGACTTGAATGAGAACATAAATTTGCATTAAACCACTTGCATCGATGGTAAACATCAACAGTATCAACATCACGCCTCCTCTCATAAATTCATCATGCGCATGGGCATCCGATTTGCAACAGTTAGAGGAGTTATATGATTGCCCTCATATAGGTGCTGTCACAACTCGCACAGCAACAAATGTTGGCTTTTTGGAGGATGAAACTCACGTAGTAAGTCCACTTGAAGAAGCTTGATGTCGCTCAGAGGCCAAATATATTTGGTTCTAGGTCGATTTCACAAGCAACACGTTCTCAAGCATCAACTCATATGGTTATTCCCCCCACCCTCTATCGACTTATCTATCTTGGATAGAAACAATTTTTACTTCTCCTGAACGGATACAATCCGAAAAGCCCTTCATTATCAGTATCACTACTTCTGACCCTCAAACCCTTCAATCTATGGTGCAATCAATCCAATCTTTACGGAATAGGATTGGGGACACAGGCGCCAAAAAGCTGTCAAGATTAGCTGTAGAATTAAACACCTCTTGCCCAAACATCCCGAATTCATCTCCGAGCGGATATTCTTTTCCTTCGCTTCAACCTCTACTTCGCGTGCTGGCTAGTGAGATAGGACAAGACCCTTCATTAACTGTCGGTCTCAAGCTTCCTCCTTTCACCTATAAAGAACAGTTCGAGGCAGTTTGCATAGGTCTAGAGTCACTGGACACATCTGTACTAAAGAAATCTCCGATCTCATTTATTACATGCACCAATACACTTGGAAACTCGTTATTGTTCTCAGAGCAAATGTTACCATCCTCCGTAGAAAGAAAGCATTTCGCCATTCCTACTGCATTAGGCGGTCTTGCAGGCGATCTGCTCCATCCGTTGGCCCTAGGAAATGTTCATACCTTCTCACAAATGTTATCCCTACAAAGTTCTCATGATGCTGGGCTTGGTCATATCAAAGTCATCGGAGTTGGAGGAGTGACATCTAAAGCAGCTTTGAAGAGGATGGAAAATGCTGGAGCCTCGGTAGTCGGTTGTGCAACTTTGTTTGGACGAGAGGGAGTTCAAGCCTTCGCAAAATTAAGAGATAACGACTGATTGATATCTGTGCAGACGAATTTTAGGCATGTAATTTCTCAGTGTCGTACGTTCTAAATGGCAAGTCGCATGTTCCTTGAGGAATATATATCCACTTGCAATATCTTAAGCAGGTTTCGATCTTGTTATCTCATTTTCTTTATGTTATTTCTACCGAAGGTCGTGGTTAGCCCGACAACAATCATCCCTTACACGGACAGGCCTTAGTCACTATCAATCAAGACCTCCACCTTCCCGTCTATTGGTCGCACCTTGACCCTACAAAAAGAAAAGATCAGATGTAAAGTATAATTTTGGTAAGTAGTGTATAAACTTTGTCAGATCATCAATGATGAAAGAGGGATTAGCATCCGAAGCGAGGATCACATCCTTCGGCGTTGAAGTGCAAACTGCGAGGGTGGCAGCACCTGCAGCACGACCTGACTTCAGTCCCGAGACTGCATCTTCCACGACCAGACCTAGATTGAAAATAACATATTAGGACAGTGTTAAAAGGTCAAGTGCACACTATACATTTTGACGGATCAACAGAGCAGCGCGCGGCACCAGCAATATATGGGGCGGGATGTGGTTTGCCATGCGTCACGTCGTTAGATGTGATTAACTCGAGTTCTGGAATAGGAACTCCTGCGCGCTCTAGGGCCTTTGGGGCATATTTATTAGATGCTTGATGGAATCAGCTCATGGAATTTCCCTTGGAGCATGAACAACTAACCAGAAGTTACTATTGTCCATTTCATCGACGGGTCTGATTTTAGCTGCCAGAGGGAGTTGTAGTGCGAGTCAGGATTCAGAGCGTGAATCTGAGGGTATCCTTACCTGTGAAGTCAAATCAATAGCGCCTGGCAATGCAACTGGGCCTCCCTCAATGACCTGGTCTTCGAAACGGTCTATCTCCATCTAATTAGGTTTTATTTAAGTCGAATAAAAGTTTGGTTAAAGACAACTGCCATTTACCAACAACTTGGCTTCATCCTGAATCCCACAATACTCCTTCAGTGTGTCGTACAATCGCCTGCCATGCGTTGCATGTGCGATTATAGTATAGTCTCCTAGATCGTAATCCTTACAAAAGACTTGCCATGCTTTGAGAACGCCAGGAGTAGAATCGATCAGAGTGCTATCGAGATAAGCTTGCCAAGTGGTTGAAAAGCTGACACGAAAGACACACCCATCCATATCAAAAAGAATCTAATCGATCGTTAGTATTACAGGCAATGAGGTTAAGAGTTGCACTTGCTGAATCGACGATAACCGTAGTAGGCATTGAAAGTATGTGTTTAGTATGATTGATGATGTAGTATTTCGTTGTACGTAGATATATATACTGTAGATCAAGATCTAGGATGCTTGTATTTATCACAATGAGTCGCAAAAGCATCAAATTGGTGGATGGCTACTAATTGGCAGGACACTTCAAATAATGGGCTACAAAAATGTGTACAACAAGCTCTGTGCACATCATGAAAAGACTGACTGATCGTATCAATCGTAATGTGCGCACCGTAAAGAACACACTTACACAAATCTGCAGCTATTTTATATCTATGAACGGCATTTACTTTGCTCCTTCGAGGGGAGGAGGGCCATCATCATCAGAATCATTGCCATCACCAGGGGTCTCATCCAAGTCAGGCATTCCGCCACCCGACCCCTCAGCGCCCATTTGGGCCATAAGCTAAAATTTCTGTCAGTAGTGAATTAACCCTTTCAAGCGCAAGTCATTACCTTTTCCATATCCATTCCACCCATTCCGCCCATTCCACCCATTCCACCCATTCCACCCATTCCACCCATTCCACCCATTCCGCCCATTCCACCCATTCCGCCCATCATATCATCTTCTTCAATTTCTGGGGCTTGACCATCTTGCTCGTCTTCATCTACCCATTTGCTAAAATCAGTTTTGACAAACGAATTTTTGACTTTGTCTTTGGTGAGCCTTGGCCAATACTCGGCTTTCTTGTCTTGTTTGTAGAGAACAAGATAAAATGAACGCGATGTGAGCTTTTTAGTTGATTTCTGTGACAGATTAGATAGATTAGATAAAATAGTGGCATCATATCATAAGATCAGACCTCTGGGTTAATATCTTCGTAGAAATTTAGCTCAAAAGCATATTCTCGCTCCTGTATTCCTTTAGAAGAACTGGATGTTGTATTAGTGATGATAAATGACTGAGGATAAAGACGCACTCTCCACCCGTGGCTTTGAATGAAATAGATGTAGCATTCAGGGTGTATTCAAGAGTGGACTCTTTGATATCTGGTAGATTGACTGTCATGTAAAGGATATTCTGGAGAAAGATGAGAGGATGACAGGAGTAGTAAAGAAAATATGAACCTTTGATTCATCTGATTGAGAGCTGCGCTGTGCCCATAGGATTTCTGGATGTTGAACCATTCTTGTTGTTGTGAAGTGTAAGAAGAAAAAGAGGATGAATAAAGATTTAAATGCGAGAGCGAGTGGAACACTCCAGAAAGTTACATAAATGGCAATGTCCCGGCAATCCGGACGGAAAGCGGGATGACATCTGTTTGCTGTGCTGCCTTGACTCGACCCTGGATTGCTTTGCTCTTCGATATTGATATGTGGTGCGTCGTCTTTTCTGTCGTCCTCGTTGCTCACAGCGTTCACAATGTCTCTAGGTGTACTCGTTGGTTTCTGCCTCTTCTTCTTCTCCCTCTGCCAACTGCCCCTCCATATTTTCTGGTTTTGTTTCTATTATCACTTACCATGCATGCAAAGCCATGGTGAGCCACTTCTGTTACTTTCGGATACCCGAACTCATTCAATACCAGCTTCTATTGTATCGTCTTGCTAACGACATTATTCATTTCATCATGTTACTGGCAGCCATTTCCTCTGGATACTCCACTGACTGCGTCATGGTCGGATAATGTTACAAATTTTGCGGAAGCGCTAAATTCTACACTTCCGTCCAACTACACCAGGCCTTTACCAACTGTCATGCGAACTGTCGACCGTTGTTGGTGCGACTTTTCTGCTGGTAGTTTTTTTGAGCCATTCAATGTTTCGCACTGGGAGTATGTCAGCATCCTACGGCTGAAGAACGAACTCGAGCGCCAACAGAAAATTGAAGAAGATGAAATGGTTTCCACCCAAAAAAAGGTCGCTCGGAATGAGACTGAAGGTCTTGAAGATATAGGACCTAATAGCTCCACGCCAAATACCGCAGTATTCAGCCGCAGGTATCCAATGATATCACGAATCCTGTCGCTTCTACGACCTCGCCATCTAAGGGCGTCCAAATTGTCGAACATGGATGTACCTAATACCGAATCCCTGCAGAGCTCAAATAAAACGATCCCGCAAAATTTGAACTCATCGTTACCTTTATCTTCCGAATCATTTCATGCTCTCCATTTGATTCGGACAGAGTATGATTTGCGACCTTATGGTTTTAGTATGATAATCGATTTCAATTGGACACGATAATTAATAATACCTAGTTTTGTTGGTTAATGTTGGCACCAGTAGGGTCGTATTCACGCTCAGAATGTTACAAATCTTTTTAGATAGCTCAGCAAGATTGAGGTGATGGGCTTGCACATCCACACAATTGTACAAATTTGTATGTTGCCGGTTCGTGAGAAAGTTTCACCAAACAGGGATTTTTAATACAATTTCAGTTGGAGAACATAAGTACCAAGTCTTCTTACAGTTCCTTGCAACTACTACAGCACGGGTACGAGACTCGGTTCACTCGAGGCAGACCTTATGTCAACGAGCCGCGAATCTGCAGCTCGGACCTCTGACGAGCGCAGACGCAATGTTCGGGCGGCTTTGGATCCTATCGTAGCGGAATCTCCGAGTTCTGGTATTTCGAGAAGACTGGATATCGTTCAGAGGGCTCTCCTCGCACCTCTTAGCCACAAAAAAGCGGACTCAACCCGCATTCTTTCAGACTGTATGTATCGGGTTTCAACTATCCCCCTTTCTCCTAGTTAATGTGCACCATTCATTGCACATTTCAATAGTGGCACCAGTTATAATGACTCCACGCATGATAAACTCTGCTTCAACCATGTCTTCACGTCCTCGCGCATCTATCGGTGGGCCAGGCATGTCCAGGCCTAGGATGGATTTTGCTTCATTGGGTCGCGCTCCACTGCGTCTTGGTGTTGGATCTCGAAGAATCACTTCGCGTGACCTTCAAATTGTAGAAGCAACAGAAGAGCTTCTGGAGGTTGAAGTTCCTGAACCTGAAGGTGTAGCATCGAACGTCAGTCTGTTGCGCGGGTTCAACGCAACTATTCCTAGTGCAGAGCAGGGAAAGTCCAGAAGAAGGCAAACGCGAAACGTAGAGACCCCAAGGCTCGGTTTGAAAGAGTATGGGTTGAACGCGCGAGGCATGCTCACTGACGTCGACGATCACGAGGTGCATAGTGTCGTCAGTGAAGATGATGTAGTCCTCGTTCCTAAGGCTGATATCGGGCAAACAATATCCAAGAAGAGAGGTCGTGAAAGTCTCAGCACAGCCAAATTACTAGGGAAGGACGAGTTAACTCGTCAGACCAAAGAGATTATACGAGATAAGGAAAATCTGCATGTGAAAAGGGTATGTCATGGTAATTCACATCAATAAGTCATCTCCTAACCCTCATTACAGAGTCTTATTAATAACGAAATTGCGGAGATTACAAACAAAATAGAGGCGCTAGATATTATCAGAGCAAGGCTAGAAAAGGATCTGTTGAAACTACAAGAGGATGAACTTGAATTAGATGATGAGCGTATGTCTATTCATCCTACAGGTTACTTGTTTATCAAGTGCTTTTATAGTCGCAGGAGTGAAAGAGAGGCTGAGCTTCGAGCTATCCTCTAGTAGACTGCAAAACGACGCCAGTGCACAACAGATGCGCCTACCTCCAAGTACCCGTAGAAGAAAAGGTGCTTTACCCTTCCATTATCACCTGCCTAGTTGTTGATAAAGTGCTCCAGGCCCTGCTTTCTTACCCTCTGAGCATGACGAGTTACCACCAGGAGTAGCCTTTATGGTTAGTATTTATCGTTGTATACATCCTGATATACACTCAGTACATTGCAACAGTCGCTTGACAGTCATACGACACCAATAACTGCCCTAGACTTTTCAGAGCCCTATGGAACGTTAGTTAGCGCCTCTCAGGAAGATGCTCAGCCGCGTGTATGGGATCTCTTCTCAGGCACTGAAATCGGACGGCTTCGTGGTCACAACGGAACAGTGAAATGCCTACAAGTTGAGGATCATGTGTGTTTGACGGGGGGTGAGGATGGCAACATAAGATTATGGGACCTGCGAAGGATTGACGACGATGATGGCTGGGGTGAGGGAGAATTGGTCAGTTTAAGTGAGGCTATTGAGGAAGGTGAAGAAGGCGAGAACACCAGCAGAAGAACCGACATCAATGGCATTAGAAATGGTAATGACACTGACAACAACCAACATGATGATCCTTGTTCAAGGATTCTGGAGGGACATACGAAGGCAGTCACTGCCTTATATTTCGAAGATGAATGTCTAGTATGATCTAACTCTATCTCACTAGTTCAGATGTAACCTCTATTCTAAAGGTCACAGGTGCATCAGATAAAACTTTGAGGCAATGGGATCTGACGACAGGGCAATGTGTCATGACGATGGACATCCTTTGGGCCATATCTCATCCTGAAACTGTCGCTCCCCTCGGTACAATATCTGCCAACATATTCCCTTCATCTGGATCTTTTGCTGTTCCAATGCCTCCTTATGCTGACGGAGCCCGTGAAATGTACGAGGATTTCATTGGAGGGGTTCAGTTCTGGGGTTATGGCTTGGTTAGCGGAAGCGGGGATGGGGCTGTTAGGATGTGGGACAGTAAGTAGTTCCCTCTTTTGCTCACCATACGAATATTAAACGGGGGAATAGTGCGCACTGGTCAAGCGCATAGAACTCTAATGGGGCATACTGCTCCAATCACCTGCTTGCAGTTTGACGAAATTCACATCGCTAGCGGAAGCCTTGACAAGACACTTAGAGTGCGTCTTTCCACTTCGTAACGCTATATGCAATTCTGATATTTTCCCAAGATCTGGGACCTACGCACCGGGGGTATTCTCGAAACTTTAAAATATGATTATGCTGTTACCAGCCTACAATTTGATTCGAGAAAAGTGATTTCTGCCGCTGGTGAAAACGGAGTAAAGGTATGGATTATCGGCTGTGTGATCTAGAGATGTAATTCATGCATTATTTATAGATCTATAATAGAATCAGCATGCAACATTCGTCTCTCTCAACGAACGGACACATAAGGCCTGTTGAGAGAATCCGTTATATGGATCGTTACCTAGTTAGCGGTGGCCGTGATTCTACGGTAAAAATATGGTCTCTCTAATCGATTATTTTGGTGATTGTCACTACTTTGTGCATTGTTTTCTCTCATTGGTATATAAGTATTTGGCGAGAATAGCATATTAACGTTTGCAACTCACCACAATAGTTTTCTTCTATGATAAACTTGCAACCCTCATACATACACAAGCCAATTCTAGTGTACCTGCATCTATCCAAAGAGTTTCGGTACTTCCCAAATACATGCTGTACTCAGAGTTGTCAGTCATATGATTGATTCAAAAATAATTAGCTGAAAGAATTTTCACGTGACACGTTGAAACGCGTTCGTGATCGCGTTCAGGACTTTCAGCAAAAGTTATTCAGCAGATGCCTACTCTGCAGGTGTCAGCGAGTTGCGACGAACTTGTCCCTGATAGCGAGGAAGACCGCAGGCAGTACGTACAAAATCATTTTCCGCTATCACTGACTGAGGTTGCGTTAGAAAGTTAAAAGCTTCCGAAAGCCATCCTTCGACCATGACAGAGGTTATAGAGATATCATCAGATTCGGACGAGTGGGACCTCCGTGCTTGCTTTCTGCACTATCTTAAACTAAAATGAAAACGCAGAGAAACTTTTTTTCTCAACAAAGCAAAGGTTTCCATAAAGACATCGTTTAATTCATCACCACAAACTCCGTTAGTTTCGTCTCTCTTGATCTATGATATTTATTGACGGTGACTATTAGGACTCGTAGGGGTTATCGCTCGCGAAAGGTAGTGGAAAGTCCGATCTCAGACCATTCAGAAACCGATGTCAGAGAAGATTCAGATTCCTCATGTGAAGTCATTATTGTCAAATCAATACTTTTACCTTCTACTAGCACAAACCAAGACTCATCAGAAGGCGAGCGCTGGATGAAGCAAGATCAAGATGACGGAGCTATCCTAGTTCTGTGGGTGTTCAGTTGTTCTGTGGTCACTTGAATCATCATTAATTTATCAAGCGCAGTGACGAGCCCAAAAGTGCGCGTAAACCTCTACACGCCGATCCCAAACGAAAAAATGCAACTGCCGAACCTCGAACACCGCGAGCTAATCAGCAGAGTCTTAGTACATTGCTGCCAATAGATGGAGGAGCCACGAACCCCATGCTGGAGAAGATCAAAGAAACAAATACCCCATCAACTATCGCTCAAAAAGGAAATCAGACACCCCGATCAAAAGCAAAAGTTCAAGTGGCAGCAGAACGTGAAAGACGTGAAAGATACGCACAACTTTTATTCAAGACTCTAAATGAAAACGTCTTTGACAACGCATTGTCACCAAATACTAAGCTTAATTGGAATAAGCGATTATTAACGACAGCGGGAAGAGCAAAATGGCATCGGTGGGTATCATCAGTCGTTTGCGATCGTTGTCACTCATTTGCAAATAGCTCCAGAGATGGTTCCGAGACAACTGAGATCGAGTTGGCCGAGAAAATACTGGATAGTGATGGTGAGATAGTTTTTTGCCGAACTATTTGTTTCTTATGCTCAAGTTCAGAACGGATTCGAAATACTTTATCTCATGAAATGTGTCATTTGGCAACTTGGATTATTGACAAGAACGTAAAAGAGAATCATGGAAGGCTCTTCAAAGCATGGTATGTATGTAATACCCCATGATATCACTATACCTCATTACTTTTGGCTTAGGGCTGCTAAGGTCATGGAAAAATATCCTGAAACTACGATATCGGTGAGATTCCTATCTTTGGGTAGGTGTTTTGACATTGATGGTATGCAATAAATCAGACGAAACATAATTATGAAATTTTCCATCCATTTCAATGGGGTATGTCCTTTTGGAATTAAATTTACGGAAATATCTCACATTCATCCCACAGTATGCGAAAAATGTTCCAAGACGTGAGCTCCTATTTTCTCCTTCTCAAAAGTTGAATCATGGTCTAGTCAGATATGGTCGGTTTAGTAAGTCGATTCGACCAGATGAGTGCTGTGTGTAATAAACCTTGAGTATGCGATATTTACTAACCATGATCTTAGTATGTGGAGCATGCAAAGAGGGTAGATTGGTGCCCCTCTTTGGTCAGAAGTCGAAAACTCCCGATATTGCGGCCAAAGGTCGGGTGGCAGCAACGAAACCACGCGGTAAATCTTACCATCTATTATTTCCTGCATACCAACTTACCTTCAATTATTTTGAGACTCTCCACATACTCTCAATCCTCGTCTTCCAGACAAACAGGTAGCGAAGGACGTGGAAGATGATGACATCGAATCGTTGACAGAGCTGTTGAAATCATTTACTACCAATAATAGATAAATAGACAGTTGTTCTACAGTAATGGTCTGAGTTTTAACTCTAAACCGTAATCTGTACAGATTACATAATGTCAATCCTCCAAATTCACAATCAACGAGTGAATTATTTGACAATAAAGCTCATTACCGTATTGCGTGTCTTCGACCACTTTATACAATTTCTTAAAAATGACACACGACGCTGTTTGGTTCTCGCGCCCAAGAAAATTTGGAAAAGGAAGTCGTCAATGGTATGGTTTCTGTCCTTGCTTTGCTGGGCTTGGTTTCTGATTGTATGTATAATCGTATAGCCGTCTTTGTGCTCACCAGGCTGGGCTCATCCGCAAATACGGGCTTGATCTTTGCCGTCAATGTTTCCGTGAAAAATCGGCTGCGATTGGTTTTGTGAAGGTCCGTTTTCAATACATTATACTTGAAGCATTGATATATCTGGTCATAATAGAACCGGTGAAATAGGGTTTATTGTGTTCTACCTCACGCAGTTCTCCGCCACAGATATTCAATGTAGAGGGAAGAAAGGGAGATGTATTCCTTCATGTCTATGCATAATAAATTAGGATGTGATACTCCGAGCCAACAACAATATTTGTTCCAGCAAAGTCATTCAGCCCCAATAATATCAGCTCAACTCAATAAAACACAAATGTGATTTCTATTCGACGACTTTATACACATTGGATGAATGACTACAGACAAATAGTGCTGCGACGAGAATACTATAAGACAGACAACCGAGTGGGAGCCAAATGAAAATAGCCTGTACAATGGGGGAGGAGAATAAGAAGTGTGGAAGTCAATGGAAAGCATGAAAACAAATGGTGTGAATATGCCGGTTGCAAGATACAATGCGGGTGTAATACGATAATTTCAGAACTTGGAATGGGCATGGGGCAAAGACAACAGAAGATATAAGGATTCAAAAAGGCAGATAAAGTAGTGTAGATTTTGGTGGTATCAAGGGCACAGAGTATGCGCCATGAAGTCGAATAAGCAATTAAAATGAATACTAAGTCCAGTTTTCAAGTCCAGTGTGTCATTGTCAGCAGTCGCTCTACATTCCATAGCCGAATGCTGAGCGTTGGTACGGATCATTGAGCGAAGCCCCAAGCGTAGCTCCTCCGAAAGGTCCAACATTAGAAAACGAGGTAGTCGCGAAAGTGCTACTGAGGTTATGGGATGGCGGAAGACCTTGATTATGACTGGAATTGCCTTGCAGAACATAACCATCAATAGACTGAGGCTGTAGGGTGTGCAACTGAGCGGGAAGATGAGCTTGTCCAAAGGTACCGTGATTTTGGGGTATTGAATATAGACCATTAGAGGTGCCATAAACATCTGTCAAAGGATTGGATTGGATGCCCTGAGCAAGATGACGTCCAGCAGAAGCATTCAGCCCCTGACCACTAAGAGGCATACCAGCAAGAGCTTGTTGGTTGTGATAACCGCCAAAATGGTCCATGTGTTCACGTTGTAACTTGTTCTGGATTCGCTTGCCGTATGGGGTGTTACGAATCAAGGGTAATACGGGACGAATACCTTCGACCAATAGCGCTCTTTGTGCTGGCTCCGCATAGTCCAAAGCGGTCTGTGGAATACAATGAAATACAGAAAATATCAAACATACACCCGAACATACCTGGACACAATAGTTTCCATAAGAGTCTCGTAGAAGTTTTTCGAGGCGAGTACGATTCAGAAGTTCTTCGATAAGCATTTTACGAGTGCTGTGCTCAGCAACTCGAACACACTGGAAATATATGATTAAGCTATGAACCGATAGGAAAAAAAAGAGTCAGATGATGTTTACCTTTTCAATAACATTGGAGCTGAATTTCTGGACTGATAAGGCACAGACATTACCAGCGAACTGTCGTATGACCGCATCACTAAAGCGATTATCGTTCAAATCAAGGATGTATTGAACAACCTTCATGGATATGATGAACAGATTGTTTTGGAATGTAAATGACAACTTACATAGTTGCCATATGGATCTTGCACAAGAGTAAGAGCATTATAGGTGATTTCATTTACCAATTGTATACGTTGGTGATCAGAAGCATGGTCAATACACCTCTGCAAAACGCAACAACCATGACGGTGAGTAGCAACCTCCACGCAGTTTGCAGCAACTGCATTATAAATGAACTGTACACTCTTTAGCATAATGGAGAATACAATACAAATAGGCACATACTTGATTGTCTTCTGGCGCCAGTTTGTTCAGACACTTTTGAATAACATGGTTGCCGTTCAAATCTTTAATCAGCACTACCACATGAAGGCTTAGTGCCAGTATAATTGAGTGAATCTGAGTATTGTATCTGAGATCAGTCTGCTTGTTGCGCCCGTAAGTGTGATAGATGAACGAAAACCTGAAATATACTTGCCTGTCTGCGAGTGGACAAGAAATCAATCATCTTTTGAACAGCCCTTGTTCCGTGCATATTCAACGAGATGTTCACAAGATCTTGGGCAACGGATTCACAAATAACGTTTCGTTGTTCATCTGTTGAATATTCCAGTAACTTCTGACATAAGTAATTACCAAAAGGATCTTGTGTGAATAGTTAATAGGAGCTGAAGTAACCGATAGATTGACACCATACCAGTCATTAGATCGGCGAAGTGACCAAATGTTTCACGGAAAATCATATCACGATGTTCGGGGAGTCCCTCCTCGAGCTTTTTTTGTAGGTAACGGCATCCATGCTGATCTTTGCAAAGGGCTGGAATTTCGCCTTGAAGATCCTCCAGCCTAGTACCAGCAAATCTGTTGACTGACAAATATAATGAGTACTTTGTGATAAAGTTTTAGAATAAATATAAGGAATACTAACATTCACGGTCCATATCACCTCGTTTGTGCTTTGGCCCATGCAAACCATTCATTTTACTATCAACAGCACCGGAATTTGTCCGACCAGGTAAACCGACACCATAACGAGAGTTCGCATGGTGATATAATGCTGCAGAACCACTTGTATTGTTCGTAGTTGCAGAGTTCCCATTCGATCCGGTGACACGATTTCCTTGTTCAAATCCGTAGGTATTGAAATGACCATTGTCAGAGTTATTATTAATATTATAGACTGATTCTACACCAAACTGGGAAGATGGTCAGTTCAAGCCATAAGCTCAAGCATTCGACTTACATCATCGCGGTTGGACGAGTGTATAGATGTAAATGTAAGGGAACCATTTTCATAAGGACTTGAGGAGATCCGAGACAAAGAAGCTTGAAGATCAGTAGCATTTCCCCCGTTGTCACCTATGTGGTGAGAAATAGGTGTTGCTATGCGACCATTTATTACATCCTGTGTTAGAGGCGTCCCGGGCGTCTTCAAGAGATGCGCGGGACCCCCGGGCATGCCAAGAGGAGTAGTAGGGACAGAACGGGTAGTGACCGAAAGACCATCCAATAAGCTATGTGGCGAGCCTCTTCGAGAAGACGGACCTTGCGTATGAGGGTGACCGGAACCTTGTGATTGTTGGTGTAAAAGGGGAGTTGCAGATGCAGAAATGGAGCTCATGATTTTACCGGTCAGGTCATCCGATGGAGTGGACAGGGTCAAATTCGGGTTCGTCACTGTGCGACGGTCTGACCTAGAACCTAAACTATCCGGCCCACGAGGAGCTCCTGTGAACTGAGGCCATTCAGAGGGCTTATCACGAGACTCGAGTGCAAAATGTGTTCGTGGAGAAGTCTGCGATATGTGCGCAAGATCCAATGCTGCAGAAGATGTCGAAATCTACGAGTAATATTAAATCACTGAATGGTATATCGAATTATTACTCACTTTATTGGAATAACCAGAGTGAAACTTGTCATCATCTGAGGTAGGTAAATTGCGCATCGCGTCTTTGACTGTGGTTAGCTCCCGTTGTTATTTGAGAGGGTGAACTCACTATGCATTTCTTGATCCAATTGCTCATCTAACAACATCCCCGCATTGTAAGTTCTCGCATATCGAGCACCATCGTCATCGCCATAATGAAGGTTTCCTCTCAACAAAATGGAGGCAGACACCGGAACTGAAACAGGAGAGGCGCGTGTTGAGCGGTCTCCAGTAAGCGACAACCCTTGAATTTGATTAGAAAGTTCATCGTCATGACTGCTTGCGGAAGTACGACGACTGGAAGGCATGCTTCTTGCACCAGCTGATCTAGAAAATGAGTGACCATTTGTGCCCGGACCAGTCGTGATATCAGGGGAAAGGTTGACATTTGGAGCATAGGTAACAGACTTCCTCTTGTCTGCAACTGTTCCCACTGCTTTCGACAAAGACTCGGCGTCGACAGACGGTTGCGGACGTGTCATCCTCCCTCCTCCATATACC
The DNA here is from genome assembly GCA_009739215.1 of Floccularia luteovirens. Classification (NCBI taxonomy): domain Eukaryota; kingdom Fungi; phylum Basidiomycota; class Agaricomycetes; order Agaricales; family Squamanitaceae; genus Floccularia; species Floccularia luteovirens. Next base: position 1,724,650 of record VSJF01000001.1, read on the forward strand.
TCTCCATTAAGTAGGGCATTCACTCGAGGCGGAGTTGTTGGTGCAGAAACCGCCAGATGCTGTAAGTTATTGTTACCAGAAGGCATATTAGGATCATATGGAATGCTAAGCAGTTCCTTCGCCTGTTGCTGCTCTAATGCGCGCATTTGATCCTCAAACATTTTACGTTGTAAAATGCGCTGGCGTTCATGCTCTAAACGCTTGAGTTCGACGCGCTGAATGAGTACTTATAAGACAAATTTCATGAAAATACCTCTTGAAAAAACTTACAGCTGACATATCTGGCATGTTACTCCCCAACCTCGCAGCCTATGATAAAATTTACCATTTAGAGTAGAAAAACGGAATGGTGCAGAACATACAGAGTCGGCAAGATCCAGAAAAGCAGGTGGACTTTGCTTCCGCCCCTCAGAGGAGGATTGACTATCAATACTTGGTATAGTAGTTTCCAAAGAGTTACTCATGGGGCTAGTGAGAAAAATACGCCGAAGAAATTTTGATTGAGAGTGAACGACAGAAAATAAGTGATGGAAGAGCTGAAAATATAGAACGAGATGGTTGGAGCAGACGAAGGATCCTAAAGAGTGGAAAGCGGAATAATGAGCGCCCAAGATGCAAAAGCACCATCAAAGACTTACCTGTAAGCCGACTTTTGAGCCCTTTCTACAGGACTATTGATACAACACTGTGGGCTAAAAACAAAGTGAGCTGGCGAGGGATGGTATTAAAGTAGAGGTAGCTCGCCCTTTTAAGAACCAAGTAGTTGACTGAAGTAGTAGAAAAATGGATAAGAGAGATCAGCCTTGTTGAAATAGTAGTCAAGTTTGCTGAGCACGCACGCTACGTTTTGGTCCCTGAACCCAAATTGTCGGCACTGGCCACCAAATTTTCAACTCCGGCCCCTGGCTGCCTTCGACCCTTGAAAACTTTTTCTGCACTTCAATGTTTTGCCCGTTTGTTAACCGACAAAAATTACAATTTTTTACGTGAACTGAATTCACACACCAAGTTATGCTGGTTAGTCTTAGACGAGTTGCTTTCTTATAAAGCCTCACCTTATTCTTGCCAGGTTCGATTTTAACTTTCCCGAGGCTAAAATGGCGTGTCACATCACAATTTGAAAATATTCATCAAAACTGTACAATGTTCTCTTGAGGTCGACTTTGAACCTGACCATTATTTTATGTTCTTTCAAAAGCTTTATTTTACCGCTGTAAAACTTATCTGTGGTTCCCCTTGGCAACGCAGAATCATCTGTAAACGTAATTTTGAGACCCAGAAAAGTAATGAATCGCATGGAGTGATCATCAAACCATCAGGGTCTTGCAATTGATATGTCCCTGAAGAAAGGTTGGCTAGCACGGGCCAGCATCAGATACATATCAAATAAAAGTGCCCACTTTTTTTAGCAGAGAAGCAAAGCAAATACGACAGCTTCTTTCTATTAGATCCAATGGTTTGGCTGTTACGGACTTCGCAAGTGCAGTACATAAACACTCGAAAGGGATATCTTCCCTAAAATGATCCTTAACCTTATGTATCCGTCTTCACGTGTCTCAGCAAGTTGGCAGTATCAAGTAAGTCCAGTAACCTCGAGCTCAATAACATAGAATATAACTTGGTATAGTTTGTATAGACCCTCTATCACCAAATTAACTAGTTGTATTTTCCGCAGTTAGGGACTTGTCGTCATCAGCACGAATTGTCCGTCGATCATCATTATCACTTGCACTACTTTCGTTTGGAAATATTTCAGGTCGCACCGTATCCTCCACCTCATTCGTACCATCATATCTCTTCAACGGATTCCTATCAGAAGCCCGAGTCGCAGACGGATAATGAGAACGTAAAAATTCAGTGAAAGGGGCAAGGTCAAGAAACGGTCGCGCTTTCTTTGATTCATCTATTGTTGTGGTTGGTGTAGTCGCTCCACTAGCGGGTAGCTCTGTGTTCGTAGACGCCCTAGGCGTACTGATATAGGATCCAATCGGAGAACTCTCGCGAGATTGTGTTTCCGGGTCCAAAAGGGATGAGATCGGAAAAATAGGAGAATCCAGATTCCTGATCTATATAAATACAACGAACCACCACAAATCACTAGACTCACTTGATGGTGACAGCTTCTCCGTGACTCAGAGTAAGAAGAAGATTTTTCAGGTTGGGTAGAGTATGTCGCATATCCAGGGCACGTAGGTTACGTTCAACCATAAACTTCAAAATGGTAAATAAATGGGAAACATAACTGGAGAGATACAAACCAGCTCGATGTCCTTGTTCAAGAGGAAAACACCATATTCAAATCGGTAGGTATCAACCCCTTTAGAAAATAGCGGGAACCTGAACTTCGATAAATTGAAACGTCGCGTTTAGAATTTGATTTTGTGCGTACATTCGTGGACCAATCATAGCAGAAATATTATCCCTTATTAAACTCCGGCTGCCAATGCAAGTAATGGGGTAGACCAAACTCTTCCCAAGATAAGCAGATAATAGATGTAGTAACTGTGCGGCATAACCTAGAGCGGTGGCCACTGATTCGTCGCTCACGTTTTTGTGCGCAGGAAGTGTAAGAGGGGGTGCTGGGTCCGTCGGTGCAAGTGGAATTGGCAAGGGTATATCAAGAATTGTAAATAGAAGGTCTGGAGGCGAGTAAAGTTCGATTGGAAATATGTTAGAAAGCGTATAGAGTAATGAGATACGCCTTGAATTAACGCGAGCTTGTAATGACAGTAGCTGGTTCCTGATACACTTTGAGTGAAAAAACTTATGAGATAGACGGAAATCATACTTTTCTATAGAAGTCTGTCGGTCTATGTCTGCACGAAGGACATGCGTCCTTTGGTCATCCTGCTTCGCAATACTGAGCATTTGTCTTCGTTCTTGAAGAAGTTGCGATCGTTGTTCTATCTCATGTTTCACTATTCATTTTTATGAGGTTGCTGAAAGTGTTCGAGTCCTGGAAAACCTACCCCTCAGTGAGACCGTTTCTATATGATGCTGTTCCAGTGAAATATCTTCAATTCGACTTTGACATTCTGATATCTGATGTTGCTGAAGTCGAGATTTAGCCTTGAAGTGCAGGGAATCGCCTCTCTACTTACAAGCTCAAACAAGTTATCTTTTCGTAAGGCATCCTCAATCTTCCCAGAAATCTCAGAAAGCGACGATTCGTTGTCAACTATATATGACTGTAGTGTCACGACCCTGCAGAATCATTCAATGAGTAAATTTAACAAAGAAAACTTGGCACCGACTTCAACAGATCTTTCCAGTCAGCAGTCTTTTTTACAATACCAGAGGTATTATCCTTGCGTTTTGGGGGTTGTTCTTGGAGTATCTCAGGAACATGACCTTGAGCTGGTTCAAAACTGGGTACATAATGCTCTTCAGTATGCCTTGTTCTCCTTAAATCTGACTCTGGATCTGATGCATATCCTAGAGATGGTGTAGAGGACCGAGAAGCAGATGATTGGGCTGGAGGAATATAGAAGGTTTGGTCCGGGGGTGACATTGTGATGAGTAGGGTATTAGAAGGAAGTAGAGAAGGATGCAAGGCAAGCTTTATGTGCAGTAAAAAAACATAGTTAGTAACGAATCAATATACCACGAAGAAAAATTTACATGTTCCGGTAATGGCACCAATTCATTCAAGTCAATCAACCACTCGTCGATGACCTTCCACATGGAATCGTCATTGTCAAACATGGTACCATTCTCTTTCCATCTTCTTTTCATACTAGATGTACTACCGTCATCCAGTCGTTCATCTTCTAATTTGCCCCAAATTTCAACTTTCAATATTTGTACGCTTGTATCAAACCAATCTGGGAGACTGGACTTGGAAATATTGTCGAACAGAAAAACAGGATTGGTCGAGGGTCTGTGCTTATGTGACAAGTACTTTGTCTCAGGAGTGCAGGGCTTGGGTGGTGTGGTCATTATTGGGCGAGAATTGGTAGCTCCTTTTGAACGAAAATTGATCTTTGAACGAGCCTTCGATGGTACTTGTTCGGGACATGGGGTATGCATTTCACGTCGGGGTGTTATGTTGGAAGAATCAAAATACGAGTTAGATATGCTCAGTGATTTCGATGGTTTATGCAAGGAAAACGATTCTGTAGAGACGGTAGCTTTCTGATGACCTGGCTGTGCCGGAATAGTAACTGCTACGAAAGTTTCTACTAATCGTGATCCTAATATCTTCTCGAGACCAGTTTGTGTATTGTCTTGAGGTAAGGGAAGAGACGGTATCCTTGTGGGTTGGGAAGATTCCAGAAGAGAAGCGGAAAGAGACGTTCCTGTAAAAAACTTGTTATTTGGGGTCAACAGCTCTGACCAGGTAATAGCAGACCAGCATGCAGAGACCTTGGGGGTAATGCCGCTTGACCTATAGTGCCTGGTCCTGCTATGCTTCCTATTGACATCTGTGCACGCGAACCAGATTTTTTCCTGCCCCTGGGTTCATTTCCTAAGGATAACGACCCTCCTTCGTCATGAAATCGGTCATCCCACTTTTGACCAGAACGACTAGATGATGAAGTAGAAGAAACCTTGCGGACTCTCTTTTTTGAGAGAAGAGCACTTAGATCATCCGTCAATTGGCCAGCACTCGAAAATTGCGGCTGTTGTGCAGGTTGGGATAAAGCTGAGGTAAACGCATCACGGATTGGAAACGGTGTCAGGTTGCGGACTTGAATGACTTTGATATGCCTAGCGCGCCTCTGCAGAAAAAGTGATTGTGTCCACAAGCTTATACAGTAATAATATAATAAGTACCTGTATAATTCCATGTTCTGCTGATTCTGGTTTCATAGGCATGGTTGTATTGGTCATAGGTGTACATGTGGTACAAGGTGTCTTCGAGAGTGTGAGTGAAATAGCATTAAGAACTAGTCGTACATGACAAGTGCAAGACTCACCACATGTATACCCTTCCAATATGTACTACTGCTGTAGTATATTTGGAGAAAGAGGTGTGGAGATGAGTATGTTTACACTCATGTAATTCGAGACTTGTTTGTTCTATGCAGGTCACGTTCAGGACATATATCGAGCAATTGAAATTGTTTGACTGGTATATTACTCTGCTAATGGATGTCGATTCCACGTCCTTGTTGCACGATTCATCTACAAGTTTATCCACTTCACAAGCTGAACAAGACAAAGCAGCAAAAGATGCTAAAGCAATGCCACCTCCCCCAACTGTTATTTCATCCAATAATATACTGGAGCCAGAATTGAAATATATGACCTATTGTTTCAAAGTAAGCCTACGAGAACCCTGATAATTTTTCTCTACTTGTCTCATCTCCGCAGAATGCAGTAGTGAAGATGGGGCAAATCTACAGCTTTTATGCTGACACCAACAAGCTGTATGTACTGTTTAACTCTCCATATTTATCCATCCTGATCCATGTTGAACAATAGTGGGATATCTAAGTACGCGCCAAACCCCCCAAAATCACTTATTGCATCTCTAGGACACGAAATAGAGAAGTATGATCAACTCTGCGACTCTATGGAATCGCATCTTGTAATTGGTTTTAGTAAATCCATATTTTGCGTTTCTCATATTTTCCCCTACAGCTTCATGCAATAGCAACGCTCAAACGCGATTTGAGACAGGAAGAGGGTCGTGCCAAAGAAACTGAAACTACCAAGATCCAAGTAGATTCCCGGTCTCCTACAGCTAGCCAAAGCGATTTCCCTACGTCCACCCTTGGAACGACGGATGATGCAAAGCCTGCAACCTCTGTGACCAACGTAGCCTCTCTACCAGGTCGGCGACCTTCCGCGATATCAATTTCATCTCTCCATAGACCTGCTTTCCCTTTGAAATTGGATCTCTCTTCATCTTCATTGCGTTTCAACCCCGATGAAGCATCTATATATTCTAATGGACTCGCATCCCCCGTTACTTTGGCACCCAAATCCGCCCGGCCTATGGGTCCGAATGAGTTTCCTCCAGATTTGATAGCTGCCTTTGCATCTGCATCTGCTTCAGTAGACACAAATCAACCCATTGATATTGACCTAACAATCCCAGAAGGTGGGGTAGGAACTCAGTCTGACGTGCGTGTCATGGAGGATTCTGTCGGGGACAGCTCAGACAAGCCTATTGAGCTCGATCTGGACGCTATGGATATGGATATTGACATATCCAGAATGACGGACTTGTTTGGAGACCACCATGAAGACGGTACAAACGCATTGAATTCTACTGTGGAGAGTTTGTATTCACCAAGGAATGGAGGTCCTGATGATTTAAAATCTGCTGGGGATGATAATATTGCTGAGAAATCGCTGAAGAACTCGGAATTGTACAGCACTTTTGGTGTTCCTGATGTTGCCAGTGAAATCTTTGATGGTATGGAGTCAGGAAATTCTTCGACTGCGTTGCCAAAATCACCTGGCCTTGGAGAAGGGCCTAACATTGTCTCTTCCTCAGTATCTCTTCTGGAGGGCTTCTCCCCACAACAGATCAACCTTAACAATTCTACCAATCCCGTCAACATTGACCTCACCAGCCACGACACATCATTTGACCTGGACACCCTCGATCTTTCTCCCTTCAGTCCCGGATTCTTTACCACCACTCAAGATTCCGAAATGAACTTCACAATGGATATGAATGGTTTTCTGGAGATGGGTGACGTAGCAGATGGAAAAAGAACAGGGGAACAGGATCAAGGAGTCATTTAGTTCAGCTGTTTTGACAACCATGAATGCTTCGATTTATAGTGCTGTTACAAAACTAGAGAAACCGCGAGATAGTACTCGAAGTCGTATATGTATTAGTAAAATCTCAAACAGTCAAATTTATGTAGTCTAAGCAATAACACCCTTTCAGAATTGGTTTCTGAATTTGTACCTTACTGTGTAAACGATATTGATATTTTCCTGTAAAAGTATGTCTGGAGATATAAATATCAATCTGATTGAGTTGTAAATGGGGTACATCGCGCATGTCGCGACTGATAAACTACTAGAACGGCAGCGTGGTTTAATCAACTCTTTTTATTTGCTTGTAAACTACGAATGAACCTTCTTTCGTTCAGCATCCCACCGTGCTCTCATAAGTTGAAATCCTTCAGATTTCGAGCGTACTGACATTGCAGATGCCATTTGCAGTTGCGCTGCTTGTAAGTGTGGCGGGAGAAGTGAGTCACTGCGGATTACCTAGTAAAATAGAGAGGGATTGAATTCAGTCATGATGCAACTGAAGGGTCAGGTTCCACATACAGATCCAATAGCAAGGAAAAAAGAGAAAGTAGCGGCGCTGCTTAACATATACTGTGAAAGTGTCGCCAAAGCGCCTCGTGGTCCAGCTCCTCCTCTAATAAAAGAGGTTAGAGGTAGCGCAAGTTGGAACCCGCTGCTGAAAGACTGACCTTATTATGCTCCAAGAACCAAAGATGAACCCTATTGTCAGGCCAACACCTCCGCCCATCATAGCACCCATTCTAAAGAATTGTCATGAAAAGTCGCGTGTATACATTGATAGGGACATACTTCACTATTTATTGCCAACATGTGAGATATTGAAACACTTCCAACGATGTTATTGGAGACACTTACACTTCTGCCATACTGAGGGACCCTCAGACCTTCTTTGAGGTATAGCTGCCATTTCCCTTGAATGCTGTAGGATTTATGATTTATTAACTGCACAACAGATATCTGAAGAAAAGTTCAAACCCCAAGTTTTAAAATTGAGACAGGAAGTTGGCTAGAGAGAAGTTGCAAACATCTGTAAACATATTTTATTTCTGTACTCCGGGTACTACTTACATACGAGCTGTCTTGTTGTATATATTCCCATTATTAGCTATGCCATCCTTCCCTTTGGCTCAACAAGCACAGATAAGTATGTTATTCATTACTACCTGACTTGCAAATAGAATCAAACGAGCCTCATACCAGTTCGGGCAAATCAACGCGATATTTTCCACTTATCTTCCCTGAAAGATCAAGCAGAGGGTGTATTGCGGTCTTGGTTTGGTTAGTTTCCTCAATATATTCGAACATTCAATATGAACATGACTCTTTCAAGGGACGCGTTGGCTCTCTAGATGGGATAAGGAAGTGGATCTATTAGTGAAATTAGGATATTTTGGAGTCACAACTGGACGAGGTACTTTACCCCACTCATTTCGATGAAATGCATAGTTTCATCTTCATTCAGCAACTCAAACTTTGGGAGAAGAATATACCGATATTTGGCAGCATTCTGGCTCTCAACAGATAACCCCTCCTCATCAAATCCGCGTTGCCTTAGTTATTCTTAGTTGCTTGCCCAACTATGTTATTGCAAAGTGGAGTCATAGCACCATTCTGATTGACAAATATCCCTCCCTTGCAAAATGGCTAAAAAGAATTCAAACTGGTCTGGAGGTAGCAACCGAGATTAACCTTGGCGTTTTTTATGTTCGAGGTGTATACTATGATTTAATCAAGAGAGTTTTGGGTGTCGAATATGTACGTCGATATAATTACTTAGTTCATTGTAAAGTGGTCGCTCATAACCTGTTTATAGCTGTCATCTCTGCCAGAAAATCCTCATACGCGGCCACCTTCTTACTCCCTCCTTGGGATATTAATTCTTATCAAACTCCTGTATCGTCTTCGGAGTTCCCTTCGAAATAATCTGTCTGTCCCTCGTGATACAGTAAAGGGTAAAATGCCCCAGGTTTCTGGTTTTTCTGGGCTATATATCGATGATGAGTCGATATCCACATTGGTAACTTCAGATATGGAGGTGAACGCGATGAAGTCTGCAGAACAAGACGAGAGGACTGCTTTAGATGTGACTATGATACCAAGTAGTTTGAGAACATCTCGAAGCTGCACGCTCTGTCTCGAGGAAAGAACAGACAGTTGTACTACGGAATGTGGTCATCTCTTCTGCTGGAACTGTATTGTAGGATGGGGAAGAGAGAAGGTGTGTATATTTGTAATACGATTTTCATCACTTTTTCCTACTTGATTTTAGGCCGAATGTCCTCTTTGCCGCCAATCGTTGAACCTCGCTCGGCTATTGCCCATATACAATTTGTAGTGTAGAAAGTCAACTGTAATGACCAGCTGGATGTACATGGGTAGGAGTTTTATATGTATGTGGTTCCCAACTATTATGAGGCTTGTTGAATAAGCGTGATGTTATCACCTTTCAACAGGATACGACCTAGGCAGGGATGATCAGTGAAGATACTGATAAGGTCGTTACTACGAACCTAGTTCTCTTCTGGGTTTCGCATCTTTGACGTACACCTCAGCAGCTTCATCAATTACGATGTTCATAAACTCGTCAAAACCCTAGTAGGGAAAGGGAGCAAACAAAGTGGAGAAAAGGTTATGGAAGAGAAGAGTTAGATTAGCATTTTGAACGAAGTAACTTGCTTACAATTATAATGCCTTCGATGCGCATTTCTATGTTGTCATACAGCCATATGACCACTTTTGTTCGCTAGATCCATAGTTAAACGGGTGATTGATGAGCTATTCACTCAAAACTAACTTGTTGCAAGTTTTTAAAAATGACATTCTGATGAGAATGATCGATTAGGTGTGTATTTGAAAGACTGTAGGGAAACCTACGATGGGCTGAACCATCACACGTTGCTGGCGTCCTGACATGATATGAGTGGACTAGTTATTTGATACGCTATGAAGGTTATAAGTATAGAGGCAAAGTCGATGGTAGCAAAGGTTGACAATGTAAAGGATGGGTTAGGGTTAGGGTTTTGGATACGCGTCTGATGATTTCAAAATTCCCTTTTAGTTTTCAACAACGCGTTGTCACCGTAAGAGCATGGAGGTCAGTTCTGTGTACGGCTTCGCTAACTTATGCTAACAAATCATAGTTATTTGCTCCAGCAAATTCATCCACAGCAGCTGCTGTGACATTCATCACATTTGTGCAAGACCTTAAGAAGAAGACGAAAGCATGGGGGCCGATGATAGAGCTATGTGCCAACGGAGAGAAGACCCTCGAGAGATTTAGATATCAGTTTCCGGAAGATTGGCTCTATAGTGACCAACTACGAGGAGAGTGGAGCGCGTACAACGAAATTCTGAAGAGAAAAAATGATTCTATCCAAGAACAACTAGGTGAGTATCAAGTGTACTTGATTAGAAAGCTGCTGACAAAATAATTAGCTGGGCTTCAGTTGAAGATCGTGGCAGAGGACAAGATTGTGGAAAATAAAATCAATGATGTTCTACAAGAATGGGAGCAGACCCGTCCCGTGCAGGGAAGCATGCGAGCCGACACAGCGATGAATGCTATCAGTGTTTTCGAAGCAAAGCTAAATCGTGTACAAGAAGAGTATGATCTTGTTTGTCGCGCCAAAGAAGCTTTAGATCTCGAGTTGACGCGTCATACTCGACTGGAACCTATCTTTGAGGAGTTACGTGATCTGAAAGCCGTTTGGACGGCTCTCTCTGGGATCTGGAGTCAAATAGGCGAACTCAGGGAGTTGGCATGGGCCACTGTTCAACCGCGAAAGCTCAGGCAACAAGTTGATGGACTCCTGGGTTCGACGAAGGAAATGCCTACGAGGATGAGGCAGTATGCTGCCTTCGAATATGTCCAAGATGTCTTGAAAAGTCTATTGAAGTCGAATGCCATTATATCAGAACTCAAGTCTGAGGCTCTGAAAGAAAGACACTGGAAACAGCTTTTCAAAGTTTTGAGGTTACCGGTTCAAAACAATTTACAATTGTACGTGGCATTCTCGTCAGCTTTATTGGTCCTCAACATGCTTTGAATATCAAGGATGACTCTTGGTCATGTATACGATATGGACTTGAAAAAGAACGAGACTCTGATCAAGGAGGTCATCATTCAAGCACAAGGAGAAGTAAGTTATTTTTCGTCTCAGCTCTTTCCATGCTTATTTGCCTCTAGATGGCTTTGGAAGAATATATCAAGCAAGTCAAAGAAATCTGGACTAACTATACCCTAGATCTCGTAAACTATCAGAATAAATGTCGACTTATCAGGTAATGTAATGTAATAATTGTTCATTGCTCTCTCCTATCCTAATGCAGATACAGAGGGTGGGATGATCTTTTCAACAAGTGTAGTGAGAACTTGAACTCGCTCACCGCTATGAAGCTATCGCCTTATTACAAAGGTAGCTTCTACTCACCCTGTGTAGTCGTATGTGCTGATCTAGATCCTTTCCCCTCTAGTTTTCGAAGAGGAGGTATAGTGCGTTCTGGAACAATATGCCGTTTTATTCATCATTGTCTTAGGCAGGATCATGGGAGGAGAAACTGAATAGGATTCACGTTCTATTTGGCAAGTTATTTGTTTGATCCAGCAGCCTGCACCTGTCTGACATATACACCAGATGTCTGGATCGACGTTCAAAGACAATGGGTATACCTGGAAGGCATATTCTCTGGCAGTGCCGATATCAAGCATTTACTTCCAGTTGAAAGTGCACGGTTTCAAAACATAAATTCCGAATTTTTGACAGTTATGAAGAAGGTTTACAAGTCACCTTTTGTGATAGACGTGATGAACATCCAAGGAATTCAAAAAAGCTTGGAGCGTTTAGCCGACCTGCTCAACAAGATCCAAAAGGCTCTAGGAGAATATCTCGAAAGGGAACGTTCGTCATTTCCAAGATTCTATTTTGTGGGGGACGAGGATCTACTGGAGATCATTGGAAATAGCAAGGATATCGTCAGGATAATGAAGCACCTCAAGAAGATGTTTGCCGGCATTTCGACCGTGAAACTTGATGAAGACTTAACAGAGATTCAGGGAATGGCATCCCGAGAAGGAGAAATGGTACCATTTTCGCAACCCATTCTATTGAAAGACTTTCCGAAAATCAACGACTGGCTGGCCAAAATAGAGTCAATGATGCGCTTGTCACTTGCCGACCTGCTCACAGAAGCAGTGACAGAACTCCAATCATTCTACGGAACCGGTTCTATGGTAGTTGCCGAACAGTTAATGGGATGGATGGAGAAGTATCCGGCGCAGCTTGTCACACTAACCATTCAGATTGCATGGACTGCTTCCGTTGAATCATCCCTTGAAGCTGCTCAGCCACCTCAAGATTCTCTCGATACGATACACCAGGCTCTAGATTTACTCGCGGACATCGTTCTTAAAGAACTCAGTCCTGTCACCCGTAGAAAATGCGAGCATCTTATTACAGAGTTGGTTCATCAACGAGATGTTACCCGCACGCTCATACAACAGCGGGTTGCTGATACGAAGGGTTTCACCTGGTTATACCAGCTACGGTTTTATCACGACAAGACTATTGAGAACGCTCTGGATAGGCTTTCGATAAAGGTGGCAGACGCAACTTTCCCCTATGGTTGGGAGTACCTTGGTGTACAAGATCGTCTCGTTCAGACACCGCTCACTGATAGGGTTTACCTGACTTTAACACAAGCATTGGATAACCAATTAGGCGGTGCCCCCTTTGGCCCAGCAGGGACAGGTTTGCATCTTTGTTATCTGATTCCAAAATGCTATTGAATAGTTGTGAAAATAGGCAAGACGGAATCTGTGAAAGCTCTGGGAGTCCAACTAGGTCGCTTCGTCCTTGTATTTTGTTGTGATGAGACGTTTGATTTCCAAGCCATGGGTCGTATCTTCGTTGGTCTCTGCCAAGTCGGTGCATGGGGATGTTTCGATGAATTCAATCGCCTGGAGGAACGGATATTGAGTGCAGTTTCACAACAAGTGCAGACTATCCAACAAGGCTTAGCCCTTTTGGCTAAAAATCCAAATGTCGAGATTGAGCTAGTTGGGAAGAATTTGAAGATCAACAAGAACATCGGTAGGCTGTCAAGATTCCTCTTTGAAAGATTGCTCAAATTCTCGTTAAGGGATTTTCATCACTACCAATCCAAATTACGCTGGGCGTTCTCAATTACCTCCCAATCTAACGAAACTTTTCAGGCCGTGAGTTCCATTTACTAATAGTCTACAGATGCTCATGCTTTACTAGTATGTCTATGACTCGCCCTGACAGAGAACTTATCGCACAAGTTATGCTGTTCTCACAAGGTTTCAGAACCGCAGAGTCACTTGCGTCGAAAATTGTCCCCTTCTTTAACCTATGTGACGAGCAATTATCACCTCAGCCCCACTACGACTTTGGACTGAGAGCCCTCAAAGCTGTGCTTGCCAGCGCAGGTATTTTAAAAAGAGAGCGTCTACAAAACACCCGAGCGGCAGAGGAGAGAAATGAAGATGATATCGTTGGACTTTCTGATCTTATATCCGAACAAATCATTCTCATTCAAAGCGTCACGGAAACGATCGTACCAAAACTGGTGGCAGATGACGTACCCCTTCTTACAAGGTATGTTCGTGATTAATTGAGTTTCGAACAGAGACTAATCCCTGCATGACATTAAAAGTCTCTTAGCGGATGTATTCCCAGGGGTCGACTATATGCCAGTGGACCTAAACGCCTTGAAGGAAAAAATCTTGCAGGTCTGTCAAGAGAGACGGTTGATTGATGGTGATCGGTGGATTTCCAAGATACTCCAGCTCTATCAGATCCAGAAAATTCAACATGGCTTAATGATGGTTGGTCCATCAGGTACTGGAAAGACGAATGCTTGGCAGGTTCTCCTTGCTGCACTGGAACGACTTGACGGAATAGAGGGTATCTCATATGTGATAGATCCGAAGGCCATGCACAAGGATGCATTGTACGGAACGCTAGATCCAACCACGCGAGAATGGAACGACGGTCTCTTCACTCATATCCTGAGAAAAATTGTTGATGATGTACGTGGAGAGAGTGGGAAGCGGCATTGGATCATCTTCGATGGTGATGTTGATCCAGAATGGGTTGAAAACCTAAACAGGTGACCCTTTTTTCTCAGTTGGTGGTGCTTTTATTGACTGAATTGAAACTAGTGTTTTGGATGATAACAAGTTATTAACATTACCCAACGGAGAACGTCTCAATTTGCCTCCAAACGTTCGCATAATGTTTGAGGTGGAACATCTAAAATACGCGACTCTAGCTACTGTTAGTCGTTGCGGCATGATCTGGTTTAGCGATGATGTTGTCGAACCATACATGGTCTATCGTAACTATCTTGCTACTTTGGGCTCAACCCCTCTCGATGCGGACGACGACGATGCAGGTGATCTCCTCAGTAGGCGGGTGGATGTTGCAGCACCAGATGCATCTATGAATGCAAACCTAGTCACTCAAAGACAGATTTCTGCCATACTAGAACGGTACTTCGAAGAAGGCGAACTTGTCAGCTCGGCTTTAGCGTTCGCTGCATCTATCGAACATATCATGGATTTTACCGCGATACGTGCCCTCAATACACTTTTCTCCCTTCTAAACAAGACAGCACGTAATGTGATCGAATACAACCTACAACACCCAGACTTTCCGCTTGCTCCAGATCGTGTTGAGCAGTATGTTACGAAAAGGTTACTCATCAGTATTATATGGGCTTTTTCTGGTGACGCCAAACTGGACTTGCGAGCTGATATGGGCAATTTCCTAAGAAACCAGACAGGCATTGATCTGCCTCCTTTGGCACCAGGAAGTTCATTGATCGACTATGATGTACAAGTTTCCACTGGTGAATGGATATCCTGGCAATCGAGAGTCCCCGTCATAGAGATCGAAGCCCATGCAGTTACTGCCGCTGATGTTGTTGTTCCAACAATGGATACAGTACGTCATGAGGAGGTTCTTTATTCTTGGTTATCAGAACACAAACCACTAATGCTCTGCGGCCCCCCTGGCTCTGGAAAGACAATGACGCTTTTCAGCGCATTAAGGAAATTACCTGACATGGAAGTCGTTGGGCTGAACTTTTCAAGTGCCACAACTCCAGAGCTCATCCTCAAAACTTTCGAACAATACTGCGAATACCGTAAAACACCTAACGGGGTCATCCTTGCTCCCGTACAGATTGGACGCTGGCTTGTCGTGTTCTGCGATGAAATCAACCTTCCTGCTCCTGACAAGTATGGTACCCAACGCGTTATTTCTTTCTTGCGCCAACTGGTGGAATGTGGGGGTTACTGGCGAGCTGTTGATATGGCGTGGGTGAAACTGGAGCGTATACAATTCGTTGGCGCTTGCAACCCGCCTACCGACCCTGGACGTGTTCCCTTGAGCCACCGTTTCCTACGCCATGCTCCTCTAGTAATGGTAGATTACCCTGGCGAAGTATCGTTGAAACAAATTTATGGCACATATAATCGAGCAGTACTCAAAGTCGTTCCCAATCTTCGTGCATACGCAGAGCCACTTACAGATGCAATGGTTGCCTTCTATCTTGCGTCTCAGAAGCGCTTTACCACCGACGTGCAAGCCCACTATGTATATAGTCCTCGTGAATTGACTCGCTGGGTACGGGGTATATATGAAGCAATTAGACCTCTCGAAATCCTCAATGTTGAAGGGCTTGTGCGGGTCTGGGCCCATGAGGCTCTACGTCTCTTCCAAGATCGACTCGTCACAGAGGATGAAAAACTTTGGACAGATGAAAACATCGATACTGCTGCTTTAGAACATTTCCCCACTATTAACAGAGACGAAGCACTCAGCCGACCAATCTTATTCTCTAACTGGACGTCGAAGAATTATGTTCCTGTAGATCGACAAAGTCTTCGCGAATATACCAAGGCTCGCCTTCGCATTTTCTACGAAGAAGAGTTAGATGTACCGCTCGTCTTATTCAACGATGTTCTGGATCATGTCTTGCGTATTGATCGTGTATTCCGCCAAATCCAAGGTCATTTATTGCTCATTGGGGTGAGCGGAAGCGGCAAAGTAAGTGTATTCTAAAACATCTCTGACCGTCAGTTAATGAGTTTTTAGACAACCTTGTCAAGATTTGTTGCGTGGATGAATGGCCTTAGTATATTCCAAATTAAAGTTTCAAACAAATACACGGGGGATGATTTCGACGATGACCTGCGCACTGTATTGCGTCGAGCAGGCTGCAAAGGCGAAAAGATCTGTTTCATTATGGACGAATCCAACGTATTGGACTCTGGATTCCTTGAGCGGATGAACACACTCCTAGCAAATGCTGAAGTTCCTGGACTGTTCGAGGGGGATGAACATGCCGCTTTGATGACTGCCTGCAAAGAAGGTTCTCAACGCGATGGGCTAATGCTCGACTCACCTGAAGAGCTTTATCGCTGGTTCACACAACAAGTAGCCAAGAATTTACACGTTGTATTTACTATGAACCCACCCGAAAACGGCTTGGCTTCACGGGCTGCCACCTCTCCAGCTCTATTCAATCGTTGTGTCCTCGATTGGTTTGGTGATTGGTCGGACCAAGCTTTCTACCAAGTTGGCATGGAATTCACACAAACACTCGATCTCGACCTTCCTTCGTACAACGCCCCTGTCCACTTCCCAATTGCATATAGAAGTCTTTCAATGCCTCCTCTTCACCGTACAGCTGTGGTTAATGCCTTAGTTTATGTTCATTCCTCTTTGCATCCAATCAATCACCGCCTTAGCCGCAGGCAAGGACGCTACAACTACGTCACCCCCAGGCACTACCTTGATTTGTGAGTGGTATTCTGTTCCAAATTTCCTTTTCTTACTAAGTGCACTATCAAGCATCAATCACTACGTTCGCCTTTACACTGAAAAGCGAGACGAACTAGAGGAACAACAACGGCATCTTCATGTTGGTCTCGATAAATTGAAGGACACAGTGACCCAAGTCGAAGAATTAAGGAAGAGCCTTGCGATCAAACGTTCCCAGTTGGAAGCGAAAAATGAAGAAGCCAACGAGAAGTTGAAACGAATGGTGGCTGATCAACAAGAGGCAGAGCAGAAGAAAGCCGCTTCCATAGAGATACAAGCTGCGCTAGTAGAACAAGATAGACATATTGAAGAACGTCGTGCTGTTGTGATGGCTGACCTTGCCGATGCCGAACCAGCTGTCCTCGATGCACAAGCCGCTGTCAGCAATATCAAGAGGCAACACCTCCAGGAAGTCCGAACCATGGCCAACCCTCCAGAAGCTGTTAAACTGGCCATGGAGTCTGTCTGCACGATATTGGGGCACAAGATCGATAGCTGGAGAACTGTTCAAGGGATTATTCGTCGCGACGACTTCATCCAACGTATTGTAAACTTCGATACCACATCACAGATGACGAAATCCCTTCGAGAAATAATGAAGAAAGACTTCCTCAGTCGTCCCTCATATAACTTCGAGACAGTTCAACGAGCAAGTAAAGCATGTGGACCTCTTGTGAAGTGGGCACTTGCTCAAGTCCGTTTCTCGGAAATTCTTGATAAAGTTGAACCGCTGCGAAACGAAGTACAATCCCTAGAAATACAAGCCGAAACTACCAAGAAGCAAGCTACTGCAATTATTCATATGATATCCGAACTTGAAGCAAAAATAGCACGGTATAAAGAGGAGTATGCCCTACTCATCAGCGAAACGCAGGCTATCAAATTCGAAATGGAACGTGTACAAAGTAAAGTCGATCGTAGTATGAAGCTACTGGAAAGTCTTTCATCAGAGCGAAGTCGCTGGGAGTCTGGAAGTCGCACCTTTGATGAAGAAATGAGTACAATCGTTGGAGATGTTCTTCTCTCAGCCGCATTTTTAGCATACGGTGGTTTCTTCGACCAGCATTATCGTGAAGTGATGTGGCAGGAATGGTCGAACCATTTAACCGAAGCAAACATCAAGTTCAAACCGGAGCTCTCTTTCACAGAGTATCTTTCAACCGCAGATGACCGCTTGGGCTGGCAATCGAAGAGTCTTCCTTCAGACAACCTAACGACCGAAAACGCTATCATGCTCAAACGTTTCAACCGTTACCCACTCATTATCGACCCGACTGGCCAAGCGACAACGTTCCTTCTCAACGAATACAAAGAACGCAAGATTACTGTAACTAGTTTCCTAGATGAAGCCTTTTTGAAAGTTCTTGAAAGTGCCCTTCGTTTTGGGAACCCCCTTCTTATTCAGGACGTCGAGCACTTGGACCCTATCCTTAACGCTGTTCTCAATAGAGAAATCCGAAGAACTGGCGGTCGAGTTTTAATTAGGCTAGGCAGCCAGGATATCGACTTCTCACCATCATTCACCATGTTTTTGTCAACTCGCGACCCATCCGTAGAATTCTCTCCAGACATTTGCAGCCGAGTAACATTCGTTAACTTCACCATGACACGGAGCAGTTTACAGAGCCAATCTCTCGATCAAGTTCTCAAAGTCGAACGACCCGATACAGAACGCAAAAGGACTGATCTCATGAAAGTACAAGGAGAATTCCGGCTTCGCCTCAGAACCTTAGAGAAGTTGTTACTCCAAGCCCTTAATGACTCACGAGGAAATATCCTAGATGACGACAAAGTTATTGACACCTTAGAAACATTAAAACGTGAAGCAGCCGAAATCACACGCAAGGTCGAAGAAACAGATGTTGTGATGAAAGAGGTGGAACAGGTCACTGCAGAATATCTCCCCATAGCACAGGCCTGCAGTTCAGTATTCTTCGTTCTAGAGCAGCTCAATTTGGTCAATCACTTTTATCAATTCTCCCTTCGCTTCTTCCTTGACATCTTCGACTACGTCCTCCATCATAATCCCAACTTGAAAAATGTCTCAGATCACGGTGCACGGAGGGATATCCTACTTCATGACCTATTCCTTGTTGTATACAAGAGAACATCCCGGGGTCTCCTGTATCGTGACCATCTCATGCTTGCTGTGCTTCTATCGCAGGTTAAATTACGTGGTCTTGAAGAAATCACAGAAGAGCTAGAGTTTTTGCTAGAAAGTGGAGACGGTATATCTGCTGTTGCACCTACAACACCAGAAACGACTTTGTTGACCCCCGATCAAGCACACCGCCTAGAAATATTTTCCAAACATCCTATATTCAAATCTGTACAAAATCACATAATTGAACATGAAGATATCTGGATGCCTTTCCTCAATTCTAATACCCCAGAGCTTTGTGTCCCTACGCCATGGGATCCCAGCAAATGTTCGTTTTTCATAACTGATCCTTGTTCTCCAGCTCACTAGCTTGTATTTAGCTGCCGTTGAAGCCATTAGAGCACTACTTCTAATCAAATGCTTCCGGCCTGATCGGCTATTGCAATCTACCGCTATTTTCGTGCGAACTATTTTCGAAACCGACATCTCTGCTGAGTCGACATTTGAATTGAGCTCAATGGTTGCTGATGAAGTACCCGCTTCGACGCCCGTTGCTTTGGTCTCCGTTCCGGGCTACGATGCCAGTTACCGTGTAGAGAACCTTGTTAAGAATACTGGAGTTCGTTCTACTTCTGTCGCAATGGGCTCCCAGGAAGGCTTCACATTGGCTGACCAGGCCATAGCTGCTGCATCTCGTCAGGGTACTTGGGTCCTTCTTAAAAACGTTCATCTGGCTCCATCATGGCTAGGTCAACTTGAAAAGAAATTGCAAACACTCAACGCACATCGTAATTTCCGCCTATTTTTGACTATGGAAGCAAATCCTTCAATTCCTGTTAATATCCTACGACAATCACGCCTCATCATGAATGAACCACCACCTGGTATCAAGGCTAACCTACTCGACTCACTCTCCTCAATACCATCTCAACGCCTATCTCAGGGTCCAGCGGAGAAGATTCGCTTATACTTCTTGCTTGCATGGTTCCATGCTATAGTCCAGGAACGCCTGCGTTATGTTCCTCTTGGGTGGAGCAAGATTTATGATTTCAATGATTCTGATATGTCCTCCGCTTTCAATACTATCGACTCGTGGCTCAGCGTCACCTCGAGGGGGCGAGCTAATATTGACCCAGCGACTATTCCATGGGACGCTCTACGCACGTTGATAAAACAGTCGGTCTATGGGGGCAGGGTTGATAGTGATTTTGATCAGAGAATCCTCGATGTCTTTGTGGATTGTTTATTCACTCCTGCTGCATATAACGTTGACTTTAGTCTTGTCCCAAGCCTCCCTGGAAGCAACCAACTATTGGGAGCCCCGGATGGCACGAAAATGGAACATTTCTTAAGTTGGGTGCAATCACTACCAGATCGTGAACCTCCGGCGTGGCTCAGTCTGCCACCAACGGCTGAACGACTCATTGCTGTCGCTCAAGGTGAGCCCACTAATCCCAATGTGTACATTGTTTACCGACAAATTTGTAGGTAACGAATTACTTAACAAACTCCGCAAGATGAGAATGCTAGCAGATGACGACGAGATAGCAACAACTACCACTACCAAATCAACTTCACAACAACCAGCATGGATGAGGGCTTTACTAGATCGCTGTCGCGAATGGCTTGGCCAATTACCGAAAGTAAATGGAAAGATTAAGAAAATGGAGAAGAAACTAACACCTTCCTATTGCAGTCGCTTAACCAACTTCCTAAACAAGCGGTGGATAATCAAGATCCATTGTACCGACTGTTTGCTAGGGAAGGTGGTATCGGATACAGGCTGCTCGAACAAGTCCATAAAGATCTTGCAGATGTAGTGAAAGTTTGCCAAGGAGAGCTGAAACTGACCAACCACTTACGCACACTAATGAGTTGTCTCACCAAAGGTATACAATTTCTCTTTGGGAGGTTGAAAATAACTTATAAAAAATACCCATTTCAAGGTACCATACCCGATCATTGGCGAAGATATAAAGTCGAAAAGGCAATGGCTGTGTCCGGATGGATAGCGGACTTCGCACGCCGCCTGGTGCAGTTGGATAGTATAGCCGGTCTTGACAACTTGAACAACGTGGAGGTTTGGCTAGGAGGGTTGTTCTATCCCGAAGCATACATTACCGCAACCCGTCAAGCCGTCGCACATCGTAAGAAGTGGAGCTTGGAGATGCTAAGTCTTAGACTCGATATCGAGCGAGTCAACGATCCAGAAGCTTTCATTGTTGACGGTGAGTCCTTGAACGTTTCTAGAAGCACGTATTGATTGACTGATGCCCTAATTAATTAATAGGGTTGGCATTAGAGGGTGCAGCTTGGATGTCGGATAAACTAATTCTTAACGACGGACAGGCCGTCAGATTAAATCCATCTCAAATACGTTGGGTGCAAAAGGACGAATCTCCTCAGGACGGAATGGCTAATCTCCCAGTGTATTTAAACCATGATCGGAGCGATGTTTTATTCACGGTTGATCTGCCCTTCGACAGTAGTGCAGGTACACTCATAGCCATGAGGGCAATTTGCTTAACTGCAGGTGGCTAGACTACATATATCGCAGTTTCCCAGAGTTTTCGATTATACCCTATGACTACATTTACATGCATGGATATCTTATTACAACATAATGCGTGGTTGACTTTTATGAATTTTGTTCCACGGTACTACCTCCTACAACTTGAAGAACTTTCCAATCAATTTCTACGCCAGTTTTCCTAAAGATTACGCGTGCATCTTCTGCAATAGATTCAAATCCGCTTGTCGCAAGTGCAAGGATGGTTGGACCAGCACCTGATAGACAGATCCCCAGTAAACCAGGGTGAGTTGATGGTGTGATAGAATTGGTAACTTCAGGTAATCCAGGTATCTAATATCAGAAAAGTGTATTCGGCTGTGTTCTGATTAGAATGAGGAAAGGACGCATACAAGGGTCTTTCGGTACGGTTGGTGCACCCGATCCTTCATAGCTTCGTATATGAGTTCAGGATCAGGAGGTGATTGTGCAAGTGCAGTAGTAAGAACAGCAAGGCGCTGCATATTGAAAACCTAATTGGCACTACGTTAGCATTAGATAAAGAATGAGAAATCTTGGTCGAATAAGCACTAGATCTTTTCGTGAATATTCTGTTGGTAAGACTTGTCGTGCTTTAGCAGTGCTCAGTTCGAATCTTGGGATAATCGCGACTGCTTTGATGGTCTCTGACCAGCCAAAACGTACGAAATGGCCAATACCCAGTGGCGGTTTTGGAGGGTCAAGACCCCAGTCTTCACCAGCGTCTGGGGGGTATTCTGGCAAGACTTCACTTAGGGGAACACTAGCAGCCTCAGTAGCTTGCTCGTCAAGCTCTTTCAAATAAGATCCGACAAAGCCACCAACCAAAGCGGCAGTGACATTGTCAGGATGACGCTCAACCATAAGCGCATGGTCAAGGAGACGTTCGCGCGAAAGATTGAGTTGACCAATTTCGTTAGCAAGAAGGACCCCTGCGATAACTGCAGCGCCTGATGAGCCAAGACCGCGACCGAAAGGAATCTCATTATCGGCGTGGATCCTGAGGTGTGATGGGAAGAGGCGGACGTCGTTGCAACGCAGAACGTAGAGGGCGACTCGTGTAGTTAAGTTCTTATATGCATCAAGGGGGACATCTGACGCGCCTTCTCCTGAGTAAGTGATGATTGGTGGGGTATAGCTTGTATTCGGAGGTTGAGATACTGGAAAAGAGATAGAGAGAGTTAGATGAAGAGAGAGCGAAAGGCCAACGACATCGAAACCAGGACCGATGTTGGCAGATGTTGCGGGAACTTTGATGGTGAATTTACGGAGAGGCATGTTATATGTTTTTAAGAGGGAACATATATAGCGAGTTTACGTCATCCCTAATGTAAAATATACTAATCTTATTTATTACTTACAATACTCTATCGTTGATACTGCCCATAATAACCCCCAGCCTGCATCCCCTGTCCCCCATTCCGCAGATGTGCTGGAAGAGTCGGTACTCCCGTTGCCCAACCTGTCCCCACTGCTGTTCCAGTACCTTTAGCTCCAGATACCGTATTCGCTACTGCAGGACTTCTTGTTGCGGCCGGAGGCGGGGGCGTTGCCGCACCCGCTGCTGTTGCAGCATTAAAGAAATTTCCATATGATGTAGGAAGAGCAGATGGCTGTGGGACACCTGGCTGGGGTGTTCCCCTTCCTGACCCTGTTCCCGCGGCATGAGGAGCTTGATACTGACTGTACCACGTCGTAAATGCTGCATATGGCTGTTGACCTGTCGCCGCATATGGTTGCTGGCCAGTCGCACCAGCAGCGTACGCTTGCTGTCCATAATAACCTTGCTGTTGTGCTCCAGCTGCAATATATCCCTGATAATATGCACTTGATTGGCCTGGCTTGTATTGAGCATAAGGTGTCGTAGTCGCGGTCCCCGGCCGATAGGCTTGTTGGGTATGCTGAGGATTTGCATATGCATATGCATAACCTGCATACCCAGACGCCTGAGGTGCTGGGGTAACAACTGTAGGTGGAGCTGGAGCGGGTACAGGCGCTGAGGCTGCCCCGCTATGGAGTTTCATAGTAGAATCGTCATGCAGTGCAATCGTCTTATTTGTAGGGAGCGTCCCCATCCAACCTGCTGATGGTTGTAGAGCTAGGGTTCGGTGCAGCTTTTGGAGAACAAATGGGGGTGGAACTAGTGATGGCACTCCTGCATCGGATCCTCTTGGCCGGAGAGATGCGAGAATGGTCAACGACTCCATTATTGCTTGAGCTTAAAATGACTCGTTGGTGTTGTGCACTAAATGGTAAACCATAGAGCATACCTGTTTGCCACTCCTCAGAGTTTTCCTCGACTTCACTAGACCCTCCATCTCTTAACAAACGCCGAGCTTGTAATTCGCTAAGCCTTTGAAGTGCTCGCTTGTTGTGCAGCAGCAGCTCTTGTATTGAATCCTCAAGATTCAAGTCAGCAATGGCAGCTTTTATGGCTTCAATCTGCTCGGGAGGGAATAGATATTCCAGCTCAGCATCCATGTCTACATGGACTTGATCTGGTACGGAGCCACGTTCTACACCATCTCCATTTTCCATATGCTCGTCAACAACGTCGCTACTAGCCTCAGGTATCTTTCTTCGGAGAGTTTCTTGTCCACGCTTCTTTTCAGTCCTGTAATATATAGCTTCGCCGAGCTCCCTTTGTCCGACGACTTCGCCCTCTTGATCGAATGTGGGGGCAAAGCTTGCCCATATACCATAGTCTAAGAATGCGCCAGTCGTGACCCGGCGATGAGAAGGCAACGCTTTCTTGGAACCGGCAGGTTTGATGGTGTGTAAAGAGCCAAGCGTTGGAAGTACTGGAAACGGCGATGAGGAGGACGAAGGAAGGATAGAAACCAACTCTGCGTGGCCTGTATGCAGGTTTTTTAACGCACTGCTGGTGCTACATGTAGAACCCAATGTGACATCTGAGTCAAGGGATGACCAGTAGTCACCAGAGGGTAGATGTTGCATGAGTGCATATTTGTTCTTGCTAAGAACGGGGGATAACTTGGGCGAAGAGACATTTTTGTCAGGTGCAGAGGAAGACAAAATTGACTCGATATCAGGAGGAACAGTCGGAACATTGCATGAGACTTGTTCAAGCAGGGAAAGTGTAAGATTACAGAAGCTCAGTTGTTGAGCAGCAGTAAAGGATGGTCGAGAGCGAGGATGAGAGAATAGTGGCAGCAGATGTTGAACAGCGGCCTGATACAATGAATCTCAATATGCGGAAAGAAAGAGGAAAGAAGCACAAACCTGGAGGACAGAGATAGGATGACCTTCTGAATGTTTGAGCAAGGAGCGAAGAGAATGTGACGGCTGGGATGATGCACTGGATGGTAGAGGAAATACTCGATCGAGCAGGCCTTGTGTGTCAATCCTGTAAAGTTGTTAGCAAATGCGGAGCAAGGTATGAAAGAGAGATGGGATACATTTCGAGAACATCGAGGATCCTCTGAGCGTCGAGGGCGGTGAGGAAGACATGATTTATAGGAGGATCATTTTGGGAGTTGGATGCAATTCGGGGAAACTTTGGTTGAGGATGGTCGTGTTCATCTGAAGAGATACGTTTTCGTTTTTTCTGAGGAGAGTTGATGATTGGTTGAGAGTTTGATGAAAGGGCGTGTGCTGAGGAGCGGGTTGCTCTTGCCATGTCGCGTTTTGGTCGCGTCGTGTCCCGTGCTCTGTTCAGGCTTTCAGTTACTGCTAACACGCTCAGACTCTCTCACTCGAGTACCTTTCTCGCTCTTTTCATTCTCCGCTAGTCTCTTCATTCCTTTTTTCATTCTCCGATCCCTCATGTCTCTCCTCAGAGCTCATCTACGCTCATCTCCCTCTCCAAATGGTCATCTCGCTTTCATCCCTCAGATCAGAAAACTAGTCTTTGAGTATTGTGATAAATGGCCTTCCTCATCCAATACCCGTTCTTTCTTACTTAATCATCTTCAACTCCTCGCACGCGAAAACCCTCACGTAGAAATCGTGGTCAAGCAGCGCAATCATAAGGAACCAATTGTTAGAGGCTTCTATGGCATGTTATGTACTCATATTGGTCTGCGCATTCTAATCCTTGTTTCAGTCAATAATCGCGACAAAGTCGTTCCCCTCAACAAACTCGAGGTTACCGCAATCCAAAAAAAGGTTCATCTCTTACTCGACTCGTCCGGAGCAAAAATAAAACCTCTAAAACGGAGGACCGTCGAAAGCACCACGGAGGCTGCCAGAGGTATTTGGAGCGGGCTCCATGCCGACCGGCCGTCGATATGACTACCCCCATTTTCGTATATACAGTACGAGTGCAAAAGTCTGGCAGAGTTAGAGTGTCCCACATTTGCGCAACCCCAATTGCGGTTCCATTCGGTCCTCATCAGCTTGCCGTCATGGGCATGGTATTTCTCACGTGATGATAGCTATGAACTGCCGTTGTATTTCCGAGAGAGCAATTCTAATCATCCAATCATCTACGCGTGGTTCTAAGTATGACCATCATCCCTTACACGTGTGAATCGTGAGGTATTAGGTATGTATGGCCTTCTTCCCCTCAAAATTTTCTTGGAGAACCCGCAAGTCCCCCTCAGGCTATTCCTCCCCTGAATCGCAACCCGGTTAAACTCTTTCCTACATAGTTATCCCTCTCAAATTTTTCTTTCTTTAGCCCCTCCTTTTCACCCATCCACTCCCTCCCTCCTCCCCTCCTTGTTCCCGTTCCCCAATGTTCGCTGTAAGCATTTCATTGCCGGGGTATATCCACAAAACTGACCTACCGCGCAGTCCTCAGAAGCGTCTAGTTCATCCACCTCCCTGTCGCTCGATGAGCTGAGGTGGTTGGAAGCCAGTGCTATCCTTGAATTGACATCTGTACGTTAAGGCACACGACATCTTCCACCAAGTTATCCCGCTGACAATCGAATAGTCCCCCTCTACTAATAGTTATGACCCACTCCAACCACTCACATCTGCCCAGAAAAGCATTTTCGACTATGAGAATGGTCTTTCTGTGACACCCACAGACTCTCCACTGCGACAACACTGTACAACGGTAAATTCTACATGTTGAACACATGCCAAAATTTCTGACTCCAAAGCAAGCCTCCTTTGTCACCACCTACTTCCCGACCGAAAAGTCCCTTGAAAAGAATACATCATACAAACACCCGCCCCACGCCACCATCAACGCCCCCTCGCCATCCGCTTACACCACCGCGTTCCGCAACTTCAAATTCTTCATCTACTTCTGAATGGATTTACCGACGCCCCAAATCACCAATGAACTCACGCCCTGTTACTCCAATTTCTCCTCGCAGAACTCATGCTCTAAGTCACCACGGTTCTAACATCCCACAAACCCACAGAGTTTCAATCCCTCGACCCTCCGGCCCCAGACCTCACGTTGTACAAAATGATTCTGCTTTTTGGTCGACAATCCTGAGACCTAGATCTCGTTCAGAACGATCACTCCCTACATTAAAGGCTATTCCTTCCCAACCACAGATCATTCTCACACCAACTTCTCCAAATTTTGCGATCCACCCGGCGTCACCATTAAAAGCTCCGTTCTCTCCCGTTCTCAAGCCAAAGCGCAGCCGTCCTTCATCTATTTCCTCCACTGTTTCGAGTTCGTCCGAGTTGTCATCTCGGCCCGAAACGCCGACATCGCCGTATAAACAACGGCATTCACCCCAATTTCACCGTCGGCATGTTTCAAATCAGGAATCACGGCTTCCTCACTTGTCCGCGTCGTGCCCGCCATCGAGATCTATTCTTACGCGAACTTCTTCAATCTCAACAAAAAACTCCGCTTCGGTATCAAATAAATCTGTTAAATTCGTCGAGATGCCCACTGTTCACTATGCTAGTGTTGGTTATTGGAATCTTGAAACGATCGACTGCAATGACGAGGATGATAGCTTGGATATGGGCATCGATATGGCCTGCATAGATCTAGATGTCAATGTACCTCGCATTGACAACCAGCTAAACCCAAGTCTCTCCAGGAAGCGTGATGATGACTACCTTGATTTCAATCATTTTGGAGAACGCCCATTTGCAAATACCCCCACTTCTCAAGAGAAACCGAAAGGCTTGAGGCGATTTATGTGTTTGTCACGTAAATCATCTATGACAAATCACAGTGATACCTCCAACTGCTCTATTACACCCACAGGGCAAGATGTATTTCTATCACGCCCTAATATTTCGGGGCCCTTCACTCTTGGTACTCCGACCCACATGCCAATGCCCCCACCCTCTCCTGCCCGTTCTGCGAAGCTACATAAAGGTCGTTCTGTGTCAGGGATGCCATCTATCTCAGGTCCTATCCCATTACGAAGCGCGCCGTCATATGAAAGCTTTCGTAGCACTCGTAGTGCTGGTTCCCGTAGTATAAAAAGCATGGGAAGCCTTAAAAGCACCGTCAGCACGCGCGGCTTCAGGTCATGGCTTAGTCGTGTTGGATTAGGTGGGCCCATAATGTGATCGTGGGGGCAACATATATAATATGGATATTTATCATTATTCTTCTTTACGTGAGTTGAACAAATCTTGGATCTTGAAAAAAAACGCTTGTAGTTTTGGTATTAGTTTTGGTATTGTTTAGATTATTTTAGCCAGGACATACGTCTCTTGCGTCTTGGTTAACGGTATGGTACTGTGTACCTGTTTTTACTATGTACCCCGTATGTAGAGATTCGGACGATAAATCCGGACAAAATGAGGAAAATGAGGTCCTCGTTTGTCTTGTCAGATATATAGAACAGAGGTTCTGTACTTGTTGCAATAAATACTATCTTGTTTTGGACAGGTTTTGCTGTGTTTCGGTCTGGACAAAAACGAGCAACTTTGGACACGATCTTTCCGGAGGACTATCGATTATCAGAGGTCCTGGTACTACTAACCCGCAGAAATATGAGATGTAAGACGTCGACGTCATTTTTGCTCATGATAAAGTCTGCGACCTCAATTGAAGGGATATATTTAAAATTATTAAATAGAAGTTGTACCTAGATTGTCTGTCTGATGTTGTCTAGGTCCACATCCTCATGGATGATATTAAGAATAGGACTGACATCCGAACATCAGTTTTTTTTGACACATGAAACCACCCCTTTCATCTCCTTAGATCTTTTCAGATCTTTGAGTAAGAGTACAAAGAATATACGTGTGTAAAGAAAACCAGTGAAGGGTGTTCACCCATCTCTTCATCAGCCCGCGGGAGTTCCCGTTGACAGAAGCTTGTTATCGTAAATAAATATCGTAAATAAATATCTATAACATATTTCCAGAAGTACAGCTAGGATCGTACTTCATATTATTTACATGCACCAGTAAGTAGGTACAGAGCAATGAGGCATGTGGAACACATAAAACGAATAACAAAGTTTCAACACTATTAGCGACCTGCCAGACTCGCATGCTTCGGAGCGATTATAACCCAGTCGTGATTTCCATACCTCGGCTTCTGCGAATATGGCATCATCTCGGATAGAGGCATAGGCAGTGGATTGACGCGCAGCGATGATGTCGAGAATTCCATCATACACGCACTTTCGTGTATGGGGCCCGGGTTATAACCGTCCGGTGCATTGCCCTTCATGTACAAAATGTGCATCACCCGCAGTTGCCGGTTGATGCAAGGCACCTGTTTGCATAGGATGCGGGTATGATATAATTCCAGTCTCTGGATCCATATTTAAGTCTCTGAACGGTAATGATCGATATTGTGTACGATTTCGAGGCATCTCATCATCATCCGGAACGACTTCGATTCCGTCTGGATCAAGCCGACCTGAGCAGAGAAAAAGGTTAAATGCAGATAAAGATTATAACAACAGGATGACACACCCCATCCATGGCTACTGCCTGAGGAGGCGCTCGAAAACCTTGAAGCGCGCGGTGGGTCGCTCTGAGTCTGGGAAGGGTTCCGAGACAAGTCATCCGGGGGAAGTGACTGTTGCAAGCGATTACGGGTTGGAAGAAGCAATGATAATGGGTCATCACCACTCCATTCGAGATTTATACTGTACACGTGTTCTTCGCCATCTGCATTAAGCCTTCGGCGTACAACATATCTCCGACCTGGAGGTACATCACCAACTATCCCTTCTGGCACTGTCTCAATCTGACTACTGTTGTTCCTAGGAGGAAGATAACTAACGGGTTCATCGAACAGTGCACCCGCAGAACCGCTTGTCACTGGCGTCGCTAGGTTTTGTACGGAAAAGTCCGAAAGGAGAGACAACCTATCGAGTCTGTCCGGCTGCTGGCCAGAAAGAGAGTTTCTCCCTGAATGCAGTTGCGAATCAAGTCGTACGTCGCTTCCTCTGTGAGAGTCTCGCCGCGAGATTGATACGCTTGGAATGTCTGCTGATGAAGGTTCTTGGCTTTGGAGTCGTTGCAACCTACGTAACATGTTGACATCAAGACTTCTTGCATCTCTAGGAATCGATACACTGTTCTCTGGTAATGGCTCTAATCTACTAGGCTCAGTTCTCCGATGTCTTCCTTGGAGACGAAGGTAGTCACGGAGGTTGTCATTCTCCCGATCAGCTCCAACTGGAAGTAGATATGAATCGCCTTCGGACGGTGAAATGGAGGACCCAACCCTCTCCGCGTTCCTAGATGCTTCCCGGGCAGCTACGCGTCTGCCTAGGATGGTGGACGCTTCATCATGGTATGGTAGGCGACGTCGAGAAGTTTGGGATTCCGATAAAAAGCGTCGTTGAGCAAAGTTTAGAGGGGTAATAGGTGAGTTAAGACCAAACACGTTCTGAGAGGTTTGTCTTGAGGGGGCTAGGATGTTATCGTCTTGGTATGTCGGTGGTATCATTTCTTCCTGGGGTAATTGTGGTTCGGTATGAGTCTCATCAGTCCACTCATGGGAGTTTTGTGTCATCCTGTGACTCCCTGCCATAGCTAAAGGATAATCACCGGACCCGGCAAGTTCATCCTCTAAAGCTCCGGACAGTAGTAGCGCCTCGTCTTCAGTCTCTCGCACTAGAATGTTCTGAGGATATGTCTCGGAAAACTGTAATAGACTCCTTCGAACTTGACGTATACGATTATAGGCAGCTTCTAATGCTGCAGACGCTTGTTGAAGACCACGCTGCGTATTGTTTGGTCCATTCATGATTCATGGACTTCTGCTGGGTGCTCGAGTCTGGGCAGTTATTTTTGTTAAGAGGAAGTTGATCTGTCGGGCACTTCGTCGTTTGGAACGAAGGGGCAGTGAGCAGAGAATGATGTTACAATCTGTCACAGTCACACCAAAACGTCCGCGTCAGCAACCGCCATCATCGGATGTACATATAAAATACAAGGTATGTACATAGTAGTTGTTATGGTTTCTTCCAGTTGGCTAGTTACGTATAACCCTGCGTAGCAATGGCTCTTCCCCAGTGAAACAGAAAGAAAGGATAAGAGCTACAGCAAGCAGTCCAGTCGCTAGGAGGCAGAGTGCGGTTCATCCGTGTTCAAGTTTATCATACATCTAATAATTGAGGATAAGTAATTTACACATACACACAATATTGGGCTGTGCAATCAAACCTGTCCACCAATTACAGGACCAACTTTGGTTTTGTTAACTCTTATTTCGGTTTCCAATGAACCTCACTTACATGACGTCCCTAATCCATATGCAAGACTGAAAGCACCATATACATGAGCGTCTGCAAAGATCAATCATTAAGAGACAAGTATCATACTATTTGACCTACAGCCAATGCCCTCAAACTCTCTTGACACAGCAGCGAGCTCTGCGGTGAGGGGTGAGATAACCCCCGACGTAAAGAAACCTAAATTATCAACGTTAATAACTGATGCTATATGAGGGAAGGCGAGTGTACTTTGCATTGCAAATGCAACTATGAATAATGCTAATTGTTTCCGGATGATGATAATCACCCATCACGGTAGGGCAAGGCCAAGTGACACGCATGTAACTAATGCTGTACCATTCTTATCGGAGAATATACCTGCAAGAGGTGAAGCTTATTGCTCCGTTAAGAGTGCGACACTTCGCGTTTGAAAATAATTTACAGAACAATGTTGGCAAGACAGCAGCAATAAAGACCAACCCGACTTTCCCTGGACTGAGGTTCCAAACACTCTGTAGATGCAGCGGAACGGCTGGTTCTTGACTACCATAGACAATGCTGCAAGAAAAATAAACATGTCAGAAGCAGATAGAAGGCATGAGTAATTTGAACGACTATACCCGTAAAGAAAAGTTATGACGAGAGCAACAAGTGCCCGGGACGACTCCATTAATTTCGTCACAACAGTTAGTAATGACAATGGTTTCAGAGTAGTTGCTGATGCAACAGAGATGTCACCCTCTGGTCCTGGGGTTCTTGGAGATTCAGCCACCTCCGGTTCGCGTTTCTGATGCTCTGATGTTTGAGTACCATCCACGCAAAGATCATCAGTAGTTATAGAGGCGGAATCCACTCCAAAAATCAACGCATGTTTCCGCTCAATAATCAAGAGGCGGCCGAAGAGGTCAAAGACTGTTGTAACAATGCCAAAAATGAAAGGGCCCCGAAACCCAAAACGGATGTATAGAGCGCCCCCAACGGGAGGCCCAACAAGTACCCTAAAATGGTCGCAAAGGGGCTCAATACGGTGGAAGACTGAGTGAGTAATAGCAATCACCCTATTGATAAACCTGCCATTGCGATACCCAGTTGCCCTAACCATTCAATTATAAAGGTGTAGATCATCAAACGTAATACACCTACTGCCAACTAATCTTTGAGGGCAATTATCGCACCTGGTAGTATTTGAGCTAAAGGAGGGCTCAAACATATTGCAAACATAGAGAAACCTTACAATAATGCCAACCCAACAACCCACACCATAGAAGATCCTATCCCTTGAAGAATGCGAGCTACGCACATAACAGCGTATATCGGTGCTTCCATGAACATCACTTGAGAACCTATTAGAATGGCAATCCCGAGTATAAGAGGCCATCTTCGACTACGATACCGTTCAGAAAGCATAGCAATCGGTACCGTCGCTATAATTTATCAGCGAAGTGTGACCTTATATCGATGTTCAACGTTCAACACTAACATAAAACTAGACCCCCAGACTGAAAAATAATCCATAACTCTTATCAGTACTTCGGGCAAAGCAGGCACCAGGATGGTCCGACGAACATATGCAAATAAAAGCCATCCCGTCAAAGCAGATACTCTAGTGTAATGGAGACGCTCTAGTTGAAAAGGAATGACAGGTATGAGGATTGAATAGACCAGAAGATCGACTGCAATTCCTGAGTATAAGAGTAACTTGAAAATTTAGGATTTTGCTATTTTTGTCAATATCCCTTACCAAAAGTAACCACAATGGTTGTAAACCAGTAAGAACAGCGCCACTTTAACCCTATGGGTCTTTTGTTGCTTTGAGAAACTGCAGGCTGTTCAACATTGTCAGCTTTCTGGAGGATCATGGATAACTATAAGTAACGGTAGAAAGCCGTCCCGTATTACATATGAAATGTCTTATAAATACACTAATCACTACTTATGTACATAGCACTTCGACCAAGTCTTCAGGCGATGTGATCCATAAGCTAAGCATCTCTTCATTGCAACATTTAGAGGTCGGGCAGAGCATGTTCGCCTGTGTGTTAGCCGACGCATATGTATTACTTGCTGACTCAAAAGTGACTCATTTACATACTGTACATCTGCATTTTGAATATATCCTCCATCCTCAAGGCCTCACTAGTGACTGTCATGCCCGAATTACCTGGTGGGTTCCTCAAGACTTATTATGCTTCTAACATTCCACATTGATTTGAACCACCTTCAGAGGTGGAACGAGCTACTAAACTTGTATCTGCTGTTGCCACTAATAGAAGGATTGAACGTGTAGAAACTGTAGAGGACGTTATCGTGTTTTCGGATGTAACCCACACAGACTTCGTGAGTGTTATGCCCAGGAATGCTTCAGTCGTCCCATTTTAATTCATAATAAGGCAAAAGAGCTTGTAGGTCGTACGGTCCTTGGTGCCAAAAGATACGGTATGCTATTACAATAATTTCGAGGGTATTCAAGGCACACACTTTCTACCTAGGCAAAGTCTTCTACATAGAGCTTGATGGATCTGGCAAGCTTCCAGTATTGCACTTTGGGATGACTGGCATGTTACAAGCAAGTCGAATTTGGACATACATGTCTCGTCATGGCTCATTCCCCAAATAGGTGAAAGGCGAGCTACCGACGTACTACAAAAGCACTCCTAAAAATCAGACAGCAAACTGGCCACCTCGCTTCTTCAAGGCAAACACCCCGTTACCTACAAAGTTCATTACGTTTCTGATGCTCTCCTCTTTATAGTTTATTTTACATCTATCAGACCCCTCTTCTGGGATGAAGTCAGAGTTAGCATTCCTCGATGCAAGACGGCTCGGCCGCATACGTCTCTGCCAATCCCCGATGACCGAACCCCCTATTTCTCAGCTAGGCTTCGATCCTATCCTGACCATGCCTGATGTTGGGAAATTTATTGATATGGTCAAAAGAAGAATGTGCCCAATAAAATCTTTGTTACTTGACCAATCATTTAGTGCCGGTGTTGGTAACTGGGTAGCAGGTATGTGTCCTTTCTTAATCTACTCAAGCTTTTCCCCTGAGTGCAAAGTGAACAGACGAAATTTTATATAATGCGCATGTCCATCCTGAACAGCGCTGTAACACTCTTTCTTCGGACCAACTGGCTTCTCTACATAAACGAATGGTTGAAGTCTGTCAGATTGCAGTAGAGGCGAATGCGGATGATAGCAAGTTTCCTGATCATTGGCTGTTCAAGCATCGTTGGGTCAGCACTCGTGCATATATGTGTACTCATAATGCAACTAATGTATTATAAAAAGGGAAAGGGAAAGAATCCAAAGAAAAACCCTAACACATTGACTCTTGTAAGTTTTGCTTTTTGTTATAGCAGCATCAATCAGGGCTCACCCTAGATTTAGCCGTCTGGAGAGCCTGCCACCATCAAATGGTTGACTGTTGGGGGCCGCACTTCTGCATATGTGGCTGAGGTACAAGTTCTTCCTCGTAGTGTTGATCATTCGAACAATAACCCTGACCCAGAGGTGGTACTTAATCTTCCTTCTATTGATGATTCTCATCAGGCACCATGTAATTTTAGGATTCTCTTAGTGATCTAACGCCCCCATCCGACTCGGAGACCATCCCAGACAAGAAGCGTAAAGTAAGTTGACCAGTCTCATCATCTAATGAGTTGTTCAGTTACACACCCGCCAGGTGGAAGAAATTGATTCGATTTCTACACCCGGTTCGAAGCGCCAGAAGAAAGCTAAACTTTCCACATTGGTCGGTTCTTCGACAGGGGATCAAGATGCAAGAACGAACCTTTCAAAGAACGGAGTGAGGAAAGCAAAGACCTGATGACAATGGCAAAATAATATGTAATGTATGGAAGTGTTAATCACTTTCGTCATCATCTACATCACTGTATTCCTCAGCCTCGTCATCTATGAAACCATTCATAGTAGGACTCTCATCGTCATCGTCTCCATCAGCCTCGTTGTCTTCATCTTCATCTTCGCTTTCCCCACCAAGTTCTATATCTTCAACGCTACCTTCATCCTCTCCACTTTGGACCTGTACAGCTATGTCCTCTTCTTCAGAAGATGACCCGCTTTCTCCTTCAACATACCGCGAGGCTATCCTTTCTTCAGCTGCCACCGACTTTCCTTTTCGAGGAGCAAGAAGCGCTGGAGCCGTAGAGGAACGTAATTCTATCTGTGAGAGCACCATATCCAAACGACCGTTCAAAGATAGTAGACTTTCATGCAAAGTCAACCGGGCCGTAAGTGTAGTGTGCAGGCCGGACAATCTAGCTACAAGGTCAGGTATCTGATGTTTATTAGTGTTGATTAATATACAATGTATACACCAAATTTACCGTCATGAGATGTCCGGCGTGAATAGCTAGGACAGTTTTTAACCAGTTTAAAAGTCCCATTCCCCGTTGAGAACTGGCACCACCACCCCCTCCTTTCATGTTAGATGATCTCGCGCCTTTACCTAATCTTTCTACGCAAGCAATTATAAGGGGGATTGCGAGTTGTGGTGGTAGCCTGTTTACGGTGTTGCGTATGAGAGCAGGATCAGAGTGGGCCAAACATGTTTCTAATAGCTTTGTATCCGAAGAATGCAGAGCTTGGATGAGCGTCCGCGTTAGCGAATTTGCAGGGACCACGGTCACCCAATTTTGAGCCCTTTTAGAGGATTTAGACTTCAACTTGACTGGATTTCCCTCGTCGCTGTCCGACTTGCGCGTTTCGGGTTCCATAACCGCTGTTAGTCTTTGGCCAAGTGAAAGTTCTGCAACGTCAACTGCTAAATCACCATCTATATTGTGTGAAGGGGTATCATCCGAGAGTTGACCTATGTCAAATCCGGTCCCAATTGTAATCGATGGTGTCTCAGCGTAGCGTTTTTGAGATGCAAACTGTTAAAAGGGTGCAATTCAGAATATATTTCTATAGTAAGGTCTAAATGACAAACTGGTTGCGAATCCATTGCTTGTAGCCCTTCTACACCTTCGATAGTCATTTTGTCAATGAAATTTCCAGAATCATCAAGGAATCGCTGCAAATTAAGACTTATGGAGTGTTTATTATACATAGACGGGTTAACTTACGATTGTATCAAATACAGGTCTTACACCATTTACTAACCTGGCGATCCGGATTTTGTCATTATTATTATCTTCAGACGTAAACGCGATGTTTATTATCTGCGCGCTCAAAAAATTGCCTTTGTTCGGGAAGGAAATCATTGATCGGGGAACAAGTACAGGAATATTTTGAGATGTGTAACCGATGCTCGCAGGAGACGAGAGCTCCATTGGGATCGGGTACAATGTGATTTTACCGGAAGCAGCAAGCGCAGCAAGGATTTGCTTGTTGGTAGAACTTGGGTTTAACAAACAAAAAGTCCGCACATCCGAGTCTAGTGGAATAGAGGCTGCTGGGCCTGCTGCTGGTGCCTTCTCCAAACCTTCTTGAAATTCCCATATGTATAAGAATCGGTCCATCTCAGCCATAGAAACAAAGCGTGTTGGCAGTTTGGGAGTTTCATCCCACTGTGTTAACTTGATTGACGAGACATGACCGGTGAACGAAGCTAGTTGTTCTGGTCTTTTTGAGTCGAGTCCGTGATTAGCATTTGATTTAGAGAGTAAGTGAATACTATGGTGAGACGCTAGTATGTCTATTCGGCCGTTGCTGTTTATTGGTCGTATGGTTATAGAGGTATATGGAATCCGATCGTCGTTTTTCCAGCTGCCAAAAATATCGTTTTGTTGAACATCCCAGAAATGAATGACACCATCTGCGCCAGAGGTACAAATGTTCAGCATACCGTCAACAGTGATATGCCTGGCAGAGAGTATGGCGGATGTGCTTGTAGGATGAGACAATGTGTGCACTACTCGTCCATGGATGGGAGAGAAGTATATAATTGTTCCGTTTGAGAGTCCCAACGCAACAGCTTCGGTCGGTTCTGAAGCCTCTGCAACTGCCTCACGTAGAGTGGTGCTTTTAGTTTTCTTTTTCTTGCTGGGGGATTTGTAAGGGTTATCTGGTATAGCATCAACGGATTTATTCAAAGAGGTCCATGTTAGTGCTGTGACACGTGCAGCATTCACAATATGCTCTGCTATAGCTTGTCCGGAGGTAGTGTTGTATATACGCAGGCGATGCTTGTCAATAGCGAGCGATATAAAGGCAAAAAGATCTCCTTGGGGAGAGAAGGACGATAAAGAATTGAGATTAGAAGCATCTTGTACCGCAGGCTGAGATAGCTGAGATGTGGATTGTGGTCGCCCTTGGGGATGCTTCGTCTTTGGCTTCTTGTTTTTTTGTGTAGATGCCATGTGCGACGACGACGAAAATATTTTATGAGATCTCCAAATTTCGTTTGACGAAAATCCTACCTGAAGGCACGTGATAGGCTTAATTACAGTAATTCAAACTGTGCAGACTCGGTGACACGCCTCTTATCCTTTACCCATCTCTCATCATGAACTACATCCAGGTCCGTATTCTTTCTTCCAGTACTGTTGACACACTTATTCTGATATATCTTTCATGTAGCTCGAGAAATTAGGTCTGTGTCGCATCTTCCATTCAGCTCAAACATATTCATTGTCAAGTTATTTTAGGTGAAGGTACTTATGCGACAGTCTACAAGGTTTGCATTTCTTAGACCTTGAAGGTTTCTGACCGCCATTTGAACTATAACAATAAGGGTAGATCCAGGACCACCAACGAGATCGTTGCCCTCAAGGAAATTCACCTTGACGCTGAAGAAGGAACACCTTCAACAGCAATACGAGAAATCTCTCTGATGAAAGAACTCAAGCATGTGAATATTGTTAGATTACACGACGTAATACATACAGAAGCCAAGCTTGTTCTGATTTTCGAATATTGCGAACAAGACTTAAAGAAGTACATGGACCAAAATGGCGAACGTGGAGCATTAGATCCAAATACTGTTCGCAGTTTCATGTACCAACTACTGAAAGGCACCGCATTCTGTCACGAAAATCAAGTCTTGCATCGCGACCTCAAGCCACAGAACTTGCTCATTAATCGCAAAGGTGAATTGAAACTAGGAGATTTTGGTCTGGCTCGGGCTTTCGGTGTCCCCGTGAATACATTCTCCAATGAAGTATGTGGCCCGCATATATCTACAATGTGAAATAACTGGGTCATGAAAAGGTAGTTACTCTATGGTATCGTGCACCAGACGTTCTTCTCGGTTCTCGCACATATAGTACCTCGATCGATGTGTGGTCCTGTGGATGTATTTTTGCAGAGATGATATCAGGGGTCCCATTATTCAGAGGCAGAGATAACCAGGACCAGCTGTTGCACATAATGAGAATAATTGGGACACCAACCGACGCGCAGTTCCAAAAGATGTTTAAAGAAACCGTATGCCAATTCCGTACTTTCCATCACAACTAAGCTGAGTGTAATATAGCCCGAAATTACTCTCAAAACATTCCCTCGTTATCCCAAGATGCCTTTCCAGCAAGTCCTCCCAAAAGCTTCGTCACAAGGTGACTGGATTAGCTATTTGCTCTATGTGTTTCTTTATATGAACAATTCTATATCTGCTGACAGCCATTGACTTATTGGAACGCCTTCTCAAATTCGATCCAGCAGAACGTATATCTGCCTCTGATGCTCTGTCTCATCCGTATTTCTCCAGCGCGACAACCCCTTTCGGCCTCAACTCATCACCCGGCTCGATGCCACCACCTGCTTTCAACTTCCCTCACCATACCCATCAGCTTCAGGCTCAACAGCAACAGCAACAACAGCAACAACCACAAATTATACCTCACGCACAAGCACAAGTTCTACCCCAGTATCCCAGACAACCTGTGCAAATGTTTAATCAGCAGCATCCACAAGCACCAGGACAGGCACAAGTACAAGCTCATGGGCAAGCTCAAGTCACAGCTCCAGCAGTGTCTCATGTTGATCCGATGGCACAAGCAGTCGCTCATGCTCAAACACGAGCGCAAGCGCAACATGCACAGGCTCTAGCTCAAGCACAGTACGGCGGAGTGCAATATGGTGGAACTTATGGACATGGTCGATGACAGCATCATTTCTAGATTTTCTTGTTGTAATGTATTTCCAGAGCATTCACCACTCTGAAGCAATCCTGTTATAGAATCCCCAAAGGGTTATATCAGAAATTACTTGATTCCTTGTTACAAATTGCGAAATGTAGTATATCAACAAAAAAGAAAGCTTCTCGTGTATCGACTTGAAATACATACATTGATAGGAGGGTGTAAATACATTAGGACAGTTATTACCACTAAGGTGCATGGAATTTTACGTTAGTGCCGGGGATTGTCCAAACATCGACAGAAGTGCGAGAAGGTCAACTTAGAACAAGTACTTCAGTTTGGAAGAGAAAATTCGGAATCACAATTACAAGCTTACCACTCCGTAGGGGTTTGCTGAAGAATGCATTCATTCCAGCACTCAAACACAACTGTTTCGTGGAGTCCTGGCAGTCTGCACTAAGCGCTACGACTTTCGAGTACAAAGTTAACGGATAAATTTGAGAATTCTATTTGAAAGACTTACTTGGTAGCATGTTAGTTATCTTCCTGCGGCTTTCCATCAGACGTAGACGTTTTGCCGCCTCAACCCCATCACATATGGGCATATCTACAATAATTGAGGAGGATTCATTTGTATGACTTTAGGCGATTGACTCACGATGATCAAATAGTGCAACACTGAAATACCCTGGTTCATGTGCCTCCCATGCTATAGCAAAGTCATGAGTATCTGCGCAGTTCACTACCCAACTAGGATGTACCTGCGATTGCCTCTTCCCCATTGCTAGTTGCGACGACATTGAGTTTATACCTTTCTAGTTGTTTAACAAGTAGGTTTTGGGCGATAGGGTTATCTGTAGGACAATGAAGTAAACACTATGTATGTGAATAAGATTTTGAGTTGTGATACCTTCTGCTATCAGAACATTTCCGAACAAAGTACGCGGGACTTGCTGTCAGGTCATTTATGGCTTTGGATATTTCTGACTGTGCAGACGAAATGGTGTTGGGCAAATTTTTTAAACCAGCGAGAGCTTGTAGCAGCCGCGCTTTACGCGGTGGTTTGGTTATTCGAATAACACCTGGGATACTACTGTGTCCGAACACGGACTGTCCAGAACGACTAGCTGTTGGGGTATAGAGATGAATTACTTTAGTATCATTAAATTGTGCCCGATGAAGGGACTGGAGGAAATGTGAGAGATCATCTGCATGTCCTTCAGATTGGTCATCCAATATGTAAAAGTCCAGTGCTGGGTCCGAGTCTGTGTACAGCTCCAATTTGGCGCGAGATTCCTGGATTGAAGATACCAGTGTGACATGGAATCCGTTCAACATAGTTTTCAAAAGACCAAGAGTAGCTTCCGACTGTGAGCAGACTAATACTGTCGTTTGTTTGGATGTCAATAGTGCCGACGTCAGCTTCTCAATGTCTTTTATGTACTATCAAGAAGCAGCGTTAGCACAAGGATATATATGCTCGGGTATTAGAATACCTCTTGTGATTCTGATGAATTGAATATTTTGACTGGGATAGTAAACCAAAACATCGACCCACTACCCAGTTCTGAGTGGACGCCGATTGCACCACCCATCAACTTAACAAGTTGACGAGAAATAGACAATCCCAATCCAGTTCCCCCAAATCGTCGAGTTGATGAGCTCTACAGGTCATTTGAGTTTGTTGCCTGTGTCAGATTATTTAGAGACTTACATCAGCTTGTTGAAAAGGAACAAAGAGAAGATCAACATCGCTTGCAGAAAGCCCAATTCCAGTATCGCTAGTATCGAAGTTTATCTTATGTGATGAAAAGCTAAGCAGGATACGTACTGAATTTCGAATTTTAGATGAACGTCTTCTGTAGCTACCATAAGTGACGATTGGATCGAGCAGTTCACCTTCACAAAACCAGTAGCCGTGAATTTCACAGCATTTCCGATCAGATTCATCAAAACTGGATAGCAGTTATGATTGTGAAAACGTTGTAGAACGTGTCACTTTACCTTGACGAATTCGTGCATAGTCTGCATATACCCCTGTAAAATGCAAGTGAATTTCACAATATAATTGAATACAGATGGAATTTTCATACAAGGTGGGACGTCACCCTCGATGTTGAAAGATAGATCAAGCTTTTTGGCAGCCATAGGCAATAAAAGTTCCATGCAATCCTAGAAACCTGTGAGTAAGCTAAAGCTATTGCGTCAAAGTGCTACTAACTGCAATGATGTTCTAGGCACAGGTGATCAATGCAACTAGTAAACATGAGTCGACAAACACCCACTTCAACCAAAAATCCACTTGGCTCCAGTTTCACAGCTATCAGTTTCGGTCAAAAATGCGTGACAAGTTAAGATGTTATAAACCAAACCTGAAGCTTCTAATTTGCTGTAGTCAAGAATAGAATCAATGATCTGTAATACTCGGTCAAAGGTATTCCGGTAAGCTAGCCGTAACGAACCTTCAAGAGTAGCTCGCAAGATTGTTTTGCTGTTTGAACTACAGAATGATGAGCTATGGGTAACTTTAAATGTATGATACAAGCTCACCGATCTCTTTTTGTCCTGGGTTGAGATCGGTACCACTGAGGAGATCCAAAAGACCATAAAACGAACTGTACTGGTTTTAGCTCATGATGGGAAGTGAAAACGAAGAAGACACCTACCTGAATGGCGTTCGTAGCTCATGACTCATAGAGGCCAAGAAGTTGCTTTTGGTCTATGGAAACGTTTAATATTTACAGACGCATATCGACAGGACGTATCCACGTACTTTGGTAGCTTTCAGAGCGTCTTCACGACTTTTTCGAGCAGTTTCCAGAGCTTCGCGTTGAGCTGCAATCATTTTCAAATTCTCTCTTGTGCCAGCCTGTACTGAGCGGAAAAGCAAGGCGTTTGCTATGCTGATGCTAGCTTGTTGACAAAGAAGAGTCAAAATTGTCACTGTATTTTGTGGGAAGGCAGAATTAGATGAAAAATAAACTGCGCCAAATGTTTGCCCTCTGTTGCTGAAAATAGGAAGACATAATACAGAACGGAGGGCAGTTTGACCTGCTTCGGAGGTAAAGCGAGAGTCTACAGAAGCATCATCGTAAAACATCCGTTCCTTGGAATTTAGAGCTATATAAACTTAAATACGTATGCAACACAAGTGTACTGAGATGATGTACTCACTATGCTGGATAATAGCCTTCTGCAGTGGATCACTGATAGCTCTGATAGATATTGGGTTCCTGAAACCGGCATCAGCATATTTTCGCGATGCATGATTATGAAGAAGACATACTCATGTACCAGACATAACTCTCCCGTTTTCATACTTGTCGCTACAGTGTAGTCTCCAGCTTCGCGAGCAATTACCACTGTTTGAAATTGACCATTTGTTCATATTGCCAAATTGCAAACTTACCACAAGTACTTTGAGAACCGGATGTCTCTTAACTTTGCTTTAGAAATAATGAAACATGGACAGAACGACTCCCACCCACCTGTTGCTATCTCCGTCAACCTTTTGAGTGCTACAATTGTTTCAGTATAAATAGAAAAGTCGTAAACAAATTAAAAACCTGAAGATAAGTTGATATCACTTGATATGTCTTTACTCCACTTAAGAATTGATGCTAAATCGGCGGCACTGAGAGTCGATTCTTGATCGTCGTGTACGTCGGATTTCCCTGACATTGGACCCAGAGACCCGAACCTCATTGATACATGTTCAGTCTGTACAGCAACGTCGGTGGTGCATAGCGAGCGCCTTGTTGGAACTTGAGGTCTCGTTCCTACAA
This sequence comes from Floccularia luteovirens, assembly GCA_009739215.1. Classification (NCBI taxonomy): domain Eukaryota; kingdom Fungi; phylum Basidiomycota; class Agaricomycetes; order Agaricales; family Squamanitaceae; genus Floccularia; species Floccularia luteovirens. Next base: position 1,767,281 of record VSJF01000001.1, read on the forward strand.
TGGATGTGAGATGATTCCTACACACAAAATTCAACCAGAGTAAAAAATAGTTAGCACAATTATTAAGAACGTACACAATTCCCCGAGCACCCCACTGCGCATGTTTGGATATTCCTCGATGTTGAAGTTCACTCCCGAGGCCTACTATCCCGCATTTAACGAGATGGCACCCTTGCTATAGAAAAATCCTAATTATGTAGGGTTATTGACTGATTGCATAACACATACCAAATACAGACCCCATGCTTCTTCTGACATCCAGTCGTTATCAACTGCAAGTCTGCAAGTAAGTCAGATCTCTATGTAAGCGTGAGTAGAAATATTGTAGGTCTTACTTGATGGCTATGTCATAAAGTTTCAACGCATCATTGTTCCCAAACAAAGCTGCCATCTCAGCTTCCTGGGTTTAGTATTAGTTGAAATGACTTGAATGAGATGCACATTTACGCAACGCACTACAAGAGCTATCCAGGTACTGCAATTGACAGGACTTGATGATAACCATCTACATTCAACGTCAGCTTATATACAACTCAACCTGTGAAGAGACTAACTTTTTGATATAAGTTTGATTGGCATTAATCTGGTCAAGATACTCTACGCGGCGCTCGTCAGTTATGCCTTTTCGAATACATGCTATCAATGCTAGACTGTGGTAGAAGAGCGCATATCGGACGTGTCTGTGACTATAGCAAATAAAAAAATATAATCCGGCTGCAGGCAAGTGCTATAACTTACTTCGGATGACAATCTCTTGTTTCGTACACCAGAAACCCAAGTTCAACAGCTTCTTCAATATATCCTAAGCTGTAGTGGCTAACCACCTATCAGAATTAATGTTATCATGAGTGGGGTCATCTGATTATCTACGACGCACTTTAAATGAATTATACCTACTACGGCGTAAGTAATATGAAAGAAGAAAGAAGAGAGTGGCTCCCACCAGTTCAAAGCCAAAGGTGTATTTCCTGATGTCGTATGAATACTATCAAAGAATTCCACCTCTGAGAAATTATCAGTATCGAATATGGTCTGCGGTGAATCCGCATGTGAGTATCCACCGAGGGCGCGTATGCAGTTGAGTACACCTAGTAACAGCATGAGTATATTCCACTCAAAAAGAGTGCATGTAAGATTTACTAGTGGCCAGAATGACACATTCCCCTTCGGGAGCCCACAGTTTAACGTCGTTCAAGCACTAGAACATTCTCAACAAGCGATTGAAAGAAACGGGTAACAACATACCTCTTCTGCCGCAATAATAAGTTCGCTCACTGATCACAATCTAAGTGCTGGAACTTTGGAGTAAACAGAAGCATTGATACTGACGATGTTCGCAAACGTATAACCGCATCATAATGCTATGAATAGTAGCAAAACTTGTGTAAACCCTGAAACCCTCATTAGAACTGGTAGGGCGGATTTTAGAAATAAAAACATACTGGTCGCCAGCACTATTCCCATATTTTATGGCTTCCTTCATTCGCGAAATACTGGATCGAATATGGGTGCTATCGAAGCCAGAGACCATAGCGCAAAATAACACCTGAGCACGACTACATGTCCTAATTGAGAAACATGAGATATAACAAGCTGAATGGAGTACTTACCACTTTTCTCCTGTACTACCAATTCGATCGGCAATACGAAGTGCTAGTTTTGCAAGATCTACAGAAAAACGATAAGATTCCCGTTGTTCTGCGGTCGCTAAAGATCATTTGAGCATCATCGCCTGCTTTCAAGTGTAATAATCTACCTCCTAAAGCCCAGAAAAATCCTAGAGCAGATCCAGGCGATAAACCATAGCTGTGCAAGCAGTTCAGTGACATGTATTATACCAAAAGCCCATGCGTACCGTAAAGCAAGCTGTATCGTCTTCCAAAGCATTAGATTAAGTTATAAAGGTACAATTGACAAGAATTACCGTCAAACCGATTGTGTCAGAAAAGGTGGGTGGAGTGGAACTCCAATAAGCATTAATACCTTGAAACCAAAGGGTCACTACTCTGGATGGATCGAAAGGATTTTCACGTACCTGCATCGTTAAGTAATGATACAGCAAGCTCAATTCGAGAGTCCGTGGTCCTTGGTATAGATAGAATTTCGTCGAAACCGACCGCTAATAATTCGTTTTTTACTTGGTCAAACATAATCTCCACTTGCTTTTTCGTGGGGTTGGGATTGACTTCCACGCCTAGTGCTGCCAAAGCTGACAAAGTGTCCTTCAGAGCTTCTGAGAAATTATTACGAAGCCAGTGATTCCGGGAACGGAGACGAAGAATATTGCTGCGACCCTCTGGGCTTTGTGCGTGTTGGAAGCACTCTGTGATAGCTGCGTCTGATGCCTCGTATTCACCTATAGGGTAAAGCTCAAGACAGTGTAAGTGATACAATCAAATCGGTCACCTTTCCACGTAAATAATCTATACACAAGGGCACTTAGCGATGGTGGAGTTGGTAATTAGAAACAATGTTGACTTACTCTGCCAGCCTCGAAAGCAAGTTAAAGGTTCTCTGCGGGTTTTCCGACCAAGGGTCTTCCCTTAGAAGGGTGCGTGCACTGACAAATGACCGGATTGCCAACTATCCGATCTGTCAAAACTTACTCACAAGACACCTTCGGACTGAGGCGTACCTCATGAGCACCCCTCTCCCATGCTGACTCTCCTGCGTTAATGAGTACACCCAGTAATTCTTCACGTTTTGGATGTTCATGCAGAAGTGAAAGACAGCTGACAATAGACATCATCAGAGAAACAGCCGAACGTTCCACAATCAGTACATACCGTGTAGCGTGTTCTGCTATGCGATAAACGTCAATAGGTGCCTCATGCAGCATCATCAATATAATCTATCAACATGTTCAGGAAAGACGTAAAATATCAGAACCCCATAAATTAATACCCTGAATGACATTTTTGCAATTGCATCTGGAGGTAATGATTCGGCCTCGGTCTGGGCAGCTTGCCGATAACGGTCGTGCGCGAAACTACACATATCTCTTGCACGTTGAAGCAGCCAGCCTTCAGTGAGGGCATGTTGCAGACCACGCATAGATCCCCGAGTACTGTTCGCATTGGTTTCACGCAAATTTGAAACTGCCTTGTGAAGATCCCACATGCCGTCAACTTCATCTTCAATGGAGTCCTCCCAATCCATCATCAACGCTACCTCAGTGACTTTGAAGCTAGATCCAAAGGGGTCAGCTGTTATTCACATAGTAGCGATATACCTACGTTTCTCCAAAAAAAGCAGCCCAGGTTAGGTATTTCCTGGCTTCATCCGGGAGTTCCCTCATATGAGACACCAGGAAGGTTAAGTCTGTAGGATCAGATATTTTTTGGTTGGTTAGACTTCCTTCGATACTCGACATATCATATCTTGAAAAAGTAAAGGTTAAAAATGTGTGCAATTTTGTAGAGCTTATCTTACATCCAATGATTTTGTTCCCAATCGAATGTGATCTTGAGATGTAGCGTAGCGCTTAGTTGATTATACAAAAATATTGATGAATAAACATACATGATGCTGTCGTTGAAGGGTTGTCAGTATGCTCCTCGCAGAAAATGCGTTCCCTGATGATGCACTGAACACGAATTTTGACAATTGAGAGCACTCCTCTTTGCTCCGGTGCAAAGTCTTCGAAACAAGTGTGGATATAGCCGAAAAAGAGAGCGGTTCGATTGATATCCAAGTTGGCCGCGACTGATGAGTAAACATGGATCGCACCCTTTTAACAATTTCTCTATAGTACTATTAGTGAGAAATTGGTCGAATAGTCCAACAACTGTCGCACATTTTATCAGACCGTAATGTCGCAAAAATCAGCTAATGATGAATGATTACAGAGCGTTACGAGAGAAAATTGAGAATCATACCATCCGGCTCCTTGAATTCACCAATGTAGAGACAAGGTCTAGGGTGCTGAAAGTGTGAGTAGTTAAACGTGTATTCTGGTTTAACGAAGAAGGTATCATATTGACACTTACGAGTCATTTGCCTCATGTAAGTCGTCCAGAAACAATGCAAATAGGCGTGTTTCCGCAATAACCGCGAAAACATTCTCCACAAGTGATTGGAAGCGTGCTCGCAATTCTTGTGTACTTAAAGCCTCTTCAGGTTGATCGAAAACAAGTTCAAATAGCCCAAGCACATCTTTCAACTCCGGTGTTCCCTGGTATAAGAGAGGTACGTTTTGTATCTGTGGACCCAAACGTTCCTGGAGTGTAGTGACGAAACGATGAAGGTCTGTGTGGAAAACCATCAATTGTCGAAGTACGGAAGACAAACACCCAAGCTGTAACACGATCAGTAAAGGCTAGTCAAGATCAGAGGCAACTCACTAATGCTGCGAAAGGTGCTGAATCGGCGTTCTGGAATTTAGCTTGACCCCATAATCCATGAGCTAGAATCAGGTAAATCTTAATTCCTATTAATAACACAAGCATAGTTACTCACACCGCCATCTTGCTTGATTTGCAAGAACTATGGAGCTTTTTCCAATACTGCACTGCTGTCAACAATTATATAATAATTAAATAGATAACACCAACCCAGGGGGTCCTACTATCAGGATTGTTTGTGTGCGCGGCACTTGATTCTTTTTTCGACGAGACAGCTTCGGCGATACCTCGTCGGAGCGTGTCAGCGGACCATTCATTGTTGCCATAGAGTTAGGAACCAGAGCTAAGGGCTTGTAGCTAAAATTATCGGATGCAGCAGCGTTGATCGGAGACTGACTCCGTGACGACATCACCATAGATTCTGTGCTGTCGTTGTTACATATAGGGCTATTATCCCGCAACTCGCTGGATGTTATGGGAACAAAACCCTTTGAAGCAGAAAAATGCCTTGAGAAACTGGTAGATGTCGTGCGGACTGATCATATGAATTAACTATTATTAGAAATGTGTGAGAAAATGAGGGGTACTTACTAACGTTCTTGATCAGATCCAGCTCCTTTTCTCTCCCGAACTACGAGATATTGCATCATTGACCTCGTTAAACAGGACATGTATAAGAAATGGACATACCAAAGCTATGGGCATGGTAAATTCCTGTAGTATGCAAAGTCAGTATTAATAATGTACTTGGTAAATTAAGAAGCACCATGAATCTGTCTTCTGAGGCAATGTCAAAATTCGGTATGAGCTGAAAGGTGATCAATTGTTGCTCTGGGCACTGATAAGGCATCGAGGCATCGTACATCAGATGATTCTCCTGAGGAAGAAGAAACTGTTGCTAGGAGTCGACGTTGACATTCTAGCAAGTCGATCTTGAGGCCGTATGCACTCTGGTATCTTGTATCTGGATGTTTAGATAGCATCTAAGGCGAAATCAATTTCGTTGACAACCAAATAAAGGAGTAAATGCGAACTTTGTCAACAATAGATGCTAGCACTTCTGGAACATCCCTCCTGACTTCATGCACAGGCATTGGTCTTTTTTGGACTATTGAATGGAGAAGCTCCAGTGGGCCCCCTTCGAAAGGCATTTGCCCACGACCAACCAGTAAAGTCCAAAATAAGATTCCGAGAGAGTAAATGTCCGTTCTGTGGTCTTGCGTCATTGTATCTATGCTACCTGTCTGCTCAGGAGCTAGGTAGCAGAGAGCTTCCTTCACTTTGCGTTTTTCAAGTTCCTCATATGCACGTAAAACCAATGACGATGGGGAGCCGAAACTCTCAAGTGAAATAGCACGATTACCGAAATGAACAAGGCGAACAAAACCGGAATGAGAGTTTAGATGGAAAGCATTGGCCCGCACTTTCATGGTTTGGATGAGTGCATTCTCTTAATTCTGAATAGACGTAGGTGCGCACCTTCTCGATGAGTAACTCCAGCTCTGTTTGAGGAGAGTAAGAATAATCATGAGTTATGCCAACTAAATTCCGCGGACACTTACTTGTGTAGTGTTTCTAAACAGCGGGTGGCCTGTATGGCAAATCTGGAATGGAAGATAAGGCACTGAACAAGAAAGCCTGAGGTGACAAACGGTTACTCTAGAAACGAGGCCAAATCCATTATGTCGGTTGCGTCCATTGCGTCCACGGAATCCAGTGTTTCTGCGTCTGCCATAAAAACATCATCATGGGCAGGGGTTGCTCGCGGTCGCTGAATGTCAGCGAGAAGGAGATCATTAACTTTGGATGGAGGAAGATAACGACCTAGTAGGTTTGGTCCAGGGTGCACAAGGAGAAGAACGAGACAGTCTCCATCATCTCGGGGTATTTTAATAAGGTCGACCATATGTAATGTAGTACTGTATCCTTCGGGAGATGCAGCCATTTTGCCTAAGCTGCAAGGAGACATGAGTGTAAGAATAAGAGATAGAATGCCTAAACTTACACATGTGCTTCCCGTTGTAAGCACATTGCACCATTGGATTGTGCAGGTGCAATTTTTGCAAATACATTTGAACCATCCTTGAGACTATTTCCCTCAGCCAGGATTGTCATGCTTCCAGTATCGTTCCAAGGCACAACCTGGATGTTAGTGAGAAAATGCTATTATAAGGAGCAAAGAAGGAGAGGACTTTGTCGAAAGTATAACCTGGAATAGAGAGGACACCATCTTTGAAGTACAAAGTCGGGAAAGTTGGCTGGCCAAACTTTCGTTTCATGGATTTGCGGGACTCCAGAGGGGGCCGCCAAGGGCGAGAGGGATCTGATTCTGCCACTGTGACAAATGTATAGGGGAATATGTAGTTGTGCAGGTGAAGCTGACTCCAAACAAGCAGACACTCGGTATGCTTGAACCAGTCTTCACGCTGTTATTATCACATCCAAATGATCAATAAATGATGTCATTTCAAAGACCACGTGACCATACAATGTCTTTTTTACTGTATTTTTTAATTAACGACTTTACAAAAACTGCTGCTTTATTATGTAGACGAGTCGACCATCATCCATCAGTACTCACGGGCATTCACGAGGTCACTGGGGTCATTGTATTAGTACCTCTGTATGCGTCATTACTCCACAACTCACTGTAGCTTGCAGGATCAATGTGATCAGGCAATTCAGGCACGGCAACCTCAAAGCGTGACTGGATAGCGGCCATGACTTGTTGGTCACTTTCTGATGTGACAAACGTAATTGCAAGCCCTTTCGTCCCAAATCGTCCTGCTCGACTATATTCCGTGATACGAATCAAATTCATGTGTCACATCCGAGATTAACAGGTCACACGTACCCAACTCGATGCAAGTAACTATCCGCATCAGGGGGACAGTCGTAATTAATCACAATGTTGACTCGCTCCACATCAATACCACGCCCGAAAATATCGGTGGCAACAAGGATGCGTTTTTCAAACGCTTTGAAAGCAGTATAACGACTAATTCTGCAATGGCATTAGATCAAGCAGCATGGATATATACCATTTGCATACCTTTCCTCTTGCTGTAACCCGGAATGAATACTTATACTGGGGAAATTGCAAGACACCAAAAGTTTATCCAATTCGATAGCTCGAGCTACTGATTTCACAAAGATCACAACCTGCACCACTGTTAATGAGTTATCATGCCAGTGTTTGATATAATCCTTACTTGATTGAACTCAAGAGTATCCAACAAGTCATTTAGTTTCCTGTTCTTCCCCACTTCGTCGAGTTTCACATAGTGCTGTTGCAATCCGTGGAGTGTTAATTTTGTTTCATCATCCACAAAAATTTCCAAAGGCTGGTGGTTAAGTGGTTGTTAGTTCCTTACGTGTTCAACAAACAGTTATTTTGCTTACGTTTGCCATAAACTTTTTGCATGTTGCTCGAATGTCTTTCGCAAGGGTTGCGCTGAACATCATAACTTGCTTGTGGTGAGGCGTTGTTCGGAAGATCTCTTGAACGTCACGGCGCATGTCTATTAGGTAGTGTTGTAATTAGATGAGTTGGTCGAAAAGACGCATGTATGAAAAAAGAGGACGAAATGGCAGCACAACAACGAAATATAAAATCAAGAGGCAAAAGTTCTGGGCAGACGCTGCGTGATTCGAATCCTCGTATGGCCTCGTACGTTCTCTGATTGCCGGTCCTTTACGCAAAGATCACATGAAGTGTTCTTTCCAAGACTTCCAACCCATCATTTTACCCACATCCATATCCCCCGACTACTGTCCAGAACAATATATATGTGTGATGAGGTTGGTGCAGCGACGAAGTTAAACGATGCAAGATGTGCAGGTGTGTGTCCGAAATTCGCAAGACTAACCAAGTTGTTCTAGCATTTTGTCACACTCGTCCAACACGAAGTGTTTGACATTTTTAGCATCCAGCACTTTGTCCCTCGCCAATGCGTTTAATCGACCGGGTGTTGCGACTACGATATGAGGACACTTGTTCTTATCACGAAGAACTTCCGCATCTTTTGCTACTGGTGTCCCGCCATAAAATGTGCTGACCCGTACATCTGGCATGTACTTGGCAAAACGTGAATATTCGTTTTTTATTTGGAATGCAAGCTCCCGCGTGTGGCACAATACAAGGACGGACACTTCTCCGTTAACAGGTTCGAGCTGCTGAAGAGTGGCGAGTACGAATACAGCGGTTTTTCCGTGTCCAGACTTAGCCTGGCACAAAACGTCCATACCAAGAACTGCTTGTGGTATACACTCTTGTTGTACTGTAGGAAAAGTGATTGTCAAAAGAAGTTTTTTTATATCATATATTAGTGGTAATTTACCCTCTGAAGGATGTTCAAATCCAAGATCGCTGATGGCCCGCAGGAGCTCAGCTTTCAACAAGAAGTCCCTAGAGAAAAAGAAAAAAAGGCATGAGTAATTATAGGGAGCCGTGGCTGGTAAAAGTTCGTCTCATACCGGAAACCAGTCGAATGGATACCTGAGAAGTTTTTTTTGTCTTTGTCATTGTCTCCTCCCATAGGAGCTCCATTCCCAGCGGAGGCTACCCCGCCAGATGGAACGATGTCATGGTCATCCTCGTAGTCAATAAGGTCTTCATTGTCGTTGCCACTCATATTGAAAGAAAATACGAAAAAATGTCAATGGGGGTTATGGGTTTGGGACAAAGGGTGTGGTAAAACCGTTGACCTTGTTTCTTGGAACAAACAAAGGTCAATGGTTGGCAAGTGTCGCACGGACCCTTATTGGCTGATGATTGATGATTTTTGCAGGTCTTAATTGTAATACTGTGTCCACAATGGAAGCATTCCAGCTATTGGCTCGTGGTGGTACTAAATTTGACAAAAATCGTTTTCAAAATGACGTTAGACTTTTTCGAGTGAGTGAGATTGTTCACACAAAGCGTTTATAATACTCAGCATGTAAAAGAATACAAAAGCAGCCAACAGTGGTGACAAAATCCTTCACAATTCACAAGCCGCACCCCTTCCCGTAGAACTGGATTTCTTCAAGTATGCCCAAGGGACAACTGTGAAACGCAAGTCCTTAGATCAATCTACTCCCCAGGATGGGAAGAGGAGGAAGATGGACGACGGAGTACCCATTAGGCATTCTTACGACTCCAAGATAGACTATGAACAACCCAGGTCCTCCGCCATGACCAGACACAAAGTCGTGGTGAAAGGTTCTAATATTCCAGAACAGATAAATTCATTCCAAGACTTGAAAGATCGTTACAAAGTTGCCCCTCGCATAATTTCTAATCTTTCCCGGCATGGCTTTGTAGAGCCAACTAGTATACAATCATATGCCATTCCAATCCTACTAAATGTTTGTTTTCTCATTTTTTCCCATCAACATAATCTAACTACCTTTAGTCTCGCGATCTGGCGGCAATTTCTCCCACAGGTACAGGAAAGACAATCTCATATCTTTGTCCAATATTATGTGCACTGGAAGCTCCTATATCGGATTTAGAGAACAACTCTAGTGCTGGTGTAAGAGCTGTAATAGTCGCGCCAACTCGTGAACTGGCTCATCAAATACACAACGAATGTCTTAAGCTTGCGCAAGGTCGGAAATGGCGAATTGTATTGTTGAGCAAAGCTACAGCCAATACACTGTCATCAAAAGATGCAAGAGATAAAGTAGGTCAGTGATTATTATTCTCCATTACAAAACATATCCTCATCTTGCTGTAGATATTATCATTAGCACACCACTGCGTCTTGTCGGATTGCTACAATCAGGGAATATTGGGTTAGATAAGTCAGTGGGCTTGTGTTGTTTTTGAGGGGTTGTTCAATGGTTTTCTTGTAGCGTCCGCCATCTTGTGCTGGATGAAGCCGATAGACTATTGGACGCCGAATTCCTGCCGCAGATAAAAGAGATACTAGCCGCTTGCACGCATTCAAGTGTCCAATATTCTGTATTTAGTGCAACACTACCTGCAGGAGTGGAGAAAATGGCACTGGAGATACTACAAGACCCAATTCGCGTTGTAGTTGGGTTAAAGTATGTGGTATCCCAAGTGTTATCATTCTCCCCAACTCAATCTTGATTTCCTCCAATTAAAGAGACACCCCATTACCACTAATTTCACAATCACTGACCTATGTTGCGGATGACTCTTCCAAGCTTCCAAGTCTTCTGACGTATTTGTCACAACCGTATAACCCTCCTCTCATCATATTTGCCTCTTCCCAAGTAAGAGCAGCTTCCCTTGCAGAAGAACTTGTTTTGAACGGTATATCGAACGTCGATTGCTTGCATGCTGGTATGAGCAACAAAGAGCGAGAAGAGGTCACCAGCCGAATGCGCAATGGGGAATGCTGGATCATGGTGAGCACAGAGGTCATGGCTCGTGGTATGGATTTCAAGGGGGTGAGGGAAGTCATAAACTATGATTTCCCAACAAGCGTACAGAGCTACATCCACAGAATAGGTGGGAATCTTATTTGTCCTGTCTGCTATAGTTGTTTCATGTCATTGCCATAGGTCGAACTGGCCGAGCTGGAAGGGAAGGCAAATCAGTTACGTACTTCACGGATGACGATGCCCCTTACTTAAAATCGTGTGTCATGATGCGTATATCTTACACCCAATACTCAAGTCATTTTCCACTAGAATCGCAAATGTCATTCTCCAGTCAGGATCCACAGTGCCAGATTGGATTTTGCGGTTGCCTAAACCGTCAAAATTGGTGAAAAAGACAATGGGAAGAGCAAAACTCCCTGAAATGGTAAATAAAGCACGGAAAATCGGGAGACGTGACGCAATCAAAAAAAGGTGAGGAGGGCATTATGTATACAAGACATTGGCTAAGATTTCCCAAACAGGGAAATGATTGTTGCATCAAAACGTCGAAGTATTAAGGGTGTGAAGGCGGTTCCAGTAGATACACTTACCTGACGATAAACAGGAGACGGTGGAATTTCTTTTTCGTAGTCCTTTAAATTAGATTGATACTTCAGATATGTCAACCAGTAAATTTATAATGATACGTCGATCATATTTCCACCTTGAGGAAGTAATTTTTATGTATACGGCTTTAGTTCGACAAAATTTAAGTTTTTGTGGTTAAGCATTGTTCCTGCATGTATGCATTATTTTTTCACCGTATAGCAGCTGATAACGATGTCAGGTATATTGTGCGTCTCGGCATGACATGACTATGGATATTTCATTTCATCCTTACACGTTTATTTGCTGGCTCAAAATTACTGTCTTCAACCCAATCGAGATTACCTGAAACCTTCTCGTTGCTCAGCCATAGTATACAATCATCTCGCGTCTTCTCAGGATGCTCGAGTTGCCAGGTTATGATCTGTGATAATACCTGACCGACCCAAGGCCCCGACTTTCTCGCTCCAAGTAATTTAACGATTTCGTGGCCCTACGACGGGTCTGGTTAACGGTTTTCCCGATTAACAGAAATGAATACTTACATCTAACAATGGTCTTGCGTCTGGAACCTCCGTCAATTTGAGTTCTTCAATGCGGGCCATAAATGAATTATAGGAATTGATAATACGAGATGCCGTTCTCACTGAAGGGCATTTGGTTACTTCAAGGACATCAAATCATTGTTTATTAATCACCATCAAGTTTGTTGTCATCGAGGCTATACAGAGGAACGAGTTCCTGCAAAAGTGAGAAGAGGATCGATGTCGTATAGTGCGACCCGGTATTAATGTTGTGGATGGCTTTGTTACGCAATAATAAACCTGAAAAAAAATAAGACAATCAATGCACGCTTATTATTCCACACACACCGATTGCTACCCTCTCGGATGAAGCTTTAACAATTCCCCTATTTGTCAGATGCTCAGTCAGAAGCCCAGCAGCAGCAAACAATAACGGAATTCCATCAAGGTAATGATTTTGTGTTCCAAGTTTCAGAGATTCACGAAGGACAAGATCTATTGCCGAGTGGATTTTATTTTTGTGGTCGTGGTAAGTTGCTCCTTTATAAGGTGTCACTGCTGCTGCCAGGTACAGCCTCGCCTTACAAGACGGGTCTATTGAGATGGAAGTGAGGAACTTGGGGTGAATTGTGGGAAGATCTTGATTCGAAAAGTTTAAGAGCATATTCAAAAGCTTTGCGGCGGTTAGAGCTGTGTGAGTTTGAGGTAGTTGAGGTATCCTTCCGTGAGGAAATGCGGAGAAAATTGGATGATATAATGACAACTCATGAATTAGCTTGATGGACCCAAGAGGATCAGGACCTGCAAGATAGCTGTGAACTTCCTTGTCAGTGAAATGTCATATCTTTGCAACCTCTCATCATCTTTGCAATCTCTTCCCCTGCTCGTTCACGGGCAACTTTCGTTACAAGGGCGTCCTGATATAAAGTTTAAGTCGTTACTAAAGGAACAATACACATTTCTTACATGTATTTGAAGATCCTTTGCAGCATCTTTCAGGTCAGGTGTTAAAGGGAAACCAAAACGACTGGAAAATCTTATGCACCGCAAGACGCGCAAGGGATCATCTAGTAGGGTCTCTCGTGGAGGAAGAGGCGTACGTATCAGCCCATTTCGTAAATCATCAAGTCCCTTGACGTCAGTAAGTCACAACAAACAATAAATGATGGAGTAAGACGCAACCTTCTCGGTGAAATCTTCTACATCACGAGTATGAACATTGTAAAATAATGAGTTGATAGTGATATCTCTTCGTAATGCATCTTGTGTGGGCGTGCCAAAAGCCTTTGATCATGTATTAAGAAATAGAGGAGATTGAGCTGCACAAACACAGCGCACCACTTCAGTTGGTATACGACTGTCGTTAGCATATTCCTCACTGCGTAGATTGACGAAATCCAGATCTAAGTTGAGTATTTTGCATGTTGCTGTTTCAAGGTGTTTCGATTGGGCTGGGTTTTGAGCAATTCTACTAATGGTCCCAGTTTCAATCCCATTTTGCTGAGCAAAAGCAGAGAAGTGTTCAGCGAATGCAAGCCCCATTATATGACTCATTGCTATGTCAATATCATTACTTTGTGACCCCAGTAACTGTTTATAACACATGTTAACAGGCATAGCCATTTTAAGTGTAAAGGATCTTTTATAATGACCTTGTCTCTGACCCATCCACCAGCTATTCTGCAAGTAGTCGATATTCCCATATCTTGGTTAAGCTTCTTCGTACAACCATCCAAGAGCTCGCATAATCGATTCTCATTGTCCGTTAGTTCGATTTTCATTACATCACGACGAGGTTGCCGGGTTGTATGCATCGCAATAGATATTTTACTATGGGATGAAGTGAATAACCAGCGTTTAAAGTTTTGGAGACGCCAATCGTGTTTCAAAGCGATCAGATTCATAGTGTAGAAAGACACGCTGTTTGTGAATATGAATGGAATGTTCCGAGTCTTACATAATCAGACACAACCATGTTGAACTGGTCACCACAAAATATACTTAGCTTTGCCGATAAGCGAAAAGTGATATTACAGCAATATGTCATCACAGGGAATAAATTTCTAGTGTGCATTACTTGTTAATTGGTTGCAATCTGAAATAACGCTCCTTGACCTCAAGTGGAGAAGAGGAAGAAGGTTGGAAAATTGCAATTCTCGGCAAAAGCCTAATATTCCCACGACTTTTGAAGTCCGTTCGTTGGGTCAGAGGTTTAATTTTAAGTGTAGACAACTTCGCCCGTTCACCTCGCCCCCTGTCCTCTACTCCTCATTCTTGTTTTTTACATACCGTGAATAGTAGTCCGGCATGGGAAACGTTACAAGCTGTTGTGACTACTGCTGTAGGTACCATCTACTCCAGAGATTTGCGGCAATAACATCTCCTACAGTCCAGGGGCGCAAGTCACAGTCTTACGAGCCTCTTCTGCTCGAGAATGAGCGGGAAGCCGTTGCTGACCTTCTCCAATACTTGGAAAGTGCGTTCTACCACCACTCATTTCTTAGGCTGTAGCGTGCATATCGATGTAAATTACACAGACAGAGCGACAACCAACTTTTTCATTGGACCTCCACTAATTGCGTTAACGACACTCTCATTTTCGGACAATGTTGATCTCCAACGCAGCGCGGCACTTGCTTTTGCGGAGATCACGGAGAAGGAAGTTCGGCCTGTGGGTCGAGAAACGTTGGACCCTATCCTTTTCCTTCTCAGTAGTCACGACACGGAAGTCCAACGCGCAGCAAGTGCCGCTCTAGGAAATTTAGCTGTGAACAGTAAGTGGCTAACAAGCTATCTGCTGACATATTAAGAATCATTATCCAATCTAAGCGGACAATAAACTTCTCATCGTGAAGCTTGGTGGCCTGGAACCTTTGATCCGCCAGATGCTAAGTCCAAACGTGGAGGTGCAATGCAACGCAGTCGGCTGCGTAACTAACTTGGCTACTCATGGTTCGTTCACAATGAGCCCATATTTTCTACCTTCTTATGGTTTGATGAACAGATGACAATAAGACCAAGATTGCCAAGTCCGGCGCACTCGTGCCCTTGACGCGACTTGCAAGGTCAAAGGACATGCGAGTACAACGAAATGCTACTGGTGCATTGCTCAATATGACCCATTCAGGTAAAATGAATAACTGTTTCATAGCCTGACACTCATCTGTGGTTCAGATGAAAATCGACAGCAGCTGGTCAACGCTGGAGCGATTCCAGTACTAGTTAGCCTACTAAACTCCCCTGATACAGATGTACAGTATTACTGTACAACTGCCCTCAGTAATATTGCAGTGGATGGTATGGTCAAAGCTTTCATATGTTCGAGCTTACTAAATGTTCATAGGTGTGAACCGTAAAAAACTTGCACAAAGCGAGCCCAAACTAGTAACAAGTCTGGTTATGCTTATGGATAGTTCTAGTTTGAAGGTTCAGTGCCAAGCCGCTTTAGCTTTGCGGAATCTCGCAAGTGATGGTAAGTGTTCGATGTGACAAGACAGTGATTAGCTAACGTACTGTTGCTAGAAAAATACCAATTGGAAATTGTGAAAGCAGACGGTCTACAATCACTCCTACGGCTGCTACAGTCTACATACCTCCCTCTTATATTATCTTCAGCTGCTTGCGTGCGCAACGTTTCTATCCATCCTCACAACGAATCTCCGATCATAGAATCCGGATTCCTACAACCTTTAATCAATCTACTTTCTTTCAAGGATAACGAAGAAGTCCAATGCCACGCAATTTCTACCTTGAGAAATCTTGCAGCAAGCTCTGAAAAGAATAAAAGTGCAATCGTGAAAGCAGGAGCTGTCCAATCAATCAAAGAGCTTGTCTTGGAAGTTCCTATCAACGTGCAGAGCGAAATGACCGCATGCGTGGCTGTTTTAGCTTTAAGCGGTAAAACGCATTTTATCGTGATGTGTATTCATACTCAGTAACTCACTCTTGTAGATGAACTGAAAGGACAGTTGTTGGAGATGGGTATCTGTGAGGTTCTAATACCTTTGACTAATTCGCCCAGTTCGGAAGTCCAGGGTAATAGTGCTGCGGCTCTTGGCAATCTCTCTTCGAAAGGTAAGTCAAAGAGATTTAGTGAAACTATTTCAACCGTTTAATTTACCTTGTATCGCAGATGGTAGAGCAATGTCAGATGATTATTCGGCATTTAATGATGTTTGGGATAAACCTGATGGTGGTATGCACAAATACCTTCACCGATTTTTGACCAGCCCGGATGCTACATTCCAACACATTGCTGTCTGGACAATCGTGCAGTTGCTAGAATCGAATGGTAGGTGGTATCCTACTATTAGTATCGCTGGCTTGTTGATCCGAACTTCATGCTAGACCCTCAATTGATCAGCAGCATTCGTAGCTCGAGTATGCTCATTCCCAATATAAGGAATCTAGCAAGTTCACGCACATCTTCTCCGATTTCCTCTGTTGGAACTCCCCGTTCACACGGATCTCGGCATTCATATCAAGATACAGAGACCGGTGATGGGCATGGCGAAATCCAGCTTCTTAGCCGGCGTATTTTGGATTTTGTTGATGGGGAAAATGAAGGGGCATTGCCTTCAAGTGTTACTGCTTCCCACATGCAGCCTGGCTCATCGTTAAGTAGCTCACACACACATGAGCATGAAGAGCTGCGGCGAAGCGTCAGAGAAGCGTTTGCGCCTGGTTCCCAACGTTAATTTGTTTAGTAGATGGGATGGACTGTGAGTAGCTTATTATGGATTTTCTTGCTTCGTTGTGTCTTGTATCTTGTTTATTCACTCTCTTGATGCCACCATTCATTCGAATTTCTAGTGTAATGATTGGGTGCTGGACAACGACTGGTTTATGAATCACCTGACCAAATATATGATTATACGTAGACTCAGAGTATCACTGCCTTAAACCATAAGTAAGAGGGATGAAAACGATAAGAGACTGCCTAGCAACCCTTGGCGCATCTTCGCATGAAAGACAGCTGTGTACTTGTGGTCTTGTAAGTAGGACACGACTACCTCGTGTCTATTGATGGAGCCTCGCGTAAAACAGGCATTCGGCCGGAGCGGGTAGTCTATATGTAGAACAGTGCAATTGTGCTTTTATCTGTCCGTATAAACCTTCTTCCTTCCCTCAATTTTTTTCTCTTTCTCAGACCAAGTCCTGACTTGGTTAGACTCACGACTGTCTTCTGCTGAACCCATAGGCTGTGCCTTGACCTTTCACTGCTCTTCTAGATCCCAGTTTTCCTCCACTCAGTGGCACTCACCAACCTATCTAACAACATCTATCTGACCAAAATGCTTTTCAAATCTTTGCCGCTTTGTCTGCTGCTCCTCATTCTCGAAGTTCCGGTGCTGAATGCATCCCTCTTTCCACGCGCCTTTCACAGTATCCACGGCAGCGCCGTGCGACGAACACATAGTCTAGCTCGCGATCTCCGCGTGGCCTTTGGGGGAGTACTTGTTCCTAGAGATGACACACCTAGCCAGAACACCCGTGTTGTTTATTGCAAGCCTTTAAGGCAGGGTACACCTGGAGGGAATAGTACTTCGCCTTCTCCTTCTCCAGCCACTCTATCCCCCGGACCTATCTCGACTAGCACGAAAACCACTGCGGGCTCTTTACCAACCGGTTCTACCCCAGCTTCATCCCCATGGCAATTGTTGCAAGCTTATGTGCGTATCAATATATTACTTTTCTTTTCTAAACATTAGTATAACTTCATTTTAGGATGGACAGGATTTCTTCAATGGTTGGGATTTCTTCACTCTTGGAGATCCCACTCATGGTATGTGCTCTGTTTTCCTTTGTCTCCCACTTCTGACTCAGACTAGGCATTGTTGATTATATCGATGAGAATACCGCAGTATGTGATAAAACTTTTGATCTCCCTCTAAATGTAATTAATATAGGCAACTAGCGCTCAAATGGACTCCTAGAGGTTAATGCTCAGGGTAATGCGGTAATGCGAGTCGAAACGACCCCCAGTGTTCCTGCAAACAGGAAGAGTATTAGAATCCAGACCAAGCAACAGATCAATGGAGGTCTTGTTATTATGGACTCTGTTCACATGCCGACCGGCTGTGGCACCTGGCCGTGAGTGATATAATTCGACCAATTCTTCACCCATAATGAAGATTAAAATCGGTTTATAGTGCTTTTTGGACTAATGGTATTGTTGCTCACATCTTGTCATTTCCTGTCTGCTGAACATACTCTCAGGACCCAATTGGCCCGACACTGGGGAGATAGATATTGTTGAAGGTGTTCACGATTACACGAACAATCAAGCCACTATTCACACAAATGTTGGGTGTACTATCGCAAGTACAAGCTCTGCCGCTCTCTCAATCTCAGGCAATGTAATCGGCGGAACCGATTGCGCTGCCTTAACTACTGGGAACCAAGGGTGTGGTATCCGCGCCAACACGGGTAATTCATTTGGAAGTGGATTTAATGCTAATGGAGGGGGTGTATATGCCAGTTAGTGTTAGACTATGCAGTCTTGTTGATACATTGCTGACATGTCTTGCACACGCAGTGAAATGGGATGCAAACGGAATCAATGTATATTTCTTTCCTCGTGGATCAGAACCTGCGGATATCACTGCTGGCTCGCCTCAACCTGACAGTTGGGGAACGCCACAGGCAAGATGGGCTGCGTCAACTTGCAACCCTTTTGAATTCTTTAGGAATCATAGCGCGATATTTGACACCACGTTGTGGTATGTGGTTATCTACTCCTATCCTGGTATGCCTTGACGAATAATCTTCTTTGAACAGTGGTGACTGGGCTGGTGCTGTTTGGGGAACAAGCGGAATTCCCGGACAAGAACAGAGCTGTGCTCAAAGGACGGGGTTCCCCACATGCGAAGCCTTTGTGCGGGCAAGTGGTTCATCGTTTGATGAGGCTTGTAAGTCATTAGACATCTGTTGAGGCATTGTGATACTGACATGGAAACAATATACAGATTGGGAAGTAAAGAGTGTCAAGATATATCAATCCAAATAACTGGTTTTATTATGTAATTATGAATAATAAAGATATTTATGACTCAGTTGTCCCGGTCATAACCCATCCACATCGCTGACGCGTTCGGTGTACGCGCGTATGCGCGTACGTACCACCGAATTCTAGTACTTTCCATCCCGAAGTCTATATAATGTCGAACTACACGCCCTTCATGTATTCATATCATCTTTTACAATGTTCCACTATTCACCAAACATCAATACGGAATTTTATCCGTCCTCGTACTCCCTCACCGCAGGTTCTCGCCACCGGTATCTAACCGCCTTAGCGCAAGCCAAGGCAGCCGAAGCCGAGTATCTTGCCGTTCAGGCAGTACAGGAAGAGGAGGATGCCCTCCGCCTTCGCCTCCAGGAATTGCAGACCCGTAAACAGCATATCGCACGAGGAGTGCAGGGTTATTCTGAGCCATATGGGTCGCTTTCTAATTATGTCTCCCATGACAACATCTCCAACAGACGCACACATACTCTGCGCCTTCCTATCCATGCACTAGAGGAAGAGGTTCTCTTCAACTTGAATGCTTCCCGCAACCCAGTTCTGAGGCAACAAGAGGAAAACGCACGAGCGAGAAAGGAACAACTTCTCATTAGTTCGTTATTGTCGCAGCCAGAGGTTTGTACGGATTTATCAGTTACCCCTCGTAGTATCTAACCTACTTTCGATAGACTGCACAGTTTAGATCCCATAACTTACCGTCATCACCACAAGGAGTGCCAGGCTATAGCGGGTTATTGCATCAGAGGTCATTACACAATGTAGGACCCAACTTTATTCATCTCACCTCAATCAAGCGTCTGAACATTTACCAGGTACCCGAATATACTCCTGAACCTGCATTATCTGGGCTTGCAGAGAAAAATATAGGCCCCGCTCTCGACTTCGTCCTGAATGTCCTTCAACAGAAATTCTCGCCCGCACAAGAGATAAAGCCGTCCAACCCGCCCCCGCATAAATTACGAAACGAAGACATCCTAAGCAGCCTCCTTGGTGGTGTAATAAATACAAATACACCGCCCAAGCAGCCAGCGAATGAATCTAATAGTTTCGGTCCAGACCTTGCCAATATCTCGGGCTTGACAAACTATAATCTCTTTGATAGTCTCTCCTGCAATAGTGGCAAGGAAGCACCTATAGTGAGTGTGCATGTCATGTTTTATTGTGTCCATCCTAATAGTCTACGCAGATGAAACCCAACGCATCATCGGCTCCTAAGACAGTACCTCCTGCGACGTCTTCTTCTGCAAAGACAACCATTGTACCATCATTAAAAGACCAACTGGAATCACGTCTCAATAATCAATACGCTACGGAGATACGTGACACTATCCAGGCTATCCTTGACTCTCTAGCCCTCTCAGCTCCGCAAGCCACCCCAACCAGTTCACAGCAGCACAAAACAAGTGACGGTGGTTTTAAAGGAAAGTCTAGGGAATCTTCACCCTCTGTTGAAAATGCAACGTCAAAGGATGTCATGGATTCGATGAACCATGTCGAAAATATTGGCGCTGCATTCTCTGCGTTGGAATCAGATTTTATATTCCCAACTACGCTCGACTTTACCTGTAAACCCGCCTCCGCGGAGCTAGCATCCACAGATACTGGAAATGCGACATCCCACCTCGCTTTTACGTCGAAAAACCACCCGTTGCGGTTCTATGAACAAGCTCTTGGCTCGCTTTTGTCGCAGCTCGACTCTATAGAAAGCTATGGCAATGAAACTCTACGCGAGCGTCGCAAAGAAATTGTGGGACGAGTTGAGCATGCGCTCGAAGAATTGGAACGAGAGGTAGAGACCAGGTGGCGCCTCAAAGTCGCGAAGGAAACAAGGAATGTGACCAGCAGCCCCGTCTCTGCTAACCCAACAAGTGTCGAGGGTGATGTGCCTAAGGAAGATACTATACACGAAAACTTGGCGGTGGATACAGTATCAGATGGCGCAGACGTACCCAAGGAAGCTGAACCATCACAGAACATATCTGTCGAGTCTGAAGCTGTGGTAGATCCAGTATCAGTTAAAGTTTACCTCTCTGAGGATGTAACTTCTATTGAGGAACCCCCGAAATACACGGTTGAAGGACAAACAACTGATGATGGAAATATCAATATTCCAATCACCTCTTCATCTGACGCTTCTTCGTCGCCTGCGTCGCCGTCGGAATCTTCACCTTCTATCGACTCCGACAGTGTTCAACAAGTTACTGCTGAAAGCTTGACAACTGTTTCTCATACACCGGAACCAGACTCGCACGATAGTTTCCTCCTCCAGGAGACCCCTTTAGTGAATGAAAAACCGAAACGTCTGGATCCGGAGGACAATGAAGGCGGCAGTGATTGGTCGGAAATTGATGCGTAGGAATGAATTATTCATTCAAGAAGTTTTTAGAGTTTTTTTAGTGTTGAACATTGAATTATTGTATAGTACCTTGTCTACTTTTAATGAATTAAAATATTCTTCGGGATATAGTCAAATTGATTACCACGTTGTGAGAAAGGAAACGGTTATTCATCAAGGGGTATATTATCTCATGTTAGTATATAATAATGACACATTGTCAAGGTCGTTCAGTCAAATCATGCCCTGCCACCCTTTTTCTTCTTATTCACCACCTTGAAACCCCACTCTGTTTGCGGAACTTTAGGGGCTGCTTTTACCACATCTGCAATTGAGACAGGCTTCGTTGAGGTTTTACCGGCAGTGCTTTGGTTCTTGGAACGCGACGCAGCGTCAGCCTTTCGCTTACTAACGAACTCGGCCGAAAAACGCCTGCCATCGAGTGTTGTGCTGTTGGCATAGATCAAGTCAGAGATGATTTCCACAGTCGATGGATCGGGGTCCAGTGGGAAGGAAAGAAGCATAGACATAATTTCCTCAACTATGTTTGGACATCAATCAGTAGACAAGCGAGTTTTGGGATGATAAATTCGTACCATTAACAGAATTATTTAAGCCTCTTAGGGAGTCGTTGAGCCACTTGAGGAAGTCATGCGACGGTGAAGATGAGTTGTCATCCACTTTCGAAACTAGTGAAGGTCTGGATATAGGAAGAGATGCTGATGTCCGTGGGGCGGCCAAACCATTTGAACGAGAAACCGGTGTTGAATTTTGGACTGCAGGTATGACAGAGGGCTTTGTTGCAGCAATTGCTGCAGCTGTCTTTCCGTTGGGACCGACAGTAGTCCAAGCACCTCCTTGCAACGTGGGAGGCGTCTGATGAGAAGATTAGATTCACCGTATGTCATTTGAAAAAGTAAACAAACCTTGATAGTTGTTTCTGCATATGCCCTTCGAGTAGCAGCTGCGACGGTTTCTTTACTGGCAAGTTTCTTGCGCCTTTCCTCCTCTTCTTGGATTTCTTTCATTGACTTCTTGGCGGCGGGTGCTTTGACTGCTGTAGTCCAAACAGGTTGAGATGTTGCAACAGGAGTAGAGGGAGATGAAGTTTCCTTTGCTGGAACCGCACCCCGCACACCAGCTTGTGAAGTTGGCAGTCCCCATGAAGCAGTAAAGGGTTGTGCGTCTTCTTTGAATTCTGAAGATGCCATGGTGGCACGAGTCGCCTTTTCTCTATCCCTCTCGGCAGCTTTGCGTGCCTCTAATTTCTTCTCCTCTGCTTCTTGGATTTCTCGTAAGCTCACAGAAACAGGATTTTTAGGCTTCTTCACTTCCTCCTCCTTTGCCCAAGGCACTTTAGGGGTCGCCGGTGCTGGCAAGGCAGGCTCAGCTTGCGGAAGAATGTTAGGTGATGGAGACCGGGTAGCCGGAACTTGATTTGAAGGCTTGTTACGAGATTTCTGATGGACTGTGGGTGTTGTAATTGGACCTTCTGAAGGCGGCACGACAGCCTCCGGCTTTTTTGTTTCACTTTTCTGATCCAAAGGCACATTAACCAGAGGGGCATCGATTTTTACGGATGTCGGGGCCACAGTTTTCGGTTCATTGACCTGGTTGACAACAGTTGCAGCCACCTGGACGACATCCGGTTCTTTCTGCCACACCTCTTCAACAACACCTTGTGAAGCTACAGCCCATGAAATTTGCTCTTTATTGCTGTGTGAGTTTGTTCGGGTTGGTTGGCTGTTGCGCCCCCACGGGGATGTTGGCACAGGAGTGGGTTGTGAGTGAACTATTACATTAGCAGTCGTAGGCTGCGGTATGTCGAATGGTCCTGGTCTTCGTGGCAGGGACGGATCCGTTGTGCTGTTCCATGTATCTTGTGGCTGATTTGTTGTATGAGAAGGGTTGGTAGGGTGTATGCCTGATATATGAGTCGAATATGAGCTAGATTTAGGGATGTTTGTTTGTTGAATGAATGAATTATCGAGAGATCCAGCCAAGTGAGGAAATTGTTGAGAAGGAGCGTACTCTTGGACCGGAGAATGGGAATACTGCTGATCATTAGGTTGTACAAGAGCTCCAAAGGAATTATAATGGCTGAAGCCGGGCATCGGATGATCATTTAAACCGAATGACTGTTGTTGGTTCCCTTGATCCAATCGGGGGAAAAGATTTGCAGCTTGAATACTTTCATGTGAAATGGCCTCCTGTCCGTTCCGATGGATATAACTAGGGATTTCTGACCCAGAAACAAAGTTGCTGTTATAAGGTGATGCATTGGCTTGCAATTCTCGGTTTATAGGAAGCGAGTCAAATCCTGGGGCCATGTTATTCGTTTGTAAATTCCAAACTGTACGAGTAGGACTGTAACGTCCATCAAAATTAAAGCCATCCACAGATGTACCTCTACCAGGGGCAAGATTTCCGTATGAAGAGCGGGCTCTAAGTAATGGATCGAGTGTTGGGTCGTGGAAAGGAGCTAGACGAGCAGCAAAAGGTGACGAGATATCTTGCGTACCATTAATACCAGGACCACCACCATTAGCTGATATTCCGCCAGATCCAGAAAGATAGGAGCCACCGCCGAATAAAGTCGGGTCTGGAGACGAGTCACCGAATCTACCCCCACTGAACGATGAAGAAGGTGAGTCTGAGGCATTTGAGGCACTATTTATGTATGAATCCAAGGTCGCACTACGCAGGTTCCTGATTGGAGCGGGCTGGTATGGGTTGTTACCCATGTCTTCCTCCACGCCAAAATTCTGAACAGGTGATCCATTTTTTCGAGATAACCCTGGCGGAAGCATTTGGACAGTAGGAGCAAGAAAAATTTTATCATTTCCTGCACGCCTAGCTAGCTCCTCGACAAGAATCCAGTGCGTATCGAGATGTGTGCGTTTCATAGGAAGGTCAGGAGAAAAGTATCCCTCGTCATACCATTTCTGCATCAAGTCAGCACGAAAAGGACCTGTCCATGGGGTATTAGATACTATCAAGAATTCAGAGCCCATTCTCACCTTGTATCTGACCAGACGGATCTTTGTAAGACCATTCTACACTCGCAAGGTCAACAAGACCTGGAGGGGGCCCAACGCCGAGTAAACTTCCACTATGAGAATCAGGGTGCACTACAGAATTGTTTGATATAGACAAACGACCTATGCTCGACTCTATGTTTTGTGCATTTTTTCCAACATACTCTAACTCATGTCTTGTGTCTGATTGGGGATGATCCAGAACTGGTGATGGAATACTGTGAGACGAAGAATCCGACGTAGTTAGTGTTCCCAATGAGTTCCGAACACCCTCCGCTTCCTCCTCTTTTTCTTCCTGTATTCCGAGTGGTTTCTCGTCAGGGTGTTCAGCTCCACCCGCATCTCGAACTGAGGTGAGGTTGGCTTTGAGTGAGGCTTCTGATGTTCTTCGTCTGGAAACCCACGACTCTCCGCTATTCAGAATCCCATCGAAGCCCGGGCTATGTCCCACCCGCGTGCGAGGTGATGGTAGACCCATATCACGCGGGGATATTAATGGCGCCTGTATATTAGACAAAGATTGCTTGCGGGGGATCACGACAGAGGACGAATCTTGAATATCTCAAATTATCTTACCCATTTGATGTGAAAGGTTAAACAAAGGAGTACCTGAACTATCTCGGCGTTTGAGAGCACCGAACCTTTCTCTTAAAGGACTGTTTGTCGAGGACGTTGCGTTATGAACTAGTCTTGGTCTGTCCGATCCTAAAGAGTTGGTGGAAATAGGAGAAAGATAATCGGTAGATTGCCGTCGACGGAGATCGGAATTGAGAGGTCCTGCGAAAAGCTGGATGTCTAATGAATTCACCAGAAGTCAACGAGAAATTGAAATGAACAAACCTTTTTCTCAATCTCGGTCAATTCTCGTAACCCTACTGGTTCGGATCCCACTTCGCGAACGACACCGTCCCACCTTTCAACTTCTATACCAAGACCGCCTCTGCCACCTCCTTCTCTATAAATTCTCAACATATCTTCCTTTGAATAACGGAATGGGTATGCTTCATCAAGTCTGTCAGATTGTGTTGCAGGTACTGGCGAGACAAGCGCAGAATAAGTAGACACGCCTGAAGCGTTAGCTCCAACGGACGGAGGAGGGGATGGGGGCGGAGGTTGTCGCGACAGAGGCTGATGCTTTGTGCGCATCCACTCTGGACCAAATTGCATAGTGGTAGCAGACATATTGAATAGTGAGATTAATAGCAGAGGAGAGACCAAGTTTGATTTTTAAAATCTTGTGTTACAGAAAAGCTGTATTTCACAACGTGGAAAAATGTTTGTTCGATGGCTGTGGTCATCTTCTCTAGGGCAGGCTCAGTTTTATGCACAACTATGTACCACAATTCAAAAATTTATATAAATTATCTTTATCTACCCTTGTTCAACTCATTTTAATACGCCATGCGGATGTTGGTAGTGCTACAAAACGTATCAGCATCTCACACCTGTCCAATAACTTGTACAACTAACCTTGTAGTTTGCGCGCAGTGGGTATAATGTATAGCATCAGAAACACAATCCCGAACGCCATACAGAGACCGGAAACGATATAGTAACCATCTCTCTCTGTTACACATGTTCCGTTGATACCCTCGCAAACTTTCTTCCCATGGTCTGAAACACATTCTGCCGCTGATAAATAAAAATATCAGTTAACCAACAATAAACCCTCTCCGAGTATCACTGACCTGGTACACTTACGCCAACTCCCGCATCCGCAAGTTGACAAGTAGCAACGCTAAAAAGATCCACGCCTAACCGATGATCAGTCAAACGAGGCTGTAATTACAATCCCTCATACCTTTCAACACGAACCACTTCGGCCAAGTGCCACCCAAGTTTGTAAAAGTGTTCAGAAGCTGGTGATGACATAAATAACTAACAAACAGCGTTAAATGGACGATTACTCACCGTCATATAGGTGCCACCAATGAGGGGGTCAGATATACGTGTGTGGAAGGCAGAAATTCCAACAAATTGCACGGTTCTTTGTAGAAAATCAGAAAATCGGGCCCACATCATATGACCAACAAAAACGTACGACACGAATGATCCTATGACGGTTTGAACGATGAGGAAAATAAAAAATGACATGGAGATCGGGGGGTCTGGGAACCAGAGCACAACCAAAGTAGCTATCAGGCAAAATCCAAGTCGCGGCCAAAATGCATAAATCCAAGGCTGCAGAGGTCTGTCGCCTCTGGACCATTTCGCAGCGAGCCACCCTCCAACTATTTGAAATGGGAAGTCGATAAGGACAGCGATAGCGAGGTCTTCGCGCTGGAAGCCTTTATCGACCAATTTGAGTGACGTGGCTGCATCGTTCGCGGCAAATCCGACTTTCGCAAAGATGTGCATCACAATGAGAAGTTGGACATCTGAAGTACATGCAATCAATAACCAACACCATCAGATTATGTTGTAACTTACGCTTCAGTTGACATATTGACCATATCTGTTTGTAGACTCCTTTTATGCTCATGTCCGCTTCACTTGCAGGCTCTTTATCCTGTGTGTGTCGATGAAGAATATTCAATCGTAATAATAAGATATTTTACCTCTTTCTTGAATAACAGTAACCAGATAGTTACTGCATAACAAACTATGCTCCAGAAACGCAAGTAAGCGCTTAACGTGAGTTGTGGGACACCCCACTTGGCACTAAATTTTCCATTCAGATTATTTTCTTTGAATCAAAAACAAGCAGGCGTACGCAAAAGCCTCGCTATTGAAAGCAAGAAAGACGGTGAAAGAGGCAAAAAAGCCAGTGTTGAGTCCAATAGTTTGACATGTTGATGCATATGATAGACAGTCTTGTGACAAGAGAGTAAGTGCCCATCCTGACCTCGTTTCAGTACAGAACACATGAAAGCTTTGAAGATTATATCTACCATCAACAGCAATGTCTATCATTCAGGTATTAGCATATATTTATTTTGTAGTAGTAAGCAGCTCTACCTTGCGTTGCAGAAAGGCTGACAAGTAGGGTAAAAATTACAGTGAGTTCGGTAACATTGTTTCCTGGCTATATACACATCAGCTGAAGTAATCTGTATGAGTACAATAGCACTTACGTCGTCCAGGAGCTTCTGCACATTAAGAGATATATATAGCATCAAAGTTCCAACTATGAGTTGCATGGGTATAATCCATGACTTCCGACGACCGACAGATTTGAAAAATACCGAGTCGACAATAGGTGACCATAACAGTTTTAGAGAATATGGGTAACTTGACAAGGCAAATGTTGCCAATTGAGAATAAGATAAATGTTCTTTTAGAAGGAACGGCACAGATCCTTGAAGTGTGTTGAGATAGATGTAATTTGAATAAATAACTGGGACATACCCAATGCAAGTCCTAGCTAATTCATCGGGTGATAGGACGGAGTGTCAGTAGCTACATGTATCATAAAAGGGACACAACATACTGGGACACCTTGGATCAAATCTTAACAGCGACTTTGAGTGAGTGGTGACCCTCGGTGAAGACAATTCTCAGCTTACATAGAACACTCAACAACACCATACTTCTCTTGTCCTTTGCTGAGATAGTACGCTTTGCATCTCGTGCCTGACTCCGCTGACCACCATCTTGCAAACCACGCGCTGCTTGGTATCTCTCCTCTTCTCCCAGCAAATTCAATTCTACATCTTCTGGATCATCCTCTGGAGTTGAACGGTGCGTTCTTGGTGTTAGAGGTGTCTGGGAAGAGACACGTAGAGTATTCATGGAGGTTGTGACTGCCAAGGAGTCCTTTTTACCAGCCTTCATAACCACGTGTGAGAACTCTCCAATGCCGTTCCCTTGTTTTTTTTGTGTTTGAGCCGCGTCAGAAAACTCTGTGCGCATATAGTGTCTAACGTTTACGTATAAGAGAAGGAAGGAGACCGATGAATTTCCCGCTTGAAACGCGTGTTTTGCTGGCAAACAAATCCTCATAAAGATCCACGTGGAGCACGGGCTTGTTTCAATATAACTTACAGTCTCTAATCAGTCTCAACAGTCGTCAGCCTTGCTTCAGCAAGTATATGTCCGTTTCAAATCCTGTACCAGGGGCTTCCAGTCGAACGATGCAGCAAGTGTCATTGGTAAGAAATCCACCCCCGAGACAGCTGGGGTTTATGACGGGGTTTCCCGTAGAAATGATGGAGAATTGTCTGCAACCCAGCCTAGTACTGCAAGCTAACTAAAAGAGCTGCGGTATGATTATGGCTGTCAGTTTAAGTAGGATCTTCGAGGCCATGCAAAATAACAGACCTTGAGCCTCGGGCTCAGTTCTCCAGGAATTCTCGCTTCTTTTGGAGAAATGTCAAATCCATGCGCTCCCACTCCCACACAGGTCTGTGATAAAATTGAAATCAGCATCTCTCCGAATATCACCACTGAACAGAACCTAAGTTACTTACAATACCCACCGGACAGTCATCAGGGGATACCTCGTTCCGATGCTGCACTGCCAATTTATCTTTGGAGCCTGCATACATAAACCTTTAACTCAAGAACTCAAGAAGACATCTAATGAAGTGTTAATAATGAAAGGTGCCTATGTCTACATGACATGAGGATGAAACAGGAGAAATCTGTATTCCCCTATATCTATTTGGCCTGAAACTGGCATATTGGTACATCGTCTTTGACGTATGCCTGGCTTACATAGGATCCTGAACGCTAATTGAAAAGCAAGAATACAAAATACAAGCTGACAGTCCAGTGTGGAAGTTGATAATCACACCTCCCCTGGATGTCAACCACCGCTGACATGCGTCAAGACCACAACCTTCTTGTGACTGTCGTCCACCGGCTTTCCTAGGATATTGTGATCGGGGCTACATTCTAATTCTCGTATAAAATGCCGGTAGGTCAGACACCCAACCTCACCCTTCCTTTATTCTCTTAAATCTACGGACAATGCTGTATACACTACTCGCAAAGGCTTTATTGGTCAGCCTCGGATTTTTGGTGGTTTCCCTCATTAGAATCGTGGTTTATCATGTTTCCGTGTATCTTCATCTGAGACGTATTCCGGGGCCAAGGCGATCATCCCTTCTCTGGGGAGAAGAGTGGAAACTCTATAGTTCCTTTCCGGGCTCTATGTATGTTGACTGGCACGAACGTTATGGAAAGGTTGTCAGGTTTAACGGTGCATTTGGCGTAAGTTCTGGAAAGTAAAGCATTGCATGTTCTGGTTTCAATTCTTCTACAGCACCAAGTCATTTCTATCATCGACCCTAGGGCTATCTCATTCATCCTTAACGAAGCGACCTACAAGTTCCCAAAGCCCGATGGTGTTAGGGCCTGGTTCAAAGCCACTCTCGGTGAAGGTATTCTCTGGGTCGAAGGTCAGCCATATGATATCTCCTACTTCTCACTAATAAACGTAATCTAGGCAAGCAAGCACATGGAGTTCAGAGAAGATCGCTAGCCCCTGCCTTGAGGTAATGTCACTTTTGTCAGGATATGAGTTTGTGTGATAATATTTTGAGGCAGCCAACTAGCTGTTCGGGACCTTGTCCCAGTGTTTTTGGAAACATCCATGAAGCTTACCTCGCAGTGGATCAAACTCATCGACAACAACCACAACGAACAGGCCGAAATTGAGGTCACGATGTGGGCTGGCAGATTTGCGTTAGTCACTTAGCCCTTCAATAATGCAATATCTAACAACTTTTCCTAGGCTTGATACGATCGGCCGTGCAGCATTCTCTTACGACTTCGACTCTTTGTCAGGAGAATCCCATACGCTTGCGGAGTCCCTGGACAGCCTAACGAATTGCGAACACAAAATATCGTCGTTTTATATGCGCGCAATTTTTTGGCTTTGTCCATGGATTCTGGCTATTGGAGATAAAGGAAAGTTGATTAAGAAGACCAAGCATGAGTTGGGCCAAATCAGTTCTAACATGTGGAGAGATGCAAAATTGTCTGGTGACTCGGAGGGTAAAACTCTCATGGCTTTGATGTGTTAGGTTTTTTCTTTATCATACCGACGTTTTCTTATACCCTTTGCAGTGAAAGCCAACAGCGACTCGCAATGTTATGAAGATGAAGAACACATAGTATCCCAAATGCGAACAGTCATATCAGCGGGTTACGAGACCGTTTCTGCTGTTGTGGCCGTAAGTCCAGTTTTTCTCGTCTCATTCTTTTCAGTCTGAGAACGACATCCAGTGGACTCTTTATGAACTGTCACAAGACTTGAAACTGCAAGGAGAACTTCGAAAGGAAGTGTTCATCGTCGGCGAATTGACTTTAGACGCTCTCAATAACCACTGTCCCCTCTTGAATGCTGTACTCAAAGAGACCTTGCGTTTACATCCCGCCCTTCTTGAAAATCATCATGAAGTATTTCTTCAATCTTAATGCTTTTATCTTCTCATCACTTACCATTACATAGGCTGCAGAGACCATAAGGATACCACTTTCTGAACCTCTTCCAGGAACCACTGATATGGACATAATTATTCCAAGAGGAACACTACTTGCTATCCCAGTCAGCGTTGTTCAAACAGCGTGCGAAACATGGGGCCCTGACTCCCTTATCTTCAGGCCAGGACGCTGGTTGGAGGAAATTAAGGAAGGGGAAAAACGAAGAGACTTGCTAGCTTTCAGTGAAGGGTGCGTATAACATCTCTCTTGGCATTTGTACGCTAAATTCTCCCTTTTTCTCCGCCAGTCCCAGGTCCTGTATCGGACGGTCTTTCGCTATGGCAGAGATCAAGGTAGTCCATAATATCATTCTGTTTACCACCATTGACACAAATCGTATTGCCAGACGCTTATTATTACAATCCTTCGGCAATTTTCTTTCACTTGTTCTCATGATATAGAGGCGTTCCAAAGCTTTGTAATTCGCCCTCGCGTAAAGGGGCAAAACATGAGTTCCCTTCCTCTAACAATTCATAAGCTCTAGGGCTACAGAGTTATATCAAATTTTTTTAGCAGACTTTGCCAATCTATATACATCATTTGCGAACCTAGCACGTCGAGCAAAACAGAATCAAGTATTAATATGCTGTTAAGTGAGAGTCACACGATGACGAAGCAACAATTGATAGTATTAAAAATAATCGCTACTTCACATAGAAATTACGGACATATTTTATGAATCTTTTTCTTTATTCACTCGCAACTAAGAATGTGTGCGAGGCGTTAGTTTGAGACGGCAGCCATCTTTGGGGAAGAGAGTTGCAATAATGCTATAAATAGTATGATAGTGAGTAAAGTTCACCCTAATACTTCAGAAAAATGATACATACTCGATTTCATTGCTGTCCGGTGTAACTTCATGTTGCCAATCGAACATGGCAACGGCTGTTGCAAGGACAAGTACAATATTCATTGTAGCGTATTCAAGGCCGATACAACGATGAGGACCGCTTCCAAATACAAGATAGTTCTTCGGGTTAGAATTCGCGAGACTGTTTGGGTCTAACCAGCGCTCAGGGGTGAAAGCGTCTGGCTCAGGATAAATTGAGGGATCATGAAGCGAATTGAAGAAGGATGGAATAACCATGCTGTTAGCGGGAACAGTATATTCATCGTTGATTGGGAAGGGTTTTGTGCATTTGTATGGGACCTGCAGGAATATCAGTATTTTTGAAGGGGTTGTTTGGGTGAATAAAAAAACTTGCCATTGTGACTGGTGGCGTGACGCGCATACTTTCTTTGACTACAGCTTGCAGGTATACCATCTCGTCCAGCATCTCCAAGTTAAGAGGCTTCTGGTAATCACCCTGACGAACTGCATCTTGTTCTTCCTTGACCTTTTCAAGAACATGTCGGTGATCGG
Source organism: Floccularia luteovirens (assembly GCA_009739215.1). Classification (NCBI taxonomy): domain Eukaryota; kingdom Fungi; phylum Basidiomycota; class Agaricomycetes; order Agaricales; family Squamanitaceae; genus Floccularia; species Floccularia luteovirens. Next base: position 1,799,261 of record VSJF01000001.1, read on the forward strand.
CCAAATGTTGAAAGGCGTAGATTAGCCCGCTACTCATGGCGTCTTGAGAGGCGAATAGGAAAGAGAATAAAACCATGGCCATTTCTAGATCGCTGAAATCTTTTCTGCCTTTGTATGATGGGTCAGAAAGGTTCTTAACCCATTCATCCAACATGCATTCTGGTTCTCCGCCATTAGCCATTGCAATCTTACTCTTATGTGCAGCGAGTTCAAGCCAGTAAAAAGCTGCTTTACGCGCTTGGATAGCTTTCCATATTTTAGTGCCAGGTAATGCGAGAGGGAAGTTGACTAGTTCAAGAGATTGTGTGATAGCCCAGTATTTGTCATTGATCTCCAATGCGCCATGCTCGGGGATATGATTTCCACAGAAAACCCTCAGAGAAGTATCCATATTCATATGTCTGGCGGTCATCATGATAGGCTGGGCAGTTTGATCTTTAGCCGCAGCTTCCAGCCACCTGGTCATGTGCTTGCGAGCAACGGCTTCTTGAATACCGGTATAAATTCTTTCATAGAAAGTAAGAAAACCGAAACCATGGGAACGAAGGAAGAAACAAGCTTACCCGAGGGCCTTGCGCGTAAACAAGGTGTTTAAGCTACGGCGATACTCGACATGGTCTTTACCCGTCAAGAATACCCTGATATAGAATGAGGAAAAACAGATTATGGATATTGATTCAGACCCACCAATTATCGGGCCGGAGAACTTGCTTCGCGGCATGGACGAGACAAGGTTCTGCAAAAGTGGGAGAATTCAATATTTTGCGCGAATATTCGTTAGACGAGGCCATGACAATAAAGCTGGCTTGTTGTCAGCCTCTGAAATCATGAAATAGAGGTATACACACATGTTAAAGACACTGATAGCACTGAGGGCACCAGAATCCCATTGTTTCTTGTATGCTTGCATTGTCGGAGAAACAGATTCAGCGAATTTGCCGATGATAGGTATTGTCCATGGAGAACCGGGGAGATGACGTTTCTTGTATCGGTACATGGCCTGTTCTAAAGCCAATAAAGAGAGAATAACGGCCAGAGTGGTATATAGCCAAGTAGCTGATTTGCCATTAATCAAAGGAAGAAAAGAGGGTAGAGGGAAGGAGTAAAGTGGGCTGTAAGCCGTGGAAGAGGGCATACTTGCAGAAGCTGAACGATCCATGATGAACGCTTGAGCAGAGAGCCTGAACTAGAGGAACAAGGGAGCGTTTTTAAGGTCTGCAGTGATAAAGTTATAAGTATGGCACCATCTTTCCACTTTATTTCTTTTTTATACAGCCAATCACTATCCACCGGGTCTTGCCGAGTGCTAAGCGATAAGTCGCAAAATACTTTTCGATTCGCATGATGTGAATTTCTTGCCAAACATGCTTCACCATCATCCAGATAACGACTACTCAGTAGCAGTAGTCCCATTCCTATCAGCAGTTGATGGGCTGTGGTAGTATATTAATCAACATGATTTATTCACTCATCGTGCACTAGTCTAGTCCCATTGGAGGTACCTGTGGGTGTGGGTGTGATAACTGCGGTTGGCGAGGCGAGTTACTGAGAGTTACGGTGTTGATGGTGGGTGGATGCATAAAGATATCTTCGTCTCAGGTATATAACAGCTTTGGTAGATCGGTTTTAATATAGGCACCTGATTATCTACATCGTGACCAATTCAATCATTTGCGGATCCTTGTGATACATACAACAAAATACTGTGCTCCCAGGTCCCTACGTATTTCACTCCAGCTAATAACGGATGTAAATTCTTTCACGGAACAAAGTGGATGACGGAGAAATCTCCAATCGCCGGCAAGTCCCTCCTCATGGTCACCTGTTGCCCTGCAGTTCGCCTCGGGAAGATAATTAGATTTAAAGTGACTCGACAACCATACAGCGCTGATGATGGGTACCAATTGGTATATATAATAATATCTACACCACCAACCTGGCTTGATGTCACCCAAATATAGTCGGGCAGGCTTTTAACAATATGGAATCAAATATCACTGGAATATTGATATAATATTCGCTTGATATGTTTCCTGGAGTTTTGGTCTGAATATTCCTTTTAACAGCACCTAACTTAACAATTGTAATATTTAGTCCCATTTGAATATTATTTATCTAGTTATCATGAGGTTGTATTCTGAGTCCATGAGTATCAGCATAAATCTTAGAGCATATTATTATCTGAACATCTAGATATTTGAGGACCTGCTGTTCAGTACATGATGGCACGTGATTCAACTATGACGTAGACCAATCGAGACTTGCCTCCAATCTACGTCATTGAGTAAAAATCTAACATACATATACTCGAGTATACCACAAACCATGGTTCGCAATTCCTACAACAAACCTCATTTAACCTCATTGATACAAAAATGTTTCGAAGTTCCATTGGCTTCGCCTCACGGACTCTAACGACTATTCGGATTCGTCCATTTCACCAGTCCTCGATTTCACGCAAGTCTGTCACAGAGAAGGTTTCGGAAGTGGCAGAGGACGTAGGTGCTCATAGGCTTCTTGGCTGCACACATATCCTGACCCCTATGTTATGCCAGGTTAATCTGAAAGTAGGCAAAGGACTGGCTTCTGCAATCGATAAAGGGGAGAAGGCAACTAATGTTGCAAAAGAAAAATTAGGTATGAAATCATCACAATCTCCGCCCATTATTAAAAATTGCTAGGAGCTGCAGCGGATAATACAAAGAAAGACGTTGAAAACAAAAGCCACAAAGCTGAACAGCAAGCTCACCAGGTCAATAATTATCACACATAAATGGCAAATCAGAACAGCTAACATTTTTTAGGCCGCATCTGGCGCCCGAAAAGCGAAACAAGAGTTTGAGAATGAGCTTCGCAAGTAGTCTAGTACAATTGTTAGTTTAATAGGTAGTACTTGCGTACCCTCTAATATTTCGGAAACACCCGCAAGAATTTTTGCAAGTCAACCATTTGTCGCGAGAGCATCAATAATGCACAGACATGGTTCATATTTGGTGTCTGCCTCACTCCGCTTTCCCATTGCTGGTCGTTTAAAAAGCTTGACACGGAAGCCTCTTGCGAGATCGTTAGTTAACGGTTCGGACTATGCGTCCAAGTATTCCGGAAAACTGAAACGTCGAGCTGAAGTGTAAGCACCAGCGTAGCTATACAGTTTCCGATGTAAATTTTCTGACAAAAACCCCCCTTTGTAACCCCTATTTTTGTACTGCAGACAAGGCCTTAGTGTTGAGACTTTGAGGGAGAAGATCAAAAAAGAAGAAGCAGAACGAAAGCAGCGGAAGCGCGAGGTAGAAGAAAAGCTTGCAACCCTCCAAGCGAAGAATCCTGCTCATGCAACATCTGCGTCCCCAAAGCCATCACTCGACTCCACGAAACGAAATGATAGCTCTCCAGTTAGAGTATGTATCCCACATCTTTCAGTTTGACATTCAATAAATAGTGTGTCAGGCCCTCTCCAGTATTTTAAATGTACCGCGTCTTTTTTCCACCCCTCATACAAATTCTCAGATATCAGCGCTTTGGACAACATATCATGCTTCCCGATCGAACGGAACCGGACGTGGATATGTCTGTGCGACTATTCCTGTTGAGCTTTACAAGAAAATGGTAAAAGTCGCGGAACGGTATTCCTCTTTCGTGTTTCCCATTCCTAGACCCAACACAGGTGGAGCAGATGGCGAGATGGATACAGCGTATGAATTTTATTTCTTACAGTGGGATTTCCATGGAGTCCCTCCTGAACCGAGTGCAGATACCGATCCATTTGCGCCCCCAAAGTTTCCGGAATCTGGCTTGCAAACTTCCACGATTCTTTTCACCCCGCTGCAAGAGTATAAATTAAAGGGCTCATTTGCTACGCCATATTTTGTGTTGACACAGTATACCGATCTTTCTTCCACTCATGACTTGGTGCTCTTGAGGGGCGAAATTACCCCTTCCAACTCTTCTAATGCCAACGACAGATATCTTTTAACACAAGATGATGCTCAACTCCTTGCAATGGCCGTGCAAAAGTTTTACCTTTGGGATGACAGTAGCGCTGGACAAGAGAAACAATGGGGACAATTATTACAAAATTTCCACGAAAAGCCGGATGAATTCAAGTGGGAGGATCTATTGAAACATACGAACTTGGCTACATAGATAGAACGCAATACTTCTTGACCAGGCTTGTACTATGTTAATAGAAAGTTATTAAAAAGTATTATATAAATGTTTTGATGTGACCTTAGAAATTTATTACTGAACTTGTTCTAGAGGCTCTCTAGACCAATGCTTGGCTTGTTCTGCAGCATTTTCCATCTCCCGAATTGCTTCATATATCTGCCCATCTTCTCCTGGTATCAGTGCTTCCATATCTCGTTGGTATGATTGTCCAAACATCTTCACAATTCCCGGTATTTCATCAGAAACACTGATAGCTTTCCCAATGGCACTTTCCACGCATCCTGCTCGCACATCATCCAACCCACACGCCACAATCTTCTCAAACCACGAAAGTGGCTCTCGCGTGATATTCATTGCAAATCCATGTGAGGTCAAGCGATGCCGGACCTGTACGCCGATACTTGCTATCTTGGTCGTGGGATCCAGAAAAATGCCTGTATGCTCGGAGGGCGAAGACTCTATTCCATGTGTTTCATTTAAATGTCGTTCCAGCATCTTTTGCATTCGGCAAACATAGTCTTTTGCACCCATGGTAGGGGAGAAGCTTGATAGATCGAGAAAGGGATATCCAACTAGCTGCCCGGGTCCATGGTAGGTCAATTGACCGCCTCGGGTAGTGGTCACGAAGTCTGCGCCCATTCGAGTGAGGCGGATACGATCATCCTGTACTGTATCCTCAGTTTGTCGACGACCAGCAGTGTATACTGGTCTGTGTTCGAGCAAGAGCAGAATGTCTTTGAATTTAGGAGTGCGTCGAAGGGAATTTTGAATTGCATGAATTTTTTCTTGAAGGACTAGTGCTTGCACATATAGGCAGCGGCCGGCGAAAATAGTGATAGAAAACTGGAGGCAAAGACATTTTAGTCATAAGACATTAAACTTATTGTCTTCCGGATGGTTAAGCAATAACAATATTATGTCTGGTTACAAGACGCAACCGTCACTACATTCAGCACCGAGTGCAGTATTGAATGGGATCTTGTTGGCACTTATTTACTTCTTGCCACCATCACCATTGGATTCCGAAATTCTGACATACAGTTCCCTGGATCTATCAAACCAACAGAATGGTTATAGTATCATAGTCCGAATCTAACAGATGCTTCTATGAAGTTATTGGAAAGAATAGTAGCATGTTGCAGGTATGTTATTTGTTGAAATCTTATCAACTACACCCTGCGTAGATTTTGACTTTGATGAATCATCCTTCACTTCTTCTCCAGTACGTTTGTTCTAAAGTGGAACGATTGTTAATGCTTTTTTCTTGGATGAAAATCGGCCATGGCATACAAAATTTAAACTTCGCCATGCTCTAAGTCTTAGTAATTCCAGGGTCTGATGGAATGTATCTCGCTGTACCTGCCGTTTCAGATAAGCATTTGTTATCTTTGGGCCGAAGTGAGCGGCTTACATTTTCATTACTGCACACTCCGGTTGGTTCAACTTTTTGATTCATTGTCTAGGGATGGAACAATTGCAGTGTTCGAAAGTACCAAGTTATGGGTTAGATGTTATTCCGTTGGATGGGGTCAAAGTACCTTCTCTTTATACAGTCAAAACAGCAGTGGCAGAACCAATTCTTTTAACTTCTGATCCCAAGAATTTCGGAGCTAACTCTTGTGAAAACTTATTCGGGCGTGGATTTTTCTAACAACAAAGTACAGCGCCATGCTGCGGATGAATGCGAGATAGTAGACGATTTATATGGTTTTACAGCTTCCTCTCGCGTTATCTGGGAGGATTTGGGAGAACATGATGGCTTCTTGCCTATTTCGGCGTTTTTTTCTCGGTAAGATATGCTTCCCTTACTCCGAATGAACCTCGCCTGGTCCGGCTTCGGAGGTTCTGAAGTAAATCCTTGGCAAAAGTTTGCTCAGCTCACAACTCGATAATCGGCCGAAATCATCTGCAGGCCCCTGATTTCCCGCACATATCGAAAAGCATTGTTGTCAGCATCCACAGAGACTGCTGCGTTCAAAGTGTAAGGCTGATACCGCACGGATGAGATCGGGAATGGAGTGATGTGGGTCTATATCTGTTGCCTCGTTAAACTGTTACTGAAGTTATGTTCTGTAACCGTTCCCTGTGCAATTAACGACCGCAATATTACTCTCTAAGTGTTCTAGTGTTCTAGGCTTGCTCCAATTCCTGGATTATGTGACCATGTGATAGTGACACAACTTGAACATTAATTCCACAGTTTCTCCGATGACATATTGATTCCGTGTTAATATATTTTTCAGATACCTCTTACCCAGGAGATGTCCTTGAATGCCACCTTTACAATATCTAGCCGGTCTACAACATAAGCTGGCGACAAACAGGACCTCTGATGGTGCTGACATGGCGTGACGTCAGGGGAACGAACAAGGAGATCAATGTCTTATCGGAATGACAGAAAGATAAGCAATAAATATAGGCTAATTAACGACCCCATGCATGAACACCCCAACTGAATTGGGACCTAAGAATTAAGCGTCGACTAGCGTGTGTTTTCTTCCAGTCACGTTTGTCAAGCCGCGATAACGGCGGGGCAAACGAAAATTCTATTACCCACATCTTCTCACTTACATAGAGGCTTGAAACCCGGTCGTGTCGGTTTCTACTTTTCCTCTTTGTCGTCGGACGATTTTATACCTCCCTGAGCTCGCTGAAGGCCATGCTAGACCCTTCGCCTATCCTTTCTCGTACGTACTTCATTGCGTTAGATACTATCTTCACAATTCATGGATGATTGGCATTTTAGGAGCCGTTAGCGACGACGCGGCCCAGTGAGCATGAACAGAACCTCTCAAATTGTACAATACTAACTTCTTATCAGATATGACAGAGGAGACTTGTCATTTATCATTGTGGCTGGTGCTATGGTATCCTTGATGGTTCCAGGCCTCGGTTAGTATTCCGAGATTCTGCTGATAGTAAATCTCATCTCATATATGATCGCACAACAGCCTTTTTATACTCTGGTTTATCTCGCAGAAAGAGCGCTCGTGAGACCAGTTCTATTTTGATATAATGGTCTTGGTCTAAACAAATCATCAAAATTAGTCTCCTTAATATGGGCTGTTTCTGCAAGTAATGCCATCGTCATATTCCAATGGTATTTTTGGGGATACAGTCTGGCTTTCTCAAGCTCGGCGACGAATGGATACATTGGAAATCTAAGAAATTTTGGGCTTCTCAAAGTACTAGCGAATCCATCTCCTGGATCTCCTCTTTTGCCAGAAATATTGTATAGTTTCTTTCAAATGGAATTCGCATGTGTGACCGCAGGTATTCTAATGGGAGGTCTGGCTGAACGTGGCAGGGTCCTTCCTGCCATGGTATTCATTTTCTTGTGGATGACTTTGGTATATTGCCCATTGGCTTGTTGGGCATGGAACATAAACGGCTGGGCTTTCAAGTGGGGAGTATTTGACTTCGCTGGTGAGCGATTTTTGTTGTATATTCAATAATCGATGTCTTAATATTGCCTTAATCTAGGCGGTGGACCTGTCGAAATAGGGAGTGGGGTTGGTGGTCTCGCTTTCTCCTGGGTTCTCGGACGTAGGCAACAGAAAGAGCTTTTAAACTTCAGACCACACAACGTGTCCTTAGTGGGTCTCGGCAGTGTGTAACCGTCGATCATTCATTCTTAAATCTCGACTAACAACGGCTATCAGCTTCGCTTCTTTGGTTTGGATGGCTTGGATTCAATGGTGGTAGTGCCTTTGGGGCCAACATTCGGGCAATATTTGCAATATGGAACACTATGATAGCTGCAGCTTTTGGCGCAATGGTGTGGTGTTTGTTAGATTATAGGCTGGAGCGTCGTTGGAGTATGGTTGGTCTATGCTCTGGATCGATTGCTGGGCTTGTAGCTGCAACACCATCTTCTGGCCTCGTCCACCCATGGTCCTCTGTAGTAGTGGGTGTGCTGTCTGGTGCAATTTGTAATTTCGCAACAAAATGTGAGTATCTACTTTCCATGGTGTTGTTAAATAATTAACCATTTCTTAAGTGAAATTTATCATGAGAATCGACGATGCACTTGATTTATTCGCCGAACATGCGGTTGGCGGCATCGTTGGACTACTTTTAAATGCATTCTTTGCTTCGGGGACTATAATATCTATGGATGGGGTTAGTACGGGAATTGTCGGAGGCTGGGTGGACCACAACTGGAAGCAGCTGTACAAGCAGTTTGCTTATATCTGCGCCACGTGTGGATACACGTTTGTTGTCACTGCTTTGATTGCGAAGGGGGTAGATTTAGTCCCAGGCCTTCAACTGCGCAGCACTTTTGAGGAAGAGAGGTTAGGTATGGACGAGGTGGAGGTACGTCCAGTTTACTCTGATATGGGATAGATTTGTATCTGTTACTAATTTTGGAACCATATAGCATGGAGAGTTTGCAAGCGATTATATCGAAATTCGGCGGGACGTGACAGATAGCGCAATAACATTCAATGCGCATGACATTGACAGGTGGAATTCAGCCTTTCAACCGGTAGTTGCTGCCGGGGACCGGCATGGTCAACCAGAAACTGGCCTTCGACAATCAGAATCACGAAATAATACTCAGAACGCTGAGCACAGTGAAGTAAGCGTAGCGGCTACACTGCAACCTATATCAGAGAAGCCAGAGAATCATGAAAGACCTGAAGAGCCTTCTGTGTAGAAAACTGTATCCATATCAATATTTTTTCTCATTACATATAATATATACATATCTCGCATACAGACAAGATCTCAATATCATTAGTATCACAGTTTCAATCACCACGTTATTAAGCCTCAGGACAGTCCCATCCAAGTACAAAGTTTTCTGGGTCTTGAGCCCCACTTTGTGCACGACAAATACTAGAGTCGAATTCATCATGAAGCATAAGGTCGACGGCGTTTCTCGAAGAGACTGTTTCTGTCTCCATGGTTGAGACGTAACTGCATAACATAATAAGGATTAAAGGGTTTAAGGGAATATATAAGTTAAAAATCTCACGGCTCAAAAGCGTTCACGTAGTACAGTCCCTGGTCAAGCTTAGTGGGTGCGTAAGTTGCTCCTGGCAGAAGTTTAGGATATGCATCCCACTGCAAGAGTTCAGACTACAACAAATAATAAACATATTAAAGCAATCACCTCCTTTCTGTATACCCATTTCACATTTCCAGTCCCAAACATCTCCGAGAGCCATTCGTCGGTAATGGCTGCCTTGGAAAAAATTTTGACAGCCCACTCGCCTTCGCGTACTTGACCATGATATGATAAAGAGTTAAATTCAGGCTCTTTCCCACCGTTCCGTGCACCATCATGGGTTGTTAACATCATGCGAGGGGCACTTGCAGAGTTAGATAACGCAAAGTATGTGGCATTTGGAGTTGTTGTTGTTGTTGTGAGAAGAGTGACGTGCAAATGAACATAAGGGTGGTTGGGTATTTGATCTGAGATGGTATCGGGTATTGTGATATTAGTGAAGTGGTATGGTGCAGCCAAGATGACAGCATCGTAGTTGGTGGAGCCGCGAGTGCTTTGGATGGTCCACAATGGGGAATTGTTCGACTTTCTTGAAATTTGGCTAACCTTTAAAGTTAAAGAATTAGTTTACCAATACAGTATAATCATGACCTGCACGAACCGTTGCGTTGAGATAAACATTGGCACCCGATCGATTCAAAAACTGTTCAAATAATTGACGGTTGCCTCCTGCTATGCCAACCGCGCCAGACGCAGCCATAGATACAGCAGCTCCAAGGCCATGAATTTCATCCATGTTCTATTATCTCAAATTCAGAAAAGAGAATAAAAACGTGCATGAATACAACAAACTTGACCGTAATTTACTCTCGTTGCACCTTCGATAAACTCGTAGATATACTTTGCACCAATCTTCTGACTGAGGAAGTATTCCGATGCTGGTTGCTCTATGAGATTTGTTGTATTCATTGCTTTTGCGAGGTCTGTGATCTTATCCCATTTAGGTGAGGTTGAGTTGTAGAGGGTCAAGAACTCTTCAACTTGTTTTGTCACTCTATGATACCTGTGGTAAGTTGTTGCTCCAAGTAAGAGGGTGTCTACGTACAACGCGTCTGTTCGCTTGATCGAAAAATAACCATAACGCAGCAACATTTTTGCTTGGTCAAACATACTCCCAGAATACTGTCCTCAAAAACCATATTAAAGACCCAAATTGTCAGATAGGAAGAATAATCAACCGTGAGCAGAATCTTCTCCCCGTCCCAGATACCAAGTTCATAGTCCTCGTCCTGGAAGTCGCGACGGGTCAGGTTGAACTCGTCGGACGCGCGCCAGAGGTTTTTATTTGCATTGATGAATATCGACGCTCCAATCTCTAATTCCGGAAGGCTAGGGTCATCGTACGGGTATACTATTGTACTGCCTGAATGGATACGCGTGTACAGAAGTTCATTGGTATGACATAGCAGTGAAATGACACCTGACTTACGACCGCCAATGTAGTCTGACCGTTCGTAAACATCTATCTCAGCATCAAAGTCTGAACGAGCTTTTGCAAGTGATATCCAAAAAGCAGCTGAGCTTCCGCCTGGACCAGCGCCAATAATAGCGACGCGTGGCTTGGAGGGTGGTGCGTCGATAGGAGTGGCGTAAATCTGAGTTGTATGAGCATTGAAGAAGGGGAGTTTAAAGGGGAACTGAAAAGCAAGAGCAGCTGAGAGGAAGAGGAGAGGTAGAAACCTCATTGTAGTGGTTGTTGGTGGTTGGATTGGAATAAAATGTTATTTTCAATCAAAATACAAAATCAATTAATTAAGTAATAATTAAATAATTACGACCCTGTCTGATACCGTTCCATCATGCCTGCTACTAGTATCCTGTCAATTCCTGTCGAACTCGCTCAACGCATTCTTTGTTTTTGTTCTCCCCACGACGTCTATGCTTTTGCAAGGTCATCTCGTGCAGCTCATGCTCTTATTTCTACCGACCAATTTCTTTGGCGCCAGTTATTTCTTGCTTTGCCTTTTGACCACCCTCTCTTTATCTACAACGCTCGCAATGCCGCCCACCTCCCAGACCGTTCAAATCCTGAGCACTTTACAATTGAAACTCTTTCAACAGATTGGAAAACTGCCCTCACAACACGCCTCCACGCTGAGCGCATCGCGTTGGACCCTGATGTTTCGGGCGTTACTGCGTTGCGCGTCATTGATCTCTTTCTAGCTATTGCAAAAAACACCGCCCCTGCTGAAGATCCTGCCCTACAAAATAACGATCTGGCTTGGCTGACTCGTGTATTGCGCACTTCCCGCATTCTTGACCGTTCGCCCCTTAGGAGTGCTCGTGAATCATTTGGACAACTTCGGTCATACATCGCTCTAACTCTCGATGAGTCAACCGATGTCAAATCACAACCACGCTTGAGAAAACGACGCAATAAGAGCCGCCTATTTGCTTATGATCTACGCAATTATAACCCCGAGAATGGATGGGGACCGTACTTGAACGATGGCCGTGTGAACTGGGTGCATATAGAGCATCTCATCAATGTAGTATTGATGAATCTGCGTGAACTTCCTACAATGTGGACATTTACACGCCCACCGATGGGGTTGGAGGCTACACGCCCGTACTCAGCTCCAGGAGGGTACTCCCCTGACGATTGGGCTGGTGTCCAAGGTCCTCCTTCTTCTTTCTTATCCCAAATAAATTTTAAACTTTCCTCAGGAACTTGGAGGCGCTACGTGTGCTTTATGGATTATCGGTGTGTTCACACTTGGAGAGTGCTAGATTATGTCTAACACATCAATCTTACCCGTCCAGTGACCTATTTGGTACGTAGCTAATCGAATCAAAAACGCTTTTGATCTGATCATCTATTGATAGCATTCAATGTATGGCCTTTTTCTTTGTAAGGATACCGCTTCACAAAGTCTTTTTATATGCAGTTCTCAGATATACCACGGGATGCACGATTTTTCGAAGATCCACGATTTCGTGAAGCGACTCGCCTTATAGAAGTAAAACTTCATATAGTACCATTTCAACAGATACGTTTCTACAACGACTGGGAAACCTCTGCAGACTGCCCATCATCCAACCCTATACTTCTCTGGCACGTCAATGGGAGTTAGCGGCAACGAAGCAGTTGTGGAAGGTTATGTCTACATGGATACAGAAGGTATTGCGCGGCTGGCAAGTTTGTAAGTTCTGCTCGTAGAAATTTCCCACAAGATAAATATGCGTACTTCCAATTTACAGATGTCCATCTATGAATAACAGTCCTCAGTGGAGGTGTGAATTGTGCTTGAATGAATTGTGCCGCCATTGACATTACTTATTCGTGGCATTGCAGTTCTAACGGCGTCCAGATTGGAGATCTAGGGAGCGCTATGGGGGTCGTCGGTGTATGGACAACAACGACTCACGATCAAGGTATCTGATTCCGTGAGAAGCAGTTATAGACACTAATTACCAATGTTCTCACAGGCGATCCAGTTGGTACGTTATGCTATATATCACGTTTTACACTAGCTTTATCGATACTCCAGGTCCGTTCTGGCTATGGAAAGGAGATGATAATACCCCTGCACATCTCATGGAGTATACTTGACATGACTGTATTGATTTGTTTATTGAGATAACCATGCCGTTGAAGATTGTTAAACTGATTGATAGTAGTGTCTTAATATACTCTTACATACAGCAATTGCTCTTGTTGTAACTAGATCTGTATGGTTTTCAAGCTATTGTGTTATGGAAGAACTTCACAAGTCTACTATATACGTCTTCGTATCTGCCAAAAATATATCAGCAACTCTTCATTGGACACATAGAGAGAACATACTCCTTTTTAGTTTTCGGCATTCTTTAAATCTCCTCGTGCGGCTGCCCATCCATGGAACCTAAGAGCCCCATCAATCAGCTGCTGTTTCCCCAAACCCTTATATCTATACAGCCATGTGAACGCACATATTTTCATAATATTTATGATCATTCTTCGCAGCGAACTCGTTTTTACCCAGGACCTCAAGGATACTGTTGTACTTTACGACCATTTGTAAGATTTCTCACACACCAGGTGAAAAGTCGTCATGACTTTACCTGATCTAGTGGCTCGTCTTTGGAAATGTATATGGCGAGAGGGACGTTGAGTTTCTTCGCGTCTTCAACAGAAAGCATGCTGTTACCAAGAATAAACAAATATTGGCAGGGAATCCCATAGAATTGTAGAAACATACGCCGGATGAACAATCGCTGCTGAGGCTGAATGGTGTCGATTCTCCACCAGAAGCCATTACGACTTTGCCACCTTTATGCACCAGTTCGATGTAGCTGGATATGTGGACAGGCACAAGTTACTTACCCCAGCAAAATCCATAAATTCCGACCTTTTTCATACCACTTTTCTTCAAAAACTCGCCTAATGCTGTAAGTTTCTTGATTGCAGCTGGGGGATTTGCTGTGCCAGCAAAGAAGGCCTGCAAGTCCGCCTTGTCTTGATCAGTTTTGGGTGGGAACTTGCTACTTGGAAACGGCCCATCTGGATCGAAGAAGTCGGGCATATAGACTCTTGTTTTCAATGAAGAAGCAATGATGTCGGCACCCTGTTGCGTTTGAGGAAAATACCTGAGATAGTAATAAATTGGATTTGGGGTAACGGAAAATTGACCAAAATTGAGTATACCCGAAGATATCGAATACACAAACAATTGCATTTTCACTGCTTGATGGTCCTGTGAAGTAGACCTTTTTGAAGTTGCCTAAAGCTTTGTATTCACCTTTTGGGGTGTAATCTGAATGTACAGGAGGAATTGTGCAACAGGCCATATTTGAGTTATGAGAAGACAAAGAACGGGCTAAAGAAAGGTGGTTAAACACTGCACGGAGACGAGGGAGCATTGTTGTAATCTAAGACGTATGATACTCGAGTACAAATAGTAGTAGTAGTACGTCATTAAATGACTTTTGAATTCTTGTCACGTGATGGTACATATTTATATCTTTTCTTTTCTCACATCCTTTTTCTCTTACTTTCCCTCATGATAGCTCTCTCTTTCTTTGCGTGAGCAACTCTTCTTCATGCTGACATGGGTTGGGTATGTTCACGAGGGTACATCATTCAGAGCTCAATTAAGCCGGAGCGTCTCTCAACATTCGTACCCGTTGCAACGTGACGGACTGGGAGATGCTTGACTATGAAGCTCAAACACTACTTTTCCAAATGCACCATATAGCATCCTTGGGAATCATATATGTATTAATGTCATCAATGATACATTCCAGTGTTCCGTTCAACTACAAAAATAGTAAATACTCATCAATAACTTTACGGTGTTCATGTCAGTATTTTCTCCGTGCTAGCCATGTACTTGCAAACAAAAATATCAGGGCAGCAGCGTATTCCATAATAATACCCATAACAAGAAAAGGCACCCAGTCACCAGTGATTGGGTTAAACCTTGCAAATGTGGGATTGGACGAGGATTGTTGTCCAAATAGATCAGATGAAGACCAGGCAGCGAGGATAGCATATGCCGCACGAACACCGATAAATGGAATTGCGCAGGTGATTCCATATAGCATCTGGTTGATGAGTTTGGGTTATCAGTATGCTGCTGGAGAGAAAAAGTTGGATGGCGTACATGTCTCCTGTAACTTCGCAAGTGCCAGCGATATGTCCAAGCGCCGATGTAAGATAGTGCTACCGCAACAAACAGGCCTGCATAGATGCCCGCAGCAACCCTGCGCAAGAGCAGGCCTGTACTGCTTTTTGTAGGAGCTACATGAGTCCCCAGCAAGCCACCAGCTACAGAAAGAGCTGCTGCTGCAACGGCTACGATGCCTGCCAGCCTGAAAATGATGGACACACGACGCTGTTGGCTGTAAGTGTGTTGACCACTGTTTGGATAAAGATAGAACACAGTTGTTATTTTATAAAGTGAGGAAATGATTATGGACGTACGCCATACCCAGGAAGCCAATGGCTGCCAAGTAAAGGAGAGAAAAACCAGCCATCTGGATAATGTAGGCGGCAATAAAGAGGTCGATGTTTTTCTGTTTGAGTTCTGCAGCAACGAGCAAGGCGCCGCCTACCATCCTTACTAGAATACAATCTTAGGGATAACATAAGGCCCGATCATAATGTTCACGCACCGATGGAAAAGAGAAACAAAAAAAACCAGCCAGCATCGCGTCGGAAGGCATAATGGAAGACGAGGAAGATAGTAGTGGCAGCGACAGGTGCATAAAATCCGATCTGAGCAGCGGCTATGATACCGCGGGCATCGAGAGAGGGCATATCAGGAGAAAAGGAATCGTAACGCGTATAGCGCGCATCTCTGAACTCAAGTTGAACAACCGAACCAACTATCCATATTTGGGTGTGTTTGGACTTAAATTAGGTTGTGATGAGACTACCTCATCGAGTCCCTTGGTCGTCGATCGCAGAGCTTGACCAGGTCTGTGCATGGATATACACAGATCAAACCGACTTGCTTGCAAAGTCGAAGGCCATAAATAGAGTATGTCGCCTCTTTTTATTGAATGTTCTTCAATCTGATCCAACCCAGCTCGCAGCCTGGAAAGCGGTCACCGTGCTGCCCCATGCTCTCGAAGCAACCCACGCACTGCTCGTTGTTCTAGCGCTCGACTCTGTACCTTATCCTACCCTGTCCCTGCGTCATGCATATTCTGCTGCGATCATTCGCTTCGTCAATGGCCTGGTAGACCCGCTCCAGTCTGGTGTCTTCGCCCGTTCGATTGCCTCGATTGCTGCTCAGCTTGGACTGCCTGCATGGCTTGTTGAGCTGCGACATGCAGCAACTCACGAAGACTTACCGAGCATTGAATTACTTCGTGATGCTGCAAACCAAGTAAGCTTTCTTCATTCTACCCGCTCTCCTCACTGAAATCATGCTTCTGTAGGCCATGATATGGCTCCTTCACAACTACTTTTTGCCCACTCTCAACCCTTCTGTTACCCCCGCTCATAACAAGCAGCAACGCCTACTCCTCCCAATTCTAAAGCAATATAAATCTTTGCTCAAAACCGTCGTACGCGACGCCTCTCTACGCTCGAGTTCTCGACCCGCAATTAATAAAGTATTCCGAGAATTTGAACGCTGGATAGCAGAGGCCCGTGTCACCGCAGATGTAGTAGGCGAGGAGTGGTCGGAAGGTGACCTCGAACTCCCTGATCTTCGGGAACGTTGGGCCCTTGAACGTGTTTCTGAGGCACTTTTAGAAAAGGGTGCACTTGTTCCGCTGTCTAAAAAGTTTGCCACGCCTTTCATTCATTTTTATATGTCTTTGTGACCCTGCTTTCTCTTTGGAACAGGAAGCGTATCGTCCGGGACGATGATTTCCGTCCACCGCCCTTCTCTGAACAACTTTGGTCCCCATTGTTGCAAAATATTCAGCTCATGCACGTTAATTTTCTTGGTATTCTTTGTGTACAGATCATATCAATGTTATTTGACACGAACACCGATCGTGACCTTTCATATGGTGTATGCTTGGCACGCTGGGCTATGTGGACAATCGAGAGGTGGGAAGTGCGAGAACATCGCTCAGATTTACGCAAGGAAGCAATCGTACGTCTCATGCAGGCATTTGGTCGTGACACAGCCCAAAAACCGTGAGTTTGTACCTTTACACGTTTCTATCATTTTCTTTTCGATCATTAAGAGTACACTTTAGGGCAGTGACACTTCTCAAAAGATTGTGCGCAGGAAACGCTGAATTAGAAGAAACCTTGAAGTCAATGTCGAATCCCATAAGCTATGCGTCATCCGTGGTAAGCACATATTCCACACAGGGTACAAACCGACACCCTCATTTTCTTCTCTCACAATATACAGTGGGACCCGAGTGATATGAATGTTATGGAATTTCGCCTGCGTGCGCTGACATCTCCATCTCAAAAGTACCAATCAGAAGATTCAGTGACTGGCATATCAAAATCCAGCCACGACTCAGAGTTGGTAGCTGAGGGTTGGCGCCTACTTGATGCGCAGAGCCTGTGGAAACCTTGTCCGATCGGGGTATATAACCCAGGTTAACGGGACCAGCTTTTCTGGCATGTCTTGAGGTTTGTCACGAGTCGTGTGCGGCCTGAGGAAATAGAAAATGTAGATTTATTTACTAAGCTGACATAATAATGTGCATGTAAGACCTCGGACCCAGAGAAAAAGATTATGTTGAATATGATAAATGGTCCATCTGCGTGTTATGAGGTGCAACTAAAAATGCTACCATCAGAATGACAAGTTGTGTGCTATGGCATATTTATATCGACAAGATACATTATTCCTGACCTCATCTGTTTATCGTATAGGGACCCGACTTCTCTGTTGACTGCCTGGAAGACTTCTGTTGAAGTTGCCCCGGTTTGCGCTGCTGCTGTAAAAAGTCCGACCCATCTGTGCGACCAGACTCGCTTCTGCCGTCACTACTAGGGCTTCTGGCTCTTGAACCGCTTGCAACAGGTCCAGAAGACGATCCACCTTCAAGATACCTCGGTGGTAACTCAACAACCTGCGAACCTTCCTGGTGAAAGACCGTAACAGGTGGGCGCCCATTGTCCTGGTGGAGGATGTATACTTGGTTTTTTGGCACACTACTGGGGGCTGGGGCAACTTCCGAGGTAGAAGATAGGGGCCGAGAGGGGAAAGAACCACCCGCTGGGGAAATCGGCTGTGGTGCAAGACGTCCATCTTCGGTTGGCATTACAAAAGGTTCCACTTGGTATTGTACTGAATTGTGACCGCCTGCACGATTTATCAACATGCTATTGCTATTACTGCTGCTAAGTGATGGCCCCAAGTGTAGAGGAGGTGAGGCAGTTGATACTGGCCTATAATTTGACATCATCGTGCTTGCACGGTCGAACGTAGCTGCTTGTGGGGATCCGTATTGGGAACCGGACACGTCCAGGAGATGATCAGTCGACGTATCTTTCTTTTTGGACCGCAAAATGAAGAAGCCTGCGATAGCCCCGAGAAGAAGACCGAGGAACAGGCCCCCAACTCCAGACCCGATGGCTATGCCTGTACTAATACCCGACTTTTTACTGTTCCTGAGGTTTAGCGGCATTGATTACAGATGCTGCGGTAAGAACAAACCTGGGTATTGTGATGCCGGATATACAATCAACCGTACCCCCTCCCCCGCTGTGGAGCGGACCATACGACCAAGAGTTCCCGACGGCATCGACGACGCTAACGAAATATTGGGAGGCCCATGTCAGACTCACGGTCCAATTCAGAGGACTCATGTCGGCGCCGGTGAGATTGTATGGCGGATGCAACGAGGGGGCCACCTATTTCAGAATGTTAATGCTAATGGAAACTACACGGTTGGAAGGTTCTTACAGTCAAGGTGTACGGTGGCGTTCCATTTTTCGGTATCAGTGATATGTCAGTGCACTGGTAAAAAAAAAATTAAATCAATCCTCGAATACCGATCAATTATAAATAAACCGACTTGATCAACCCAGCCATATTGTGACATGGGGCCATTTACAACCAAGGACTCAACATCCAATGGGCTGGCAGGTAATGTGATATTGGCACAGGTGGTGTTACCTGACGAACTGGGTATTACGGTGTAGGAGTCTTGACACCCCCCTGTGTTACCATTCTTGTCGAACTGTTTGTGAAGGGTTAGACGCGCCATAAAACAATTAAACTGTATACACACCATGCATATTTGGTACTGTGTCAGACTATTTATTAACATTTAATCAAAGCAGGACAAGGAACACAACGCACCAGCGTGCCAGGAACAAAAGGAACGGGCCAATCCTATTGTAGGGACGACGGTTAGCACTGAGCTGTGTGGATCGGATAGGCAGTGAAAACATACATAGGATAACGCATTTCCCGCAGAAATAATGAATGGGCGAGTAAAAGTCCTATGCCAGAGCTTGTGAGATTTATCGGCGGAACTCGCAAACAATGTGACACTAACGATGTGTATATTTGAAGATAATAAGGTGCAATAGGATTAGGGCTGTGGGATAGCGTGTGAACACTTTTATTATCTTTTGAGGGGGTAAAACACTAACCCTGTCGCAGCACTCCGGGACCACTGTATATGTATGCTCTCGCATTGTTCTGTTGATTGCATGAAATTCACTGAAAGATTCTGCTGCAAAGAACTAACCTGTAACAGGGATTGGGACTGGTTGTCCAGGTTTGTTCCAGTCGAAAAAGAAAGCCTGGAGAACAACATAAGAAAATTGGATAGGAGAAGTTGCCTTTCAACAAAACTTGCTTGTTCCAAAAAACCCTCACTGGCCTTAACAGCCAAGCCACTCATAAGACTCCATAATATCACACCCTGCAGAGACCAGCGGGAGGTGTACATGGTACAGCACAGTAGGGATTAACAAGGACAACCGCGCGGACAAATGATAGTGGAGGTAGGAATGGTGGACGAAGGAGATGGGAAGCAGGAGTCAGAATCTTAACGAAAACAATGAAGACCCCTGGGCACCGCAAAATGCCAGGCTGAATGCCTTTTAGCGGTGGCAGGTGGTGGCAGTGGGTTTGCATGAACCTGAAGGACCTGAAATTTAATTTATATGAATGGTATGCAGGGACAGGGGAAGATCGAGAAGAGTGCCAAGCGGTAGCGGAAGAGGGAAAAGGAAGGAGATTAGATAAGATAAGCGATGTTTATTACACAACCCGATGCCACACTGATCCCCGCCCTTAATTACCTTGGTACAACCCTCTACTTACTAACCACCACTCAACACTTTATCTTCATTTATGAAACTGAATAGCCCCTTACCTCAACCCCTTTCTAAAGAATGTCTCAAAGCTGCAAAAATCTGTAAGAACCCATTCTATTTCTCCTTTCCTCTGCTCACCAAGTGACTCCAGTCAAATCTTTCGTCGACAACGGTAATAACGGTCTAGATGGCGTTATACCTCGTCATGTTCTACAGAACGCTAGAGGGTTCGCCATCTTTACAATTGTCAAGGCTGGTTTCATCTTCTCTGCACGAGCTGGTAGTGGCGTGGTCATAGCTAAACTTGATGACGGAAGTGCGTGACTCGGTCTAATTTTCAAATAAACTAAAATTCATTATTTTACAACACAGCTTGGTCCGCACCTAGTGCTATTGGTACTGCTGGACTAGGAGTTGGAGGGCAGGTTGGTGCGGAGGTGACAGACTTCTTGATTGTCCTCAATAATCGTGCAGTGAGTATTATGTTACTTCAGGGATCACTTTTACTCATTCACATTCTTATGACTCAAGGCTATTGTACGTCAATATCATAAATGAAGCGGTATCAGCTGACCCAATGCCGTATTAACAGACTTCTTTCATGGCTGCGGGTTCATTGACTCTAGGTGGCAATATGAGTATTGCACTTGGTCCTCTGGGACGGAATGGAGAAGCTGCGGGGTCGCTGAACACAAAGGGCAAGATGGCGGCTATGTAATTAATGTTCTTCACCAACCCTTCCGGTTAGAATTGACTCTTTCAATAGGTACAGCTACTCCAAAACACGTGGACTCTTTGGAGGTGTCTCTTTGGAAGGTTCTGTCATCGTAGACCGACAAGACGCCAATGCTCAGGCATATCGATCACCTGTCACTGCAAGGCTACTCTTAGGCGGCACAGTCGAACCACCATCATGGGCTTTACCCTTGATCCGAACTTTGGAGAGTTGTACAGGTCTCCCAGGGAGTCGAGATTGGATTGACGACTACGGACGCACTCCAGGTCGTACCTATGCATTTGGAGGTCTCGCTAGTCCAGGGTCCACACCGCCTTCGCCGTCATTTCTACGCAAGAAGAAGAAAGAAGCGTATCCCCCTGCCACATGGGGTAAACAAACTGATTCCGGATCATATTTCAGCAACGATTCACCCACGATGCACTCTCGGAATCAAACGTGGGACCTTGCAGATTCATCGACAAGTAACTTTGAAACAAGATTCGACTCTGACTATGCACCAGAGAGACGACCCCCAAGAGACCCCTTCAGTGGGGGTTATTCTCATTCGAGGACGCCTCCTATTGACGAATACGATGCTGCGCTCGTATACGACCCTGAATACTCGTTATCATCCACAACGAAGTCTCACAGCCCTCGCTCTGCCTCTTTAGGTAACATCGGATCATTCAGAAGGTCTCCAATGTCGACTCCCAAGATTCAATCACGATATGATTATGATGATGACGACTACGATTTCAGGGAATCAAGACCCAAGTTCAACAAACCTCTTCAGCCTCATGAAGGTGTAGCCCGAGCCATTGCATTGTATGAATTTCAAGCAGTTGAGGTTCGGCTTTATCTCTAAAAATCCTACATAATGCCAACTGATTCTTTCCTTAGTCGGGAGATCTTTCTTTTCACAAAGGAGATGTTATTCACGTCACCAAGAAAAGCGAGAACGCCCATGACTGGTACGTATCTTACAGCTCATTATTTTGCGTTGTTTTTAATTCTTTGCGAAGGTGGACCGGTAAAGTTGATGGTCGTGAAGGGATATTTCCTGCTAATTTTGTAGAAGTCGTATAAGTACCGGAGAACTGATTTTCTATGGCTCCGAATATAGAACGTATGTATCTCTAGTACCACCGTTATGCTCTGTCTTGTATTATATGGATGTATGATGATTTAAGTTGACGAGTCGAAATCCTATGCATTAAAGTATGCCACCATTGCCTCTTCGGTATCCATCTCGTTACGGAATGGTTCATGTTCGCCATACCATTCAAGGACTCTTGGATGGGCCAACACTCTGTTGAGATAATCAAAACAGAGTACCGAAATAGATAGAAATCGAGAATTTAACATACTTCGCCGCATTGAAATTGTGAACCTCCAAATACTCCATACTCGTTGCACGGGAAAGAGCAACATAGGCTGGTGGTGTATCGGTTAGCTATTCGATATGCGGGGTAACTTATTTTCGGATGTACCTTGACCTTTTTCAAATGTTCGCCTCAAGTCAACCTTCACCCTTTGCAGTGTCTGTCCTTGAGACTTATGAACACTTAGTGCATATGCAAGTATTAAAGGAACCTGAAGATTCGAAATAGTAAGTAACCTTTGAAAATAAACGGAAATTATGCAGACAATTTCCCGTGAAGCTTCTGTTGTACCAAGCACATTGTTTACGGTGAAGACAGCCGATATAATTACTGTTTCCTTGACCATATCAATGAAACGCACAACAGGCCACAGAGCATTTTTTGGTAGTTGTTCTAATTTATTGTAAGTCTCCCCTCTCCAATTGATTTCATCAATCCGGAAGCCTTCTACTACGGCGTCTCGCGAGGAAATGAATCTGGTAATTTGACCTATACTTCCATTGACGAGTACACCTTGGACAAGGTTCTGCAAGAAGATTAGTAGGCGCAAAAACAATGAGGTGAAATACCTTTATCAACATCACTTGCGCTCCCACCTAAGAATTACTATTGTGAGCAAGGTGTCTGTTAGACGAGAGGTTAAGCACCTTGAGTTTAGTCAATTTTGGCGCTACCAGACGACCAAGAAGACGTTCCATAGTTGCGACCGACACAAGTTCTCCATCGGCATTAACTCCTTGACGGTCGATTGCTTCATAGTAATAGATAATCCCAGGAAGCTGTTGTAAGCGAAACTGATTCGCATTTTCAACCTCTGCTCGGGTGGGAAAACTTGGAGTTCATTAGAATAGGAAAAAATTCCGAGAGAAGACTGACAGTTCTGTCGGTTCGATGCCGTCAGTGTATTCTACCTTGCGTGACAGATTTTTGAACAGCTGGATCGTGGTCATGTCAAGTTTACCAAAACGCATGTTGTTTAACATATCGACGAATACTGTAGACACCTATTAGTTGTCGGTTCATTATTCTATGCTGATGTTGACCTTGATCTCTCTGCCTGAAAACTTGAGTCAAAGTTGTGCTTGACGTGATACACTTGTTCCAAGAGATAGCGTCAAATGCGAACACTGGGGGAACGACTTCTCCTTTTTTGTCTCGTCCAGGCACTGGCGGGAGTTGGCAGAAATCTCCACACAATATAAGCTATAAGGATAAAGTCAAGTTTTGACCACCTTTGTTTGACCAATTTACTCACCTGAATGCCACCAAACGGAACCGTGTTATCCCTAAATGTTCGAGCTACTTCTTCCTAAATTTATATGACATTCGTGTTAGAGAAGATATCATCATGTTCTTCATTGCATTTACCAATTTGTCAAAGAAGTGACCATCTATCATGGAAACTACAACCATGGATTAGTTGCAAGAACTAATAGAACTCAAATACGTACTCTCATCAATTATCAAAGTCTCAACATATCTCCACCTATTCACAATTTTCCAATCTTTTTTCCCGTAGAGCTTGCCGACTATGGCTTTGACACTCTCTTGCCCTAGTCCAACTCCCGCCCACGAATGAAGTGTCGACCCCCCAATGTTCACAGCAGCTATTCCTGTTGATGCTGTTATTGCAAGCTTCCCGGCGCCCCTCCCACCACGTATCCGAATAATTTCGCGTAACAAGACAGACTTCCCAGTACCTATGTCTGGGAATTAGCAAACGTCTAGAAGGTGCCTGAGGTGAGTTACCAGCTGAACCGGTGAAGAAAACGTTCTCTCCTCTTTCGACTTTCGAGAGGACCTTTTGTTGGTCTGGAGAAAGTGTGATCTCGACTGGCGTTGGGGGGTTGTCTTCAATATCGGGGGTGTATGGTTCTGGTGTCGGGAAGTCACGAGGAGTGTCAACTAGTTCGATTGGTTGTGCGTGATTAACTCTTGGAGGGTAATCCGGAGACTGTCCTGGTGTATAAAATAAGTTGGAACGGAGTTATAGCTCGGGCTTAAGTGAGTGACGCACTGCTCAACCAGATTTCCGCTTCTATTCGAGATGTGAAGCTTCTATGTACAGCATTCGGATACCTTGAAACCTAGGGAGTTTACGTTGCTTGCTAACTAAAAATTCGTAGAAACTCACTTTTTCTTTACACTGTCATTTTAGAACGCGGTTACAAAGAACGGATCACGTCAAGTTATTATTACTGAATTGTTGATAAACGAGGACACTCACTTCTTCCCAATTTTCGTATATCTTTGGCCCTTCCCTTCCTACACTCACCGCATAGAACTTATTAGACCTTGACTTGGGCATCATAGTACATGTCTTCTCTAAGTCCAAACTAATTGCTTGCGCCTGCTTGTTTCGGCACGCTGTGACCCTTGAGGCCAAGCAACACGTGGTTTTATTTTCTCACAATACAATTCGACTCAGGAGTGGATAGTAATATATTCACGAACAGTGTGAAAGTATAGAGTGTTGTATAGGAAATCCGACATAATTTAGGATAGCTGTTAAAGTTATGGCCTCCTGTAGCCAATAGGGTCAACAGGATCATTACTGTTACGCGGTGGAGGGTAGTCGCGCCCGCCACTGCGAAGAGGTCCTCCAGCAGAATAACCGGAGCTGGGATAAGGCTCATAGGGAGCAGCAGACCGGGGTGGGCTTTCCGATCGTCGTCTGGAAAGGAAAATTAAATACGATATTTAACTGACAAGGAGAAAAACTACCTGTATCGAGTGACAGGAGGCTCGACGCTCATCCGCGTATAATCAGGAGGATAGCGATTTGGTGGTGGAGAGATAGGTCGGCCACGATATTCCGGGTAATCTCTGTGAAAACGATTAAACCTACACTTATGACAAAATGCTAAACTAACCGAGGAACCCTGTCAAATTCTTCTCTACTTCGGGGTGGGGTTCGAGCGCGGAAGCCACCTGATGGTGGGTAGGAAGATTGATATTTTTCTACTGGCCGTCTTTCATATCGATCGTAATTAGATGGTGGTGGTCCACCATAGCCCCTGTATGAAGAATCCGCAGGGGGAGGGTATCTCCCCCTGGAGTCTGGAACAGGCGGTGGCCCATATCGCTCCCGCTCGTGCGTGGGAGGGTGTCCGCGCCTGTATTCGTCATAGTCACGGGCACGCTCTGGTGGAGGCAAGTATTCCCGATAACCTCTAGGGGAAGGAGGCCTTCTGAGGTCTCGTGGAGGTGGGGGCGGATAATCATAGCGAGCTTCTCTAGGAGGACCATATCGTGGCGGACCGTGCTCATCACGAGTAAAATTACGTGGGTAGTCACGGTGTTGGATGCGATCAATCAGAGGTGAATCATAATGCGATCTGCGTTGCGAACCCCTAAGTCGAGCGTAAGAAACTGACATAAATGATGTGGTAAATACGTACGGTACTGGGTGGTTAGGACACTCTCTAAGGAAATATTTAGAACGAACATGGACATTTCAAAAACATAACAGACCTCGCCCAGTGTCCCATCTGTCCACATTTGAAGCATGCCCCAGGATCACCAGCAAACTTTGCAGTCCTTCCACCGCCATGTGATAATTCTACACGGATTTTATTACCCATGAAATAACCTTCATGATACTTATTAACACTCTCTTCTGCGGCGCCTCTGGTATCAAATTCCTGTTCCAGATGTAAGATAAGTAAAGGGTAATTCAAACTCGTTACGTACCACAAAACCATAGCCAACCCTATAGGAGTGAGAATGAGAGAGAAATCAGTATGTGAATAGTCGATTCAACAAGAACATACTTCAGCTCAATATTGACGATGTTTCCTATCTTTCCGAAACAGGTCTGTAGGTCCTCTTGACGTGTATGTTCCGGCAGACCACCAATATAAACTTTGTTCGGCTGCATGGCAGAATGTAAACACCAGTCGATACAGAAACATAAAGATGCGTTCAGAGCCCGAGTTGAGAACAGCCTCCACAAGAACAGCAGTCATAAAACGAAAGTACTAGCATAAATTGCTCAAGAAAGCAGCCCAGCAAAGAAATGCCAAGGATGTGGGGTTCTCTTTTACGTGCAAGCAGAGACAGAAAAGACCTAAGCACCTTGACTTGCTTTTCGCGGAATGTGTCGACCTTGTTTCCAGAAACACTGATGTCACCAACGCTGGAACTGCGGGTGTAGTCTGCGTTCTCAGGATCCTGACCAGCATTACGGTCGTCACCAGGCAGAGAAGTTCCGTTAACAGGCGGTGCACTACCACCAGGCCCCATTGACTGGTCATCTTGAGGACCCCAGTTATCGCCTTGCATAGGATCGTCTACTGATAAGGGAGCAGGCATGGGAAGTGCAATAAACGAACGTCGGACGCGACAGTGAGTGTTATTTGACAGACAGAGCGAACTCAAATTTTGATACTCCGACAAACTATTCAATCACACTGGCCCGTGCGCACGAAATTAGAAATGAAGATAATATATCATGAATGTTCAACGTTCAGCTGCAACAATTGTCCTATCGTATTCTACAAAACGTACCGGGTCTGAAACAATATCCAGTGATACAGCATGAACTGTGAAAAAGAAAAATTTAAGAAAGAGTCCAGATAGCACTTATCATAGTGACCAATCCCATAGAAACGATTCCAGCCATGACATGCATATTGTCAGCAAGTGAAATTGCGCCACTGCTGTTAGCTGGTCGACTCGATGCGCTATTGCTGCCCCCTGTTGTAGACCCGCTACTACTACCGCTGCTTGCGGGCGCACTGGGAGTAAATGTCGCACCAGGGTTGGAAACGCAAGAGCTAGCGGCGGCATTGGCTGCTGAAACTGAAGTGGGAGCCAATGGGTTGACTGTGCCGTTACCAGAGAAGCTGCAAGCTTGGGGGTCCCGGTTATTGAGCTCAAAATTCTGGCTCATGATAAATGATAGCTTGATAGCTTGATGATAATTTAGTTCATTATTCGGCAGCTAGAAATATGAAAACTTACTAGGATCACAGTCCGAAACACGGCCATAGACACCAGCTTGTCCATCAACGCCAATGTCTGTGCATGAACCACCCTTTTGACCAACCAAGCTACATGCTACGTCGATTAATTGTCCAACTATAGCGCTGTAGTTCGAGGTTGCAGGAATGAATTGACAGCTCAAGGTGCTTTCGAGACAGTTGCAAGCACCATCGTTTGGTGTGGGAGGGAGAGTATTTGATGCGATGAAGTCGGTAGTTGGAGCAGCGCAGGATGGATAAGCAGCAGCAGCAGCAGTAGACATAGAAGGACTGTTTGGAGGCGCGGCCAACCCATACTCGGTCTTCAATTTGTCGAAATCGGCACTTGTTGTTACAGTTTTGTTGTCCGCTGATATCGTTACCATCCCAAACTGCCCTTGAACACTTGAGGCTGGGAAATAAGAGAAAGCAATTCCTCCAGACCAAACATCAGACATATTAGAGCCCAGAAGAGCTACAGCTTCAGTCCACAGACGAGGAGGAGACGTAATGCAGCCAAATTCGCTGAAATACGCGGCGACATTGTACTGGGAGTATGCGCTTTCTGTCCCCGCATAGGATTGTTCGAATGTTGAATCACCACACCATTCGCTAATGATGAAACATTTACCGATCACTGTGAAAATATAATGACCGAGACTTACTAATCATTCAATCCGTACAAGTCAATAGATGTTGAATCAGAATTGGTTCCTTGTGGATCACAACTCAAGTAGTTGGCAAGTTCGACTCTCCAGGCAGCACCGTTGATAGCGGCGTAGCCAACAAGTGCCGACGAACCCTTAGAAGCCCTAGAAGCATGTTACTTATATGTCATAACCGGGGTGTCTCAATCACTTACAGGTAAGCTTTTATGTCTCGTGCAGCTGCTTTGACGAATGGAGCCACATTGGTATTGTTCTGAATAACGACTTCATTGCCCACGTTGTATGCCAAAACGTTGTCGTATTTTGAGAATGCATCGATTGTTTTTATGTATTGGTTAAGAATGTTTGTAGACCAAGATGGGTTCACACGGTCTATGGAGCCATTAAGGGGGAGAGCGAGATCGATACTGAATTCATGTTAACTGAATGAAAGATGAGTATAGAAGAAGACACCTACATAGTGTAGATTCCTGCGTTGCTGAAAGCACTCATACACGCATCATGATTCAAGGACGAATCGACACTGTATACACGAATGGTATTCACTTGAAGTTGTTGAAGAAAAGGCAGGTCGCGTTGGCAAGCATCACCGATTGACAAAGGATCTATAAAACTTGAAGGTTCGCCGAAATCATTGTCTGCTGACTGTACAACCTGGCCTGAGGGTGTGTTGCGTTCAACTAAAAAATCTCGCAATGGGGGGGGGACTGAAAAACATCATACCTTGTTCCTGATATGCGATACCTTTGATGAAAAATCTGTTGCTATCTTCAGTGTAGAGATACCGTCCTTTGCGAGTCACTTTGGATATACATTGGACGTTGGATACGAATATAGAAGCTGCGACCAGCAGAGTATGGATTTTGAGTGGTATGAGCATTATGAACACTATAAGAGACTTGGTTGTTCAGAGAGAGATAAAAAAGAGTGTGAGAAGGGGAAATGGGGAGAACTTGTACTTTGTGATGGATAACTTGGGAAAAGGGCAGCAACCACTAGTGGCTAACGTACATCGGAGGTCGTTGCCCGCAAAGGTCTTGTCATTACGTAATTAACACGTGCTCACCTCATGATTATATTTCTCTAGTTTTATTCCAAGTATGAAACGTCTCGACTCGACTGATCCACATGTTCAACCTATGAATGTATTCATTCTATAGCTGACACTGATATTTCATATTCTCATCTATGGCTTAGCATATCAACGTACTTAAGTAAAAGTTTTATTTTTGGTCCTTGAAATATATAGTTTGCTCTTGTCCATCTGTTACAATATACACGGTCCCGCATATTTGGGACTCTGTCTTCATAACTATAAATGTAGTGGTCGTTGTATGTTATCTCGGATGGCCTGCCATCATCGTCGAACTATCCGCGATATGTACAGCAGCTTCATTCATGAATCAGATGTTAGAAATGAGGTTTGACAGCGACTACTTACCTCAGCATATACGGGATGATAGAAACGACAAGGCAAGCCCACGCCGCCCAAGTCATGAATAAGCCTGAACCAGCGGAAACAATAATGCCAATAGGTACGGTGTTTGTAGGTGATTGGGCTATTAGGTCATTGATACCCTCTGATTTCTTTATTAGAACCGTCCATATGCTGGCACCAATGAGGAGCAAAAGGCTTCCAGCAATGGAAAGCAATGTGGACGCAAAGAAAGTGAGGTTGTTCTTGGCTATTCCGCTGTAATCTTATGTAAGAAGGTATACTCTGTAGCAAGGTGAAGGCAAGTTACGTTAATAATGCAAGAGCAGCGCAAATGGTGCCCAACAACAACATCCAGTATGCCGCCTTCGAGGACTGTCCGAGGTATTTCGAGTCGTTAAATGTCGTGTCTGGAATGAAATTTAGAGTCAAGATTGAATAGTTGACGGCCATGTCGGAGGTGATCGCATCATAAGGTTTAAATTGTTCCCCAATGGTTTGGTTAGCACAGCCTCCTTCGTTGTTGTCAAGGTATGCACAGTGAGAGTACAAGCCAAACTTGTATATCTTGCGCAAGCCTGTACGAGCTTGGAGTGGAGAAGAGGTATTCAAAGCGTAGAGTCCATCAATGGGGACAAGGAAAGCAGTTTGTAACGCTTCTCTAAAACCGGCTATCAGCAGTATATTTCTGACAGTCTAAAAAGTTTAGTACCCATATCCTGACACATTCACTTTGACCTGGGGTGACTATGTTAATGTCATTTCTGCACGAAGAAAGGCTATATCCACCATTGATACACTCTTAGGTACACTTGATGTGTTGATTTGGCCAACCTTTGGAGTTGATCCTCAGCTACAAGTCCATCATGTAGGAATGAGAATGGGCAGTGCTTACATGTACGAAAATCATTAATAGCATAGACACAAACCTGAGTACAAGATCAAGTAGATTAATTTTCTTGTTTTTGTAAGAAGATTTAAACACTTACGATAAGAACGAGGCAAAGCCGACACATAGTTCACCACGCATTGGTATCGCAAATAGCTAGGTATCAGGACAGCAGCTGAGAAGGTAAAAGCAGTCGGAAGAAGATGAACAGCCAGCTGCGTAGATAGACTCGTGGTATATGTATCTCCAAACTTCGTCAACTCGCGATTTGAACGTGTTCGCAGGATCGAATCAATTTGGGCTGTTATGTATGCAACACAGCTTTACGTAATACATGACATTTGGGACTGCAGGTTCACTCCGTGACTGTCCCTTCTGGTAACTGACGCGGCTGTTCTGCCATTTCGCTGCTGTATTTCTTTTATTCCACCATTCTCTCTCCGGATTTGCTTGACTCTTGCTCTTGTTCTCAAACTAGCCCACAAATTTGTCTATGTCTCATATTCCAAATCTCCAACCTGCACTTCATAAACCATTAGCTGCACCTACCCTTGATACTTCTCCAGAGGTTCTAGGATTGACTACACAGCAAGTTGCCGATGAGCGGAAGGACAATGCTTTGAGTCAAAGCCGTGTGAAGCGATTATCAACTGCCGTAGAGAAAACTGTTGAAAAGACGGTCGATAGGCTCAGTAGAAGCGTCAGTGTCAAATCACCTAGTGGTCAAACCACACCACCTAGTCGACGACGGATGTTTAGTTTAAGTCGTAAGAACAAGCCTTTGCAGGTGTCTGGCAGCGGTGAAGGTAAGTCTGCACTGACTCTCATATATCCTTGTTCAATTTTGTTTTAGAACTTCCACCATCCTCAACGAGCACCCCAAGTGCCTCCATAATCACTTCTTCTAAACCAAGCACGCCAAATGCAACGATCCCACAGAGCGACGAATCTCCTTTCATAATTCCACCTGATCCACCTTCAAGGCCTTCTCTGACTCCGTTTCGGGGGGATGGCTCGGTGTGTTTCACATCCAACACTGACCCGAGTCAATTTGTTTATTTTCCCTTAAAAGATGCGCGCAGGAACACAGACGCTGATACAAGCGCTTCAAGCACTGCCTTGGACCGATCCTGATAATGATAACGAAGACGAAGGGTTAAACATTGAAAGTAATCCCGCTGACTTTGAAAGCGATGAAGAGAAATCAAAATGTTTGTTTATATCGGACTCACCATTATGGGCCGTTCCACTTATCTGTTTTCCAAAATTAGTCGGCGGTATATCCTCATCTATACATACAATTCATCGTCCAGTAGCACGTTCTCGTCGGCTTAGTGTCCCTCCTCGCAGAGGACATCACGATTTAACGGACTCTTCAGTCGTCAAGGAACCTCCTGTGCCTGAAGACTCTTTCTCTGAGGATGACATTGAGCCTGAAGACTTCGAAGACTTGCCTCGGAACCGCGAGTCACGACCTGCGCCCATTCAATATGCAACTTTCCCGCCATCAACGTCTCAGCGTGCAACAGAAAGTAACCCTCCCAATCCTTTTAACGCAATGACCCATCGCGCGAGCAGTATGGCAACGGTTAGATTAAACCGCAGAGCCAGACTAGCTGAGAAATTGCGTGACGTTTTCGAGTTGGATGGTATAAAGGAAGTGTGGGCTGGTGTGTAGTGTTTCCCTTAACATTCGGAACTACTTAACCTAATGCTTTCTGTAGAGATGCCATGTTGGCTACTACGATCTGTTTGTAAGTCCTATATGTGTTCTAAGAATTACATCGAGTGCTGATATTCCAACCATAGTGCTCCAAGGATACATGTATCTGACTAATTCGTATTTGTGCTTTTTTGCTCATATGCCAACAAGAGAGGTGATATGCATATATTTATCAAAACTCTCGTCTACTTAAACTTCTTTCATACTTAGGATCAAGTTCTCAAATCTGGCTCCTTGAACAAAAAAGGTCAAAGGACCAAACGCTGGGTTAAGCATTGGTTTGTCCTGAAAAACGATGCTCTGTCATGGTATCAGTCCTCCTCAGTAAGAAATCGTTACCTTCTTCATATTCCCAAGCCAAACACAATATCTTAGGATCCATACTTTCCGCATGGCATTTTGGATCTCAGATATGCTATTTCTTGCGAACCTTTTGGTGAAAAGGGCTTTCGCCTGCGAACGAATCAAAAAACAGCAATCCTGTCTGCTGACTCAGTTCCTAGTCGTGAGGAATGGGTAAAGGCGATCCGTAAAGTCATATTCAAGGCTCAAAATATGGGTGACAGCGTAAAAGTAAAATTGTGCTTTCTGTACCTTATTGGCTATTGAGTTGACTTCTCTTTAGATTGCAATTCCTTACTCATTAATACTTGATGTGGAGAGATCCTCAGCCATGGATTTCAGTGAAACAATAGAAGTTAAAGTTTTTGACAAGGAAGAACATTTTTCTGTGGATTCATATTTTTTTGCCTACTTCCATGACTTGTCAGGAGCTTTGG
Source organism: Floccularia luteovirens (assembly GCA_009739215.1). Classification (NCBI taxonomy): domain Eukaryota; kingdom Fungi; phylum Basidiomycota; class Agaricomycetes; order Agaricales; family Squamanitaceae; genus Floccularia; species Floccularia luteovirens. The sequence goes on from VSJF01000001.1 coordinate 1,831,681, forward strand.
ATCAAATTCGAGATGCCGTTCGAACCCATAGAAACCTGCCAAATTCAGAACCCAAACAATCTGTTTTAGACACGACAGTTCCACGTTCCGTTCCAAATTCCGTCATTGAGCGTACCTCAGTTGCATCGATCGATTCTAATATTCCGAAGTCCATTTCTGGATTCCGACTTTCGTCGTTCTTTCGACCCTTCTCAGATACAATTACCCTCGGTCGTACCAGCACGAATGTGTCATCAGAGCCTCCTTCAGATAAGGATGATTATGCGCATATTGCGCAGCGAAGCAAATCTTCGTTTGTTGCTACAATAGAGCCAATTTCCCCTCAACGTGAGGGTAAAGAAAAGCAAGATTCTACGTTGAAAACCCAAAATCAAGAGGTACAACCAATAGTTAATCACACGTACCCACCATCCACTTCCAATCCATCTGCAATACCTGACCAACCTTCATTGAGCAGAGAATCCAGTTCTTGGGGGGTCGGAGTACCCTCATGGCTAAAAAGCTCCCGAAGAGTTATTTTCGGCACAGAACAATTACCGGGGAACGACTCTTCCGTTGTAAAAGAAATGTACACTTCTACTAGTTATCCTGGCTATCCTAACCGATCGAGTGGGATGGGCGACATGGCATTCAGTGTGCTCGAAACTCCTGACATGAATGTTGACATTGAGGCCACAGAGAAGTTCAGAGCAGCTTTTGCTTATGACGAGAAGGAGAGTTTATTGGGATGTGAGTTGGCCATACTTTCAGGTATTCTCTATCCATCTAACCACGGGGCTACAGACTTCCCAGGTTATATATTTAGGTTATTGCCTATGTATGGCAGGTTGTATATTTCTACCAATTTTTTTTGCTTCAAATCGAGCGGCCCTTTAGCAGCCCGGACAAGAGTAGGGTATTTCACTAGTTTAAAATCATGTGGTCTGACTTTGATTATAGATGGCACTGCCGATTCGAGATATCCTCGCGATTGAGAAGACCAAGGCTACAAGATTTGGGCATCATGGCCTCATCATTATCATTAAAGGTCACGAGGAACTATTCTTTGAATTTGGTGCAGAAGACAAGAGGGAATCATTTGTCGCTCTCCTCGACCGTCAAATGGAACTTATTAGAAAGCGTATTGGCAGCGGGGAGTCGACGGTGGCATCTGCCGGTAAACGCGACGCCCTCATCTTAGAAGAGTTTGAGGCCAAAACTTCGACGTGTGATGTATCAGAACCGACCCCAGGGCCTGAAAACCTTGCAGATTCGTTACCCGCTGTGATGTTCACTTCAGCTTCTTCCACCTTCTTGACATTCAAACCGAGTAAACCTCTACATTTTACCTTCTTAACCATCGGTTCTCGTGGGGATGTCCAGCCCTATATTGCACTGGCCAAAGGATTGATGGCTGATGGTCACAAGTGCCGAATCTCTACTCATCAAGAATTCAAAGACTGGATACAATCAGTATGTAAGAGACTATAATTCTATCCCTTAATTAATATTTAACTTAGCACGGGATCGAATACGGCTACGTAGGTGGTGACCCAGCAGAGTTAATGAGAATTTGCGTGGAGAATGGAATGTTTACTGTCTCATTTCTTAAAGAAAGTATTCAGAAGGTGATTCATACGTCATTTTGTGAAATGCCCTACCTTCCTAATTCCATGAAGTTTCGAGGCTGGATAGATGATCTGTTAAAGACGTCATGGGAAGCATGTCAAAACACAGACGTACTGATAGAAAGTCCCAGTGCTATGGGTGGCTATCATATAGCAGAGGCTCTCGCAATTCCTTACTTCCGAGCCTTTACTATGACCTGGTCACGAACCCGGTAGGTCATTTTTGGTAATTGGATCAGGGCAGCATTCACTAGCTCTATGTGTAGGGCATATCCGCATGCGTTTGCAGTACCCGAGCGCAAGGTGGGTCTCATTGAATTTTTAACTTCTTTGGCTCAAAATTCTTCAAGATGGGAGGTAGTTATAACTATATGGTAGGCCTTTATTTATAGACCCACTTTCACTTCCATTAACGATAATCATAGTCATATGTAATGTTCGACCAAGTTTTCTGGCGTGGAACTGCAGGACAAATTAATCGCTGGAGACGAAACGTACTCCATCTTGGTCCTACAAGCCTTGATAAAATGGAACCCCACAAGATCCCTTTCTTGTATAATTTTAGTCCGCATGTAGTTCCACCCCCTCTTGACTGGCCTGAGTGGATTCGTATAACAGGTGAGTTGGATGTTTCAAGTAAATAAACTACGACCCCAATAGTCATCAGGTTATTGGTTCCTCGACGACGCCGACGTGAGCGCGAAGAAGTGGGCACCCCCCGACGACTTGATCGAATTCATCAGCGAAGCTCATACTAATGGGAAGAAAGTCGTATATATTGGGTTTGGAAGTATCGTAGTATCTGATCCAAGAGCTATGACCCGATGCGTTATTGAAGCTGTTTTGCAAAGCGATGTTTATGCAATCCTTTCAAAAGGCTGGTCAGATAGGTTGCATGTTAAATCGGGCGACACCTCGGAACCGGAAGAAGCATTGCCCAAGCAAATTTATGCAATATCGTCAATTCCTCATGACTGGTTATTCCAACGAATAGATGCTGCTTGTCATCATGGAGGCGCAGGTACAACTGGTGCCAGCCTTAGAGGTTAGTCCCGAACTCATAAAATGCTATCTCGTCTCATTTGCGTAGCTGGCATTCCTACAATCATAAAGCCTTTTTTCGGAGACCAATTTTTCTGGGCAGATCGTGTAGAGGCTCTCGGCGTTGGGTCTGCAGTTAGAAAGCTCACTGTGGCTTCACTAACAGAGGCGCTTGTTACGGCTACAACGGATCCGAAACAAATAAGTAGAGCGAAATTGATCGGAGAGCAGATCAGAGCGGTATGCCCATTTTTACATCATTAACAGTCACAGACCCGAACTTTTACATTTAATCGTAGGAGGACGGCCCCACAACAGCTATTGAATCTATTTATAGAGACTTAGAATATGCCCGTTCCTTGATAAAACGAACAAACACAGAAGATGCGGACCTCGAGAATGATACAGAACTGTCCACAATCAGAAACCAAGGCAATAACAACTCCCCCACTGGTTCACTCTCTGGCTATACTTCCAGTGAATCACCACGAAGAGCGCCAAGCGAAGATTGGAGCGTTATATCGGAATATGACGGCCGTCCATCCTCAACCAGCTCACGCTTCAGTGACGGACGTGCTGTCAAAGATAAACGTACGAGTTTTACTACTGCGGTTCTGTCTGTCTTACCCGATCATTTTGCGTCAGGGTCACCCCGTCGCCGATCAATGTCCCCCCCTCCCCATTCTTAATGACTTAATAAGTTCCACCACCTTAGCATGCATACATTTTTTGTTAGATACTCTGCATATAAAAAACTGTCTTGTAATATCAATGCTCTTCATAATGCTTCTTTAGAACTTCCTTGCTGAATTGACCGAAGGTGTATGATGGCGCTAACAATTTGTCTGTGTTGGGTTGCATGAAGAGAGCAAATGTCTCCCTCGAGATACTGGTGGCTTCTGGACCCGCACCACCCACCCGCACACAGTGGGGTGTTGCACGTAGTTTCCCACCAGTCGCAATTTCAAGTGCTTCTCCTGTTTGAAATGCTAGACAGTCTGCAGGTATCGTCACTTTAGTTAGATCTCCCCCTCGTGTTCGGATATACAATCCGGATGCGTCTGACGGGGATTGTACAATTGATGGCTCTTGAACGCCTCCCGTTGATTGCAGATACATCGCCTAAAGTTTGGTTAGAGGGATGGATACCGTGTATAGAGCAAAGAATTACAGAACATAACCCCGTCAACAAGGAGTGATCAAGATGAAATCCGCACCAGCTGTCAACTGGTTCATCATCGGAAGTCGGCGAGGCAAACGGAGGAGGGAAGTAATGTAAAAGTCGCGCTTTCGTCGTTTGAGAAGTGCTTATCAAATCAGGCAATGACAATGTAATGCCAGACATCTGCGACAAAGCTTGACAAATGGCTTGTGAGAATGTCTTATGCACAGCGGTGATTGTTGGTGACCTACCAAATGGTTGGCAAGCTCTAGCGAGTTGACATCCAACACCAAAGATGAATCTGAAGATTTCCCTGATGAAGTACTGTGGCAGGAGGTGAATTCACAGTACTCACCTTCCTAAGTCTTTAAAAGCCTCTTCAAACCCTTCAATACCTGTCTGCTCTTGGCTCGGCCCTACATTCGAGCTGTTAGTAAATAAAGACACTTAGAGAATACGTACATATGTTGCTGTTATAGTATTCGGGGTAGGCATCTTGTTCCTCCTGTGAGACAACCGGTTTGTCTACGGTGGGATTGGCATAGAACGAGCCTTTCAGGAAATCTATAATCCGTTAACACTTCAAGCGCCCTTACTCAATTAAGCTACCAATGTCTTATTACCTGGCTTTCCATTCATTATTTCCTATTGATAGAATTAGTACTTTTTGGAACCAGTAGTTCACTGGAAAACATCACTTTGCCATGCGACCAGCCAAAGCTGAATATATGCATCAGGAACAGTGGATTGGCATCGCTTAGATCAACACATCTATCTACTCACCTGTATATGCTCTCAGGAGATGTGAATTTCTCTCGTACACCCTCTTCTAAGTTTGCAAATCGATGTGCCAATTTCAGTAAACGCTCTCGATAAGAAGTATACGCGTGTGGTAGATCTCGAACGATTACGATGCCCAAGGAATTGGGATGAGAGCCGAAAGCTTCCTCTAGAATTTTAAAACCATTTAATGATTAAAGCAGCTGGAGACGTTGATTTGCAGTACCAATTGAAGGGCCTAGTGATACCGGATCTGACTGCAATTTGTCATACGATATAGATACAGGCTGTGATCTTTTTGTCAGATTTGTGGACATTGACCGTATGAGAGATTGCCTCGCCATCGTCGGTTCGACTAGGTGTTCCGGGGGCAAACTACCGCAGGTTTTATAGGAAACAAGATTGGATTATGTTATCCGATACATATGGACTTTTATATATGTGGCATTGAAGTTTTCCATACCACTCTCTTCGCGTGGCCACGCGGTAGACATCTGGTAGCATGATGGGACTGGACATGTGACATAAATGACAATGTGGAACACTTTTTAAAATATTGTAAATCGAAGCACTACGTAGGTCCAGAGAAATTTTCATTGACCCCCAGTCAACATATGAACATCAAGATCGACCTTGGATACTGCAGCCAAAAGTGCCTTGCCTGTGTCATCAATAGAATGCAAAAAACGGAGTAGCTCCCGACACAACTGCCAATCTTTCCCATCAATAGCGCTTTTCAATAGTCTCACCGCATCATCACTGTTCACATTCAGCTGCTCGAGGTTATGCAACACAAGCAAATACGATCCAGCGGTTCTGAGGCGCTGTGATGCCAGACATGTCTGGAAAAAACCTGTTGATAACTATAGCTGATGGGATGGAAAAATACAAATACCTCAAACAGCAATTTTGGATCACCAACGATATCGAATAAACGGCGCCATCGTGTCACCTCCGTTTTTCGTGCACATCCAACAACCACATCCAATGATACATCAAAATAGTCTAGAAACTCGATCACTGTGGGTAGGACTGGGTTTCCATTATCCAAGCCATCCTCGGAAGTATCAACGTCAGAAATTGACAACTCCGATTCAACGACTGTATGAAGCAGGATTTCCAGAGCATGTGCGAAGAAGACCAGATTTTTGTAATGTGAGGCAAAAATCACAGCTTCTTTGACTCGTCGAGCTTCTAAATGGTACAGAAGAATATGTTGCAAGAATAAATGTGACTAAGAAGAGTCAATTAAAATGGCGAACTACACAAGGCCAACAAGACTCACACTGGTGGCATGACGGAAGATAACAAATTGTAGATTGGATCTTGTTGCAGTTTCATGCTCGGCTCCAATGATTATACCTTTATCCATAAGAACAGCTGCACAAATAGGTGAGGTAGAGGAGAGGTAACCAAGTATTGTAACGTACATAATGGGTAAAAGTCCAGTGGGATATTAACGCTTTCCTTTACATTAGTTACTGCGAGATCTTGTGGCTGAGGCGCTTCGAGTGTAAGGGCATTGAGCCAGACCCGTATCCCTTCAGCATCATATGCCCACAGTGAATTTTCCAAAGCGCTGATACCTCGCAGGTGGATCCAACAGAACTCGATGCGGTCTGCAAAGATCTGCATATCATACTTCACTTCTTGGGTATCAGACTGTTCTATATGTCAAGTGGGATCGGAAAAATAGCAATTTCTAACTATACCTTTCGTGGCCGTAGGAGTATCAATTGACCCCCAACAACCATCAAGACAGTTGCAACTGATAAATCATCTACAGGATCCCCAAGTTCTATTTGAAGCTATTAATCAATACGGATGATCGGAATATAGCAAACATACGTTTCTGAGCACTGGGTATCATCCAACTCAGCATCCTGACTGCGCTTGGAGCCACGACAATCCCTGAAAATGCGATACTTCCACATAAGTGAAGCTTGATGGATTCAGCAGTTGGAACAATAAGATAATGGTGCAGCGTGTTATCCAGTGTATAAACTAAGAGGGAGTTATCAACCAGGGACAATATTACAACTTGGCTAGTGAGGATTTCGCGGTGAAGAATGTTTTGATTGGTCAATTCCATGTCTCTGGAATATAGTCGAATCTGAAAAGTATATTAAGCAAGGTTATTCTCCAAAGAAAAAATGAGGGGAGAACCTGGTAAGACTTGTGAACTTCAACAGCAGCTATTAATACATGGTGGAACCACAACAGGCCGCCCTTTACAGTAAACACCTGTTCTTGCTGTTCATCCGCAAACCACTTCCACCTACCGGAAGTTGAGCTATAATGTATCAAACCTTTACGTCCGGCAATGGCAATCAATCGTCCGTCACTGCTAAGTGAAGAATAACGAATGGGCCAGTTCATTGCTAGATATCTCTGCGGCACCTATACGCCATATTGTACAGAGTTCACTGGGTGTACATGCATAACTCACCTTGATATGTTGCCATACATCAGATTCAGGATTGATGACGCTCATATCTGGTTGGTCTGCCCCGCGATAGACTAAAGCACGATCTTCCATTTGCAAGAATGCATATCTTGTGTTGTCCTGCGGAGGGTATCAGATCTCATCTACCACTCGGGAACAAGGGAAAATACTGACCGGAGCAAGCTGGCCAGTGGTGGCACTTTTGGCGAACGGGACCACAAAGAGTTGGCTATCGGCTGAATCAATAATCAGCGATTATTCTGAATGGCGGAGGGTTGCCAAACTTGTTGATGATGATCCCGATAGCACAACCAATTCGAAATTTCCAGGAGCCCAGAACTATTTGACTTAGGACATCTCTTATTTCAAGTAGTATATAACCTACCAGGTTTCGTATACCGTGAACAAATGTATCTTGGAATCTGCTGCTTTGGTAAGCAGTTGTGGATACTTCAGTAGACAAACAACTCTATACCTTCCCTGTTGAACAGTATCTTCTATACCCAAGCCAGAAGCCAAGCACCGGCCTCCAACGCTAATGATCCCCCACCCATGAGCCCAACCCACAGCAAGTACGTAACCGTCCGAACTCCATTCCATTGCAGATATTTCTCCAAACGGCTTATTATAAGGATTAGGTATATTGATACTTCGAGATTTGGGTTTGACGCCTTCCTGTGATGGTAAATTAGTAAATTCTAGTGTTCCGCTAGAAAGGCGAGTGGCATTAGTTATTCCCGAATCATTATTTAATGGAACTCTAACCTAGATGTTCCAATTGCAATAAGTGAGAATCTTCCATTAATGGCTACCATTGTTGCGCTTCTAGGTTCTTCGTAAATCTTTAAATTTGCACTATCCCCTGGTTCGACATGTCGTCGCTTTTGTACCCATTTTGGCGTTTGAAAGTCATGCACGCAGGTTCCTTGCCATCCTGATTGCGGCAAGTTATCGAGGTGAGATAATGGGTTTCGCAGCTCTTTCCCACTTCCAACTGCCTACATTATAAAGCTTCAGTGCAATTCTTGTTGTGTGGATACAAATGGCATACTTGACCATCAAGGTCTTCATTGAAGTCAGCATCTACGGAACCTTCAGCGAGTGGATCCTCATATAGTTCCACAAAGTAAACTCTTCCATCGGAAGTAATCCATGTTTCCCCGTGCATAACTCGAGAATGAACAATAAGTTGGATAGAGACTTCAAGAAAAAAGTTATTTAAGGACAAATTTTCAATTTATAAAGAAAATTTCTCACCATCTGGTTCTACTAACCATGCAAAATCCTCGCTATTCAGTAGCCACGTATCGTGAGTTAACACTTTTCCCCCACCACTATCACCATCAACTTCTGCAGGCCAGGGCATCCGTTGAATAGTGGGAGGGGACATTGTAGAGAATAATAAATAATGTTTCCTAGGAGACACACTGGCTTAAATGTTATTAAACAAATCCCAACGATAAGTAAGTGCATCTAACCTAAGAAGTTGACCTTCCACGCGAACTACTCCTTCAAGATGAAGACTAATTGCTTGCATCGGAAGTCCTTCCCCAGGTCCTGCCAAGAAATTGCGCTGGGTGTTTGTATGTGGGGGAGGCGAACAGTAAACATTTTCGTCGTAAGCATATTCTACAGTCACAAGAACCAAGTATGATTCTGAAGTCTGGGGTCGCATACATATGTCACATCACTGCATGTACATGCAGACCAATTGAAACACACCTTAATTACAATACGACTGTTATCAGGGGACCACCAAGCATCTGTATTCACCCCATGTTCGATTATAGATGTAGGGGTGCGTGAAAGGTATGCTAGTACAGCAGAGGGCTGAAAAGGGGAAGTAAGAGTATGTCGTTGGTTTAACGAAACTACCTACGCGGACAAGCCAGACAATTACTCCATTTCTCGTGAGAGTACAGAAGAGGTTTTTCCTTGAACTGGCGGCAAGACTGATAACAGGCTCTGGTGGATTATTGGGAAGAGCTGGTATGGTCGACAATTGCCTCGCTGCTGATGTTGGAAAGTACATTCCGACGACCTGAATGGGTGGATGAGAGGAAAAGGACCGTGTGTCTTTCTTATTGGAACTTAGACAACTATGATATTACATACGACCAGGGATTCACATCGGCATCCAAGTGTTGAAATGGACGTGGAAAAGGCTAAATGAGAAATATAAATCAAGTGGCTGTGATCCTGTCTTTGTCTCCAGTCTCTCGAGTCTCATCCTCCTCAGTGTTCCCTACAAATTTGAGTGGTGTACTTTGTAAATAAATTCAACATTGCAGACTATTACTACTATGTTACACATGCTAACAACGGGAAAGAATAAGTAATATCGAGAAACTTTTTATTGTTTCTTTATGTAGAACGTCATTGAACCGATTCTTGACATTGCACATATATTTATTGCAAGGAACATGAGCTATACCGATAAGGCTCATGTGGGTGTTGGTGGAGGTGAATAAAACCATGATTTAATCCTGGACCATGTAGTGCCTGTTGAATGAGCAGTTGAATCGTTTCTGGTCATTGCAAGAGAATCATCGTGTGTTGGAGCCGGTAACTCTGGACCCAGGGTCATAGGTTGAAGTCTGGATTGACGAAGGAGACTGAGAATGAGGGATACGCCTTCACGAGACTAGACGAACTGGGTCAGGATGGACGAATGAGAGATGACACCTGTATTTACCCGTTGCATATTGGCTTTAAAACGCGTCAGGCCGTGATTTTCAATTTTTTTCGTGAGGCCCCAGCCAAAACCGGATACAATCCTTGCCTCCGTGTGTTGTAAAGTATGTCTGCGGAGAATATGTCAACGCTCGTAAGTACAGTACGAAATGGGAGGTTCATTCACCCTTCGGGTGTCTGGCGAAACATAACCGCCTCCTCCACTTGCATAATTTTGACATGATCCAAATTTTTGGTCAGACATCTCACCACCTTGCCGTGTGGATCCACCTCACTCTCCTCTACCACCCACGATTCTGCCCTGGTCACCATTCCTTGAGGAAACCACCTGGGAAGGTTTCCCCGTTTCAAGATAAGGCGTGTGGTCACTAAAGAACCCGACGAAGTGAAATCCCGAGAAATTACATCGCACGACAAAACATGTGCTGCGTAAGGATTGGGATAGCGCAAAAAGAAAGCAAGAGAGACGATTGACCAGGGATCGCTGGGTGTTACGAAGGGTGAGAAATTGGACACCACTGAGAGAGTGAGGAGGTTACGTACTCGTACAGGAAGGATTGAGAAAAGAACTTCATGGTCAACGATCCCTGATTCAAGTTGTGGATATGATGTGAATGACCACAGAGGGTGAATGAGATGGGAAAGCTGGAAGTTGTTGTGGCTCCAGCTGTGATAAATTCAAGTCAAGTGATACTATAGCCGGAAATTTCCTAATAAGGGTCATTCATTTTACTAGTAGTAAGTCTCGTCTTTAACTCCTTCTTTATCATCAATGAATATTCTCAGTCCATCATGTGCGGGGCGCAACCATAACCCTCGTTCTTCGCCAACCAGCCCCACACCTTTTCGTTCCATATCCGTCAATCCATCCTCATTCTGTTCCGCCCCACCAAGAATCTCTCCAATAGTCACGTACTCCTCGTGTGAGACCCTATGGCTGAATCCAGTCAGATAAGTTCGGGTTGCATTGATCCTTCGTGCGGCGGCAACAGACTCTGCAAGCCCAAAGTGTGAAGTGTGGGAGCGCAGATTAAGGCAATCTAATACGGCAACAGGCAGACGTCTCGGCTCGGCGTCATCGCTAGACTCGAGGATGGGCCAAACATCATCCGGCACGTGAGACACGTCAGACATATAAACAACGTCATTTTGTATCTTGAACCCGAAACAAAAATATGGGTGTACTATCTCCTCATCCTCATCCTGCTTGGCAACCTCACTTGGTGTTGCAGCTCTAGTTGGTAGTGCAAAGATAGAATTCGTAGGTGTAGAAGGCAGTGTAGCACCCGGTGTAGAGATGTGTCCGGGTGGAGGTGCAACCGAGAAGACCCGACCATGATGTACTTCATCAAGAGTTGGTGAGTTCACGAACAATTTACTAAGCACCACTTAACCTTACCTAAGAAAGGAGTGATCATAATTCCAGTGCCTTGTATTTCGAACGGTGTTTTGTCTTTAATGATATGCCATTTGAATTCCGGGACCTGTTTATATAATTAATTAATTCATGGAGAGAAAATACAGGGTCAAAGCGACATTCATCACCACCGCCGGATGCATATTCTTTTGCTGTAAGATAAGGAAACGATCTTTGCACCTCCTTAAACGTATCTTGCGATAGGTATATGTCTATATGAGATTGAATGGCTCCGCTCAATGTCCAACCTGATATATAATAAGAATTAACTTTTTCATTCTATAACAAACAGGATATCTCGATGTTACCTCTAAGGTCATCTAAGCCATTCATGGCTGTATAAGCAAGTATATCATAAAACCAGTCTTGCGAATCAAATACAATAAACTGCGTACCGTCTGCATGAGGATGTGTGATCAGCAATGCATCTATTTTACGCAAAGAATATCTTGGGAACCATTCTAATGCAGCAGCCTGAAAATTTTTTCCCGCATCAATGACAATGGTTCTGTCGAATCACAAATGTAAAGATATAAGAACCGCCGACAACAAGATCACAAATCCAACAAAAATCAAGACGTACACAACTTGACCATCTTTTGCTTGCATGCGCACTGCTGCACTTGTATTTCTTCTTATATTCTTTTTGCCTTCTGGTCTAAGAGTCGATAAACATGTTTTGCACGGTGGTCTGACCCCATCATTATCAGTCAAACACTCGATATGTGGAAGGCTAGATGATGTTCCTGTTCCGAGAAATATGAACTCGATTGTGCTTTTATCGTTGGTAACCGCATTCGGAATTGAGTTGGTGGTAGTTGAAGTCGGATGGAATATCGGCATCTGGGTGATTACACTTTCATGCAACTCTCAAAACTGGGACGTGTTATATGAGTAAGAGTTCTGGTGATTCCGAATGCTTGAAACAACGTGGTATACGGTTAAATCTGCTCGGCGTTAGTTACGCCAGGCATGGAGGACGCGTGTAATATTTGCCCTTTCAAGTTACTGTTCATTGACATCATTCCCTTAAGAATTTTTCCACAGGGGGGATTGCAACAAAAGATTGTCTTTGCTTTCTACATCGGTTCCTACAGTAGTACAATACAAGCTTCTAACCTAAGAAGCAGAAAGAAGGTTCGAGGCAAACAAAAGCCTTTTCACTTTGTGAAAACTATTTAGAGGCAGGTAAATAATTGATGTCATGAATTCATGCAATCAGACTCACTAGAAACAACATCTTCATCTGCGACTTGGTGTGTCAAGCTAACCTTCTGTGCATACGGTGCAAATTTGCTCGATTTGCCCTATGAAATTTGAGTGTGTAAACAAGGTATGCGAGGGATACAACTCACCCTGAGACGCTAAATGACAAGCAATATCAGGCAGATGACCTAAAAGTACTTACCAGACGAGAGCGTATCGGAAATTTCCAGCTAAAGATCGGTGGATACCATTGCAAACATTCTGGGTGAAGTGAGATCCAATGAAGCACTATAAATGTCACTGAAATAAACAGACTAGCCTCGATCGTCGCCCCTTTTCTTAAACAAATCGGATCGTCTAAATCTGGGTGTGCACCCCGTTTCTTAGTGTAAATCTTGACGAGTCCAAGTTCATCCCAGATACGATCGAATTAAATAGTCTAAACTAATTTGCACATTTAGTAATCGATTAATATGACAAAAAACAAATCTGTTACTTCAAATCCATTTCGCAACTTATGACAACGGTGTTTGGTTGGCGGGCTAACCTGTCCACTTGCTCCAAACTGATGGCATCTACTTTGTTATAGACATCTAGAAGCCTTCAGTAACAGATAGAGTGAAGTTCGATGTTACTTACATAGACAAGGTAAATACTTTCGTGTGCCTGATGATTCGGAATTTTGAAGATTAATGTCGATACAGATGGTTGTAGAACAACATACTTACCGATTAATACATCGATAAATTCGTCCGTCGTTATCTGCAAACATAAAATTTTCGTTGCAAGGAAATAAAACCACTTTTGCGCACATCCTCGCGAATCATCACATCACAATTATGAATTTTGTCTATCCGAAATATCAGTATTGATTGGGAAAACATTTGATTCAACTAACATCCTGCTAAGATTGTTCGAATCGTTTTCTCGTCGGTTCTTGTTAGCTTTACGGTGGTATTGAGCGTTATCTTGGCCAGTCAATCAGAACTGCAATTCTGGAAGAAGGTAACAAATAATTACCCCCCCTGTAGTTTTTCTCTTGAAAACCACATCAGGTTTGCTTTTGTTTAGTCTGATGCCCACTGCGTCCAATTCTATTTCGAGGAGTCTTCGTTGTTCCTCTGATTTTGTAGCGTCAAGCATCATTAAAATGAGGTCCGCCGTTTTTGCAGCTTCACCAGGATGGATAAAAATTCGAAATTGAGCTTGGTCACAAACGTACTGGAAACTACTTGTCGACCCCTTCCCCTGCCTTGGCTTGCACCTTCAACGATTCCTGGAAGATCTAGAAGTTGTATTCGTGCGCCCTTGTACTCAATTACTCCAGGGATAGCCTAATTAGCTCGTGAGAGAAGCATTAGAGAGTAGAACGAATTGCTCACAGTTAGTGTAGTAAATTCGTAAGCGGCAGTCTCGGATGCTGTCTGAGTGGTTTTACTTAGAAGAGTGGACTAGACAGGGTATTTCAGACAGAAGACGTAAAATTAATATTTATCAGCGTACTTTCCCAACAGATGGAAATCCTATTAAAGATACTCGTGCATCACCCGACTTTTGCACGTCGAATCCTACACCTGCAGGGCCTGATTTCGAGGTAGGTTCCAAAAGTTGGGCACGATATCGAGCGAGTTTAGCCTTGAGAAGGCCGAGATGATACTCGGTGGCCTACTTGTGTAGACTGGTTGTACGATGAATTATTGACATGGAATGTTGATAATACCTTATTCTTTTGTGCTGACACCCAGTATTAATGCGTGATAATTTTTGAACTGATATGGTACAAACTTACTACGAGCCATTTCCTCTGTGACGAGAAATTAAGTTTATGAAAAAGCTGATCAACGCATGGAAATACTGACCCTCAATTTCTTTGATCTATTGACATAGATATAGTGATAAGAACATACATAAAGACGAGTCGAATGGTTGGTTGATACCTTTTCTACGATACCCATGATTGCTGTATAAATGTAAGGACGGATAAAGTCAGATTTGGACAAGAAGCTTATACATGTTTATTGTAGTCTACTTCTCGGACGTCCCAAATTCTCTACTATCATGCGTCGTCACACACCCACCTTGTTTCCTTTGCCCGAGCAGGACAACAACAATATTGATGAGGACAACGAAATTCTCGGTCATTGGGACGTAAAGTCACAACGCCCATATCCATCTGGTTCATCCCTTTCATCCTCTTCAAATGTCTCCAATAGAGCCTCTCGATCCACCAAGTCCCGAATATCAGCACCACATCCTCCACAAGTCCTACACCCTCCCACTCCCAAATATCCAGATATATACTCCCAATTTGTCAGGAGATATAGGTCAACTGAACCAGGGGAACAGGACGACCCCAGAAATGATCCGGATAGCCACTATTTCCAACGAGGTTTAGGACAACTTGTAGATGCAGGCGACAATAGTGACGATGATGACATTGGAACACGAAGCAACCTAGTTACGGGAGGTGACGGAGGAATTGATCGTGTATCCGCTCTTATATTGGAATCAGAGCCCACCCAGCCAGCATCTCAAGCTGAGAAAGAGCGTTTGGAATGGCAGACCATGCTTGCATCTGTGCTTTCAGGTGATGTGCTCAAATCCGAAAAGACACGAATAGCTGTGGCCCTCGAGTCTCTAGGGGACGAACAGAACAATGCCCATCTCAATATCTGGTTGGGCATTCGTGCTAAATTCCACGGACGTCCAGTGGATGAAGAACGGAGGAAGCTAGAAGAGAAGAGACTCAGAATTGTCGACGCCGTCATTGACGAGATAATGCACTTCCAAGTCAAGCCGGATTTCAACAAGAGTTTAACTACATCTGCCCTTAGGCAAGTTCAGAACGTCCTCCATCGTTTGGATGTCGCACAATCTCTTTATCCCAACCTAAAAGCATTTCATTTGGACAAACCCGCCGCAGCGGAGAGCCCTTTTCAGACACGATGTGATACGTTAAACACCTGGTTTACGGTGTTCACTACCTTGAGACACCAGTTTTCATTACTACGACGTTGGACAGGAAGTGACACTCTTGATGTTAACCAACCTAACACAAGTAACGAAGTCCCTATTGGAGCACTATATACACCGAAATCAGGAAACCATATGTCCTCAGAAAAGACTGACGGGACCAGCTTTGTTGAGCGCCTTCTCAAAGAGGAGTCTATGCAGCGAACCTTTGAAAAGGGGTTTCTGGTTACTGTTCATGCCTTCATTGGTACTGCCAGAGACGCCCAAGTAAATCTTGCACCTCTCTTCAAAGAAATGAACCTACCTTCTTTCGAAAGTGAGCTTGTGCCATTGATATCGTTCCCTACCAAACTCGCACAGGCCTGCCTCCGACTACGGTTGCATTACGTTCAGAATCTAAAGGACCCCGATGTACTTATAATCGATCAGATGACCGAAGATTTAAGGATTAATATTGGTCTGGCTTGTACTCTAAAGCGACAGTACGAGAGATTTCTGGCACCAGATCCTGGTGGAAACTGGAATTTGCCACAGTGTATCAGTGAAGAATATGACACCACTATCCTACAAGCCCTAACAAATTTCTTCAAACTTATTCATTGGAAACTCAAGAGCGGAGCGAAGGGCATTTACTTCAAGGAAACGGATGTCTTGGAAGCACAATGGGCAACTTTTAACGATGTTAGTTTGACAGCAGCGGGGGGATCTTGTCTGGTCGCTGAACAGCTCTGGTAGGTCTTAATTGCTATTAGATACCAATATCTTCTGACGGAATGAAAAGTTCGCTCACTAACAAACTTATGGTCCGAGTGACGAACTACTTTGATACACAAGTTCGCGTACCTATGAGCGATGATTTAGGAGAAATTCGAGGGATGGATGGAAAGATAGAATTCGCGTACCTCAGCTCTTCTCCTGCCTCTAGAAAGATGACAGATGAACAGATCTTTGGCTGGTACGGCAAGATTCTTGATAGTGTCCGACTACGATATAGGAAGTTACAAAGATTTACAAGGTAAGAATATTCATCAGTTGTATCACATTATACTTACCTTTTGAAAGGGTGTTGACGCAACGTTTCAGCAATTCTGCCGAATACAGCCTGGATGATGTCCCTTTAGATCATTTCATTTCGCATCTAGTGAACTCTGGTCATTTCCTCGTCTATACACAAACTTTGGAGGAAGATGGCATCTATATCGTTGCCGCAAGTTCCTTGTCTGATAAACCAGAATCTATTCGCCTGATTCTTACGGAAGCCTTCCACGTCGATGAAATCACGAACGATGATGGTAGTCGCATTGCAAGAAACACAGAATTTTTGGGCCATGACGATGACGATGCACAATATCTTCTCATCTTGTCTCCACAAAGCCACTTTTTATGGCAAGGTCGTGTTATGGTTTTGCCCCTTCCCAGAGTGCAACTGGATATGAAAGATGGCCGGGTACGACTGATCTCTGATGGTCCCCAAAGGCGTCTTAACCTTGCTAGACAAGTATTCATGGAGATTTTCGAACCTGTAGACGAAGATGGGGGGTCAGTTGGATCTAGCATGCACCCGTTGGTCTGTTTAGCCGATAATCAAGCACACCTTCCCAACGTTAATCGTGAGCTGCGGAAAATTGCCCGTGCCACCAACAGACTAGCAGAATCCATTGTGGACTCGGTACATCATGTCCGCAAATCCATTCGATTAGCCACTGGGGGACAAGAACTTCTAGAAAACTGGTATCTTTTTGCTTCAGAACACGGGCAGCATGCACAACGCTACATGGATCGGACCTCTTTGCTAAAGTTCAACCGCCTATTGATCAAATTAGCAATATCATGGGTATCATTTATCTGTGATGACTGCGACCCTACGGACCGTAAAACGTTCAAGTGGGCTGTAAATGCTCTCGAGTTTACCTTTCAGCGAACAAGACGAAACATCCTGCACCTACCTGATGAACAATTTGAGATGTTGAGGCATAAAGTTGCTAGTTGTATGACACTATTGATCAGCCACTTCGATATCCTGGGTGCTCGTTCAATCCTCGAGGCGAAGAAGGAAAAGGAAAAACAGGATGAGATACTGCGTTCACAAGCTGCGGATGCGTTAATGGATAGAGACGATGATATTGCCGCGGCCGATTTTAACAGCGCCTTACCTTTCACAGATACTAGTACCAGAGTGTTTTGGGATAAAATCTCAAGGGCACTGGCCGCACTGGAACAAAAACGAGCAATCACCGGTGTGGAGCATCGTACGCTTGGGAAAGTGCTAGACGATGAAAAACCTGAAGACAGATCCCTCGTATTCTTGGCGTCATCGAGTTCCAATATCTCAATGCGTTGGCAACAGGGAAGGTTCATTGGAGCTGGTGCATTTGGCTCCGTGTACCTTGCGGTCAACCTGGACTCGGGTTCTCTCATGGCTGTGAAGGAGATCAAATTTCAAGAGCTATCTGGATTGCCAAATCTTTACACTCAAATCAAGGACGAACTCAGCGTGATGGAAATGCTTCACCATCCGAATGTCGTGGAATACTACGGCATTGAAGTGCACCGAGACAAAGTCTACATATTTGAGGAGTTCTGCCAAGGGGGCAGTCTTGCGGCTCTATTGGAGCTTGGTAGAATCGAGGATGAAGGTATTATTCAAGTATATACCATGCAGATGCTGGAAGGACTGGCATACTTGCATTCTAAAGGGATCGTTCACCGAGATATAAAACCAGACAGTAAGTCATATCAATCGTACTCGAAGATGCATAGTGATTCTGACTCCCCGTAGATATACTCCTGGACCATCAAGGTGTCATCAAATTCGTTGACTTTGGGGCTGCTAAAATTCTGGCGAAGAACCACCGATCCATACAAAGAAGTCGTAAAGGAGGTTCTGATTCTTCCTTCAATACCATATCGAATCCTTTATCGAATCTGAATGGGATGGCCGTGATGAGTAATGGCCTCACAGGGACTCCTATGTATATGTCACCCGAAGTTATCAAAAATGACAAACGCGGGCGTCATGGAGCTATGGATATCTGGTCGCTCGGATGTGTCGTCCTCGAGTTTGCCACAGGCAAGAAACCATGGAGTAATCTTGACAATGAATGGTATACACACCTTATCTTCATCATGTCTCTGCTCAAACTGATTAAATCATACAAGGGCAATCATGTTCCATATTGGAGTTGCAACACAACATCCTCCTTTACCTGAACCTGGTCAGCTCAGCGAAATGGGAATCAATTTTATCAAACAATGTCTTACCATTGACCCCATGAGGCGACCAACAGCTAAAGAGCTTATGAACCATCCATGGATGCTCGAGTTCCGCGAAGCCCTTCTAAGTTATGAAGAGGCCAAATTGGCGACAAGCCCCCCCCAACATCTCCCACCTGAAGACAGCTATGCAAACGCTTCCGTCGCCCGCCAGGCAGCTATTATACACGAAAGAGAAGTCGAACATATAACATGCGTCTCTCCCTCGACACCACCTTCAGAAACATCTATGAGCTGGGAAGAATGAATTTTAGTTCATTCTGGCGCCGTCTGCTCAAACGTCTAGTTATGACTCAGCCTACCCGACTTCATGTACCAAGTTATCTTTACCAGAACTGTATGTAGATTTAATACCACCACACGCTTTGGGCAAAACACCATTATAATGTAGATATACGCAACAATGAAAAAAAAACCGGATAATAAATAAAAAGCCACTTCAGGCAGTTCTTCACTTCGGAAAGGCCAATCATATTAGTTTTACAACTAGGTCATTAAACAAGGCTGAGTTTAGTACATGCTGATTATACTTTATACCAGTGTTTGTCCGTCGTTGCAAATATAAAAGTATTCTTTTCTTCGTCATCATCCAGGGGATTGGAATGGGTCCAAGTGATGGAATGATCATAGCGCATCTGAATATTCCCCGTGTGTTGCAAATACCAGAGTATGTCATTCACTTCTTGCCGATCATAAACTGATCGTAGCCTCCACCGGAGGTCAGCCTTGAAGACACTTCAATAAGTCAAATGCAGGCACCAATAAAGGGCTCACCAATGTCATCCCAGGGCGGAATATGACAGCACCCATCACAGCTCTAAGTGCGGCCTCCCAAAAATCAATCAACTTGGTGCCTGTAAGATCTAACCAACGACGTGGGGATATCCTTGTCATAGGCTCTTTCGATATGACCACACTCCAGTCCCGGGCGAAATGGGCGGAAACTAGTACAAGCGAGGTATAACCGGTCCAAAATACCAGTGGAGGGTTAGTTTCAGATAATTGTTGAATTAGTTGACTAAGTGGTTCCATCGGTAGGTCCATAATCATCTAAGGTTTCAAATGAATGTCAACGTATTAAAGTATATTGCCTGAACACGGACAGAAATCCCTTTTTTTGTGATTCCACTTTCCCCTTTCTGGCGGATAACTGCCAAAAACTTAGAACAAAGTTCTCTCTGTTGCTCGTCGAGCAAAGTACTAATAGAGAGCCACTCTTCGTCCAGGCATAGCGGGCAATCTATGATACCATCATCCGAAGAAACGCTACAGCAAGCTGGTTCGCCGTATATATTTATGCCATGCACGACAGATTTTGCGGGTACTTCCCCGACTGACGTTGAGGAGGCTTTGATTGGTTCTATCGTTGTCAAGCCCACTTCTTCGGTGGTACATGTTGTTGGCACCTGTTGTGAATTTTGTCCAAACTGAACAAAAATCGCAGTTTCGATTTGATCATCGTCTGTTTGTTCTGTTTGTTACAACGCAGTTTGTTTGGAAGGCATGGACACATACCAGCTTTTTTGCTGTTCCAATCCAAATCTGACCTTGCAGCCTTAGGTTGTGAGGTATCAATCCTAAACTCGACCTTTAAACTTGTCAATAAAACGTTGCCGGGGTATGTATAAAATGGAGTAACCTTATTTTCTGATACCAACTGAACAAGCGCAGCGCTGTCACCATCCGTCGCAGTAAGAGGCCATTCACGCCAACCATCATTAGTTAAACATTGTTCGTCCAGTGCGTTTGCGTCCTGAAATACATCTCTGGGTAAACTTCCTCCAATCGCATTTAGATTGCTTGTGAAATATAAATGTTGATTAATTAGGTATCGTAGGGTCATGTTAATAAATACCTCTCAGATATCTTTAGTTGCCTCCCAGGTTTTTGTTTTGAAGGGTCTCGCTGAGATTTCGATAGCACAGCGCGGGACAACAAATTCTTGGAAGCGACCAAGAGAGCTCGCTCATCTACACTTCGCAATACTAAGGAGGCCTTTTCTGGGTCGTAGAACTCAGTTGGTACACCCATAGCCATCTAAATTAACATTAAAGAGATAAATGTCAAACATCTGAACGTTGTTTACCTTGAGTGCTGCTTCTGACAAGCTAATAGCATTAGGCGGTGCATCTGTTCTGATAGGAGATTCTTCAGGGTAGCGCGTGAAAACCTGTCGCAAAAGTCTTTGTTCTCGACCCTCTTCAACAGTGGCATTCCAAACAAAATCCCATGTTGGTGTTTGTGAAATTGTCTCGATGACGTCAAACTCGGATAGCAGTTGTTGGACAGAGTCTGGTATGGTGACTGTTGGTACTTCTTTTGTTTCCGAGAAGCCAACGCGCCTTCAAATGATAGGTTAGCTTAGAACCTCCCGAGTTTTTGATGTCTAAAACGGCTTACAGGGCATTTTTATCGATGTTATTTCGGAGAAATTCGACATGCTTTATCAAATCAAAATCAGATGCGCTTCGAGGGTTGTCATCCGGAAGTATTTCAGTCCCTCGATACTTTATCCACAAGTCATACCATCTATCCTCCAGACGATTCAGGTAAACCTCATTACTGGGGACTTCTCTCAGATGGGCCAGGCGCTGTCGTACCGTATTACGAGGTACTGCAGGAAATACTTGCTCTAGAGCATTCCAATCAAGTCTAGCAGCCCCTCTACATCTCGCCCTAATTATTGCAGAAGCGTCTCGTACTAACTCATCATAATCGCTATTCCAATGGAAGCGGTGCCGTCTTACTGATTGTTTTGCTTCATCTGGCGAACAAATGATCATTCCAAAGGTGTTGTTGCATTTTACGTATTATAGAAATACCTTTATCCGAACGCTTGCGCTTTCTGTTTCTTGAATGGTTCCTGTCAATCGGTTGGCCTTGACTTTCAATTAGAGCGTGCAGTGGGGGTTCTGATGAGGAAAATGGAGTAGTCGGTAGCGGCTTAGCCAGAGGGCCTCGTTTGTTGGTGAATTTCGAAAATTTCTTTGATGCGATATCAGCTTCTTTGAATGTGTTGACTACTTCTTTTTCCCATTTATGAAGGTCCTTTAGGGAGCCTGCTCGAAGGAAGCGATCCCGCACCCTGTTTAAACGGATGGAAATAGAAGCTTCTATGGGTTGAGAGTGAATACGAGACAACAATGCTTCCCATTCTTGTTCTCGTTGTAACTTCGCTTCTTGGGCTTTGCGAGCGAGCGAGGTTTTCAGCTCCGCAGTACGTTTCGCTTTGTGAACAGATGGTTTCCGAGTAGATGTTCTCTTTGACTTCTCGAAATTCTCAAGTAACTTAGAGTGTGCCATTGTAAAAAAATCCTCAACAGATTGTCTTGGAGCGCTGGAGGTCCAGCAAATTTTTTGAATCTGAGCTTCCCGGAGATCACTGTCCTCAATCTGCATTGGAGTCGAGCGACTGGACGCATCGATGAATTGTTTCAGATAACGTATCTGATGCCACGTAAAAACATATTTGGGATTCCATGATACAGTTCGGCGAAGACACCTCGCGATGGTGGTATTCGGTTTAAAGATTTTCTCATTGTCCCCGGCGTTCTGATCTGTTGCCAGCTGGGAATTGGTACATGCTTGTCGGAGAAGGTCCCAGTACGTTTCGGCTTCATGAGTATTGGTGGTAGGAACAACTTTCCAGAGGGGTGGTTGTGTGTCGGATGTGGCCCATAGAAATATAGGTGCCTGATTGTCAAAGTGCCAGTATGTAGGAGCTGAAACGGATACACTTATAGATAAGGCGTCTGTGGCAGCAAGTTCGAAAACGGTTGGATGTTCCCCATTATCCTCACAGATGATCCATGGTTGGCCTTTATTTAGGGGGTGGAGAGGAGTCACCAAGCCCAATGACCTAAGAAGATCCAGGATTTGAAGAAATCGGGAACGGGAACGAGAACTCCCTATTTGTAATATGTTTTGCAGTCCTGATGGGATATCCTGAATTGGTGTTCGACGACCTTCTTCTGTTGCATAGTAATGGGAAAGTCTTTCGTCGTGTGTCAAGGGGGCAACGATAGAACAATACAATCCGAGTGGTATCTCCTGAAGAAAGAAAGGGTGATAGATAATACGAGATTTTAACGAAACGACGTTTTGCGATTCAGTCCCAGTTTCGAAGGTTTTGAGCATGTAAAGGTGTAATTCTCGTGCCCGCATGACCTTTCCAACAATGAACCCGTATAATTGACCAATGGTCGTTTTTTCCGTGAGCAACACGCTCCGTATTGTTGAATCATCGTTAGAGAAAAGACGATTTGTCGCTGCTATATTTCTGCTCAATAGATCTACTTCGTAATTTCCAGTTTGCTCTGCCTGCAAGATTTTGAGAGGGAGGGTTCCATGTGAAGTCGATAAATCGTTCCCATACTCCAGTGGTTCACTGATTCTAACATATGAGCTCCGTTGGGGTGGAGTCGGTGGAACACCACGAGCCAAATCAGCAAGGAATTTGTTCAAAGTTTGCTGGTCGATATCTGGCAAATATACAATGGAAGCTGAACGTTGGATCCCTGCATTCGTAGTGACAGAAGTCTTCAACTGCTTTATTCTACCACGCCTCTCCATAGCATCGAATGTAGCAGTGGCTGTGCGTTTATCTGTCCTAGTCCCAACGGGACAACTGGTTGGTTCTCCAATATCAGCAAGTTTTTCAATCAAGGCCATGTGGGCATCATAAAACTCTTTTGTCTGAATGTTTACGATTCCTCCGAGATCCTGTATGACACGATACATCTCGTTTTCTCTACGCAGGTGAGAGACATTTATCTTAGCCTTGGATGTAAAAGAAGGTGGCAAAATAGTATTTGTCACAGTAGCACTAGATGAGCTGGTGGATCCCACAGAGGGCATATTTGCATTTTCCACGTTGATATCAGCCTATAGCATCGACTGTCAAAACAGGGCAGGGCAGTCACACAACCTTTCATACTTACCGTGGCCACATTCTGGGGTTGCAGATTACCAGCAGAATCATAGATGGTGTCCTTGTCTACGGGAGTCTGGGATGATATGTTTGCGATATTCGACGGGTCCCGACCTTCTGTTTCTTTTGAGGATGCATTCTCTGGGGTTGGCGAGGGCACATCGAGGGCTATCGAATGTTGCTCCTGAACGCCCGCAGCATCCATAGATCCACCATCCACTTTCCTACGCTTTGGTGGACGTCCACGATTTTTAGGTACATTCGTCTTCTGAGGCTCCTTTACAACGTGGTTCTGAAGTTTGCGTTTAGATGCGCGTCCTAAACTCTCTGCAGAATCTCGATTCTCTGAAGTAGTGACTGCAATCTGAACAGGTTCGACATTGTGAAGTTGTTCTGGCTTCTCCATAATCTTAGAATTAACTTCTAAAAATTTTGTAAAAAAAAACCCGATCTGCTTTTAAAAAGTAAGCACGAACCCGAAGAGTGGCGTGCATCAATACGTCGCCTTTTCGGTGAGGAATCTTCAACCTCCTCATTTTGGTTTACGACTTTCCCCCTTTTCCGTTTAGGAATCTTTAGTTGAGTTCCAGATTCTTTTGATTGCAGTTGCTTGTCCCCCGGAGTCCCTTCAAAGCTTGGGAGCATAATACCATCTCTAGAGAATTCTCGGCTATCAACATGGAAGAATTCTCCAGTATTTGTCAACGCCACATCAGCATATCCAGCAGTTGACTTGTCAAGTTTTTCCTGAGCAACAAGGTCACGGTAGGCACCGATGGTAAAATATCTATGACGGCGTTCTCGTCCACTGGTTTCCATTAGGCCCGCGATGCCGAGGTCACTAAGATGAGGTGGTGGCGGGTTTTTCTCTGCTCGGGTGAGAAGTAGCTCAATGGTCCGTTTGTCAAACTGGCACAGAGATAACGAAAGTTCCTTTTTCGAGTTGTAATTATGAGCTGACTGAGTACCAAGTATTGAAAATATCATCTTACATTCAGAGTCATTCCACGAGTACCGGAATCTTGCAAGAGATCGACTATCTGCTTATGAACCGTTGCGTTCAGTTTCAGGCCACATAGTTCATCTAGACATAAGTCAGCTTTAGTCCAAGAGATTTAGGTAGACACCTACCAGCGGCTATATGTTCCTCGACATCTTGGGTGTTCAAGATGGCTTCTGCATGAGCAGGGGAGTCCTGTCCCGTGGTAACTAAACGGAAGCATTTGACAGAGGTATTCAAAGACTTCTTTTTGATGCTCGGTACAACAACTTTCTGGATGATACCCTCTTGCAACAACTCGCGTATCCTACTTTGGAAAAAGCGACGATCTGTTTTTGTTGGATGTGCAAAACCCTATTACACCCAAAACTCGTATTTTTTTTTTCAAATAACATAACACTCCGGACTTACAAGGGTTATCAGCATATTATTTGATGGATGCATATTGTTCTTAGATGACTTTAATAGCTTCACGACCCGACCGCGAATGAGTGGTAAGCTTGAGAGGTGACGGGCATCAATCGGCGTAAAACCTAATGAAGATTCCGGACCCGTGGTTTCTCCAACGGCCTCCTGTTCATCTTGTTCTGCATTGTTCTCTTCATCGCGTATTGCCTTCCAAAAAGGGTTCCGATCGAAGAAGTATCTGTGGAGACAGAAATGAGTTCCAACACCTCCACGACGTACTTTCACCCTGCCAGAAAGATCAGTACTAAAGTTCACTAAATTGCAAATGGAAACTTTTACACAAGGCCTAATTCAGTCAGTTGACGTACAAGATAAAAGCATGTTTTTTGGTCATATTTCGATTTTTGACCCAGTTCAATGACCGTCACACCGTTATCTCTCCCACGAGTGATGATCTGAAGAGCAGAATAGACCATGGGACTCAGCTTCGAAGACTGAAGGACATTAATCAACAAAGGGCACGACAGTCTGATAACTACCACTGACCCGGATATGAGAACCAGTGATAGCTTTATATATAGCCTCTGGATCAACTGCTATTCTCAAGTTATCACCGTACTCGTTACATAGGTCTTCCAACGTCCGAGATTTCGCGTCATGCACAGGAATGAGTTCGGAGATCTTGGTTTCGATAGGCTCCTCGCCTCTTGCCTTAGCTTTCCGTTTTACACTGGTTTGCGGTGCCACCCAAACTTCTGGGGCACCATCAGGTATTCTCCCAATACGAGCAGTGGGTAGTTTAGCTATAAGTGACCAAATGAATGCGCAAAATGCGTCATCCGTATTCTGGACATGTGTCGTATGTTGGGCATAGAATTCAGTAATGAAGGTTCTCAAACGCGATACACTACAGCCTGTTGAAGAGGTGATCAGCTTCTGCAAAATGTAAAGATGGAAAACAGAGGGTGGTGGGGATCGAACCAAAAGCCTCAGGATTAACAATACACAATTCAGGGATATCTGATATGAAGCATGCATAACAACAAAATCGTAGCTCACCAAGGTCACCATCAAAGGAAAGTTCTCTCAAACAATGATGAAGTAGTTCGTCCATAATGTTTGCTCGATGTTGTTGGTCAAGTTCTGTGCTGACTATTCCCGGCTTTTGATATAAAGAACACTTTCTACGTTCATAAGGCTTTATCTGATCCAATTGTTCTACAGCACATACCTCTGTGAAAGTTGGGCAATCAATCAATCAATGTTCAGAGGTACATTCAAACGTTTGACAATGAGACATCGGATAACTTATGAGTAAATGCAATCATTATCGTAGGGAGTTGGTGACAAGTGTGACATAACAATTCTATCAATTCCCATAATAATTATCCGTGCACATATCTAGGGCTATGTAACATACATAATATTCCATACTCACTTTGTAAAAAAAAGTGAATGTATTAATGGCGGTTTGAATTATTAGATAGTGGCGGTCATAGTACCAATACTGCAATGAGTCACTGGCGTTTTTTGGGGGAATGGGGGTAGGGCATCGCTCACTCTACAATTCGAGGCAACATCCCAGGAGACTAAATGTCATCTAAATACCGATTCTACGAGGGCACTCGCTGTCGTTCTTCCCACATTGTCCTCAGGACATCGGTAAATCCTAATTTTCCTAACTGTGCATTCTGCTCGAATCTCTGCACTAACCACTTCTCTAAACCATCAGCCGCAGATCTCCAGAGAGCCATCCGTGCTTGTATTTCAGCGGTTTGAGTAAACAGGGTCCGGTGGGGCGATACAGGAGAATATTGTATTTGCTCATAACATGTTGCGAACTGAGATAGTGAAAGATTCACGGATGTAATTGTGGCGTTTTGGGTAGCGGGGTCGACGAACAGTATTTCCCGAACGAATGCGTCTTCTGACCCCCCGAAGAGCTGAGACAATTCAGAAATGATAAGATGAGCCCAGAGAATGTGAACGTACTTTGAGAACCCAATTTGGAGCTTTCTGTTTACACCCAAGGATACGCTCCGTTCTAATGATACCTGTTGTCGTATCGATAGAACGGTCTAGCACGTCTATACTAATGACATGGGAACATCTTGGATTTGGGTACTTATGCCACATTCCAATAACGACATGGGACCATGGGTGACTGAAAAGATAGAGTTTAGATTTTCCAAGAAACGACAGGAAATGATGATCGTACTCATAGTTAAAAACTTGCGAGAAGAAATGCATTGTCGTGACTTCTAGTAAAATGAATAGTGATACAGGGAAAGACAATAAGGATAAGAGTGGTTGCAAGAGCGGTGTATGTGAATACGCCGAGTGAGGGAATGGGTTGGTGGACTTTTGCGGCGTAAAGCATGTGTAATTGGTCGGCAACTCCGCCGGGTGTTCCCGAAACAGATTGATCCGATGATTACTGGATTACACTAGATTACACTGCATACAACAACTATATATATCATGTAGCTATAAGAGAGTTATTAAAGGCTATGTTCGCAGTCGCTCTTCTGCTAATGTCTTCAGCTCCGTTAACCGTGCTTTCATCTTGGGTCTAAACTAAGTTAGAAAAAGCTATTTATACCGACAAAAACTATTTGACTCACACTTCAAGTAATTTGGCTTCCAGTGTCTGCTTTTCTTCTTGAAGTGCGAGACGTTTCTCTGCATCCAATTTCGTACTTTCATAGTTCAAATTAGAAACCTTGCCGATCGGCGATTGGGGTTAAAAAGACATACAAGACATATCCTCCTTGGCCGTCATAGTGGAGTATCAAGGCGTGGTATTTCCACAAGGAAGGGCGGTGTGACACTGTTAAGAGTGTGATTCCCAGCTTGGTGGCGTGTTCCATCATTAGACCTTCAATATCCGTCGGAACCAGTGATGTTGCTTCGTCCAAGACTGCATACTAGTTAATGTTCAAGATCGCTCAGCAGGAATGGGACAAACAGGACATCACTATCTTACCTTAGGGTTGTGATAGAAGAGTCTTGCCCAGGCAATTTTCTGCTGATCACCACCGCTCAAAGTCTCTTTCCATTCTCTAGCAGCGTTCCATCCACCCTCTCGCTCGACAACCGTTTCCATCCTCACCACAGAGAGGATCTGTAAAAGGTCATCATCTGTAATCCCCCCTAATAATGAGAAATGAGAAGCCTAGGGTTCAGCAAAGCTTGACGTCATACATACATTGATCATAACGTACTGGCATTCATGTCGCTCTTGCTATGCGGGTATATCACTTGATCTCGCAGGGTTCCTAATGATAGATAAGGCCTTTGAGGTATTAAGATGAACTGAGACGATGCGGGTTTGCGGACAATGCCCCCATAAACAGGCCATAGCCCACCAAGTATTCGGAAGAGTGATGACTTCCCACACCCTAGAATAAAGCATAAGAATAACATCAAGAGCAAAAATGATGTGCTAGCCATTTGGTCCAACAATGAGAAGATGTTGCTATTCGCTATTCTTAAGTTTCTTGTGAATAAAAAGGTTGGAACTACGCACCCCTGGTTTTACACGGAAACTTAGACTCTTCACAAGCACATCGCCATTTGGTGTCACGATCGGAACATTTTCAAATTGAATATCCTCCGACTCAATGACTTGACCTCGGCCTTGAAGGACTGTATAACAAGGGTATAAGGGACTATTACTTTTTTATATAGATGTCAGTAGAATACTTACTCATAGCATGCTCCTCCGTTCCTGTACTACTAACCAAGGATTTCTCGAATTTTCCATTTTTAACTCCCTTCATTGTATCCAACAGAAGCGAAACTCGCGACGTGTAACCTGCAAGCTCTGACAAGTCCTTGTACGAATACATCACACGCCCAAAAGCATCTGCATATTTAACTGAGTAAATCCCAAGAACTGACTGATTCATCACTAACCTGATGACGAAAGTAGGAGTCTTCTGTTTGTAACGAATCCTTTTGTCGATGTGATCAACAAAATATTCAGAGAAAGATATAGACAAAACACCTTCAGTACGACCCCCAAGATCCAGTATAGCAACACCAGGGAACTTAACGAAAACTGGAATTGCACACAAAACAAGCTAAAAAGGTCCGGGTGAGTTTAACCATTAGTCTAATTGCAACTACTCACCCCAAAACTTCCCCATAACCATTTGATGATCCCTTCCTCCACGCAACCGAACAGCCACCTACGGCTCAACACCCTGTTCTCATGT
The DNA here is from genome assembly GCA_009739215.1 of Floccularia luteovirens. Taxonomy (NCBI): domain Eukaryota; kingdom Fungi; phylum Basidiomycota; class Agaricomycetes; order Agaricales; family Squamanitaceae; genus Floccularia; species Floccularia luteovirens. Next base: position 1,860,838 of record VSJF01000001.1, read on the forward strand.
TTGATCACAGTAGCATATTCTCTTTCAATCAACATCTTTTCGGTCTGTTCTCCGCCAAGGAAAGCCACTTCTTCCGCAAATTCAACAAGTCGGGAGTGGGTATGTCGCAACGAACCTGATAATTGTGCTGACAATGCTGTATACATACCGAAGGGTGGTGTCATGTAACGTACTTCAATTCTCGGTCAGAAAATAGCTTCAATACTAGGTGCATTGACTCACATAATACAGCTGTTGATTGTACCAAGAGAGTCAAACACATTAATCCCTCAGCGCCCACATTCTGAGATAGCTGGTAGTTGTATAGTATCACATCCAGAACGGGTTTAGCTAGATTTGAGTAAATTGCCGCCAGATGGGTGGAAAAGCGTTGTATGTCGTGGGTGATCATCCTAATTGAAGTTAATAATTCTGAAGAAAAACAAGAGAGGATGGTATTCTCAACTGATCAGGATTCTTTATTCTGTCGTCTAGATTCGCTGTGATATTGTTCGGTTGAAGTATTCAATAACCAGTATCCGAAAATTCTCACAGAGTTTATAGTAAACTTTGCCATCTGGCCCCTCATTCTCTTCACCAAGGTATTGCTTCATGACCTCCTCCGTTAACCGAGTGCGATATGCCATTGCAAGCTTGTTCTGCACGTAGCTCAACCAACTGTTAGTCCAAGTCGCTGGGACAGCAACCAGCAGCCATTTGAGAATATTCCAGAAAAATGAGACGGGTTCTGCGCGGACAAGGCTGGCAACGATTCTATGAGGTTGTTAGGATATGAATTTGATTGACAAGAAAGCAGGGGAAAGTATGCTAAATCATACAGATCAAACTTTGAAACTCACTTGCCGTCTAGAGCAGCAACATACAAAGATATAGCAGTCCGAAATATGAGGAGGCTAGAATGCATGAGAAGTAACAATGCCTCTTTCGATCGGACGCTTGGGATGACTATGCGTAGGATTGAGGATAGTCGTTTATAAAATAAAGCATCGACCTGATATAATTTCAGGTCTGTTAATGAAATTAGACGAAAGAATGATGTAACAGGACATTACAGCGACTCGAGCGGGCTTAGTGGTATTGGTATCGGTATCGGTATTTTTCCTACTCTTGGTGGATGAAGTCGAGCGATCTCCTGATAGACCCTTGTATGTCCCAACTAAAACATAAAGTACGAATCCGATATTCAAAAGACGCTGAATCAACGGCCGATGAGACACATAGTATTGAGAAACTTGAGACAACTGCTTCTTGAAAGTGGCAGACCTCAAAGTTGAAAGAGCTGCCATTGACAGCCTGGAGGTGGAAAAAACGAAGAGGAAGAACAGCCAGCTGTACGTACCGGCAAGAAGGCTTGACATGTGAAATTGGTGTTGATGACATTTTATTACGTAAAGCTACATTCTTCCATTTATTCTTGCGTTCTGCACCCATTCAACCACCTCGTCCCAACCATTTACCCGCCACAAGGGTGTGTTCTCTGCAACTTCTAACTTCTCATCTTTCCAGAACTCATAGCCCCCACAATTCTTCAATCGTATTTCATAAGTCATATCTTCTCTTGCATCATTGAGGCCGGATACCCTCCGGTTCCATTCATAGTTGCCAAAAAGTAGGACTGGTGTAGGTTTCGAACTGTTTACACACTGCAGCGCATTTTCAGCAGAGTCGTCAATCAAAAAACGCGCTTTCAGCTCTTGACAAACCTGAAATACAAATAATGTATAGAAGCTTTTTCCGTCCAGTTTAATCACGTACTTGTGCTTTGTTCAATTTTGTCACGACCTCATGACCAGTTTTGTTAGCATCCTGGAATTGGCCGGTGCATATGATTTGATCAAAGATGCCTAACGAATAGTACCAGTGAATATTAAGATCATACAAAAAAAAATACTCGTACTTGCCTGGAAAGTTACTTTCCACCCATTTCCAGGAGTCGTCTGCTTCATCTCGAGACCTTGCAGTAACCACTATCAGTCTGTAGCCCATCTCACGCAATTTTTTTACGCCTTCTCTCGCTCCTAGTACTGGTTCGGCCTCATAAAGCATTCTAGTCGCATAAAATTGATTGACTTTTTCAAAGGTCTCTTCAAGTGATCCCCAAAATGGATTCTATGGATTACAAATAATATAAGTTAACCATGAAAAGTTCCGGTCGTCCGAAGTTCAGAAACCTTCCAATAATAATAATCTACTCAAGTAAGAATCCGGCAGTAGGAAGTATAAGAATAAAGCTCACAGTAGAAATCTGCTATGGTCATATTGGTGCCAAATTGTGCGTTGTGCCCTGCAAAATTGTGGCATCAGTAGATCAGATGACACTAGACAAAAAAAACATTGTACAGTTGGCTACCAGTTCGTTTGATTTGCTCAAGACATCGTCGAGATCAACAGCAACCACAGGTTGAACAGATGACTGCAAGAGCGATGTGGGATCCTCTGCTTGCAGTTTTCCCGTGTTTCTCTCTAAAGACAAAGTCGCAGATTGGTTGAGATGATCACCCAGTGAGGGCTCTAATTGGAGGGCAGAGGCAGCAATTGACATCCTAACGAACGAACTTGATCCCCGATCAAAGGTAGGGCTACGGTATTTAACTTCCAGATTATCGGAAATCAATCATGATGGTAAAGCATCATTGCTATTTACAGCATAATATACATTCGGAACGACTTCTCAACAAAGGGCGCAAACGTAATTCAGACCACACGGCGGGACTAAATATTCATTGCTGAGCCGCTAACTCAGATTATAATAACATGATGACACACCTTTCCAGTTTTGACATCATAAATCCAGCCAGTAATGACGGTTCCTTGAACGAGAGATTTGGTGTCTTTTAAAAACTGAATGTCTTCCTTGACACTCTTTTCCAAGTCTTTAAATTCAAGAAAATCGATTCCATCCACTGTCTTATGAAGTAAATCATTGTCTGGTTCCTGTTGCCTGACAATTTTGCAGAGTCCTTCGGTTGTAAAGGTCACCATGCCACAATCAGTGTGGCGGAATATTGCGATTTCATTCGTCTGCAACAAACGCTGAGAAATGATGATGCTGCGCATCGAATCTTTTCTGATATGGGAAATATTTCAGGTCATAATTTCGTAAAGTGAGTGGACCTCACTCACGCCATTCCACCGGCATTCCTAATGACGTGGCATTGACCTAAGTCGAAACCCAATTGCCTGAGGGGCCTACGTAAAATATTAGATTCTGTCGTATCGCATTGTCCGAGAAATTCTCACTCGACACGAGCGTCCATGCATGTAACTGCAATATTATCAGATGTTATCGATTAATCTGGCCGAATCACGGATCTGCAGCGTACCGATGATAAGCTTTTTGGCAGGAGGCAACCTTAGGTCGCCTTGAGTGAATGTCTTTGCATAACTTTCCCCCCCTGCTTCAAATGTAGAGTGGCAATCCATGAGAAAGGAACGGTTGGAGTGCAAGATGTGGGATGGGCCATATTTATATTGGGATAAGCCAAGGGAAGATGATTGCGCAATACGAGGGATACATATACCCGGGTGTATTGTCTACTTTCCACGGCTTTTCAAAAGGAATCAAAACGAGTGGACAGTGGCGTTTACATATAATTAGACCTGGGTGATTACGTAATGGTCTGAATAAAGTTTAAGAGTCAGTACTACTAGCACTCCCAACTTTTGCAATGGCTTTAACTGTTCTACTTGCTCAACCTGATGCTACACTATCAAACACGACAACCTCAAACCATCTAGACGACAGGTTTAAAACTATCGACGATCTTGATGAATTGGAGTCTTTAGTGCTCAACGTGCAACAGCGGCATGAAGAGTTGAGATCGGGTGTGCGTTATTACTCTTTGACATGTTTTCACCAATATGAAGCAGCATGTGCTAGTTCAGCTTTCTCACTCGTTGCAGCAAATCAACACTATAATATCCAACACACGTGCATCAGCCGAGGACAATCTTAATACAGCACAAGAATTGTCTCTTCATAGACATTCGCTCGCAGATGACCTTTCGGAACTGTCCAGTGAACTTACTTCAAGCTTATCCGATGATGGAACCAAACCTACCTTGCTTGAGGACTTGGAAACTCTGCACAGAAACTTGAAAGAACTAGAGAGCGTAAAAGGATATGTGCAGGTCATTCAACACGCATTGCTTCTTCGGTGCGTCACATGCCCCTAGTTTGAACAAGGTGCAAATGAATTAAGATGTTTTAGGGAGTCTGCGATTGGAGATATTCGTTCTACACAATCTATTAGCGTGGATTCTGTTGCTCATTATAGATTACTCAAGGAGTTCGTTGAGAAGATTTCCGTAACTAGTTCAAAGGCATCAGAAAACGGCAATGGAACCCTGCATTTAGTTGAATTCTTGAAGAAACTACAAAGTAATACATGGAAGGATATGAGAAACGTTGTAGAGGGGTAAGTTTTTATTCTGATACATTTTTACAACTCATTCAAGTCACTTCTCCCTCAACAAGCTCGCTCTTGAGCTCAGCAGAGAAACTTGGATGGCCCATGCCAATAGAATATGTTTCCATATCGTCAGACGATCGCAAAGCATTTGAAAGCGCGCTCCTCAACCTTACCCGTTTGCAAACAATGTAAGCTCAAGGTTACACTCTTATTCGTGTCTTCTCTCATGCCTCTTTAGTGGCGAGAAAATGGTGGATAGCGCGATAGATCCCGTAAATAATGGTCTTTATGCTGTTCAAGCTCTAGTGCAGCCCATTTCATTACGCTTCAAGTATCATTTTGAAGGTACCAGACAAACGAATAGGCTTGATAAGGCAAGAAGATTAGATTGTTATTTTTAATAGATATTGTTCCCAACTATATCCTAGCCCGAATGGTACTTCACACATATCTTGAATGCGACCCACGAGCACCGTAACTTCCTAGAGACAGTGATTCAAGGGCTATTATCTTCTACAGATTACAAGAACATAAATGCATGGGTGAGGTATTTGTTTGATTTTTCGCTGGACAGTCTTCCTAACTTCGAACATAGAGAGAATTTGTGCTACACCTATTACCTATTTTATCACGGAAACTTCTGAAAACGATTCCTTCAATACTCCAAAAGCCCTCTTTGCTCGCCCATACCATCTATCAGGCGTTGTCTTTTGATGCAGCATTACTGGAACAAGATTACAGTTTGCAAGGAACTACTGCCGGTCGAGGCGAAAACAATTGGAGTGGCATAAGTGATATCATACTGGGAAATAAGGATTGGTTTGAATCTTGGCTATCAGGCGAAAAGGAGTGTGCGTATCAGTAATTCATCCTTTTGCAGTTTTTGATATTTTGTTTTCCAGTTATACTGAACCAGTACCGTGAGGCCATTGATGCACCTGATGCATGGTTAATTTCGGAAGAAGAGGATGATTCTGGGGCAAGCACTCGTGACCTCAAAGCCACAAATTCAGCACGCAGAATCAAAAGTTTCATGGAGCAGGTTACTGGTAGGCGTGATTGTATGCTTGTTAAAACAACAATTCTTAGTATTTTGGTCAAGATCGCTACGCACTACTTCCCCAAGCTGCCCAGCGTATCCAGTTTTTGACATCTATTCAACTCCCAGTCTTGGACTCATACCACAGCCGGATTGTATCATCCTTGGAAGCATATGAAACATTATCTTCGGCATTTGTTCGCGCGGTTCCTGGAGCACTTACAGTGAACTTAGGCGGCAAAGAAGAAGGTGGGGTGAATGTCGACACGCGGCGTTTGACGCATGGTGTTGACGGCGTTCAGCGCTTATGTAAAGCACTGTTGAGCGCAGTGTATACTAAGGCGTCTCTAAGTGGCTGGGGTGATGAACTTGTGAGTTGTCATCCTACAGATGTCGTATTCATGATTAATAACACTGCTATTCTTTCAGTTTTTCGTCGAATTATGGGCAGATATCAATAATGATGCTGTTCTACGTGAAAAAGCAAGATTGAACACGCTTTTGCCCAATCCCGCCGTTTCGAATAACACAACCGGGTCGTCAGAAACCATCTTCGAAGCCCTCATATCCAAGTATAAACAACTTGTCACTCGGGCAGAAGATATGATTGTGCAACAAGTGTGCGGAGAGGTCGAGGGTGTTCTGAAATCTCACCTAAGCGCATCGTAAGTCAAATCGTGCTTATGCGATAACGGAATCACTGAAAGTAAAATATTTGTAGGAATCCACCTTCTACAGACAGCATTTCCATCTCGCAAACCTTGATAGCTCCAATTGCACTTCTCTCTTCACATTTAACCCAACTTCGACATACGCTTTCGGAACCTATGTTTACTTCACTATATAGGCGCACCTCGACTCGCATCGCAGAACATATTCTACAACGACAAATCATGTACCGCGGTCACTTTGATTTGGAAACAGGCAAAGTCATACATGCAGAATGCGAATTGTGGGTAGAATCCTGTCTAAACCAAGTGGGAAATCGTGGAGGGAGACAAAGGGCTGAATCGCCATGGAGTAAACTATTAGAAGCAGGAAGGCTTGTGGGTTTGCAAGGTGATGCTTGGAAGCATATTCTCGAATTAACTTTTGGAAACCATACCGAGGAAGAATGGGAGCAAGCAATTGTGGAATGTACAGGTTTTAACGAATTCAGCCGGAAAGATGTGATCCATATTTTGAGACGCAGATCCGATTGCTTATAACAATACGGTCCTTTTTATGTCCTGTGTAGCATCGGAAGTTTTTGTTACATCGTCATATATACCTACCTACTATCATCACTTTTTAACAGTGCCAGATGGTGTTCAGAAAATATGCCGTGAAAAAGAGATTACATATACCAGTGGAAAGCAATTTGACTTCAAATAGATACATGGCCCAGTAAAATCAGAATTAACCTACATAACACGCAGAGTCCAGCCATGAAGGCCTCCATCTGCCGCTGCCGCTGCTTGGGCTGCTGCAATCCAGCCTGTCTCAATGGTACCACCTGCCCCATTTGGCTGACCTGCAATGCCACCTAGGTCCATGGTTTGAAAGACATTTTCACAGGCAATTGTGCGACCCGAATGATAACCCACACCATCAGAAGCTCTGATAAATAGCAATGGAAGACTTCGACCTGCGATAGATGGGGGAGGCATTTGAGGAGGCGCGCCCGACGACGGTCTACCCTCGTGTGGGGTACCATCTGGTGTGTGGTGATTGCTTCCGGAACCGTCAGCATTTACAGGTAGGGCATCATCCTCAAGAGCCTTGATGACATCTGCTAGAGGAGGCATTTCAACGATGACAATGGTATGGAGGGGTCCAGACGCTAGGTATCGTGGCGGACCTGCTGAATTTGGCGATCCTGCAGATGTTTCGGAAGGTCCTCCACCATCCATTGCGCCTGGAATCGGTTGAACGAAGGGTGAGATAGTCGTCAAGGGGCCTGGAGGGGTCGCTTGATAGACTCGAAGTTGTAGAGGACCGAGGTTACCAAGATATATATCCAGTGGAGTCTGGGTCCGTGTTTTTGGATTGTCATAGAAAAAGTTGGACACTGTCAATTCGATAGTATTGCTCGAAGGTCTGTAGACTGGGGCGGTAAACAACGTAGGGAAAGGTGTTATTGGAATTTCTGGTATATTGTTATTTTGTCCAAATGCATCGAAAAAGGTGTATTGGAATTTTGCTTTGAATAAAGTGCATCAGATGACCAGAATCATTGACAAATTCTTCTGACTCACAAATTCCAACAATGGTCCAACAAAGGTAATCATCAACTTCGTCAGAGATGACGCGAAGACCATCTTTGACTTCATCACGAACACGGGGAGATTGGAAGATCAGAGCGTGAGTTCCTGCCTGTGTGGACATTCCGGGTGCAGGAGGGGCAACAACGCCCGGAGTGCCAGGAATGGGACCTGCAGCGGAGAGGTAATGACGTGAACCATCAGGGTTCACACGCTGAAGCGCAATCTTTTGCATTTGACTAACAGGGCCCCCATCATCGGCGGAGACCCTACCCTTGTCAACTTTTCGAATCACGAGGGGGGACGTGGATATGCCCGAGTGAGTGTCAGAAAGAACAATTTCGCACCCATATGTAACGGGTTGGGGTCCTGCTAGGGGTATAAATGAGTGTGAGAATCGAAAAGACACTTGTTCTCATCACATGATACCTACCAACGGGGGGCGACTCTGTTGGACGTCGCACAACGTTAACATTGAATGCAGACCATGCAACGTTGCTTGCACAAAGTTGGGTGTGGTCGATTGTCATGTACTTTGTACGGACGGTTTGGGAATTGATGCGATTGAACAAAGACACGGGTCCACCAGCAAGAATACACGACGATATGTTGCGTGTTTTTGCGGTTTTTTTCGAAGGTTTTGAGATTATAGTGACAGGGGCAGAATCAAATGAAGCCCAAACGCGACCGTTGGGTGGTTCGCCACCTTCTGGAGTTAGTGAAGGGGGTGGAGGCTCAGCTATATCAAGAGATAGCTGAAAGCTTTTAGCTTTGGCTGTTCCTGTGACATGCAAGAACTTGAAACTTGCGGTCATATTGTTATCAAGGGGTGCCTTTTGCTCAAATGAGCGTTCTCCACTTTCTGAAACAACAGCCATGGAAAGTTGTTGTGCGCGCATATGCCAAACAGGACCCTCGATATGAACTACTGGTGGAGGACACAAAAACCTCTTTTCACTGCCATAGGACTTTTGCGCAACAGCAGCGTGTAAACAGATGACGGTCGTCATGGGCATTACACGAGCAGGATCGTGAGAGACGTGTTCGCGTACAATGCGTCGAATTTTGTTGTGAGGATCATCTGAATCTGTATCATCCAACTTGCGTTTACCATTAGAAGTCTGAACCCTCCAAATCAGCTCTCGACGCGATTGCAGAGGAAAGAAACATATATGAAGCAGACCTGAGCCATAATTGACGTACTAGCCTCACGAGGAGTTAGCAACATATTTGTGGAAGTATTCCAAGGCTGAAGCTGGCCATTTGCAGGGTGGCTGTTTGAGGTTGAGGCTAGAATGGACTGCAAGGAAGCATTGGGGTCAGCAGTTGAAAGAGCTGGCGAAGAAGCCGACGCGCTTGGAGGCGGGGGCGTATGGGGACTATTCAATGAAGTAGAGAGAGGAGAAGGAAGCTTATTTGAAGAAACCTATAGCGTGTCGAGAATTGAATTACTAGATGCAAGACAAGAAATAAGGGTGTTTTACAAGCAAATTTACATTTTGTAAAGCTGGGGTTACGGAACGAGATGGATTGCTTGAAGAATCGGTGGCTAGAGCAGCCATCTGAAGATGGTGGTTTAGAAAGAAAGGATCCTGGGCCAAAGACATTATAGGCGTGAGAGCCAAGGTCTCACGACGATGAGTGGGAAAACACGGTCAGTTTCCGTCACACAGCCTTCCTTTTAATCCCACTGTCCCCCAGTTCCATCCTTCTGGGGTCCGTCTCAGCTTATCTCATCATCTCTTTCTCTAATCCCTCTCCTCGCTCTCGTACCAACACTCGATACAGTCTCTCGTCGTCAACTACCTCTTCTCCTTCCATCCCGTTGAATATATGCGGCGTTTCTACATGTTATGTATTCTTAGTATCTTGTTTATCATGAATATCTCTTGTAATATACCGAATGACAATATCCCAAGTTTATCCTCGCCTTTTATGGTCTCGCTCATCTTTTCTTCCCCTTGTTGTCCAAATATTGCCGCAGTAAATGTGGATTGCGCTGTGTCATCACCGTAACCTAGCAAGTCCTCCATTTGTCTCTCTTCATCGTCATTTGTCTCACGCAACCACCCCCACTCCGCACTACTTCCGAATCCCAATAATGATGCTGGAAAGAAACTCGAAAGACTGAAGGGGTCCTCCTTTTCTGACCTCAAACTCGGCGTTTGTACTTTCGTGGAACTCTCCACATATTTCGTATTTTTGAGCTGAATCTGATTTTGTGACAATGTCCTAGGAAGGCTGGTTGTCCTGAGTTCTGCAATTGCCTGAGGTGCAGACTTGGATCTTGGGATAGACATTGGAGTGGGCGTTCGTGATGTGTTGTCAATCGCACTCCAGCCCTTTTAACAACACGGCGTAAAGCAAAATCCACTTTACTCAGGGTGTTTATAGATATGCTATTCTTGTTTCGAATCTCCGCGTGATTACGGTAAAAAATGCTGGGCACTGACTGATCAGGAGCGTCTACTCCTAGTACATATACTCGAGTATAGGCTGTGCGCACTGAGTATCTTATATAACGACGAGTGGTATACAGAAAAGAAAAGAGGTGCATCAACAAAGCTACATGAGTATAAATGGCAGTGTTCGAGAAAACTATTATAATGGCGCATATAGAATGTTCAATGTTAAAAAATTAATTACCCGAGTCCAATTGATTGATATAAAAATGTTCAAAACCACCTCGTTAAAAAAGACGTGACACATCAGCAGAAGAGTGCTCATCCTCATTGCACAGTTAACTCAGGTGATCTCTGCTCTTCCGTCGAGATTGACTGTTACCTCTTCCGGCATCTGGGAAGGGTACACGGTCTGCTTTAGAGCCACCCACTTTTGAGACATCATTGTGAGCTGTCTCTGCTGCCTCTCTCTGGTATCGTTGCCAATCCTCAACCTTGAGTGTCGATAACCGCCGAGAAGTCGAACCATTTGATGCCAACTTGTCCACACTCAGAGAACGTGACTGGCGCTTGCGCGATTCAATATGGACAAGTTCATGTCCTCTGTCCTCTGCTCGTTTTCGTTTCTCCAATGCAGCTACCTTTTCAGCTTGCCGGCGAGTGACAGCTTCCTTTTCCAGAGCCTTGGCCCGCTCCCACCTTTGTCTTGCCGCTTCCAAAAGAGCACCTTCATTGGCAGCTTGAGTGACAGGACCTTGTAGATCCCTCATTTTTTCTCTGTGCCTTTCATTCAATTCCTCAAAAGTATAGGTCCGGGTTGTCGGAGGAAGTTGAGGAGTGGGGGCGGCAATATGCGCTGATTGTCGACGGGGGGGAAGAATCGTCACTGGGGCATTGCCTGCAGAGCTGTTTCTTTTCTCGAGAGCCACTTTAGCGAGGGGAATATCTTCGGAGGAGTTAGGACTATGTTCCCCGATGCCGAGAGCACTCTCTCTAACTTTCCGCTTATTCAACGCATCTTGAACCGCAGAAGGCATCGGTACCCTGCTTTGTACTTTCATCGGCGTTGTTGCAATCGGAGCGGTGACGCCAGCAGGAGGCTGAAGTAGTTTCCGTTCTTGAATGTAGGTATCCCAATCAGTCTCATTGAGAGGAACACTGGTTGGTCGACTGATGGGCTCTTCAGGCTCGGGGCTGTGAGACATAGAAGACATTCCCATAGAATGCACCCGAGTGCGCGGGTCCATCGCTCGGGGGGGCCGGGCATGAGATACCAAAGGAAGCAACGCAGTGTGTGCATCAACGCTCAGAGTCCGTCTCGAAGCTAATGAAGGCCGGCGGGATTGTTCAGAAGAAGAAGGTATGGGTGTTTCCGACTTTAAAACGTCAATGGACCGGCGGATTGTTTGAATTTCGGCCAGAAGCTCAGCAGTACGTTTGAGGTCTTCAAGTTCTCCCACTGTTGTTATTTTCTTAGCACCTTGGTCTTCAGCAATAAAATTCGAGGGGACGTCTTCTTGTATACCTGCGCCTAAGTCCATTGCTGGTAAGACTCCCATGGCTTGCGGATACTGTGAGGAAGGTTTTTTTATTTCCTCTTCTGGAGGGGGCGCAGCTTTGAATTCTGATAATCCAGACGACGGTCGAGGTTTACGTTCTTCATTCGGCAAAAATGCAGAACGCTGATCTGCAAGTGTAGGGGACGTCGACCCATCTTTATCCTTCATGAGAGGAATCCATGATAAAAAGCTGTCCTGCCGACCATTTTTGGTCAATGTGGGATGGTCTCTCTCCCACGCGTAACGTTCTTGTTCAAGCTCTTTCAATCTTTCACTGGCCTGCAGTTCCGCTTCTTCATCCTGCCTCCTGGTTGCTTCGCTAATTTCCCGTAGCTTCCTTTGGAGTACTTTCAGAATCCGTAGCTGGACAGCAATACCCATGAGTGCCACCGCCCCAATGAGACCAAGTTCGATTTGCATAGTCTGCGTTACAGGGAACTTGATTCCGTTTTCCACAAATTTAGGGAAAAGGGCCATGAATCCGAGATTCCAGATGTAGAACTAATAAAGGTACTTTAGTAGCAGCTCAACCGGCTAATAAAAAATCTACCTCTTTCAGACCCGCAGTAGTGTAACAATCGACGCCTAGGATGAACGCAGATGCACCAACAAAAGCCGTGGAGATAAGAAGTACATGATAGTGTATCTATTAAAGCGTATTAAAAAGAGCTCAAAAGATAAAAAGGCAGATGATTGACCTTGGGGATGGTGCACAACGTGAAACCTACAACACCACATCCTACAGAATGAAAGAAAAATATCAGAGATAATCCGTTTTTCAGAAACATTATTACCAACCGATGTAAAGAATCCACCTAAATCCTATAGGAATGATAACTCCGCCATTGTGGAAGCACTGAACCCAAAGCGCAAATGCAAAGCCTCCCCATGCACCAATACAATATCTAGCTGCTTTCCAAAAAAAGATTGCGACTGCCCCGCCAGCAGTACCAGCGACCGCAATAGAAAGTACGAACAAACCGCGAAGTGTTTTGTTTGGCGGGTTTACGGCATTTAGTATTCCAAATTTTATAATGAGGACGGCGCATACTAGTGCCAACGTATAAAATCCAGTCAAGAAGAAGGACGACCTTATCGACCCGGTGTTAATATTCTATAAATGGAGCAAGCGTGGAAAGGAAATGCAGACCATCTGTTCTTGTGTCCATAAAATGCCGAAGGTAGTCCAGTTAGGATAAGGATAGCACCCAGCACCCCGAACGCAGGGTCGACTTTTGTAGCCTGATGGTGAAAAAGATCAACTCAAGCTGAGTGTAATGCATAATCCTAAGTAGAGTTGACTCACGAGAACGATCGGAACGGCTGAAGGCGTAGCCGAGGCAGTCTCTGATGCAGAAGTGGAAGTTGCAGACGCCGAGGTTGTGGGGGTGACAGTGAAAGTTGAAGTAAAAACAACAGGGACAACGGTTGCAACCACTGAGTTTTGATTACCAGAACGTGTGGTGAAAGTTACTGTTTCGAGACTCGTTGACAAGGAAAGTGAAACTGGGAGCGATGTACTGTTTGTAGATGGCTGAGCAGAAGATGGTCGACTCTGGGAGGGTTGATTTGAGATCGTAGATTGAGCTTGAGCTGCACCGAAGAAGCCGAATAGCAACAAGAATGTTATAAAGGAAGAAAGATACATGGTTGGGATAGGGCAGTGGAAGAGAGTGGTAAGGTAGCGGTGGGAAAGAGACTGATAGGTATAGAGAGGACAAAAGGCAGGGCTGGATGGACGTGGAGGAGGACTGCAGTCAGGCAGATAACATGATCGAGACCTAAGGTCGTGGGTCAGCCACGAATGAAAAAGAAAGATGAAGCACTAGCTAGAATATACTTCTGGAGCGATTCTGTTAGAGAATTATGGAACCAGAAGAGGAGAATGAATGAAGAGAAAACAGGGGTATCGATGGCAGCAGTCTCAGGTATGTTTCGAACGTACCACGTAAAACAGGCAGAAACAGGCCGACGAGCTTAATGCCAGCAGTCTCGTTTTCCCGTTGTGGACGCAGCACAATCAAATAGCGTGAACAGCCCCAGTGATTATGATCTCATCAAAGAACTTGCTTAATAAAGTTACATTTCTGACTCAACACGGCATCTGTCATCGTCAAATAAGTAGCATTCTTCTAAAATTCGTATTAGTCTTCCGAACAGAAGACTTTTTTCTCATTCGAACTGCTCAATTTGCACAGGCACCACTCCAATATTTTTCAGTATCCGAGCCATCTTACTTGCCTGACTCATTTCCTCTTCTCCCGCCCCTTCTCCCTCTACAATCGTAATCACCTTGCCACCTCTGCCAAACCGACCAACACGTCCGGCAATGTGCAGATAAGCGTCTACACTGCGCCCTGTAACCTTGGGTCCTTCTGGTATGCCAAGTAGAAACACGTGTGATAATCTAGGCATGTCCACCCCTCGCGTCGTTGCAAGCGTGGAGACTAGCAAAGTAGGGTTGGCTTCTGCAACGCCGGCCCCACTAAGAAGATAATTTCGGCCTTTATCGCCTGCCAACAGGTCAAGGCCATGCGCATTGATCCCCATTTCACAAAGTTCATCTACTGCCCGCTGAACCGAAGAAGCCGAGGGAAGTACTAAAAGCGCAATCGAAGGTACATCTAACGCGAATGCAGTGGCAATAGCCTCCATCGCATCGGGATTAAATGGAGAAGGCGTATTTCTATGTCCTGTTTTATATGAGTACAGGCGATAGGTTGTGTATAACCAAGGAAACTCACGTTCTTCTGGCCTGTTATCAAAAGCTTGTGGGTATATAGACGTTGAGGAAGAAAACAATGTACTAGGTGTTAACTCGTGATCTGCACCATTCTCTTGCACGTTGTCTATAGGTGCCACTGCACCAGGAATATTCCTGATACCACGACTCGAAACAACATAGAACAGAGTGGGTTACACTTTTGTCTCTCGATACATCCCACGTTCCAATTGCTTCGGAATCCAAGCGTTTAATATCTTTAGTTCCTTTCACCTTGACCAAGTTATCTCTATCTAACCAGCCACTTTCATCAAAAAGGTAATTGCTGAGATGTGTTCGCATTGTCGCGCTTGATAGGATGAGTTGGGGAGACTTAGGGTATGCGCGAAAACCATTTTCGAATCTCCGTTGCTGTGCCAAACCCGGCTCGTCGCGTCGCTGTTGATTGATCATTTTACGTCCCTCATAAATAATGTCCAATAGTTGTCTTGTGGGTCCAGGATGTGCTAACAGTTTTCTACGCGCCTTATCGTAAGAGCCACGAAATGATTTTGTAGGGTCCTTCCTTGGAACTGTCTCCACCAAATAGTCAACTTCATCTACTATAACCCTAGACAGTTGCGATAACTGCAGGGTGCCAGGGTCGTATTTATTAACTTCCATCACTGCTTGAGGTGTGGCAATGAGGATATAGGGCGGCTGTCTGCGTTGAGACTCCAACCCAGAGGTGAGATGAGAATTTTTATCTCGAACCAAGACATGTGCTATCGAATCCAGGGAAGGTTTGGTTTGTTCAGAGCCAGCGGCGTTGACTAGACTTTGAATCCAATAAAATAACTGATATGCTAGGTCGCGGTGAGGTACAATGACCAAAGAATTTATGCCTTGCGGACTTCTGGCGTATCTTCCTGGTGTCATTTCCAACTTCGAAAATATATCATCAAGTAGTGCGATAACTAGACCAAGGGACCTGAATAAATCCTCATGGACTTAAGTCCTCCCGCCTTATAAAAACAGAAAGCTCACTTTCCAGTCCCCGTCGAATCTTTCAACAGAATGTCTTTGCCATTGAGTACAGCAGGAATAAACTGTGCTTGAGCCTCTGTTGGCGTCTTTACATTTGGAAAAGCCTTGTGTATAGATTTTACAGTTGATGGGAGTAAACCTAGATCCTTGAAGGTGAAGCTCAGACTAGTCCCCGCAGTTTTCGGCAGGGAACCATTCAAGCTTGTCTTACTATTGGTTCCATAATTACGACCTGTGGTTTTATGGAGCAATAGAGAACACCAGAACCGTCGAGGCCGTAGTCTTTGCTGAGGGAGAGTAACAAGTTGCCCGAGCACAATGGGGCGAAGCAAAGAGTGCATGCAGTCACGTGTATTTATAAGAAGAAAAAAATATGAACTTCAAGTTTAGTCTAGGAAATAGGGGCTGGATGCCCAGGATATAATATATACTTCTAGTTTTTTGAGAGAATACAGTGGGCGATCACGATCATCATGAAGACTACTACAACAATTTGACCACCATGGCCCGCCGACCAACTAGTCATCTTCAGCAACAGGTTCATAGCGGACACCGTCCTTGTTCCTATTAAATAGTCGCGAAAACCAACCATTCTGTCTGACTTGAGGGGCAGACCTGTAGTTGTTAGTGGTATCTGAGACTAGAGACTGTCTCTCAGATTCGTTATCTAGACGTTCGTCTCTCTCATCTATACATAGATATGAGAATAAATACTTCTACTGCAAAAATTTCAGATTCACCTTCTCCGAAAACTCTATCCATCTCCTCCAGTGGAACACCTTTTGTTTCTGGATACACTTTGGGAGGATTTCAAATAAGTAAACCTTTGGATGAAACACATGTGATGAGACCCACAGAAGTATACTGAAGGTGATGAGTAGAGTTAGAATACATATACCCCAAATTTAGATACAATCTCACCTAGGACAAAGCTACATATACAGAAGAATCCATGCATAGGATATAATCGCCATGCAATGAGCTCTTGTAAGTATGGTGTGACTTCTCCAACCATCCAATTGAATGCCCAATTAGTTGCCGTCGATAATGATACACCCTTCGCACGGAAATTTAGTGGCATAATCTGCATAATAAACGTTAAGTTAGGTGCTGCAAGATATGATGTAAAGCACGAACTTCAGGGGGGTATAACCATGGTATAGGTCCCCAACTATATGGTTGAAACTAAGCAAACAGCATCGCAAAATGCCATAAGGACAATACCTGTAACCGAAAGCAGCGTTGAAGACAATTACACATACGACGACAGCGTTAGGAGTCTGTGGTATATCGATATACATCCACCATCCAGTGGAAACTAAGGCAGCTGCCATCTTCTCTCATTTCAGTGAGAAAACATTGATACACATTTAATACACAAACCACAACTGCCCCGGAGAGAAGGATAGCACGGCGTCCCCAACGGTCAACAAGGTACCATCTTCAGTATAACAATGAGGGTTCCGCGAAGTTGAATGATCGATGATACATACGGAGGTATAGTACTTAGGATATAAATGCATGAATTTATGCCTGTCATCAGGATAGCTTGCCGTCCTATCCATCCCGCTTCTAGATTGATAATTTAGGAAAATGTTTTAAGATCACACAAGAAGAAACACATACCTTCAAATACGCGAGCTACAGAAGTTATGTTTTAATATGACATGTGAAATGATGAAACAGCAACGCACGAGCATAATAAGATATCACTTGAGAAATTTCCGTTAGTTGAGATATATTAACACACAAAGAAAGATACCATTGATTCCGTTCTAATATCCGATTAGATTAAAATTAAGTTGGTCAGAAAGGAATACACACGAGCTGCGCGAAAGCTTGGGAAGACATTGCTAGAAGAACTCGTCGGCTGTATTTTCTCCACATAGCTTTGTAAGAACGCTCTTCTCCGAGTTCGCGCTATATCATGTAGGGCAAGTTTTAGGTATTTAGAGAGAGTTTAAGAAGTGAGATGAGCACCTCTTCCACAACCTTATCTCTGATTTCCTCGAATTCAGCAGTTGCAACGGGGTTGTCCAGATCCCCGCCATGTAGGTCTGCAATGACCCGCATCCCCAAATCTTCTTTGTTATTATCTATGAGCCAACTAAAAGAGGTGATCAAACTTGGCTGTTGGTAAGTGTTGAGATGGTAAGATTTACCGGGGACTCTCAGGCATGAGCAATGAGCCAGCTGCAAGAATGGCACCAATTATACACTGAAAGAATAGGGGTATTCGCCATGACAGATCTGAATCTATGAAGGAACAGAAATAATCCGTCCACTAACGTCGTTCATTAGAGCAGACCCCGCAATAAATGCCAGAGAAAATCACTCACAACAGAAGAAGAATATCCAATGATGTTCACAGTGAATTCCATGCACGCGAGCGCACCACGCTACCACTTTCAATGATATGCATATCGTCATGTGTACATTAACTCACATGATTCGGTGGCGAAATTTCACTCTGGTATATGGGTACAATTGTGCTGTTTATTGGAATCAATGATTGGTCAATAAATATGTGGATGTCATCCAAGACGCACGATAGAAGACCAACGCCAAATCCGCTGACGATACGACCAGTTACTATGCTCCAAAATCCAACTGCAAATGTTTGCACGGCACCACCAAGAGTAAACACCAGAGCCCCAACGAACAAAGTTCCTTTTCGTCCAATGAGATCACCAAACTGTCCAGCAGCAAGGGAAGTTACTGCTACAATGAGCATCTCGTTGACACGAGATAAAATGAAAGACTTACTGAAAGCACCGATTTCCAAGACCGCGACCATTGTTCCAAGTTCAATGGCTCCTGGATACCCAAAGTATTTTCTGAAATAAGGGCCAGTGATAATCCCGCTCATGACACTATGATCCATAAATGAGATATTTTCATGTTAAATAAAAAGGATTTACCCTTGGTCATAACCAAACTTTTTATAAAAGGTTCAGCAAGCAGAGTAGAATGGGAGACTTGAATTGGAACTAACAAGGAACACGCCTAAACTAGCGAATATAGAGATTGCATATAGCAAAGGTTGGCCCACAAGCCGAGAGGTCGAACTGCCTGCCATGCTGGAGAGTAGTTGAGCAGTGGGGACCGAGGGACACGTACAATTCCAAACTGTGTCCGTGATTGATATTGAGGTTGGAGCATCATTGACACAGCTACTAAATTTAGAGTAAACGAAGGGGCTTCCGACCCGTTTCTCCGACACCACCATATCCATCCCTTGTTTCTTGAAGTGAACAACTTTCAATTGTTACACCTGGTACTTCCTCATCATGCCAAAGTCTGATGCTTCATTAGATGATATCTCGCTCTCATCGTCTTATGAGTCGGAGGAAGAATACCGTATGGCTCAACAGGAATGGGAAGAAAGCCTACAGCAACTTCAACAACTCTTTGCTATAGTACTTCTGCCATTCCTTGGCAAGTGGTTAGGTCGGCGATGGAGCCATTGGGGTCAGTGCCAATTTTCCTACACAATGATGTTCCTACTGACTACTTATCAGCATACTCAAGATACCTTAGCGTTGGTCTCACCAAGTCGTTCTTTTTTGGCAAAGCCTCTGTGACTCCGAATAGTCTGAAAACCGGCAGAGATCATTAATCAAAAAATGTATTATCAGTAAAATCTACACCATTCATTAAGGTATCAACTATCACTATGTGCATCCCGCTTTTTAATCTTATTTACAAGCTTTAATAACGAGCCGGTCGGTTTTCCTTTGAAGAAAGTGACCATTTCGCGTACAATCTCATCAGCCACCTTCCATTCTTCTCTGTGCAAAAGGCCAGCCAGCAGGATATACCAAGTATTATTTACCATAGGCATTTTTTGTTGCTTCATTTCTCTATAATACGCCAGTGCTTGCTCAAGCCCGTTAGTGTGTGGATACTCCAAACTTGCTTTTATCAAGATGTTATAGGTCGTTAATGAGAATCTGATATCGTGCTTCTTCATCCGCTCCACAATACTCTGTTTGTACTGCTCTGCCTTTGCAACTGGTAGCCACGTGCCACGGTATAGGCCCGTCAAGACTGCTGTGTACGTGATTTCGTTCGGTTTCATCCCAGGGTCATTTTCAATTTCTTGCAGCAGCTGCAGAGCCATTTGCAAATGTTTTTCGTCCTGTTCTCGCATTTGATAGTCGATCAGCGCACTGTAGGTTGCAACGTTTGGTTGAATATCCTGCTTGCGCATAAGGTTGAGTATCAACTTCGGCGCATCTTCTCTCCCTGCCTTCAACAAGGCAGAAAGAATTGTCGAAAAAGTGTAGACGTCTCCTTTGGTTTTAGTCAAAGTCATTTTATTCAACAAGACAGCTATAGCCTTGAAATCGCCTGTTCGCGCATAATAGGCCATAAACGTGTTGTACGAAACCAGATCTGGTCTGGGACCACTCTCGAGCATAGCTTTCATTAGAGAGTCAGCTTCAGAAATATGCTTTGCACGGAGAAGGCCGTGCAGGACAGTGTTGTGGACAATTAAATCTTGTGATGATGAAGCTTTCCCAACAGATGAGTTATTGTATTCTCGGAATTTCTCCATAGCTTGCTCTGTTCTGTATCCATTAAATAACGCAGATATGATTGCACGATAAGTGAGAGCATCGGGTGTTACTTTTTGAGATACCATGATATTCCACGCTCCCAGGGCTTCATCAACAGCAGAAATGCTACCATATGCATCTAGAAGTGTGTTCCACATAGTAGTGCTACCGCTCTCCCCTAGATCCGTCATGTCGTCCCAAACCTTAGCTGCAAGATCGCGTCTTTCACACCTCAAAAAGCCAGAAAGGAACGATGACCAGACGACCTCAGTCAAACAAATCGATCTCTGTTCGTCGCATTGCGAGGGATCTGGGGCAATGAATGCTTCGGGACCACGTAAACCAGATGTGACGTCGTTGTAAAGTGACAGGATCTTGTGGTCCAAGCGATTTTGAGCTAGGTTGGCGATATGTTTGGAAAGGGATGACGGGCGTGAGATGAGCTGCGCAGTAGACAGTCTTCGCATGTACTTTTGGACTTTTGCACATAACGCAGAATCATGACGAAAGAACTGTAGTAGTTGAGACGTCGCAATGGTGTTGTGGCGGACATTTGAGGCCAGATGAGTTTTCAGAGCGCAGTGAAATGAGTCCAGCATTGCATATGCCGTTGTGACGGCAAGAAGAACCTTCTGAAGGCCAAGGTCATTTGTTGATGGAATGGGAACGGGGTCACAGGCAAGAGCTCCATCATCGTTGGTTACACCCACCATTCCCGCCTCACCGTCTTTCCACGAGCTTTCAAGATAAGATCTAAACCTGTCATATAGACTAAGAACGGAAGCAGGATTGGAATTCTTGAGGTGATGCACCATGCACACATACAGCGCTCCTGTAGAATGATACTGGGCAGACTTGAGAGCAATGTCCTCGGCTATAAGAACGGTTTCATTGTTCCATTCAGGAGCGTTCGCGCATTTGTCGAAGGTGGAACCCAAGAGTTTGGATATTTCCATCAGCTGGGGTGACCGAATATAAGGCAAGAGTCCCCCCGCTTTTAATTGCTGCCAACCTTCAATGACAACAGGAACATTCCTCTGAGTAAGACCGCGCCGAATCTTTTCAACTGACTTGTTGAAAGCATTGACCGACAGTTCCGGGACTTCATTAGCGCTGGCCGAACGACGAATTGCCTGAAGGCTGGCATAAACGAGGTCGTTGGGTCGTGAGGTAGATTGAGACGAGCATGCTGGAGAATGTACTGAGCTGAATAACCGGTGCTCCAAACGGTTTAGCAGTGAAGGATTTGCTGCTCGCAGGAGCATTTCTCGAGAAACGGTGAAAGCACGGAGATCGTCTAACTTCTGAGTTATGTAAGCTTTACTTGGAACAAAGTTTGGTGCGATTCCTTGCCAGTTGCTATCATCATGGGCCACGGCAATTCTGATAAGCTCTACATCACTCACGCTGAACACGCAGGTTACTTTGGCTCTCATTCATCGTCTTCTGGGTTCAAAGCGTATGGCACTTTCATATTCTTCAGTTCTCATCATCTCATGACTCTTTAGGAAATCTGAAGCTCCTCATCCTGGAACAAGGACACCTTTTGACTGCTGTACACTATCTTTCCAACCGTTCACGCATCCAGTTTGTGCCAGGAATCCCGATGGTACAGGTCATGTATTCGATTTGGTCAACATAATACCTTGGTTGAAGTATGATTTTTATGGCTGTTGTAATATTGGTATCATGTACTTACTCGATTGATAGGCAGCACAACAACAGCCACCCTATCACAAAGGAGCCTCTAGCACCTACGGACCTTATAACGCTGCACTACTCACGCAAGGAATCAACCGGAGAGATACATGACCCAATCTCATTCAAGCCATTTTCTGAACACTCTCATATCGTGGCTATTTCAACTACAAGAAACGTATACTTGGCAGAAAGCATCAAAGGTGGACGTGACTTGGTTGCAGATATACCATTCAAGAAGTCGGTTGCACTTTTTTTTTCCCACCCGCCCTCCTGATATTTTTAAAGACAGGATGTCATTACTTTACAAAATCCTCATGGTCTACCTCCCGCATCTGTCTCATCAAACGTTGCTAGCGTATCTTCGAAAACCCTAAGCTCGGAGAAAACTGAAAAGGAAGGAACAGTAACAGTTCCAAAAGAACCCCCTGCAGTCACTGCTTTGAAATCTAAATCCTCAGTGCCATGTAAGTTATTCACTTCGGAATCCCTTCACGCGTCTCACTTGTAATGCAGGGAATGTATCACCATATTCTAATGGCATGCCGGGTGCATCCCTAACTTCGACGTCCGTGGATCCACAAGCAGCTAGCTCTAAATTACTATGGGACGAGGTGAGTGCATACAATGAAATGTCACTACATACTAAAACTGTATACTATAGGAAGAGTTGATGTTTGAAGATATCTCCAAACCACTGAAGGGAAAGGGCAAAGAGAAAGATGTTGGAAAACGTCGTGCTTATGTCCGCGTGGTTACATCATTGGGAGGTGGAAGCCTGAATTTAGAACTATATTGTGAGAAGGTACCGACATGTGTTCTCGTGTTCTCGATAATAAATGACACCACACGTGTAGGCACCCAAAACTTGCTACAATTTCCTCATGCTTGCTAGAGCGGGTAAATATGACAACTGCCTATTCCATCGCCTTGTTCCTGGATTCATGGTATTCGCAAATTCTTACCTCTTTATATGTTATGCTAAATACACGCGATAGATCCAGACTGGTGATCCGACAGGTACCGGTAGTGGGGGAGAATCGTACTGGGGAACACCGTTTAGAGATGAATATGACGCTAAAGGCGCAGCTAAACATGATGAGCGCGGGGTTGTGGCGATGGCAAACAAAGGAAAAGACACGAATAGGTATGTCGTTGAGCCACGTAGATTCTACCGTACTGATTTTTGACGTAGTTCACAGTTTTATGTGACGTTCAAAGCGACACCAAATCTAGATCAGAAACATACTGTATTTGGAAAACTCGTTGGTGGAGAGGATATTCTCAATGCACTAGAACGACTACCTTTGAAAGACGGGACAGAGAGACCAGCTAAATCTGTTCGCATAACCCAGATTGTGATGTAAGCGCATTCAATAATTTACAAGGGATCATTCTCATTACTTTCCAGCTATCAGGACCCG
Source organism: Floccularia luteovirens (assembly GCA_009739215.1). Classification (NCBI taxonomy): domain Eukaryota; kingdom Fungi; phylum Basidiomycota; class Agaricomycetes; order Agaricales; family Squamanitaceae; genus Floccularia; species Floccularia luteovirens. Next base: position 1,883,925 of record VSJF01000001.1, read on the forward strand.
TTTGAGGAGTACAAATCTCGCCTTGCAAAGAAACTAGCGAGACGGGCAGTTGCTGAAGCTGGCCCGATCCAACCGGAAGCAGAGAAAAAAGATGATATGAACTGGTTTGGTGTTAAGGTCGGATCGACCAACCCTACCTTGACATCTGGAGAAAGTGGTGGAGTTGGTAAATATTTGAACCTCAAGAGACCTCAAGAGCCTGGAGGAACTGGTGTACAGCAGGATGCCAAGAAAAAGCGCAAAATTGGGTTCGGAGACTTTGAAGGTTGGTAAGGATGTTACATTGTGTGGAGATCATTTGTTTTTTTCGAGTGTATATAGCTTACAAGCATGTATTGCAAAGATAATTATGATTAAGATGTTAAGCTGGGACAGGCACTTTGGAGCGAATCTCCTCTACTACTTCAGGTTCTAGAGTCCAAACTAGATGAGACAATAATTTTTGAAGTGAAATAATACCTACCCATGTGTATTTGTGTGATTGGTTTATCCGTTGGTACTGCGGGTAGGTTTATGTTTGGTATCGCCGCAGCCTCCTGAATAGCACAATTTGAATATACTCTAAATTGTTAGAAACAGAAAATACAGACAATTTCTGCTTGAATGAGACGTAATTCTGTTTGTACGGATTCTTCATCATCCAAAGTTAAATTATTTGATAACATATCACCAAGTTCCTGGAAGATGTCATTAGAAATAAATGATGACACTATGTAGCCCAATAGTGATACTGACCCTCTGATATTCCCTTGCCTCCTGGGTTTCTTCCAGCAGTTTCTCAACACTTTCGATATTCATCTCCTTGTGGATCTCTTTGAGAACCTCATTTCCTTGCTTGAGTCCATGCAAGACAGAAACCTCAACCAACGAAAACTCTATCGTGGAAACCTGTAGTTTAGAAGATCAGTACTCAACTTTGCGCCCAGTCTAGCCCGTACAAGCTGTTCCAAGTTCTCTAACTGCTGGTCAGTCTTAACCAAGAGGCCTTGCTGATATTTCCTCCTGCGCAAAGCAATTATTGCCCGATCCTTCTGAGAATTGGCTATATGTTGTTTAGCAATTGCCTGCTCTCTGTCTAGTATTGCTTGTATCTGCCATACTTTGTGAGCCATAGAGCATCTCTGTACGAGTGTATGCTTTCTACCTTTTTCTGGTACTGTTTGAGCTTGTCTCGTTGCAATTTAAGACTGTATAATAGCAGTTAGCGCAGAACAGATGCTGAGCAATACCCTTACGAACTCTAATATAGCACGATCTTGAGGTGTAATCTTTGGGGTCGATTGATTCGTGCCCATTTGATAGAGAATCTCATTAAAATGACAGCATCGGGACAGAGCACATTTTATGTAGGACTGAGACCGACGCCACCGACTTATGATGGTATTCTTACATAATGCATTTGACTCAATCAAGGTGCCGGTAAATTTGGTGGTATACTGTATGCAATTTTTTTCGAAACTATACAAGTCAAAATATAAACTACTCTTTGTCAACATCTAACAACATGTAAAATAGCTCATTTGCTATCGCGGAATCAGTTCTGGGGTTGCGGTGGCGGCTGACCGTTAACAATGGTGCTGGGTAACGGAATTGTGTAGTTTCCGAAGCAGGCCCATTGGAAATCAATTTCTTCAGTTCACGCGGGTTTTCATCGCCGCGATAAATGTTGGCAACTCGCAAAGGCCATCTTTGTTTTCCCCGCATCCGTTGACTCCATTAAGGGGTACAACACCATCATTGAGGATCCAACGAATATGGGTTGGGGTCTTTGATGCCGATGCAGGGCATGACATAACTTGTCCAATCAAGTTCGCACCAAATGGTGCGACATTATGGGACCTGTAGAACTTCAAAGTGGGTGAGCTCGATGTACGAATAAGCAGAGGGAAAAAGGCAAACTAACCTGTTGATCCGGAATGTGATCAGTGGGAAGGGGACCTCCGTTCGTCATTGACGTGAAATTCATAGCAACTAGGACTGCAAAAATTCAGAAAATACCAAACTTTGAAGGTCGGTTTACTTACTAGTGGATAAGATTGTATCGTGAGTTGCATCAACGTAAATTGTTTGATTCAAAGGGAATGTTATGTTGTTCGCCAATGTACCGTTCACGGAGGTGTTGAACACAGTGATGGGTTCCCCTGCAAGGCGAGCAACCAGCTCCTGCACCCAACCGGCGCCCATAGCCGCTGTAACCGGGTTTCCTGGGCCATTCGAGTACCAGAAGTTCAAAGCTGGGGAACATCATGAGTAAAATTTGAGGCACCATTGTAGGACACACAACGCACAGCTGAAGTAATCGTAACCGTGCCATTCGTCTTCGGTGAATAGCCCACAGAACTGCGAAAAACCCAGAGCTACAGACTGAAATGATTTGTTTTCAGTTTACAAAGCTTAAAAATGTGATCACAGTTATAATACCTCATAAGCGCACAACTGTTGCATGGCAATGAGATGGGTATAGTTCAGTTGAATACCTTGAAGGTGTGGCTGAAGACGTGCGACAGCTGGTGTTAGGTATTTCTGTGCCCAGGTGTTGCCTGCTGCAATGCCCAGGTTTCCAATGGCGTTGTTTGAATTGTTGCACGTGTCATACGGCGCCAAGGTGTTGTTTTGTCCATCGTTCTCAATGATAACGAGCTGGTGGTATTCTGATTGGTACTGGTTTACGCCGAAAAAACCTGCAGCAAAGTTCGTCCTTAATGAGATAGAGATATCAGAGTTCTGGTTCTATGATACAGAAGAGGAAATGAGACACCCACGCGGACTCGTACATACGGTCTGTAAATCATATGAATGTAAGAGTTTAAGATGATAAAGACATCGCACGACTCATACCTTCTGAAGTTGTACGCCAGACTGGTAGATCAGTGGCACCTTTGAGTAGTTCACCTAGGTATCTAATGTTAGTTATTACATAAACGAAAGATGTATGTACGCCCACCATATTTCACCCGTGTTCCAACCCCCAGATCGTACCTGAAAATTATGAGACGGTGAATTTTCGTATACTATGATCGCTTACATCTGCTTGCGGCCGAAAGGTGTCAAAATCTCAGCACCAAGCTTGTATGTCCAAGTGTTTAGGAAACTCAGTGGGCCAGAGGCACCAAAGGTAGACTGTTTTACGGCATTCTGGACAGAAGCGGCAAATGCAGCCGGTGCTGCACCACTTCCGGGGTACCTAGCACCGTGACGGTGGATCAAGTGAACTTGGGTCAATTCACATTCAGTTGGGATGATAGGGGAAGCATCAGGTAGTCCGAATGATTCGTTTGCGCTGACGGATTGCCAGGGTGAAAGGTTTCCGAAGTGATGAAGAACATCAAATTCGGTACTGTTTGAATCAACAGAATCGGGTTTGACAAGAGGGTAGAAGTCAACATTGCGGGCGAAGGTAGGAGCAGTTGCAATCGCCTGTGCTTCGTCACCAGCTATTAACCGAATTATTAGTAAGATTATTTCATAAGTCTTCGGAAATACATACTAGGGGTGGGACCTGGGAATCCAACCACACTGGCGTCAGGGAAATTATCATCCGTAGCCGTTGCGGTCACTCCTGGGGGTGGAAATACAAATGACTGGGCAGCTCCAGCAAATTGGGATGGCAGCTGTGTTGCAGAACTTGAACTCGAAGTTTGTGCATTGACTGTTACTTGGAAGAGAGAAAGAGCAACAATGACACGGCGTAAGTAAGCCATGGCGAACCCACGGATCCTCATACCAATTACGCGCTGTATTTATACTGAATCCCAGGTGCAAGGCCGTAAGGTAGTTCCGATGAACGAGCGAGTTTACCATCGGACAATGGAGATCCATCGGTGAGAATAGGTTGGAGCTTTGGATATTCCCCATGTGGAATATATAATGGATTATCTCCACTAGTACCCTAAACGATAGCTAGCTAAGAACACTGTTCGCAAAGCTGAACGAAATTTTTCACTTGTTGTATGTAAGAGCAAAGGCGCAGAAGATGTACTGTGTTACTGCCAAGAGTGAATGGAGAAGGTTATCCACAGTAACTCTTCTAGCGCGGATGTTTGGTAGAGAAAGGCGAGCGTCTAAGAGAATGATTGTGGAGGTGACGAACGTGTTAGGGACGGTGGATTAAGCACATGTTACCACAAACGCGGAATCCCATATCGGTTAATTCACTTACATAGAACCCTTACGTTCTCTAAATTTAATGTGTACATTTTCCAGCGATCAGGAATTGCTGTCGGTAGTCGCTATGCACTTCTATAATTATTTGTTTTTGCGATACATCCCCACTGTGCTTGCGCCACATGCAACATATCAGACAATGAGGGCTCATTTTGCATGTGTGTCGGTATATATATCAGCTCAACACGCAATTTACTACTTCTTTTTACTGAAAAGTAGGTTCTGAAATTTTGAAAGCTAATAAGTAAATTTGAGTGTGTCGACATAACTGGTATGGAACGTACCAATGCGCTTGCGATCTTTATCTTCACATACTTTATTTTCAATCCAATGCTGCATTGTCTGATCTAGAATGAATAAACGTTCGCAACCGTGGTTATTGAAACGTGCCCAGGCGTGTCATGGTTGGGGTTTCATCGTTCACTTACTGCGGTTTTGTCAAGTCTGGCCTATACTTAGTACCTCAACAGCAAAAGAAGGGAGACATATGATATGATGCAGGTTTTGGCGCATGTGAACCTGCACCCACATGTCCATTTACGTGATTGTGTTCTTGGGGAGATCTGCATGAGAAGAAAATCATAATTCGTAGTGTGCCTACAATTTACAAGGACGTGAGACGATATATGTGAAGGGTGGAAGCCGGGAAGTTTGTCAAAGATTGGAATATTGAATTGTCTAAAAGTGACAGGATCTCTAGGCGCTTCGGTTTAACTCAGGGTCGAGTCGTTGGGAATGTCACTGTTAGACTCTGCATTTGCAAATGGCTTTGAGAATATTGCGTCCCAACAGAACTATCATCCCTTCCCCAATATCGAGGAAAGTCGTTGCATATCATGATTATGTACGAATTGCCGCGCAAGGTACATGTCTCCTGACGAGCTGTCACTGTGCCTCAAATCTGATTTCTCAAAGGTCGTACCATAAGGGTTCCCCTCCTGTCTCCAAAAGTTATAGGTGTAGCAAATTCTCGGGGAAACAGGAGGTACGTGGTGACTTATTGTACTCGCCATCATTCCTGATATATTTTCCCAGTCACCAAGAAGATTTCTATGCATATGCTACGTTGTCTTTGGATCCAGAAGAGCTTCGTTTGAGTGTCCAAAAGACTCATGGCATTGATTGGGATCCTGATATAGTTGGTCACCCACTTGCTCGACAAGTGTTATTCGTAGGCATATATGATGGGTTCACATCTCTTCATTCTCAATTGAGGCATCGTGCGTCTTACTCGGCTGTATAGTCACGGAGGGTCTGCAGTTTCCCAATACCTTCGCCAAGAGTTGCATGGGCTGTTCGAATCTGTGGACAAGAGGTCGATACCTGAACTTTTTTCATGGATAAAAGAAATTGGGGGCTACTTCAAGCGCTTCAAAGGTGGTGCTATGACACCTTGGATCGAACATTCTGATAGTGCTGCAGATATTGTGATGGATTTAGAGGCTCGTGCAACCCAAGCTTTCTTTGAAGTGAGTCTTTTGCTTTCCATCGTGACTCTCACTTCATGTTACTTGCCAGGTGGATAGGAACCTTTTCTATGACGAAGTCGCACAGACATGCGGCGCGACTGCTTCTGTTGCAATATTTCATTCACTCGATGCCCCTGCAACGCCTTTCTTTTCAGCCCAAAAGCTTTCTCTTACTGTTGCTCATTGCGGGTTCGTGTCCAGCTCGTAACATCCCAGGCAGAAGTTGATTTTACCTGGATCCAGTGACACAAGAGTATTACTTTGCTCGACAAAAGGCGGAGAAGTGCACCCTATGACGGAAAATCATCATGCTGATGCCCGCGTTGAGAGTATCCGGCTACGGCGTATGATGGGCTCTTCACTCATTACCGATTCTTTCGGAGAATCACGGTTGGTTCATTTCCCCCCCTTCTGCTCACTTGATTCCATTGTTATAACAGGTGGATGGGAGCACTTGTCAACACGCGGTGGTAAGTTTGGTTAATATATATTTAATTCTTAATTATCTATTTTGCATCTAGTTTAGGAGACCTGAGATATAAGAGATTCGGGGTTACACCAGAGCCGGAAGTTCGGACTAAGCTGCTTGATGGTACGCAATGACAGGAGTCTGAATCGCTATGTTGTTGATTACCAATCTAGGCAATGATTGGGCATACGCCGTCCTAGTTTCTGATGGTGTTTCTTCGATGCTCTCTGATGAGGAGGTCGTCGACCTTGCAAGGGATGCGCCTGACCCAAAATCAGCTGCACAGCGTATACTAAGATTTGCAGAAGAATTGGGCGGAGATGATAATGCTACGGCAATCGTCGTTCCCCTTGCTGGGTGGGGCAAGATACAGGGACCAGACAAAACAAAAGATCTCAGAGAATATAGACGACGTCAAGCGGGTGAGTGCCTGAGCAATTGTATATTGTTATAAGAAATACGCTTTCTGACGCTTGTACAAAGTGGGAAGCGAACGGCAGCGCCGCATGTGAATGCTGAGGTGGTCACTAAGATTACTACCCCTCGCGATTATATCTGGGCTGCAGCATGACCATCTGCGCGAGGGTCAGAACCTGCTGCCCAAACCGTTCTACCAGATACATCCACTATTTTTTGAATGACCTGACCACGACCCATCATCCCACGCTTGAAGCCAGAAACAATCCTTGCATCATGACCCATTTCTGCTAATCGTTAGTGCAAAATAAAGTAAGGGGGTCTACAACACTTACTTTTGAGCGTCTCGATAGTTTCAGCGGAAATTCCCTCTTCGAAGTATACCTCACTATTTATATCTCCTGCAGGTGCTGTGCCTTCGCTTTCTGTTTCCGGACTACCAGCAGATATACAGAAGCGAGGTGCGTCGAGTGCTGCTTGAGCAGTATAACCACGTAGTATGTTCAGAAGGACTTGTATGTGACCTTGCGGCTTTTTAACGTTTAGTACAATTACTAGTTATAAGCATATTTATTACTGTACCTGCATATAGCCACCCATTACTCCATAACTTAGAAATAGTTCATCTCCCCTTGTTGCGAGAGCTGGGATGATAGTGTGATATGGTCGCTTTCCTCCCTGAAAGGAACGCATGAATATGTCATTATAAAAACACGAATGAAGATGTGATCGCTAACCTTCAACGCATTGGGATGTTTAGGATCTAGCAAAAAACCGTTTCCACGATTTTGCAGGGTAAAACCGCACCCCTTGGGGATTGCTTTGGGCAACATATATCAATTTCAAAACTTCTAAAATCAAACTGTCCATACCGCCTGTACCGAAACCTGCAGATCTCATGGGTTATAGTGTGCTAAACAAATCAGTGTAAGGATTGACAAACCAGCATAATTACTCTGGATATAGCTGCAAGCATTGCCCCATTGGTCAGTCACTGTTACGAGTGATCAGATATATGTAGCATTCTACAGGAAACAGACAAACCAGAGAAGTAAACTGTGTCGGAGGAGTTCATCGGGTTTCCCTGAATAGTGAGACCATGATCAAGCAGAGAAAATCCAAGCGTTGACCAGCTTACATGAACGACTGGTGTAGCATTAACAGGATTGAATAGTTTAGCACGAGAAGTCAGATATTCCTGAAATCATGCTAAGGTTCAGCAAGACATATAAAATTCGAACAGATAGCATGCCTTGCTTAATAGCTTCTCCACTGGGACGGGTTCAACATCTGGGTCCGCAACATACCATTGGCTGTCTGCGAATGCGAGGCTATAATATATATTTGTCAGCCGCGTCTCTCCATGAATTATAAACAAGACCCACCGAAGGGCTTCAATGAGAATATGAAGGTATTCTGGGGAATTGTGGTCCATTTCGAGTAAAGGCTTAACGATCCCTTGCTCCTGTAGGCTCTCGATTATTCCGAGGGCAATCAACGCAGTGATCCCTATACATCATAATCATTGGAAGCTTAGATAGCTAAACTGTCTTAAAAAAGATACTAACCTTGTCCATTTGGTGGACACTAATAATTGCTAACATCAATGATCGCTCGAGCCTGGTTTTTTGGAGACTTACTTCATATAAAGTGACTTCGCCTGCGTACGTGTATTTTATAGGCTCAACAAATGAGGAAGTGTGTTTTGCAAGGTCCTCCATTTCCATTACTCCGCCTTTGCTCTGTATGACATCAACAATAGCTTGTGCAACTCGACCCTTGTAAAAGCCGTCTTTGCCATGCTTGACAAGTTCACGGAAGGTTTTGCCAAGGTTTGTCAGTGTAATGATTTGACCTGGAAGAGGTGCTTTCCCATTAAGGAGCATTTCATCTCCATTCGGCGACGCATTCTTTAAGAGGTTCTATTCCAGAACTGTTACCCTATGCATCTTCACCAGATACATGCATCACAAACCTCAGATCGTTGGTACTAAAACAAGGGCTTGAGCATGTGTAGGAAGCAAAAAACGAATCATCCTACCGAATAACTATGTATCTCCGATACTGGGACACTAATAATGTTGAGATGGTTGGAGGGCCATGGGGTCATAATCACTCACCCATTTTCTGCAAGAGATATAGCTGGCGCGAAGACATCAGCAACAGTTACATTTCCGCTTCCGAATTGTTCAATAGTATCAATCCAAGCAGCCGCAGCGCCTTCGTTCTTAAGTGAGTAACGCTAGAGTGAAATTGCAGAAGCACAGACCTGGGACAGTCACAGAGTTAAGATCGTGCAACGGAATGCGACCAGAGAATCCACGTTGTTTTGCATAATCAATGGTCAACTTTTCGGGTGCACGACCAGAACCGTTGATAGCCTTAACTTTTTTGGTCGAGACATCATAGAAAAGGCAGAATGCATCTCTGATTGTCATTAGTAACGGGACAACGAATGTTGAAAATAAGAAACATAAGCTCACCCTCCAATTCCACAACAACTTGGTTCGGTTACATTCAAAGCCGCCGATGTTGCGACGGCCGCGTCCGCTAAACGACAACTCAACACTTGTTTAAACAACAATTTGAATAGTTTACATACCGGCGTTTCCTCCCATTCTCAGAATTTCCAGTCCAGCCGCAGTCGCCAGGGGCTGAGAAGAAGACACGATCCCTTTTGTTCCATAGACTACGGACCTCCGACTAGGAAAGCGCTGGAGAACTAGTTCTGGGGCATTGACCTTGGACCAATCAATCTTTACGGGAGATGGCATTGCGTTATGAATTGTAATAACAGTGGGAACGAAGTGGCCATTGGATGTTCAAGATGTGCTTAATTATATCATGCGGAAGGTTTGCCATACGGGATCCCGTGTAGATGTGGAGAGCATGGTACGCATGGGTGTTTACCATGACCCGAACCAATAGCAGATATTCTAATCTTTGAGAACTTGGGACTTGGAACTCCTGTGAAAAATCTGATAAGATTCATGATACTTGTCAAATCAAGCTCAAGCTTTCTAACACCAGATTCTTGGTAAACAGATCTACATCGCCTTTTCTTCACATGTCCCTAGCTGTCAAGTTACAACAGACTTCAGTACAGTTTCAAAAACTGCAAGAAGATCTTTCCAAAATTGTTGATGCTCGGCAGAAACTCGATGCACAATTATCCGAAAATGAGTTGGTGAAAAAGGTACGCTATGGTTCAATCTTAATTCGCACAATCAATAATGGTCATCTATAGGAATTCACTCAATTGAAGCCTGAAAACATCGTTTACAAGCAGATTGGACCCGTTCTCGTGAAGCAGGATCAGTCAGAAGCGAAGAGCAATGTCGAAACACGTTTGGAATTCATTCGGGGAGAAATGTCAGTTATCGTATTTCTATTTCTAACAACCCAAAGTCACATACATAATGCTTGTAGAAAACGTGTCGAAGGACAGATAAAGGAGATTCAGGCGAAACAAGAAAAGAAAAGAGAAGAAGTGAGCTGAGTCCCTCACACGAGCTACCGTTTTCATTGACCGGGCTGCATATTAATCTCTTTTTCTAGCTCCTAGAAATTCAAACAGCAATCCAAAAAGACCAACAAGCTCCTAATCCAAAAACAGCACAGCTAGCGGTCTAACGATTTAGGCACATGGTGGCATTAGGATTGCTCTGACCCCGCTGTACTATATATTCGTGTAATCTACATCTTGTTATGTTGACAGTGAAGGTGCAGCTGTATCAGCCTTTTGCGCGCGAGCCAGCTCCCTCTCTGTTTCGGGACTTTTCAGAATTCGTTCGAGTGTGAATCGCTTCATTGCAGAGACTGGTGGGCAGTTACGGATACACACGTAGTCCTGCATACGGAGTTCTACGAAGGCTCTCAGTACCATTATATATATACCACCGTTAAACTTACTATTCCATTCGTCGTGCACAAGAAACCTCTTACTCCTCTCGATTCGCTGTAGGTTTGTGAACAACCAAAACAACTCGACCAGTGTTTGGTGTCCTTACCTTGCCGGTTAATTTGTGTGTGACCCAACGCGACACAGTGACTGTAGCAGTTTTGTTCATACTGCCAACCTTGGTTACAGTTCCAATAAATGACATGGGTGGCATGGTGGTCGGAGGCTTGAAGGGAACACAGTTTTCAACCAAGTCCCTGACAAAAGTTGAATATGGAACGTGGGAAACTTTTGATTGACCAAAGTTATCTTATTTCATTGGACAAATTCAAGTTCATTCAAGTGCGTGTATACAAGTTATGGATTTTACGGAAATATACAGACAGACTTCGTCGCTTGTCGCTTTCAGCCCTGGCGCACATTTCCTACTCGCTGCTGTCCAAGACCGTGTCATTGTGCGTCGTACAGATACTTTTCAAATTATTCGTACCTGGCTTGTAGATGATTCTATATCTCCAACACATGCGGCATTGTTTTTGAAGTCAATTTCGGGCAAACATAAGTCAACGACCACAGCAAACACCGCTCCAGATACATGGATAACTCATGTAGGGTGGTCCAGCGACTCAGAATACATACTAGCTGCTTGTGCAAAACGAGGGATTGTTCATCTTCTGAAGCTACAAGATGAAGAATGGAGCGGCCGCATTGAATCAGGCGCTGAAGGTAATACCTCAACTTTATCTCTTTATTCCGAGATTCCATTCTTCTAGGTCTTGTAAAGGCAGAATGGGCTCCTGACGGAAGAAATGTGCTCTGTTTCTCTGAGTGGGGAGTGAGTAAATCATCACACATACTTGTTTGGCTTGTTCTAATTATCTGTTAGCTGCGTGTTTCCATTTGGTCTCTTACAACAGGCGCTGCAACATATATCCAATTTCCTGTTCATCCTGATAGAGGTTTATTAAATCATGGTTATTTTTGGTAATCTTTAAATATGTGGTCCAGGTTATACATTTCGTGACGACGGACGCTATTTCATCTTAGCGGAACGCCATAAGTCGAAGGATACATTGGGTGTGTACGATGCAACGGAATCATATAAGATGATCCGGGTAAGCATTTCCTTATTGCACAAGGAACTCTGTTTGATTCAGTGACCTTCAGCATTTTGGCTTGCCAACTTCCTCCTTATCGTCTCTTTCTCTTTCTCCAACAGGAAATTACGTTGCTGTATGGGAAGGACCTCTGGAGGTGAGTTATTAGGACACATGATTCAACATTTTACTAAGTTAGACGTGAAAGTATAAATTGCATGTAGTAGCGTTGGCTGGTGATATTATGGCTTCATTCACTCCGACTCCGGATCCAGGTTTTGGCATACGTTTGGTGTCATGGAATCCCAATGGCATGTTTCTTGCCGTCGGGGGTTATGATGAAAAGGTGTGGCAATACCATATAATCCGCTAATTGACCCATAAGCTTTTAGATTTATATTCTTGACAGTCTGAGTTGGTCCCCTGTAGCTACCTTTGAACAGACTTCTCGTATCAGTTCTGGTGTTGTATGCAAGTTTTATATTTTTCAAAGTTCTTACATGCTAAATTAGAATCAGACTGTCTGGCGAGAGCCTTCCAAATGGCTTGAGACGACCGAGGGACGTGGTTTCCTATCATGTCAGTGATAAATTTCCGCTTATCACCATTCAATTTTTTGACTTTGATGGTTGCTTCAGATGAAAGACTGAAAGGGCCTCAATCGATGCCGGTAACCCGCGGCGGTCGATTGGACGTTAGTCCTAAAAGTGGGGTTGTTCAAATGGACTGGAACTCGACGGGCACGCTTCTTCTCGCGCGATTTGGTAAGTTCAATTAAAGCAGCACGATGGCTTGTATAATACAACGACTACCCAGAGAACACGCCAACTGCAATTTATCTTTTTAATTTCCCATCAGCAGGACAAGATTTTGCTCCCAAGCTCAGAACAGTCCTTCTTCACTCCCAAGCGGTTGTCCATGCTAGATGGAATCCGGTGAGAAAGGGAAATTTCGCCCTGTGTTGTGGTGGGCCAAGTGTTTATACATGGAGTGATGAATGGATTGGTGAGGGAGGATCTGAGGAAGAAATGGCTGAATGTATTGGTGTCCCTGCGAGTATGTCCCAGTTTCACGCTTTTTTTGGGTATATGTTCATGTGTCCACGTAGAACAATTTGAGGCTCGAGACTTGAAATGGTCTCCTGATGGAAAAGGATTTTTGCTCTTAGGCAAAGAGCAGTTTTGCTGTGCATTTGAAGTTCAAGAGGAAGGTTCTTGACAAAGTTTCCAAAATGTAAATTTAGAATATAATATAGTTAAACTTCCCAAGAGTTAATGTTGTGAGAAATTGTTATATATAGTTCATTCCTAGCCGTAGCTATACTATAACTTCGACAACTCGCTTCAAATTTAACAACACTAGTTAGTTAGTCTCTTACTTATGACTGTGGTGTTTCCATTTCTATTGTTTGGCTTTGCTGGGTAATAGGGCATGTCTGGAACTAACAGAAGTTGGAGATATGTGAAACAATCCTGTTAAACAACTTGCAGAACTTGGCTAAATATTGGGTTCCCGGCTGCCAAGATAACCACACGTTCATGAATAGAACCAGCTATGGCTGGATCGAAGTTCTGGAAGGCCATGCCTTTTACCTCACCATTGTCTAACCCTGGCGACTTCTTTGCATCGAAAGATTATTTCAATTTATTGTTACGCCTTCATTCCTATGGACCCAAATTCACATAAAACTCTGACCACCTCTCGTGGATATGTGTATTCCTACTATGTTATCATGCCGGATCCGAACTCAGAATGGGATCTAGGCGGAGGAACTGCACCAACTATCTTATTTCTGCATGGTTTCCCCATGACTTCTTATCAATGGAAACATCAAGTACCTTATTTTCGTGCGCGAGGTTTCCGGTTGATAATTCCTGACTTGCTCGGATTCGGAGGAACTTCAAAGCCTGTAGATCCAGAGGCGTACCGCTTCAGTCTTGTTTGCCGAGACATAATGGACATATTGGATGCTGAAGGCGTAGAACGTGTGGTGGCGGTTGGGCACGACTTGTCCGTTATCAATTTTCCCGCTTACCTGCGCGGCGTACATTTATCGAATTCATCTTGTTTAGGGGCTCAAAGATTGTTTCTCGACTTGCTAATCTTTACGGAACACATTTTGTGGGATATGCGTTCTTGGCAGTGCCATATTGCGCCCCCCGTCCTCGATCGACTATGGAGTATACTCTTTCTGCCGTAAGTTAATTTCACATTATAACCACCAAATCAAATACTTATGACCTGTCTTAGACAAAGCGAATGTGCGGATATGAACTTTGTGGGCACGTACTTCTATTTGCGGAAGATGATGCCCACGAACTTCTCGAGGACAATGTATGCCAAACTCTGTCCTGATGCGATATCTAGACTAATAGTACTTACTGTATGCTCTGATCATTAGTTAGATTCCTTCTATTGCGCAATGTTTCCCTCGGCAGCAACATTTGCAGTGACGCATGTTGCTCCTGTAGGAAGACTTAGGAAGTGGATTGAAAGAGACGAAAGAACACCAACTGCTAATTTCATAAGCCAAGAGGTGATTCAAATCAAACCAATTGTTGGAGCCTTTCTCTGATTTTTACCAACAGGATACCAGGATATGGTACAAGACATTCTCCAAGTCATTGCAAGGTCCTCTCTGTTGGTACAAGGTTGGCAGTGATTGTATATTCTGTAATTTAGATCACTGAGCTTTAAAATCCTCAGGCATTAGTATCTGGTGTCAACGCTGATGACGACAAATGTACGGTCTCAGGCTCAACCCCTATAATTGCGGCAACTAATTGCGAAATTTTGTATAGGTGTACCGCTTGATAAATACAAGATATCTCAGCCAGTCTTTTTCATGGCAGCGAACCACGACTATATATCGCGGGCAGTGCACGGAATTGCAACAACGAAGTACCACTGTAGCAATGCATGCATACGAGAACTTCATGCGGGACGATGGTTGATGATGTCGAATGGACTGGAAGTGAATAATGCGTTATTTTGGTGGATGATGGATATCTTGTAAAATAAATAAATAAATATGCTTAGTAATATTTTTCGGTGACTTACGAGGAAGTCCGGCAGAGTCTTGTACGCACTCGTCCGCATCCACCTCTTTTCCTTCTTACCACCACAATGCTTCCCCGTTCCCTCAGATCTGCTTTCGCACTTAGACGTTCTCGGCTTACTTATGTTCCTTATCGTGCCTATGCTACCCCTTCCCAACATCCTTTGCCTTCAGATCCTTCACAGAGTCCAAAGGACAATCAAAAGGAGGACAAAGATGACTCGGTAACATCCCAACAAAACTCTCAACCAACCAACCCTTCTCCCAACAAGCCTACGCCTCCTCCCAAGCCAGACTTTCCGAAGGCTCTCGAAGGGTTTTTCAAACAGTATCAGCAGCAGTCCTCAAATAAGAGATCGGAGTCTTCATCCGACTCGAAGGAGCAGCCAGAAGGGAACAAGAAGCACTCGGAGCCTCCACCTCCTAATAACCAGTTCTCCAATGGCCAGCTCGCGTGGATGGCTGCTGCCACTGCCGCTTATCTTACTTGGTCCAATGCAAGCTCTTCCAACTCACGTGAGATCACCTGGCAGGAGTTCCGGACTGCATTCCTCGATAAAGGCCTTGTCGACAAGTTGACTGTTATTAATAACCACAAAGTCCGCGTAAAGCTTCACTCGAATGCAACCGGTAGTATGTACCCCTCCGGCGCAGTACCCGGAGAGTACCACTTCTCCATAGGTAGTGTGGAGGCTTTTGAGCGCAAGTTAGATGAAGCCCAGAAAGAACTCGGCATACCCAGCCACGAGAGGATTCCTGTAGCATACCAGGATGAAATCTCCGCATTTAACACTATTCTTAACCTGGCCCCAACAATACTCGTTCTGGGTGTTCTGTATTGGATGAGCAGACGGAGTAGCAGCAGTTCTGCAGGTGGAATATTCAGTATAGGAAAAAGCCGGGCCAAACTATTTAACAAAGATACTGAGGTCAAGACCAAGTTCAAGGATGTCGCTGGTATGGATGAAGCGAAGGAAGAGATCATGGAATTCGTTAATTTCCTCAAAGAACCCGCCAAGTACGAAAAACTTGGTGCTAAAATTCCCCGAGGTGCCATACTTTCTGGCCCTCCGGGAACAGGTAAGACACTCCTTGCTAAAGCAACGGCAGGCGAAGCGTCGGTTCCTTTCCTCTCGGTATCTGGGTCTGAATTCGTTGAAATGTTCGTTGGCGTTGGCTCCTCTCGGGTCCGTGACCTTTTCGCATCCGCCAAAAAGAATGCTCCTTGCATTATCTTCGTTGATGAAATTGATGCAATCGGAAAGTCAAGGGCAAAAGGGGGAAGCATGGGAGGTAACGACGAACGCGAGTCCACCCTCAACCAGCTTCTAGTGGAAATGGACGGTTTTGGAACCAATGAACATATTGTCGTCCTTGCAGGAACGAACCGACCAGATGTCCTTGATCCTGCTCTCCTACGTCCTGGCCGTTTTGACAGACATATTGCAATTGATCGACCGGATGTTTCTGGACGGAAAGGAATTTTTAAGGTTCATCTACGACCTCTTCGTCTGCATGAATCATTGTCCAAGGACGTGGAGTCGCTAGCCCAAAAACTAGCAGTTCTCACTCCAGGGTTCTCTGGTGCAGATATCGCCAACGTTTGCAATGAAGCTGCCCTACACGCTGCACGCAAGTCATCCGAATCGGTCGCATCTGTAGATTTCGATACTGCCATTGAGAGGGTCATCGTCGGTTTAGAGAAGAAGAGCAGAGTATTAAGTCCTGAGGAGAAGAAGACAGTTGCCTATCATGAAGCCGGCCATGCTGTATGTGGCTGGTTCTTAGAGCATGCTGATCCTCTTCTCAAAGTCAGCATCATCCCTCGAGGTGCTGGTGCTCTAGGCTACGCTCAGGTAAGCTTTGATTATAATATCTGAACACCTTGTAATGCTAGTCATTGCAGTATCTACCTCCAGATCGCTACCTTTTATCTACTCCACAAATGCTGGACCGCATTTGTATGACCCTGGGTGGACGTGTGTCTGAAGAGATATTCTTTGGCGCCGAAAACATAACAACAGGAGCACAGGACGATCTTCAAAAAATATCCCGCATGGCATTTGAAGCTTGTGCAAACTACGGCATGAACGACATTATAGGTCCCGTGAGCTACGGTGGCGACCGTGCGGCGAAAGAGAGCTGGACGAAACCATTCAGTGAGAAAACTGCGGAAATGCTTGATGCGGAAGTTCGCAAGATGATTAATAATGCATATGAACGTACACGCAATCTCCTCACGGAGCACCGTGGAGACGTGGAGAAAGTCGCTAAACTGTTGTTGGATAAAGAGGTCATTACCCGGTCAGTCTGTCATTCATACCAAAACGCTTTCTATTGCTGAATGTATCCATAGTGAGGACATGATCAACCTTCTGGGTAAGCGACCTTTCGTAGGTCGATCTGATGATATGGATAAATGGTTAGACGAGAATCGTGGGGAGAAAAGTGCTCCACCACCACTGGAAGATATCACTCCAACAGGTGATGAGCCCCTACCAGCTCCACTAACAGCAACAAGAAGTATAGAGGATACCCGTTTGCTTTGATTTTTTAAGTTAAGACTTGGGCATAAATGCATCTCTTTGTAATGTAATTAATCGATAGTCAAGGAAACACATCCACTCATTTTGTTCATATCGGTCATGGCTGTACGGTAAAAGTATAGTACTAAGTATTGAGATACAAGGTAAAAATTTAGTGTTACAAGGAATACCTAAATCCACTCCAGTCGTCTCCTTTATCCATCTTGGCAGCTTCAATGCTTTTATATGTGCCATTTCTTTCGTGCGCGTTCTTGTTATCAATCCCTTCTATAATTTCATCACGTTCGCCCTGTTCTCTACGCCTATTTTCCCTCTTCAACAATACATTGAAGATGACCGAAGATATAAATCCGATTGCTATGTATGTGAGGGTAATACCATGGCCTAAACGGTAGAAGGGCCGGTCGGTGGCTCGATACTAACAAGAACGGAAAATTAATTCCATGTTTGAATGGATGAGTAGATCCAGATAAGACATACAATGTTCGAAGTCACCGCGCCGTTGAGATTTCCGAATCCTATTGCCATACCGAGTGTTACACTGCGCTTATAGGAACCTTCGATATTGCTTGCGACCCATGCAACAGAATTAGCTTGTGACATGACGACCCATTAGGATAAGCACCCCAAAATTTGACAGACAGGAGACATACGTATTGTAGGATATATCGCCCTGCCGGTTTACGTTTCAGTCGTATGAAAATGGGTCACAAATACCATGTACTCACGAAACAGCCAAGTATACCGCAAAATAGGATAGACCTGGTGTCTTTGAGGCAATCAAAATTATATATGCCACCAAACCTAATGCAGAATCACTATCAATCAAAAGCTATGGCACAAAGCACTAACCAACACCGAATAGAGCTCTAACGGCGAGGTGAATATTCAATTACCTGGAAGACGATGGTTACTCACAAATTAATGTATGAGCGGTTGCCCACACGATCGCCAATAAGTCCAATGATGCATGTCATAATACAACCCCAGACATATACGGGGACAGATAATAGATTAGCTTCTGTAGCTTGAAACCCTATAAGATGAATAAATTTAGAATGAGGTGACGTGAAGGTCTGGCAGAACTTGGGAATAGATGGGACTTAAGGATTACATACACATACCTAGCTGATTAATAATGGAAGGCAAAAATAATGAGAATGCATAAAGAGGGCCATCACTAGTCAGACACCCATCAGCAAAACCCCGGGACCTATTGATGGAATTAAATGGACTCACAAACCCATGTATATTCCCACTAGGTATCAAGAAACATTAATAAGGATGTTACTTTCCAAGACAGGTTATGGTTACTACTCACTTGAAACATAAGTCTTCCAATCGGTAAGACTCTTCCAAACATAACGCATTTTAAAAGTTTCGCCGGAGGCGCTAAATCTTAGGTCATCCTGTAAACGTCGGATAACGAATGCCTCTGTGTGAATAATGAATGATTGGCTGTAATGAGCAATTTGGAAGGAATGACTTACGCTCTTCTTTTGTCAAGAATTTGGCTGAATCTGGGAAGTCTTGGATGATCCAATACGAAGCGACACTGAGGAGGACCGTGGCCAACCCTTCCAGGATGAAAATCCATGCCCAACCTAAATTCTGATTAGTATTTTATTAAATAATGATGGGAAGACATCCCAACCCGGCTTTCCTCCAACGCCATCCATGTTTGCAATTGCAGCTGCTAAAAGGCCGCCTGCAGAATCCTATGAATTATCTATATTATAAAGTCGATAACTGGACTCACTAAAAGCACCTGAAATGGTAGTTGCAGAAAAGAACAGAGAAACTCTCAATCCCATCTCCGAACGTTTGTACCAGCTGTAAAATAGTGAGCCAGATGAGCCAGTCTTGCTTTGCATAATATGGTATACCTGGTGATATAAAAAACAATACCCGGGTACATTCCAGCTTCGCATAGCCCAAGTAAGACTCGCAAAGCTGTTTAACGTTGTCAGGATAATGTATATAGAATGTCATATTAAAATGACTAACTGATGAGGCCTGCATAGTTATGAATAACACCGTGTAGTGTCTACATGCAATGTCTGTTAAATTTTCTTCCTTTGAAGCCAAAAACTTACCATCACGATGCCCCAAAGTAGCATCATCGTTGAAAGCCAGATTGATGGCCGCAGTCTGCGTAGAATGACATTGCTGATCGGCTGTGGAGATCAAAATAAGCTGTGGAGACCAGAGTGGGGGAGCAGAAAAAAAACGGAACGGACCTCGAAGAGAGCATATGGGAAAAAAAATACAGTTAAAGCTAACAAGTACTTATTGTCACTGATGCCAATGTCTTGTTCTAGCCTATACAACTACATGACATGCTTAAGCTTGAGACTGAAAGAAAATTTGGACAAGAAATAGATTACCTTGGCATTACCGATGCTCCCTCTGTCAAGGAAATTAAACAGATATAGGACTGTCAACCAAGGAATGACATGAATATCTATTTTGCGGATGAGTTTCCGCTCGTCGACCATCGATGTATCGATATCTGGCTGATAGATATCGTCCTTTAGTAATACCGGAGCTGCTCCCAACTCAGGGGTATCATCCTTCTCGGAGGACTGTAAGCTGGTCATAATGGGATCTGGGAAAGAATAAAATGTGCTGCAGAATTGATGGGCTGGAGTTGAGATTATTCGGTCATAGTACGGAGTCTGTGGCACATATAAGTACCTTCCTGCTGATCCCGTAATAGTACACGACTTCTTTGGTCAGGGAGAACTTAAACGGATACGGACGACGGAACCAAACACTAACATGGAACGGATATGCTCTGGCTTTAATATAAAAAGCATCCTGATTTGATTCAATGATAAGCGATGTGAACATACGGGTTGTTAGGCCCTGTAGACACGCGTTTGTTTTTTTTTCATTCACCATGTGGTCCTTGCGTCCTTGATGCGCAGTGAGTAGGAGCATTCTAAGCCCCCAACGTTATCGTATTCGGCATGGCGTGGTCCTTGATTTTCCCATTGCTCGGGAGAACGGTTATTTTGGAGATATGTCCTCATGGATTAAAAAAAAAATACTGAATATGAAACTGGCTCCGTGCAACGGTTCTATATCCACACCTCACGAGGCAATATCTGTAGATGTATTGTCCGCAAAGCTTACCGTCTAATAATATTTCTTTGAAGCTTGGTCAAGAATTCGCTATCTGGATACATATTTATATGGTATTAGTTGTCAGTGGTATCATGTGGAGGCATAACTTGGATCTTGAAATAAATACCTCAAGAGGAATCGTGATTTTGATCAAGCTTCCAAATTTCAACTCCCATTTCATCTGTAAGCGCCGCATGGATGAGGGAGAAATATTCCCAAATGATTGTGTTCAAGCATGTAATATACGTATAAGGAAAACTTTTTATTGAAAGGCTCGTCTATACAAATCTTCTCCAACGATTTGCTGGAGTCCGCCGAATGTCTGACCCATCCAATGCTTCACAATCTCTGTCTCTTGACCTGCTACCCTGATGACGACACCTAATTCGGGTACTTCTGAATGGATAGGGCTGAGTGACCAAATGATATTTCCCGGAACGGTTGCTTTGTAAACTGATATCTGAGTGTATTCTTTCGTGACAAGTCTGATGGTATCGCAGAATTTAGGGCCGTATAGTATGACCATGGCATAGCATGAGTATGGGGCAAGTCTGTCCCCTAACGTTCGCTTTGGTAATCCCAAGTCCTGGGCCTGAGATGCCAGAAGCATCACGTCTTGTGCGATTCTGCGCTTTCCGACCCACACTTCATTCCTGCTGTAGTATCGCGAAAATGCCCACTCTTCACCCAAAGATTTCCGTCCCGATGTTATCCAGTCGAGCAGTACGAGTGATGAATCTTCTTCCAGATAAAACTTTTGCACCTGCTTGTAGGTGGCATCTCGAAAACAGGTGACGGGTTCGGGTAATAATAACATCGTGCTCTTTGATTCAACAACAAAAGTCATCGTCTGAGTCGTACAAGATGATTTGTGTGCTACACCCGCTGTGTTTGATGTGTCACTTTCAGACCTTTTTACAGTCGCGAGATGTTCTCCAACACGAGTCTTGAACACTTTGGTAGATCCCTGTGTGATGATACTCCATTTGGCTCGCTTTCAATCACTTCTACTTGGGATCTCACCTGAGAAAGCAGTAACAGCGTAGCTCCAGTCTGAACCTCTCCAGATAAAGAGATGTTATCACCTCCGACCAAGCCCCCTCCGTACGAAATGGTATACACAACGGCGATATCATCCGGTTTCGTGTGCGACGCAAGTAGTTTCAAAGGGTAGGTTGACATCAGTTGCGAGAAGATCGCTTTGTGTCCGTGCAACGAGACAGTAATGTAACCATCTCCAGGGTGTATTCGCATGGTAGAGGTCTCATGCCCCTCCATTGTGAGGTCAGAGAGTCCGTTTTATCCGTTTCGTAATGATGTTCCTCATTGCACCAAGCCAACGGTTTAGGGTCGAACAGGGTTTAAAGGTTAATTTACAACTGTGAGATAAGACGACCACGTCACGATGCATGATTTTTGGACCTTTTAAAATATGCAAGTAGAAATTCATTACAAAAGAATGTGACTAAAGCTATATAATGTTAATGAAGGTATGGAAACAACATTGTTACAAAAAAATAGTTTGATAACTTGTGAGAGTTTATGTATGGGAACGCTGACGGTGTGGATAACAAGGGTTCAGTATTTCCTTGTTGCAAGAGCCC
Organism: Floccularia luteovirens; assembly: GCA_009739215.1. Lineage (NCBI taxonomy): Eukaryota > Fungi > Basidiomycota > Agaricomycetes > Agaricales > Squamanitaceae > Floccularia > Floccularia luteovirens. Next base: position 1,905,779 of record VSJF01000001.1, read on the forward strand.
TAATTTCATAAAGATTGGAACGATCAGGAGATGGAGAAGACTCTTGTTTTGCAAGAAGGGACTTCCACCCTTTCATCTCGGATCGATGCCTTTCTTCTGCAAGTCTACAGCTCTCCAAAAATACCTCATCAACGTCGCATACGACCATCGAAGCCCTTGAACCCCGATCACTGCCGGATTCAGATATAGTCCGCGTATGACTATGTGCAGGACTTGGAGCATCCATCCTGGAATCAGAAGATGCGCTAGAGTTGGAACAGCTTATTGTATCGGAAACTTGGTTCTTTAGGCTGGCTCGAATGGTCCCTCCTTTGGTTTGCGAGTTGTCATCTTCCTCGTCATCTGCAAGGTTTGCAAATACATCCGGCTCATCTTCTTCAGGAGGCAATGTTGATATCCAACACATGCGAGAAGGATCGAAGATCATATTGCCTACTATTCTCGCGCCGGATGCGAAGGAGCCAACAGGTGAACCAATTGATGACCCCGTGAGATGGGTAATGAGGGCTGGTCTCGTCGATGTTCCGACAACGACATCGAAATCGCGGAGGACGTGATCGTTTCCCTCCCATCTAAGCGTTTGTGGATTCCATTTCATGTCACCCACGACTGACATGAATGTTGAGTGGTTATACCTTCCTTCAAAAGGATGACATACCTTTCGGACCACCAGCTCCACCCAAATTTCGTATTAGTGTTGGTTTTCGCCTTGTCGGTCCTGTTGATGTCGGGGATGATATGATTTTTTTCGACTTCGGAAGGATATCATCGGAGAGTGGGGATCTCGGGAACTCTATGCGGGTAGTTGTTCTCCGGAGAGTGTTGGTAGCTGGCGATAATGCAGCATTGGGTTCTATTATACGTTCAGGATAAAAATGAGACAGCAGTGAATGGGTAGTACCTCCAAAGGAACCTTCTCTCTTTCCCTTCTTTTTTATTGTCCCATTCTCTGTGGACTTGTCACCAGACTTTGAGCTATAGCTCGCACCAGGTATGCGATTACCATAGCCTTTCGGTTGTACTCTATATTTGGATTCCTTTTCACGATCTGTCGGTAGATCGTCAAATCCATCGAGTTCAGTGCCATCACCATACGTCCTCTGACGTTTTGGTTTGCGCAATATTTTTGGGGCTGCTGAAGGGATACTGCTGCTCGGGACTCGGGATGCTGATTTTTGGGACAGGCTTGACGGGGGCCGTGGTGGTATTGAAGTGGTGTCTCCAGCAACAGGGGATTGAGCAGTTGCATTCGAAGAACTAAACACTTGTGAGAGCGCGGGTCGTGATTTGAGTCGCGAATTAGTGGGCATGGTTAATCTCAGTGCTGCTGGATTAGCTGAGGGAGTGGAAGGTCGCGTTGGAGGAACTTTGAAATCATGTATGCGGCTTGTAGAACTTCTTTGAGTTTTTGCACGGGATGCTGCTGTGGGTTCTTCGTAACGGGAAGGTTTTATCAAGCTTCCGGGAATTTGGCTCCCCGACGCTTGCGAATGGCTGGACTCTATCAATGATGACATAGATGCTTTGCGGGTTAGTCGACGTGTGGAAGGAGGTGGAGATGCTGGTTTGAGTCCTGAATGTGACTTTTGGGCACGTAGGCTCCCGGGTTTTGCGGCGAGGAATGAACTTGAAGGTGAAGGAGAGGGAGAAGCTGCCGGTGTCATGGATTGATATTTTTGAGTCCGGGAAGGAGGTCTGAGGGGAGGTGATGGTGAGAGTCGAATTTTCTGCAGTTGGCGGACTGACGATGTGGGGGGGTTAGTCGGTGATTTCGCTCGCTCAGTTTTGTACCGCGAAGGTGGCCGTAAAATCATAGGGCGTTGTAGAGGCACGCTCTTACTGCGATTAAAATGGCGGTGTGGCTTCTGTAATAGCCTACTTGGACTCAGATCAGCGTCGTCATCAAAGACGAGACCTGTTTCAAAATCGTCCTCAGGATCTGGACTGGAAACCTTGAGTTGGCTGCTGGTGGTTTGTGCTTTCTTCTTCATCTCTAATATTCTACTAAGTTGCCGTGCACTCTGTCCAGATTCAAACATTGCTGGAGGGATAACGACCCCTTCAAGTTCATCTTCGTCATGTTCTGATTCGGTATCTGGTAGACATATTGAGGAAGCAGAGGAAGCGGAGGAGGCTGAGTTCGATGACGGAGAAGCGTCGGCAAAACCAAGTGAAGAATATGTGTCTGATGACTGTGAAGAAGATGTATTATCCTTGTCTCCCCATTCCAATGAGTTCTTTGATGAGCGATGGTTCAAAGATAAAGGCGCAAGTGATAGTTGTGTAAGGTCCGAGGGTAGCGAAAAGGCGTCTTCAAAATCTTCCTCAATGGAAGTTGCAAGTGGTTGTTTGGTAACGGGTTTCAATGTGGCGAACAGAGACGCTGAGATGGTAGCACCTTTTATGGTAGATACACCCTCTTCGTCTTCTTCGTCGTTATTATTGCTTGAAGCGATAGGGGGCCGAATGGTGAATATTTGTGATGAAGATCCTGATTGTAATTCCAATTTTGCTGGTAAACTGGTCTGTCTGGCCCTTATATTTGCTTGATTTCCTCCCTCTTCCATCTCGAGGTCCCAATCTTCATCGTCACAATCATCTTTGTCAAGCGGGGCATGCAGAGGTACGCCTTCCGGAAGATCGAAATCGGCATCGGGCCATTCCTCACGAGGGAGTATCAAGGTGGGTGCAGGTATTGTAATCATAATGAGAGTGTGCGATATGGAAAGGACAGAATTGTAGAGACAGGACGGGACTTGAAAATCGAAGGGGGTTGATATTGAGTTGAGGGTGGAATGAATTAATTTGTGAATAGGAGTAGAAAGAAAGAAAGGCTTCGGCTTTGCGAGTGAGAATTGAGAGTTGAAGGAGAAAGACGGGAGAAACAGCGACGAGAGCCTCGTGTTCGTAAACAGACTTTGTCACATACAGTAGTAACAATGTGTGACATTTTACATGTCCAAATTTAGCTTCTGCAATTTATTTCGTTTATTTGTCTCTATTTGTACGGCATCAGCCGCCTTAGTTCTTTTGCATTATGCTCTATCTCATCTCCACTGTACTCTCCGTCCTTCTCTTCTTCTTTGTCTTCTTCCGTTTCCCATCCCTCTAATATCTCGTCCAATCCCCTTCTCAGCCTTATCCCTCGCTCTGCCATCACATCCGCTAATTTATTTAGTTCATGATTGTTGAATACTGCTCGAAGTGGTCCAAATGCAAGTAGATATAGCTCTGAGTCCAATATCACTTTAGTTTATCTTACAATGTGGAATTTAAATTGTCTTACCTTTTACAAGAGGGCATTCACTGATCGCACGGTAGAGCAACATCTTTGCTTTTCGTAGTTCTCCCAACCGTATCTCAAACTCAAGGTATATTCTCCATATAATGTGGCTTCCCCTCGTCCTGTTTACAGAGGATAAGCACGCTCAAATAACTACTGAACTGAGCACACCTGTCATGTTCTACAGCAGCAGCTAGCCCACTCCTTGTACGCTCTGATTCACCTAACCAACGTCCTTTGTCCCACCCAGCCATCCATACTTCCTCAACTCGTCGTGCAACGTCTTTAGCTTCACCAGCACTTTCCCCAAGAACTGTACCAACTCTTCGCCACATCCCTTGACGTTTCTCCGCCTCCAAAAATATACCGATGAGGATTGAATTGCTCGGATATACCTGAAGTGCTTTGTCTACTCTCGTTCGCAATAACGACGGGGGCATTGGGTTCTTAAGTGTTGTCCCGTAATGGTAAAGCATACTGAGAGATGAAACAGTCATACTCTCGTCAACGACACTACGGGGCCTTTGCCCGAGGTGGCTGCCGAATACGTCAAGCGCTTTTTGTATGTCTTGCCCTGTCAAGAGTTCTAGAAGCGCTCTAAGTCTGATCCAAGCCTCTTTGCCTTTCCAACGACTGGCATCTTGAATTGACTGGAATGTGTCTTCTAACTTTCGTTTTGCCCGGAGAATCATCATCCCTGATTGGCCACTTTCCACGCCAGCTGAAGTTAGAATGACATTGAGGGCTTGTTCGTTTGAACCTGCGAGCCATTCCATTTCCGCCCAGTTGCACCACAGTTGACCAGACTCAGTTTGATCGAATGGGAGTTTCGAGGCTATGAGAATTGTTTGGAAAACTTTTCTTGCTTCATCCAAATGCCCTCGCATGCGTTCTAGCTGGGCATACGCCATCCAGTGATGCAACGACTCACGAGCATGAGACAGAAATCCTTTCGATTTTTTCAAACCACTACCGAGAGCGAAGAGTAAGCTACCTGTTATCGTTCCTGACATACAACTTACTGCCTGATATTGATTGCTGCTTCGAAGGCCAAGGTCAAACTATCCCAAGAATAGTCTTCATTTCCTAATCGCAGTTCGTTGAATATGCGTCGAACTAAATCGATATCCACGTTCTTCAGGTCATCGGCGTCCCAAAGTCCCAGCGGCAATTTCCCGCTTTCCGCAGTTAGTGCCGCACTATCTAAAGGGTTAAGCACACCATATCCCCAGCAACGCACTGGGCCAAAACTACTTGTATAAGCTTTTTCCCTTCCCACCATAACGCCAACGATTGCATCAGCCGTTGGATGAATCTGAGTCCCATCGTTCGGAAGGATGGCGCTAAGCTTTAGGGGACCCGTTAAATATTTTTCACTCCATCGATCGTCCCAATTGAGGTCTGGAGATGTAGATAACGATTTAGAAAATCCAGGAACGTGTAGACCTAAGATAGATAACCACGCAATACGGAAGGCGTTTCTTGATTCGGGTGAATGAAGATTGATTAATAAAGGTCTGATGTCCGAAAATAAAACAGTCTTGTATGGATCTGATTCCGCTGAATCGTCTGTAGAACGAACAGGTAGTGAAATTTGGTCTGCTCTGGTTTCTTGTTTTGCCCATTGGCGATATGGATCCATTTCTAAATTACCACCGATAATTTTTGATGCGTCGTGGTTCTTTGGGGTACAAAATTCAGGTTTTCCCGACGCAAACCATGCGGCCCAGCCTGTAGCGTTAGCTTCACCTATTCGTAGAGATTCAGATTCCCAAAACTCTTCGAGCTCATCCAACTTCTCTTTAAGAGATTGGCCAAAGAAAGATTGGGGTAGATTAAAAGTCCTGTGTGAGAGCCTTAAGGACGTGTATCAATTATTGCTTAGTTAATCCTTACAGTTCCGCTTGTGCTTGGAACATGGCTACCGCATGCTCAGGAAATCCTTGAATCTCCTAAAATCAGCAAGCGTCAAAGTGATAATCACAAAATTTAACTTACCAGAATCCTGATAAGCCATGGCAACACGCCAAAATAATCTTAGTTTCTCCAGTTCTGCGGTGTCTTCATCACCCACAGCTTTCATTGCCCGCAAAGCACTGTTGACAATACCGTCCATACCGTCCTCATTGGTTCTAATTTTCCACTCCATCCACTCCATCCATACTTCTATCCCTCCTACTCGAAGTGTATCCTCCCATTCAGCCCTTAGCTTGCTTTCATGCCATATTTCCTCACCAGCTTTAAGATATTTCAGCCGTAGAATTTTTGACGAGGCATTCTGCGGATGAGCAGACATGGCCCGCGCAATTATTGACACCGTTATTTCGGAGCGAGATTTTGTGGCATTTTTTGACAAATTGGGAATCGTTGACAGAGTATGAGACAAGAGCCGAAGCCATCTTTCAATAACAGTAGGATCTTCACGAAGTATATCTTCCAAGTCTCTCATTGTCTCTTGGTAATTAAGTCAGCTGTAGTGAGTCGGAATCGTTAGCAGTGGAAGTATCATCGGCCTCTTTTTGAGAGTCAGATGAGGAAGCGAGGTCTGAGTCATCGTCTTTGGACGGCAGTATCGAACGGTATGAATCTTCAGGATTCTTGCGGCCACTGCCTGAAGATATAGGAATAAAGTCATCCGTTTCTCTGTATCCTCGTGATGCGGTAGTTTTCCGAATCCTACGAGAGGGTGGAATAGCAAGTCGGGATTTGGCACTTGAATCGGTAAAGCTGGGCAGCTAGGTTTCATATTTTTTCTCAGATACACTTCTCCAAAACATAGTATGGCCGCAGCATGTACCTTACGTTGATTACGCAAACCAACCTCAACACCTTTCCCACTTTTACGCGAAGCAAAGTACAGGTTTGATAAACCTAAGATTTGTCCACCTCCTTTGCCATCATTAGACTTCTCTTGTAAGCCTAAGAAAAAAATATACCTCCGAATATCCGATATTTCGGCACATCACCAATGTGAAGACCGCCATATTGTATATTGAGTGCATCTCCTTTGCGGTCCGAGTAGAATATGTGTGGGACTTCATTCATTTCTGAGAAATCTGTCCTTTGTATCATCATCTGGTTTGTGCGTTTTCTGTCATCATGCCGTGACTTGTCCCGCTGCTTGCTGCTTTCACCATCAGTGTGCTTTTCTTTCTTCTTTCTTTTCTGTTTTTCCTTGATAGACTCTCGGTATGACCCAGGCCTTTGCTCAGAATCGCTCGTATGGGTGGGTATAAATGATGAAAATGACGGTGCAGACATAAGGGTTACCGTCCGACAGTAGCAGCCTGAGCTAGTATTTGAAACAACTGCAAGTTACGGCCTGTCACGTGAACAGTAATTTTGATTTTTCTCCACTGTCGCCGAAGGTCATCAACACCCTCTAGAGCCCGTAATGCGTCCATTGACAGAGGATGAATCAAAAATTGTTTTCACAAAACTTGCCAACTACATAGTCTGTCACATCTCTCCTCTATGTTTTGTTTGAACTTATATGGACTTTTAAGGGCAAAAACCTGGTTCATCTAATTGATAGGTCAGATGAGCCCTATTGCTTCAGGTTACACAGAGATCGTGTCTACTACGTCTCCGAGGCTTCAATGCGTATGGGAATATCCATTGCACGGCCCAATCTTGTTAGTTTGGGAACTTGTCTCGGGAAATTTAGCAAAGGTGGAAAATTCAAACTGCATATCACGTCTTTAGATTACATAGCAAAATATGCAAAATACAAGGTCAGTGTTCCGTGAAGAAAATTTGTCTAACTTCTAAAGTAAGTTTTAGGTGTGGATCAAACCTAATGGCGAGATGCCATTTTTATACGGGAACCACGTCGTGAAGGCCCATCTGGGTAAAATTACAGAAGACACGCCAGAGCACCAAGGCGTAGTTGTGTTCAGCATGAGCGATGTGCCATTGGTAACGTCCAATAGTTCATTTTTCAGTTTGTTTCGATAACTTGCGCTCCAGGGTTTTGGCGTAACAGCTCGATCGACAATAGATACACGAAAACTTGACCCAACAGCAATCATAGTCTTTCATCAAGCGCAAGTAGACCTTTTAATTCTACTGTGCCCATAATAATGCTTATGTTACCAGTGATGTCGGTGAATACCTACGAGATGAGGTCGGTTTCCTGCACTTCTGAAGACTCTTGCTTTGACTTAATCTTGTTTTAAGGATACTTTGTTCTAAGAGTTGCTTTCCTTGATTCTGCGAATGCACTACGATGGTTGACTTCTGCAAGAACCAATTCAAACCGAAAGGGAATTATGGGGCAGCACCCCTGATGAAGTATAAGCGTTCGACTCTAACTCTCGTGCCAACTCAAGTGAGCAGGATTTGGGAAATCACAATGTCTGAGTACAAGCTGTTTATCAATATATCTGTATCATCACGGTCTTCCCTCTGATAGCATAGAAAGTATCGTCATTGTAGACTAATATATCACGTGATAGTACACCTTGTAACAGTTGCACTTGTTCCACTGTCTGGTGTTCACGACTTTTGACGACTATTCTACAGCTTGATTTCTTCATGGACTCACTCCCCGATTCTCCTTATGCACAATGGATCTCAATACCAGACAGAGAACTCTCTGTCGACGATGTTCAGAACATTCTTGGACCTATCCAGGATGAATTATGGGTTGTTGCAGCATGTACAGACCGAGTCGTGGATGACATCGTAACCCAAAGAGCCTTATTACAGCTTGGATTGTCTAGGTCAGACAGCGTCATTCAACGCTGCAAGGATGTCTTAACACTTGCAAATGCTACCGAGAGTCGGCCCATTCAGAGCCCACTTGTTGCACATTTCCAGGCTGTTCCTGCAGACGCAGAACTCTGTAACCTGCGTTCAATCCTACTTCAACGTCTCGACAAGCTCAACACGTATGTAGAGCTACAAAAAATCATGCCCCAAGGCAAAGGAGTCGAAGACGAGGAGGAAGTGCAAGAGTGGGAAGACGATCCATGGGAAGATGAGGCAACAACATCTCAGGAAGTTTCTACAGAGAAGGAGGCCTCTAGTGCCGTAATATTCTTACCAATATTTCTGTCTGAATTCCTCTTGAACAACCTATTGTGGTCGGCCTGTAAATTGGCTACTTTGCAGTGCTTCAGTGCACTTCGCATTCTTTTTCAGAAACATACATCCTCGATATGGCCCTACCGCTTCGCACTCATGGAAACCATACCAGAATTCGTGGATCCAACCACATTTCGCGAGCTCCTTCCTTCCTTCAATCCTGCAACGAATTTTGAACCTATATTCATATCGACGAGTTGGAGGGACGTTTGTGATTTCTCGGAATTACCGGAGGTTCAATCTGCGTTAAAGGAATGCGGCCCCGTCATTGAAACTCTACGCGAGGGCGATTCAAACCTTGTTCATATGATACCAGTCCCCAATCCCCTGACGGCGGACGACCTATCGAAGTGGTACAGAGATCGGGTTCACACCATTATCTCCCATACAGGCATGGTGGACATTTCGCTAGCTCTCATACAACATGGTGCATCACAAGGGGTACCATCACTGGATGAGTTTGGTGAAGATCTGAGTCTCCTTTCCCGCCTTGTGTACGACGCACCTGAAGGAACGGGCACGAAATACGAATGGACCCTCACTCGTTGGCAAACTATGGATCCCCCTTCTATCATTCGCGCTTACCTAGAGCATTCTACACCCGAATCCCTAGCTCTTGATATCTCACAACTTGTTATGCCTTATCTCTACGTCCTCGAGTCACGCGCTGAACGGATTGGAAAACCTGACCCTTCTCTGCCTGATAGACTTTTGTACGAATATATTCTTAATGCTCCTTTGGAAATGGCGGCATCCGTGTTCGAAGCGTCAAAACCGACATTACCATCATCACAACGGCTTATACGCAATGATGAAGACATAGTTCGTCTCGCGATTGCTTGCTTGTATGGTAGCAACAGTCTCGACGAGTGGCCTACAATGAGTGCGATATTCGAATGCCTGCCGGCTTGGGACATCGCAGAAGATGACGACCATGGTGCCGCTGACACCACCGTCGTTAGTTTAGGCACCTTTGTAATACCAAACACAACACGACCCACTGTAACTGCTACAGACATTCTGACGTTCCTGAAACCACTGTCAGTGGCATCTTTATCTAAAGTGCTAGATATTCTTGATATCCATCTGGAATCCGGTGAAATACTCTCTCGATGGAGTGTTCCAGCACCCCTCCGATGGTTCCTACAAAGCCGTAACAATGTTGATGAACAACGTGCGTGGGCCAACAGGATGTCTCGTCGGGCAGGTGGTACACGAGATCATTTGAACACTCAAGAGGACTGGGAATGGTTATTGAATGACATGCTGAAATTGACTAAGAAAGGAGATACGGGTTTGCATGGAGCTTTCGGTCTGTTATCACGGGACGAGGTGGTTCGGGTTTTCTTCAGTGGATTGCTCAGCAGTGGAAGTCAGCATGGTATCTCATCCCTTTCATTGTTCTAAAGCTAACAACTACAAAACAGGGTTCGGTATTGCCAGAGCTCTTCTAAATTCACCCAAAACCCATGTCTCTCTCGATACCGATGCCATCGAAGATCTCTGTATGTCATGCTCACGTGAACTGTACGACAACTCGAGTTCGGGAAATTACAAATTTGGCGACATGAAGCTTGCATATGACTGGTAGGCAACATATCCATATAATATAATATAATGTTGATAACTCAAGTTTTCAATAGCTTGGATGTTCCTCAACCTTCAGACCGTCTCGTGAGAGAGAAAGATTTCATAGAAGCCACTTCTCGAATATCCTCTTTCAATGTTACGTCTCGCCCAGGCATTCCCATCTCTCCTATTGAGATCCGCTTGACTAAGGACCGTCTCTCACTAATATCACGCGTCTTATCAAGTAACAGTGACGCATACAAACATACCGAAGTGATCCTGGATCTCTGCTATAAACTAGGATTCCGAGACGACCACGCGGCGGAAGTCAAAGTGCTTGCCATGCTAGCAAATACTGCACTTCAAGCAGAGGACTTCGCTCGTGCATACGAAAATAGCCTGAAAATGGTTGACGCCTACTCCAAACTTCGGACCTTTTCCTTTTCTGTTGATAATCCAGAAATTAGGGAAGCTACAGAAGTGTGTTGGATTGCGTGTTTCCAGCTCGGTCGCCAGCCGGAATTCGATGATCTGGGGAAAAAAATGTCTCTACTTGGCTACGCTCTGGAATTCTGCCCCCCCGATAAAATCAACGATATTGTTTCTTCTTGGCGCCGCTTAGAGAAGGAGGACATGGTCAACAGAGAAGAAAGGCTGGTTCACAAGACTGGTGGAATATCCGCTGCCCCGGAACAACACAAATACGTCGACTCTCTGTCGAGAAATGTTTCTTCTTTACGTGCTAGATTACAAGATTTCCACATGCCATCACCGCCAATGCTTAGTACACCAGATGCCGCTGCACTTGCCAGCAGAACTTTCAAAAGCGTTGCTGCAAACTTCCCATTCTCAGTTGGTCAACGTGGTCGGTCACAATTTTCGGACACTGATGGTTCAGAATCACGTCGTAGTGGCAGTCTTCGTAGAATGGATGTCGAAGATGTCTCTGCACAAGCTACCAGGGTATTTTCTAAAGGCATTGGTTGGCTTATTGGTTCAGATGCGGAGTAGAATGTACCACAAATCATAATATTTGTTTATACAGTCGACTCTGTCCTAACCCATACCCCCCGGTGGAACCTCGAATCTATGGGTTTTGACAGAGTATGGGGTGTCAGCGTGGTGCTAAAAATAGACCAAAAAATCGCTGCAAAAAATTTGATATATTTCTGCTCATAATAGACTATTTAGCATGCAAGAGGATTGTCCCAGCTCACAATATGCCTATTGATAACTGATAAACTCATATCTCATCCTATAACGAGATTGATTTTTTCTTAGCTAGCCCAAACAAACTTGAAGTTTTCCTTTGCTTTGATTCTGTAGAGGTTTGAGGCATTTTTTCAAGATTTCGAGTGGTTTTAACCCCATAATTTTGCATAGATACAAGCACAAAATTTTTTTTCCCCTTGCCTTGTGGCGCATCATGTTAATTTTCATTGGTCTCAGGCCGAACCATATAGGTGTAAGTACAAATAAGGGGTGGAACACCCTAGCAAATGTATGGGATTTTTCTCAAAAAGGTATGGAATATGGGGTTTGGGAGAGTTATGGGTTATGGGTTCAAAATCCCTGCCTACCAACTCGGTGGATTGGAAATTCTATGGGGTATAGAAAAGTATGGGTTCTCACGGTATGTGTTAGGACAGAGTCGACTGTAATGACAAAACGAGAGTGGATAGTGCGAAATAATGGAAATGAGTGGAAGGACCAAGTAAGAGTCCATAGATAGTAATGTGTTAAGTAAAGGGTATAATCAAGAAGAAAAATCTAGCTTTTGGAAGGTTCCAAATGTGTGGAAGTGAAGGAGAAATAACATTACAACAGTAGGTGTTAGAAATAATGATTAAAGGTATCAATGTAGGAAGGAAATAAAAAAAGCCCGAATATTTAACAACACTTATGGCACATAATATACAACGTCCCCGATCGTTGATAATCATGTGTGTGAACAGTGCACTTAAAGTTGTGCATTCACGAAACGAGATGCTGTTCCTGTGCGTGCTCGAGGCCTATTCACGATACTTTCGTTCTTTTCAGCACCTGCCAATTTTGATTCTGAACGAAGGGTGGCCTTGCCTCTACCACAAGTATCGCAATAGCCACGTCCTTCTTCTGCTGGTCGCATATCTTCCATTGCAGCTTTAAGATCTCGCACTTGACTCTCTAGTTCCCGTACATGACGCTGCCACGCTTTCTTAGCAGTTGTAATCTCGTCTTGAAGTGCTCGAATCACTGATGACTGGTCATCGTCTCTCTGTGTATGGAGACGTTCATTGCTCTGACGAGTAAATGACCCAGGAGTCATAGGAGATGTAACACCACTGGGACTTGATGACCTTGGTGTGCCAAGGTCTGGATCCAATGCGGGCTCTTCAGGGGTGATGACTATATGATCACCAAAATGGGCGCTGAAAAGTGTTGAAACCGGCCGAAGTTTGAGCGTTGGAAAATCTGGTACTCCAGCAGGAGCACTAGACGGCGAGCCATCATTCGGCCAAGGCCTTTCAAAGATAGCAGAGGCATCTGTTCCTTGTTTTACGTCATTAGTTGACCGATTTATATTTCCCTGTTGGACCGTGTTGATGGTAAGCATGCGAGGTGATCGACCAGAACCATGTTGCTTTGAGAGGGTATTACTAGTGTTTGAACTTAGACTCTCCTGAGTATATGAGTCAAACGAGGGTAAAGGTAAGCTGGGTGCTGGTACACGATTGGGAGACTTGAGGACCCTCGGATTTACATTCTGGGCTGTGTGAACATCTGATAGAGTCGGGACGGGAGGAGGATATGTTCGGTCTTCTCTTTCTTGTCCGCGTCCACCGTTGAACAGCCTCATAAAGCCACTTTTTTTGTGCTTTAAGCTCTTAGTCTGTCCACCATTGAATTGGTGTTGTAGTACGCTGGCTGGCTCAGACTCTCGTCGATCAAACTTTGTTGGTCCAACGATAGTTTGAAGTGCATTCTTAGCTTTCGCGCCGGCACTGATTGATCGTGCGCGTGCTCTTGAAGTTTTAGTATCAGATTGTACCGAGTCAAGAACACTAGCGATAGACTGCTGTTCTGTATTGGGAAAAGACATGATAGAACCCGATGCAGTGGAAGTCGAGGAATGAGAAGCATGAGTATGGACAGTAACACTACGCAGACGTTGCGCTCTGGCTTCTTCTAGTGATATGAGTTCGAACGCGGGAGTCTTGCCATCCATCCAACCTGGCAAGTTTTGAGCACCAGACGGTTTGTGGGGTATTCCTTGGTCCTCACAATTATTGAGTGAATGGACAGGGGTATCTGAACGAAGATTATTGTGGACTAATACAGGTGAAGATATACCCTTATTCTGTACAGAGGGGCCTCGGAACTTGGCAGGGACGGACGTCACAGATGCCTCTGTTACCATAGTCGATAGAGTATCGGGTCGCAAGATTGAACCAATAGTTTGTACCTCTGTTACAGTGGAGTTTGAGTTGCTGCGTGAAACTCCAGCCGCTTCAAATGTGGAGCGAAGAGGTGATCTAGGTGGGGGATCATTGTTGTAAGAGACGACAAGGTCCGGGTTAGCATATGGATGAACACCATCATCAGAGGATGAAGAGTAACGTCGTTCAACGGGCTTGTGGAAGTGTTGTTTGCTATCAGCTTGTAAGGTAGATTGGTGTGCGTTGTTGTGAGATGATAGCTGGGTAGGCGATATAGCTGGAGAGGAAAATATGGATACAGTAGGTGACCTAGAACGCCCTCGAGCCAATGCGAATCTTGGTCGTGTGTTCTCTTGTTTGTTCGACCCACTCTTGCGGCCCAAAGATGACGTTGATAGACTTTCTTGTGCAAGGGCACTAGTAACAATAGTCAGGTAGTGTACTGCAGGTAATGTTTTGTACTTACTATAGAGCGCCACGGGAGTATGATATTTGGGAGGAAGTTGTTTCAAAGGAGTGTTTGGTGTTAATCTGGGAGTAACTCGACTCTCCACTGGGCCTACTTGCGTTGCTTGCTCTGGGACTCGAGGAGATGGATATGTTCGCCGTTGCACGGTCTTTATTACGTGAAAATAGAGATATACCAGAAGATTGGTGAGAACCTTCTTCTCCTTCGTCCTCTTCTTCGAGGGCTGTCCCGTCTTCCCAGGGAGCCCGGGAATGAAAGCGCATCTTGGGACCAAGAATACTCATTCTAGGCAGAGGTTCATTGTCTTCATCATCACCTTCATTGATAGACCTCTCGTCATATACCCGTGAAGACCCGTATGAGGAGCGGGGATCGTCGTCCATGTCCAACATACTGGCAGCGGGGTCACCCATACGATTCTTATTGGACCACTGAACAGGGGAGGCATAACCCTTGTCATATGAGTCCGCACTGGTAGAATGAACTGACTGGGGTGAAAAAAAGGGACGGCTGTAGATGGAAGGAGTGTCTGAGCATTCGGAGATAGCTGAGAAACGACCCTTCAAGTCAGCGCGGATAGTTCTCTGGTCTATGAGGTGTTTAAGGTGAGCGTCATGAAGGTCTGTTGGAGAGTTTATTGACGCCAGCATCGCCGAGCAGAGAGAAGAGGGAAAAAGGATAGAAAGACGGACCGCGTGCCCTGATCGTCTTTACGGTGCCACAGACTAATCAGACTCGCGTTTCCTTTAATTACTTAGCGTAACAAACATGTGCAACATTCCTCATCAACCACTACAAAAGTTCTCGTATACAATTGCTATAGCTACCATCTCGCCAGTAACAAGTCTGCATTCAAACACTCTCAATTGGTGGTAACATATGTACTGTTCATTTTCTTGGAATCCAAATTATTAATCCTTATGTAATCATGTCTCCTACTCCGTGTCAATCATTAGTAAAAGCTTGGTACAAATGCAATCACCACCACCACTAGAATTGTCTCAATCTTCTAATGGTCGTGTATCAGGGAAACCATGGAAGGCCCACAATACACCAACCTTGTATGCACTCGGGGTTCTTTTTTCTGGTCCTTATTCGGCTGATTCACCAAACAGACGCTCTCAACAATCTGAAGGCCTGAAGACCAAATGGGAGGTCAGAATGGAAAACACGAAAAAAGCCGCAGCTATTAAAAAGCTACAACAGGAACTCAAAGGCGAGAAGCAGACAGAATATGAACGGTAGCCACAATCTGTCTTTCATTCCATCAATCAATTAATTAATCTCTTTAGACGACGACAGATCTCGATGGAGCGTAAAAAAGCTGCTGAAGATAGGCGCCGTCTAGAGGAAGCAAAGGCCCAGGTAAATTCCTTCCACGTTTCCTGTCAGTTTTTTGCTGACGGTATTTCCCTCATAGATGGGTGCCAGAACAGCCGCCAGACTCCGCCGAAGAGCAGGTAGAACCAAAAAAGTTAACGGTTAAAATACACATCTCCGGTATTGGTGAAAATGTAATTATGTACTCAACCATGTATACAGTACATTTTATAAAGTCCAAGATGTGTCTACCTCCCCATCCTTTACGAAAGGTTTATCCAATCCAACAACGACGCTCTCACATAATGGACAGCTGCTTGAGAGAACATTATCGAGTTCTGCTCTTAGCCTTTCTGTTTTTTGTGTACCATGCTTTTCAACACCTGCCCTTCGTCCACCTATTCCCGGTATCCAACCAGGCGCTGAAACTACAGCTGCCAGGGCATCTGGTATTATAAGATCTCGGAAACGGTCTCCAGCAGATATTACGGTGCGTCCCAACAAGTTTGCAGCACGTGCTCCATTTTGTAAAGGATTGGCAATAGTTGTGAAGTTGTTAGAGAGGAGTGTGCGTTGTGTTGCCGGCTGCCTTGTTGGGGTTGCAGGGGGAATTGAAGAAGGTTTTCCAATGCCGGCGCTGTTTATTAGGGCTTTATTACCAGTACCTTTCATCAGCTCGGTCTGCAAGGTTATTATTCTTCGTAGTGAATATGCCGGTAGATATTCCTTTGCCTATCAAATTCCATGAGTCTCGTTGATCACAAAGGACTTGACATGCGTACCAAACCAATTAAACAATCAGCATGGAAGCTATGATGGCACGGGAAAACGTAAAACTGCCTTGTCAAGAGCAGCTGGGAGCAATGTGAACATTGCTCTGCAGCATCAATTGTGATTAATCTCTTTTTCAGCGCAGAGATATCCTGCTTGATTGCCTCCGCGGTTCGAGTGGCTTCATCCATCTCACTCTTCAGTGTATCGATATTTGCCGAATAACCTTCTAGAGCATGAGCTATTTCTTCCTTGAAATCGTCAATCACGACAAAGTCTGGGAAGAAAGGTAGTATGTCTTCAATCTTGAGCAGATCAGTGTTTTCCAAGAAGCGCATAGCCCTGGAACCAATTGTCAGCTGCTTCAAAAACCAACGGGAAAAGCGTACGTCTTGATGTCATTCTTGTCCTGAACGACATATCGTGCAATCTTGAGCCACAGTTTCTTCCGCAAAGGTTGGTCTTCATACGGCATCTCTGCATTTACTTTGGCCAATTCAATATCACCTTTCGCTAGAGCCAAGTCCACGCTATTCTCCCAAAGACCCATTTTTGAATATATATGTACACATGGTTGTGTCCGACCTGCCAGTTTGCACACCCTCAATGCATAATCAAGATCGTAATAGGGCTTTCCGGTGATTGGGTCCACAGGAGAGGAGGAGAGGAAACGGAGAAGAGGACCGTCATCATCAGATGAAGGTATATGCCCTGGAGGTGACGATGGTGAAACATGGAAAGTAATGAGCAAGTTGTGAATTGTAGGAGATGTGTTTTGCTGTTCAAATACGACATGGTTCAGATATCGGATGGCATGATTAGGCGAAAGCGGATCTCGCGGAATGTGCTGAAGTTGAAGAAGTGCTGGGATTAATCGGGTAGGATTTAATAAAGGTTGTCGGATCCATGAATCGACAGTCTCTTTCGGCGCTTCACGTATCAGAACAGGACCAAAGCGGTAATATAATTCGAGGTCGGACTAGTCAAGGATTAAATTTATCCGTGATTTGGGGATCAATAGACGAACCTGGCGGTTTATGGTGTCCAGAGCTTTGACCCATTCTTCCTCAAGGATCCAATGCTCAACTACACGATCATAATCTCCAATTACCGTAGCATAGTACAAATACATATCTGTTCTCCCATGACATTGAATTAGCTCGTAGACAGCATTTGGCTGTAGCTCGTTCTACAAAATACGTATATCAATGTACTAAGTTGACTGGATATGAATAGATTACCTTGTAAGTCACAAAAAATTGGCGGAGATCTTCCTCTAGCATTGTGTGACCAACACGAATGTTGTCAACATCATTGGAGATGGATTCCGAAGCCATCATGTCGTCTAGTTCGTTGCATTTGCTAAGATAAAACTCGACTAACCATGATGCAAGCATAGTTCGTTGCGTCAGATCCTACGAGGTTTGGTGAGTGGCGGACCGGAATAATTGATGGTAGCGTACTGTTTTCCTAGTCCGCTCCAGTCTTGATATAAGATATGACCTTAAGGCATCTCTTTCACCGGCATCCAGGAATTTCAGAGTGACTTCCTCGAATGTAGCTGAACACTGAGCATAGCATTGCGCAGATTCAAAAAAGCGACCTTCATTGAAGTGACTGGCTGCCTGCGAATTCAAAATGCGATCTCTTTGAGCTGCTGTCTACTACGATTGTCAATAATGTTTCTAACAAAAAGGATATAAAACACAACCTTTGCATACTTGAGGGCAACGTCGTGCTTCCCTTTTTCAAGGTAAATATTCCAAACATCTCGATCCTCATTCGAAACCCCTATTTCAAACAAAGATGAATCTGTAAAAACCCAATATGTTTTGCGAACGGGATCTGCGGCTAGTCCAAGAACTTCTTCATTAGATTTCTGCGCGAATGAAGGGATTTATTGTTGTGATAGACTGATACCATCTGCATACTCACAATAGGCAAGATTTCTTCATAAGTCAAGCGATCGTTCAAGTTGCAGACGCCTAGTACCCTGTCGTGGTACAAGAGAATGTAATGAAATTCCGTAAGACACATGGAAATGGGTGTTGAGGAAGTGTCTGCATAGGTTGTTAGTGAAGGGTATGGAAGGAGTTCTGCTCCTTCAATAACATCCTCAGTATGCGAGTCGAAATTAATAGTTCCATGGTATATTCCAGGTACTGTCAACGCCTTTAGTCAAAAATTAAGCGTCCAACTAAAAAATAAATTGACCTGTCATCCACGCCATGCGTTTGGGTAGGGAAAATGCTTGGTCGGCGTTTTGAGTGTAGAAATGCAGTTCTGAGTGACGCATATCTCCAGGAAGTTCCAAGATCTCTATATAGTTGTTATCAGACAGTAAAGATAAATAAAATTAACAGACTTGCTGGGTGCAATATCTCGATACGCAGAGAATAGTCCAGTGAAAACGCGTCCATCCTCCGTCCTCTTGTCGATAGGGCCACTGAATTGATAAATTCGTGATGATGTTGTAACAATTACCACGACCTTTTTGGGATCCGAAGGGGGTGAATAATCGAACTTGATTCCAGTAATTGGATGTCGTTCTTGGAGGGAGAAGACAGCCTGAAGGTAGCGTTCTTGAGATTTGAAAAAATCTTCTTCTGCATCAAGAACCGCCTCATAAATTGTACCATTTCTGGCACCTATGAGTATTTCCCGAGTCGAAGTCGAATGAGAAGAGGAAAGTAGCGCCGATTTATTCCATGCAATACTGCCGATGACCATTTTGAAACCCTTGAGCTGTCGCGCCTTGTTCCATGTCCGGAATATGTACCAATTTTCTCCCTGCGTGGATGTTATGATGATATGCCGTCCGGATGGGTCCATAAACAACTTATGAATCGTCATATCCGTTGGCTTTCGGGGTATTGGGATTTTGATAACTTGGTCGGAGTGAGACAATTCGATGAGTACGATCGTGTTCGAAGCAAGTCCCATAGCAAGCATATCAGAACTGACTACGAAAGAAATGAGGGGAGCTGGAAAGGCATATTGAACTCTTCCGAGATCAAAAAGCGGCGTTTTTGTTTTATTCGACTCGGGAACATCCTACGCAGTTTGTGAGTGCAAGAAGAGAAAGTGAATGGACCTGAAACTTACAGGGACCATGTCAGCAATCTCTGCGGTAGCGCCAACTATTGTAGAAGGTGATGGTTCAAAGCCTTCATAATTTAGCTCTGGTTTGGGTGGTTGCTGTCCCGCATTGCCAGCAGCGTGTTCAACGTCTAAGTAACAATCAGAAGAGATGTATGTACTCTCACAACAAACTTACATTCATCGAACATGGTAGTGGCGGAAATGACGGACAAACTGACTCGACACAATGTCACGGTGTTGAACTGTCTTTGCTACTCGCTGCTCAGCGCTCAGGGGTGAGAATTATGCGTATTGATCCATGCATTGCAAGATTTCCGAAAACTAGCTAACTCGAGAAATCATATGGCTCTCAGACTCTATAGATCTCCCTAGAATACATATACAGACGTCTACGTTCAACATTCAAAAGATGACACCCGTCCTACCCTCATCACTGAGCCCTCATATATGCATCCTTTCATCGCCAGACCTCACCCAACTGTTGGAATCTTCAGGTCTACCTACCCTTCCCCATATTTTACAATCATTCTCCCCGTTACCACAAGGTGATTCCCTTTATCACCTTACTAATCCCTCGACTGACTTGGCTTTCATTCCAGTGACAACTCGTACAACTACTTTGACACCCGTTCCCCACTCATCCTTCGCCCTGCGTTTCTCTGATGTTGTAGAGATCGAGACAGCATGCCGCGAAGATGAAAGCCAGCGTGCTGTACGTACCATTGATTGGATCTCAGCACGCGTGAGTAAACGTTGTGCGCGCTGGGTAAGTGATGCTGATCGAATTGGTGGCGACGGTGCTTCGCCTGAAACTGTCAGGACACCTTGGTGGGACGAGTTGCGGCGTTGTGCAGAAGGCGATCATGTACCTGCGAAATCGGAGGGATGGAATCACCCTGTTGCTAGTACGTTCATTTCACCTGTCCCCGGTGTCACAATTACCGATGAATGCTAGTTATGCTGGCTGTATCTACAATGGCGCCGAATCCCTTACAAGCCATCTCAACATTCCATAAACGTCCTCTACAGTTTCCCCCTTGGGTGGATCTGACAAGCATCCAATATACGTTAATTGTACACCCACCTAATTCTCCCCTCTCTGATGAAGAGTGCGTTGTCATATTATTAATTGTCTGTACCATACTCACTTGAACAAGAGCTGGGGCACTTTTCAATGCCGTAAAGCGACAATATGGATTACATAGTTATCTGCTACCGCTCACACTTCCGACACCACCTCCTAACCCTGTGCCTGTGCCAGCCCTCATTCCTCGTCTTCCTCCACCTCCTGCACATGACGTAACTGACTCCCCATCAGACTTCACGACGCGCAACCTCTCTTTTCCTCACCCAACCTCACCTACGGGAGGTGATGCTGCCCAACCAAATACCTTGTGTATGGTAGAACAAGATATTCAACAGACAGCTCGCTTTGTGCGCGAATTTGTCGTGATGAGTCTCGTTCCATGGATGGAAAAGTGTGTATTAGAATGGAACGAAAATGTGCGTCATGGTTTTTATTTTGACCCTATTCAACTAGTCTAATTCACCACTATAGTTTTCATCTACTCGGCGACTTCCCTCACGTCTGTTCTCATCTACGCGTCGTCTCTTTGGCTCTCCCTCTCCTTCGCCTGTTGCATTACCTTCACCTATCTCTTCCTCAATGTCATCACTTCCTATTAAAGCTTCGCCCCAGAACTCTGTAAACGCCAGCCCGCCAAACCAACAACGTCGCTTAGCAGAGTTTGCAACCATATTAGGAGATTTCAAGCTTGCAGTGATGGTTTGGGAGGCATTACGCAAGGAAGGGAAAGGTGGCTCCGTCCGTTTGGTCTCTCTTCTCGCAAACGACTTCATTCTCACCAATTATTTCTAATTAAATTGCAGGATATCCTTCCCCTGCTTCTTTCTCCATCACCTGCTTTACAATTACATGCCTCTAACGCACTAGCAGCGATACCCGTTTACTCTGCCCATATCGATACACCACCACATGCACAGATGCTTGCACTTCTCTACGCTGTAAGGTGGGAGGCGGCGATATCAGTTCTTGAGTTTTCAAGTGCGCTAGTGGAGGGTGAGCGTTGGTTGGTATGGGCAGCTGGTAATGTAGGAGAATCGATCTAGTAGTCGTTACAATACTAACTTTTCGATTGAGGCTGAGGAAGTACCAGCTGCTCTTTTGCTGGCACACGCAGCATTGCTTTGTGCAAGAAAACACGCGCGACGGCGTGCAGCATTACTCTACATGATCGCCGCAAATCGTCTAGAAAAATGTGGAGTTGTAAGTTTATACTACATGACTCATTATTTGTTACCTAACGTGATCTTACCCAACAGAAACCACTGACAATGTATTTCCTACGGTGTGCGCGTGAGATGCTCGCCAAGCGCGGAGTGAAGGAACTTTCCCCATCATTTTGGGAGTCGGAAGGAGTCTTAGAGACTGAATTGAAAGGATTTGATGGTGTTATCACTGGGATCGAGCACCCATTAGGTCGGTCATCTTTGCAACTTTATATTAGCATTGGCATTTGATTTTGAAAGTGCATCAATTACAGGTCGACTATTGTATACTACGGGGGATATTGCTGGCGCTGTAAAGATATTTATTGGCCTTTTGCGAGGCTTAGCATTGCCTTACCCTCTCGCGGAACGAAACATAACTCTGGACTCTGATAAAAAGGAACCGGTGAACGACAGAGCATTCTTAGATGATTTTCGTGTTGCATTTGCAGTGAGTCTTGAGTTACTCAAGTACATTGGGACATCTATTTGACAACAGGAAAGCACTTCAAAGCAACGGACCCGGACCAATTAGATACTGTTGACCTGAGGTTACCCGTCAAATTTTGCAATGCTAAGCTAACTCGGATGCGATTTAGTGGGGACCTGAGCAAAGAGGGAGGTGCTGAATGGCATCGTCACGAAGAAAACTGGCATGCATTTCAAAAAGTCCTGGGTGAGAAGGGCGGATTTGCGAAATGTGGGCACGCATATACTGATGGTGAGGTCAACTTGGTTATGACTTGAAAACTTATTGACTCTGTTTCAAGAGACCTTTTGGGTGGATATTGCTATATGTAACCCGCTAAATGCGGACATTGAGCTATCAAATTTGACGGTAGCAGTTGGAGGAAGTAACATGGCAGATGGCGAGCTATCATTCGTTGAAGTGAATAAAATTGATAGTGTAATGTTGTTACCCTATGAATCACGCACAGTAAGTCAATAAAATTCTCTAAAGGATATTTCATAATAACCACCACGGTTTAGGTATCTGTTTCGCTCAGGTCTACCAAGTCAGCCTCTCTTGTAATATCCGATGTCAAGTACGATTTCCTTTCCCTCCTCCCTTTGACTGAGCCATTGGCTGTACGAGGTCGACGCCTGCATGCGACACCTTTGCAACGCCAGACACCAACGTATGCTCCGGATATCCTGCTCAAGGTGGATATAATGCCCGCAGAACACAAATTAGCGGTAGAAATCATCGAAGACGAACCTCTGGTACTCATCCAGGGAGAGGATAGAACCATGCAGATATGGCTTCAAAATACGGGTTTGCGGCCGATCGGGGAAATATGGTTGGTGTGTAGCCCTGAAGATGAGATCAGTGTGGATGACTGCGAGGATGATGAAACTGGTAGTTCGTGAATTTTGTTTGCTTCTGATTAAAGCAAAGTGACACCCCCTCCGTCTAGCCACTCCTTCGAACGAAGTCATCCACTCGTCAAATTCACTTGCACTACAGCGACCATATTCCCTGAGAATCTCAGGAGCGAACGGATTATCAAGATTACAGGCGGGGGAGAACTCCGAAATAGACATATCATTGCATACAACTCGTGTAGGAGACGAAGAACTCCGTCTCTTGTTTGTTTATCGAGAGGTAAGGAAATTTACTGAGTCTCTTGTGATCTATCTTTTGAACACAATTATTAGGACGAATCCCAACAATTTCGTTGGGTGCGATTGAGTCGCCGCTATGAAGTTCATCCTTTGTTTGAGATCTGCGCAGCCGCTACAGCCTCAACTCTTCCTGACTACCAGTTCGCACTCGATGTAGATGTGATGAATATATCCTTCTCTGCAGAGGCAACCATAACCCGGATTTCTACACTCAGTCCCCTATGGACATGCAGTCCAATAGCCGAATACAATCAGCAGTGGTTGATAATGCCCCAACAGACCCTTCGGATACCTATCGGCGCAAATTATTGGCCTGAAGGAAATGGAGCTAGGGAGACCATTGATTTCGTTACAGAGAAGCTGGGTAATGTACTCAACGGGCAAGAAAATGTGCGAGCCGATCCGCCCCCAATCGATATTAGGTGTAGTCATATACCCGAGGTATGTTTGCTTTGATAACGTGGGGACTGCAACTAATTTAATGATTGTAGGGCCATGTTCGGTCTGTCCAATCCAAGGCATTACAGGATTTTATTCATTCTGGTCGACGTCGCTTTGCATCTGGCATGGCTGTGCGCTCACACCCCCACATTCCTGCACCCCTTCATTCTTCTATATTCCCACTATATAATCCAAGATCAATTGATATTCTCGTTTTCTGGGAAACAAAAGATACGCAGCGCTCTGGGTATGTAACTTTGTACGGAACTGCTTTTGGAGCTGGGCATGCAGCGCTGGAAGGTGTCATACAAGAAGCAGAAGGCGCAAAAGTCAAGCGAAGTATGTATGCAGAAACGCGGAGGGAGAATGAAGAAATGCTCAGAGCAATACGCGAGAGTGAATGGAATGTGGAGACGAACCCCGTTGTCGTGTCCGCGTTGGATACAAACATAATCAAGCACGATTTTGCGACAGGGTGGGTCCTCAACATCCTGGCCATACGATATGAACTAAGCTTAATACTACTCCAAAGTCCCTGTCTTACCCAGGCAACATTTATTTTGCAGAATTGTTCGACGACACATAGCATACGATACACTTTTAAACTGGACCCTACATCCTTCGTAAGACAGTCTAATTCGTCGTAAGTCTATTTTGACCATTTCTTTCCATTTAAATAAATCCTGAAGTATGCATCTATTTATTTAAGTTTACTCTCTCCTCCATTCTCTGGAAGATTAACATACCGAGGTACCATTGACCCAGCTCAGACGGTTACTATACAGCCGAAGATGTGGATCTCCCAACCAGGCTCATATAGCCTTAATGGTTGGGTCATGGACAGTGAAGTTGAATTCTCGTCTGGATCTACTCATAAACCGCTCTTGTATCGATATCAGTCACAACCGACGGATACAGCATACGTTACGGTTCTTGACACTAGTATATAATGACCTAGGCATGTATGCTATGAGTATACTTTAAAAGATGTGGTACTAAGGTCAATCTCGAAGGTCTCCGTCTCGTTTCTCTTGTTTTAGCTTCTCTTTTTTGATTTCGGCGAGGCGAATTTGTTTTACACGCATGTTGAAGTACGTCTAAAAATGTACGTCATAAATGATTGCCACAGAGGTAAATATAGAGCTTACACCCAGTATAAATTGGATGACATTAAAGAAAGGAACCCAGAGCTAACACAAAGAAAAAAGGTGAGATGGGATGAGCAGAATTGTATATTCACTTACTTCAACTGGAATAAACTTCTGGGCAATAGTCATTGACAAAGGTGACACCACCCAAGATATCTTTGCAAGGTGTTAAATTTGAGCAAAAGAAACCGACCTAAGCATGAACCGGTATCACTCACCCGTATTACGGAGAAGAATCCAGCCCTGACAGTTTTGATTACATCTTGAACCGACTTTGCCCCATTGATCAAAGCCATTGATGATAGGTAAGCTGATACGTGATATATATATGTATAAGCCAGCGCACAAGGATAAGCTGACATACACACCTGTAGTTTGGATAGGTGAAACGAGAAGGTTGCTCGTGACAATTTGCGCAATTTTGGCGCGTGTAGAGGTCTTTCCAGCAAAAGCTCTCTGCAGGGCACCAATAAGGAAGTGGCTCAGAGGTGCAGATACCAAGAAACCATAAAGGGCCATTTTGATAGCCTTCACATCAACATGGGCGTTGGCAAGGATTCGTACAAGGGGAGACGAGCCCTTGTGAGACTGTTTGACTGGCTTGACGAGCAAGATTACTGCCGAGGACCTCTTGGACGAAACATAAAGCGGCTTTAATAACTGGTCAGACGAAGTCATTGGGGAGTTTAGAGCGGTTATGTTACATGTTGTAAGAGCCTTTGTGCGCAAGGGATGCTGAGCAAGTTGTACGAGATAGCTTGCGAGGAGTGGGTGTATTTGGGGTTTGTGAACTGTGGACA
The DNA here is from genome assembly GCA_009739215.1 of Floccularia luteovirens. Lineage (NCBI taxonomy): Eukaryota > Fungi > Basidiomycota > Agaricomycetes > Agaricales > Squamanitaceae > Floccularia > Floccularia luteovirens. The sequence continues at coordinate 1,931,104 of VSJF01000001.1, forward strand.
TCGTTATTTGATAGAGAATAAGGAAAAGTGGGACTTGCGTTTCAAACAGTTAGGACCTGAAGTATATACTAGATGATCCGGTGCCAACGCATTACCGGCAGTCACGCGGGCGTTGCCATCAACCGCTCACCCAATTCACTCAAGCCTATGTCATAAATTTTACTCCATTATGTCTAACCTATGAGACGACCATGTTGGAGAAAACTAAGTACTCTAAGCTAAATACCATAAGTAAACATTAGAACAACCAGCACTCTATAATTTTTCTATTTCTTCGCAACCCTGTCAAGAGAGTCAGTATTCAACTCCTTTCTATTGTATTCGTTACGTACCAGACTTTTACGTAGTCAGCAAGCGATACCATACATATGGTTTGCCAGATACCGAGACCGATACGAGGCGTCACCCCACGGTATAGCCCTTTTATCCCGTTTTCCTTATAAATGAAACCCAGTGTATTAAGAATCGTCAATTTTGCAGGCCTGTTAACATTGGCTGTGCTCTTAGCCATAGATTGCATCTGCAACACAACTTTTTAGACCAGAGTTGCAATATAACAAGCTTATTTACCTCGACTCTAATGACTTCTATAGGCTGGTTCCATGTCGCCAAAGCACCACCAATAGAAGATGCCAATATCTTGTCAATAGCACCCAAGTTTTGGCCTTCTCGTTTCCCTCTAATGCTACGGATGGCGTCTTCTGCAAGACGGGCGAATCCCATTCTATATGCGCCAATAAAAATGAACACAGGGCATGGGAACAGAGAATGAAATGCTTACCGAGAACCCCAATTAGTGCACTGCCGCACTGCGACAGCGTTAACACCCTTGTTAACCCCGGCTAATCCCTCCCTGCGGTATATATCTCCAAAGACAGCCCATGTTGATGGTGGTTTCACCCCAGTTGCAGCAGTTTTTTGTCGCGTTATTTCCGCAGTCTTCATACAAGTCGTAAATCCTTGTTAAGCAAATATCAGCATCACGATGGCGCACTAAAGCCGAACGACGCGTCCCAGAAGGAGACGCACCCATGGTAGCATATGCTTGAGCAACTCCTCCAGTCATACCACCCAATAGTCCAGCAAGACCGGGGTTGATTCCAGCATTCAAACTGGCTGTCTCAACCTCTGAGGCGGCAAAGATCAGAACAGCGCCTTTCGTTGAGGCTTCGATCCACGCCTTTTAGGCCAGTCAGGAACACATCCTTGGGCACATATTCAGACAATAACATACCCATGGAATAAGACCCTGGTAGAACCCGACAACACCCCCACGGGCCCAAACACTTTTGCAAGCCTGCCACATTGTTTGAGACCGGTTGGCAGCCATTTGGGTTTTGAGTACTTCCAGCGGTTGTCCAAGAGTTGTTACCTGTACAGCACATTGATTTGTGTTATTGCCTGTAGATTGTAGATATGACTTGCCTCCTGGAAGACGAAAGACATTCCATGTCAAAATTTCAGAACCAAATTGAAATGAATGTAACGCACAAACTGATCGAACAAGCACACCCCACATGTTCAGTAAATCAAACATCATGTGCACGGATACATAAAAGACAGTACCATGTTCATAATCCCACCTAGACAAGCAGTCAGACGACAACGTTGCATCGGCAAAGTTTGTACATACCAACGGCAATGTTTGACCAGTTAACACCTTTCTGGCCTGGTTCCCTTTGAACACCCATTGTTGTATTAGTAGGAGAAGTAGATTTTTGGGAAAAGGATGAGAAGGAGAGAAAGAGAAGAGAAAAGCAATTTAAAGGGTCACAGTCGCATGATTTTGAAATTTCTTTGGGGATTCATCCCGGGGAAGACCGGACTTTGGATGCCAGCTGGACATCCCATCACTCCGCTGCTCTACATATGTACATATACGCGTCTCACAATCATCATGTCTCCATTGCAATACTGGCTACTTAGCATACAGCTTGATTGTAAACTAAATTGTCCCAAAAAGAGACAAATTAAGAAATGGGTATTTGAGTGCGCATTGCATGAGCTTCGTAGATATAAAACATAAACATTCCAGGATTTAAGAGGTTATTACTATAGACCAGTCGAGAGGAGCACCGCACGAGGAGAACTAGAGTAGATGGTTTGCCGAAGGGTAGGTGAACACCACAGGGACGGAAATGAATCTTTTTTTGTATACTAGGTCATTAAACGTGGAAGCCTCGAGTTGTAAATTGAAGGGTGGTCGTCACGCAGAGCTGCGGAGGGCAATGATTCATTCAGCACCTTTGCTATACTGTTCTTTCAGCGCTTCGAGATCGGATGTTAATCTGAAACCAATTCACACCAGGCAAGTCAATAAATCACATCAAATAATAGTAGATAGATAGCGTTAAAACTCAAAAGAAGCCGAACATCACAACCAGTGCGATCATGCTTCCGATAAATCCTTTGAATCCGAAAAATCGAACATACCGTGTAATATTTTCCTGATTTTCTTCTTGCTCCTGTTCAAGATATTGTATCTCCATAGCCTTCAGCCCAATCTCCTGCTGCAATCCCTTTAGTTGGCTCGTTGACGCCTCAAGCTGTTCCTTAAGGGCAGCAATACTTTTCTCATGCTCTGCTTGCAGATCGTAGATCTTCAGGTTATGCGCCTCGTGAAGGCGTTGCAACTCCTCTTTCGTGACGCCGGGTGATTGTGGCTGCACAGCTCCGTTAGTTTCAGCCTTTGGGGATGAAACCTGTGATGAAATCTGGGCTTTGAGGGTAGCGAGGTCGCCTTCTAAATCAGAAAGCTTGACCAGCAGCTCCGACTTCTCTTTCGCAAGGCTCGCGACTTCCTCATCGTTGGAAGCGCGTAGCTTAATGACTTCATCTGCACGTGCCTTCGCAGCCTCCTCGAGCTCCAATTTGTGATTATCTGACATTTCCGTGATGGAAGCTTTTGTGAGTTTTACGATATCTGTCATCGCCGCAAGGTCATCATTGGTAGCTGAGAGCTGCTGAGTTAGGCGACTAATCTCTGCCTGTTGCTGAGGGGAAGTCGCAGGAAAGGTGTCAATAGCAACGCGAGCCTCATCGCGTTGTTTGGTGAGCGATTCAATCTCGCTCCGTACAGTCTCCAAAGCTGCTTTGGATTTGGCAAGGTCGTCCTGAGTAGCCTTCAACTCAAGAGTGAGATTGGAGATCTGCTTCTTCAATGCCTGTGTTTCTGTCTCGAGGATGGCAGAATGCTCGTCTTTGAGCGACTGCAGAGCAACCTGGTTAGCAGCTTGTATCTGTTCGATGGTCGTGTTGGAACCTGATCTAAGACCTTGAAGCTCATGTTCATGAGCCTCGCCAGCTTCCTTCTATAAAACCATTAATAATCATGTTATGATTCAAGACCGGTGTATCAACACTCACTTTAGCACGTTCAAAGGCCTCCTGCAGCAGCTTTTCATGCTCTTGTTTGACGACTTCCACTTTAGCGTTGTACTGAGACTCCTGACTCTGTGGGTACATTAGTACCGCCAATACGCCCTGAAATAATTAGCTACACACCATGAGATCTGCGGTAACCTTCTCCAGCTCTGCAGTAGTTTCTGCGTGCTTCTGGGCGAACTTTTCCTCAAATTCTTTGAGTTCAGCTGCATGAGCCTCTTTTGACGACTCTAATAATTTATTCGCTACATCATGAGCTTCTGTCGCAGCTTTTAACTCATTCTTGAGCTCCTCAAGTGCAGCCAAAGTCTGTGAGTGACGATCAGCAGCTACTGAGAGTTCATCGGCATGATGCTTCTGAATGCCTTCGATCTTCGCAAGATGTTCTGTTTCCTTGGCCTTTATTTCATCGGCCAAGCTTTGTGTGGCAGAAGACGCTTTTGATAGATCTTCTTCCAATGCCTGGATGCGACCTTTCAACTGCTCTCGACCGTCTTCGAGACTTTCTTGTGCCTCCTTTAACTCGAGAATTTCAATCTCCAATTCCGACAATTTCCCTGCGTTCTCCTCTTTTTCTTCTTTCAAAGTTGCTAATTGACTCTGCAGCAAAGAGACTTCTGCCAATTTGGAGTTGAGATCTGAAGTTTTCGCCTCTAGCTCCTTTGAAGTCGTTATATGCGCCTTTCTTAGTGCCTCGGCTTCTTCTGACATTGTCTTGAGGTTTGCCTGTGCTTTTAGCACAGATTCACGCTCAGCAGACGCAGCAAGAGACAGTTCTGAAGCAGACTGGGCTTTCAGAGCCTCTAAGTTTCCTTTCGTTTCAGCTACCTCCGCCTCCAACGTTGCGATGTTATCCTGTAAACTCTTCACCAGAGTGTTTGAAGCCTGAGCAGCTGTTGTCGATTCTTCAAGCTATATAAAAATGTCAGCTCTTGGTTCGAATGATTGCGGAGTTCTTTTACCTCTTTCTTTAGTTTATCCAACACTGAGCCATTGTCATTGCTCTCAAATTTGAGATTCTCGAAAGCGTCTTTCGTCCTCTGGAGTTCCGCCTCGACAGTAACTTTTGCTTGCTCCAACTCTGAAGTTAGAGATTCTTTCGACCCAACATCATGCAAAGCGCTCTCCAAAGAAGCTTTGAGCTTCTCTACTTGATCTTCGAGCTCCACAACAGCATCAGTCTTTATTTTCAAAGTTTTTTCAGCCTGCTTGAGCTAAAAGTAATGTTATTCCCCGATCGTACTATGGTAAAATAATCCAAACCTACCTGTGCCTCTATTTCACCAGTAGCAATCTTGGCATCCTCCTTTACTTCTTGTATGGATGAGATAGAATTGGCATTTTTAGTGGTTTTGGCTGACGCACTAACACCGGACCGTGCAGTGGTGGGAGGCTTTGTTGGTGCAGTGGGTTTAGGTGCAGCACCGGACAAACTTTGCCTATTGGCGAGAGGGGCTCTCTTCACCCCTTCTGACACAGAGGCACGAGGACGTGCGGTGGACGCAGCTCTCAAGGACGCTACGGAGCCAGTTGGGGATGCAACTGAGGCACGGGAAGGGGCATTAGTGGGTGCCGGAGTCGCATCCGCTGTCGGACGTGAATTGACAGAGGAAGAAAGTGGTTGTTTAGACGGTGATGTTAAAGTAGTTGTCTTTGGGGGAACTACAGATGCTCTGCGACTTGGGGGAACTGTTGGAGTTGGACGTGTCGGAGGCTTTGCTGATGACATTGCGGGCCCAGTAGAGGTAGATTTTCGTAGAGCAGATGCAGCAGGTGTGGTTGTTTTGGGAGTAGGAGGCGTGGAAGAGGCTGCCGGTCTCGCAGGTGTTGGCTTAACTGTCCCAGAGCCGAACGTCCCAGAGCTGATGATCTGTTGCATACATTTGTCACGTCACAATGAGGGAAATGAAGACACGTTGCAAACGCTCACCTTCTTTACTGAGGTAATGGGTGTTGTACCATTAGCCTTGTTCTGGGGAGGTTTATTAGACATGGAAGTCTTCTGTTTACTAGCAGCTGATGGGACTTTTTCTGGGTCCTCTTTCAACTTATCATCCAAGGTTTGATGATTCTCCGTCTCCTGTGTGGATGGTTCTGCGACAAGCTGTACGGTATCGATTTCTGCCTCGTTATCAGACACGTTGCTGTTCAAAACAGCATCTCCAGCCAACTCTGTATGACCCGTTTTGTCCTCGTGGTCACTATAATGAGCCTGGGCGGTGTCAGCAGATTGAGCGATAAGGTTTTGCTGCTCCGCAGTTAGAACCTCAGACGATGAGCTCTGGGTTTCGATTTCGGACATGTCAAGGTCCGTGTAAAGGAGTGGAAGTGAACTCTGCAAGGAGAGGTTTGATTGAGTGAAGAATACCGAAGAATTCAAAACTCTTCCATTGTTGGATTAGCGGAAGCGATAGCCAATCAAATTCAGACAGCACCACATTTCTAATTCAGGTTCATCATTTCTGTTAAATTTGTACAATACTGAAACTACAATAGTTCAACACATGTACATCCAAACCGCTCAAGAAATCGTAGCAAATAGATTCAGAGCATTCAATGCGGGTTCATCCAGTGAGTTGTGGTTATAGCTGAGCACAGCAACCTATTGAATAAACTCCATCAGCATATATCTCTCAGGTTCAAATTTTTATAAATATGACACTAACAGAACCTGGTTCCACATTGAAATGTGTACCTGTGGAATGATTCCCAACTTGTCAGCCAAATCCCAATAAAATTTGCTTTGATTGTAAGTTACCAAGGCATAGAGGGAACTTGATCCAACGAGAAATCAGGACACGGCTAAAATGCCCATGAGCTACGATTAGGACATCCCTCGTGTTGATTCCTTGTTCCCTGTATTGTCTGTGATATTCTCTGACCTGCAATTTCCAAATCTCAAATTCTGGCCCTGTATCATATTCGACATGCTAACCTTTTCGATAACCGCGTCTACTCGAGCTTGCATTTGTTCAACTGATTCTCCACCTGGACATCTAGGCTAGATTCAGAAAGGTAACAATCAGAAATAGAAATGTTGTACCCGTCTCTCCAGATATCCCACCCAGGGTTGATCTTTTTTATCTCGGAAGATTTCAAACCTTCATAACCTCCTGCGAGTACAGTCAGGCTAATTCACGAAAAAATTAATTAAACTTCTAGGTACCATAATCCCATTCGCGGACATCTTCCGTTAAAACATGTTTTGGATCCTCATTTAGATGTTTGAAGAGAAGATGAAAAGTTTTGTGGGCCCGTTTGCGCGGGGAGACAAAGACCGTACAAAGGTTCTGCGGGTCTATGGCATCTGTTTGGATAACAATTAAAATGGATGTCATTTTCTATCGATAATTGCACTTGCGTTGTTGGCCAACAAGGCGCTCTCCTATCTTCTGTACCTGTTCTTCGCCGTGCTCTGTAAGGGGGATATCTGAACGGCCAGTCTGCGATAATGAGTTTAAGTGTAACGCATTTCGGGGGACTGTAGACTGACATGTCTCCTTGAAGTAAGGTGAACAATATGCATTGATAATAAATAATGGCATAACTAACCCGTTCTGTGACCACTCAGTTTCACCTAGGCAAGGGTCCGGCGGTGTAAGACCATGAATTCTTTCTGTTGAGGAGCCTGCTCACCATGTCGTACAACAAATAGACGAGGAATAGGACGCGACTCTGTCATTGTGGTCGTTACACTTGATGAGGTACTCAAAGCAGATTTCGCGCTTTTATGCAGAACTGCTTAATGAAATTTTAGTTCGAACAAGATGATTGATTGATAGATATCGGAGAATACAAATAGAACGGAACAGGGTAAGTCTTCCTACGAGTAAACAGAAGACATTGCTCGAACATTTAGTAAGTCATATATAGGAGTTCGTATACAGTAAAGTTGGATATCTCAGGGATACAGATGTCGGTTAGTTTTACTTCTTGTGCTTGATATGATATTTCGTGCCGTGAATTCATTTTAATCAAAATCCACTAAAATCGCCGCCTCCACCCCAGTCTCCACCTCCGTCACCCCCATCAAATCCATTTCCACCATCGTTATCATCCAACATATCACCCAACAGTAATCCTCCTGCTAAGCCACCCATTAATGGTAAGGCCATCCCGCCAGTGCCCATACCACCTCTGCGCCTCGGGTAATTTCCACTCACCCCACCGAGACTGTTGAAGCCAACATTTTGTGCCTGGTGATAGGCTTGTGGCGGAAACCGTTGACCATACATGCCGTATGCAGCTGGCTGATTCTGATTCTAGTGTCGTAGATTGTGAGCGGGACTATAAATGAAAGGTTGACAAAAGACAATTACACTAGGTACCATGTTAGTATGGTTTTCCTTTTTTGCTGTTGACGTCATGGCTTTGTCCATGAGCTTTTGAATGAAGCCTTTCTTGCGCTTTGGTGGTTCCGCTAGCGCAGAGGATGCATGGCCATTGAACGAATGACGACGTTGTGCATTGCTAGCGCGATTAGCCAGTTCCCCGCTTATCTCGGGATGATCTCTTAGATACTGTTTGTCGTCGTATGGGTGAACCCAGATGGAGCGGGGAGGCGAGGACTTGGTATCAACATAGAAAGGACGGCCGTGTTGGTCAAATTGTTGAATCCAGCCGTCAGGAAGGTGGTTATCTTGGAAAGAAGTCATGGTTCACAAATTATTAATTATAAGTCAAAGATGTCCGCTGTATATAGGATTCTGGATGCATAGGTCACGTCATAATGTGGGGTAGCCGTATACATGCTGTGCATAAGAAACGGCCGTTCACCCTCACCCTCACCCTCTTCCTCGCCCACGTCTCCGCCCAAACCCACCACGCCCACGCCGCTGTCCGTCTCCACCGCCGGTATTAGCCACTGCGCGCCATCCTCCGCTATCATCAACACCAACCTGCCCGCCCGCCGGGTTTCTACCACTTCCCTCCGGATCTCGCGCATCTCTGTTATCTTCACCCCATCCAGCGTCACCCTGTAGTTCATTGTTCCAACCATCCCCGCCCCATCCCCAGGTGGCATCTCTTCTTGGCCACTCCGTTGCTGCACTGTGCGCTTTCCCTTCTGACTCCAGCTTTTCAAGGAAATCTTCCAATTTCAATGGCTGTTCTTCACGCTCCGCTGCTGCTACCCCCCGTAGCCAGAATGGTACCATGTCGTACACTTGATCAACGTGTAGCCAATTATCCCGTGCTTTTAGCTGTCCCTCACTCAGCGGCTGAGTTTCCTGAGTAGGTGGAATATCCCATGATACATCTGCGGGTGGATCCCAGGATGGTACACCCTCCCATCCCTCTTTGGATTGAGCATTATCCATGACAGTTACTCAAGATCTTGGCGTTTATGATGTCCTGCGGTCGTTATCGAAGTAATAATATGCCCGATGACCTTCACGCCAATCACTGAGATGTCAAGTGGTAGCTGCGTCAATGGTAAATTATGGATGGTGGAAATGATGGGGTCGCACTAACAACGTTCGTTAAGAGTCGTAATCAGAACGTGTGCAAGCAAATAGATTGGTCCTCGTCCTTCAATAATAGAGAATAGTCAGAGTAGACAACATACGAGATACATTAAGCGCTTGGCCGACCAAAGGATGCTCTCAGTTTGGGTAGTTTCCTAATCTAGTTGCTGCTGATACTGGACCAGGCTATTAAAGTTAGCCTCTTAAGTTAATAACACTAAAACGTGCTAGCTAAGATCGTTCTCTTATCGCCACTCTGAATGCCTTATTGATTATCCACCACTCCGTACACTGTAATGTGAATACACTCATATGAGAATTTTGTCAATTTTCTATCGGAACTACGAAGGTCCAGGAAGAGGGTCTACCCAAGTTCCGTTCGGCCAAATTATAGCAGCCATCGTGAAGTCACCAGGGGTGCCTTCGGAGGTGAGCTATGGCGGAATTTTAGCACACCATCGTTTATGGGCAACATGGAACTCACAGCAAGCCGAAGGAAATGCGGAATAGTTGGGTCAAGAGCTGCCGTGGAAAAGTTGAGTGCAGTGCCTGCATAACGTTGTACATCATCTACAAGTAGTGCGAAACCATCCCATCCGTCCGGTAAAACATCCCAGAAGATGGTCTGATTCATCAAAGGAATGGAGGTGTTGTAATTTGTGGAGTTAGTTAAAAAGGTCGGTAGCAAGGATCCTATTGGAGCATCCTGGCGAAGCTGCACACAATTGAAGGTATATCAACTACATATGGAAGAGGGTATAGGGACCGGCACTCACAGCTTCAGCGGTCTGCACGATGGGATCAAATCCGAACGCAGAGACACCATTGAGGAACAAACCAAGTAAAAATCCTTGGTAAATGGCGGAAAGTCGAGTCGGGAATGCAGTACCAGGTATCAAAGCCATACTCAAGATGTAATGGTGCAATCTAAATTGCAGCCCCGGTAGCAGTGCGAGAACCATGGCAATCAGACCTCCTAAAATATACCAGCCCAAATAATATGGCAGCCATCCTGTCTTCCTTATCACGCGCACTTGGTTAAGCACTATGAAAAACACCACGATGATGATTGCCACAAGTGCGCCAATCGCACCAGACCGTTTATGCAAATCTGCGGAAGTCAGTCTACTGATAGGTATGCGATCGAAGATCAAATTTGTGAGTACGCCAACCCAAAACGGGCCAACATACAATACACATGCCTCGAATGGCGCTCGCGCAAACGCAGGCATTGTAAACCGAATTGCCAGACGCCAGTATGCGTATACGACGAAAAGCGCAGGAAGGAATGCGCCGAATGCGGTGTCGAGCTGTGGGGGTGGCCCATGCGCCTGTGAAAAGAGCGCAACGTGCCAAAACCCTATACATGCGAGTACCCAGAGGCGCACAATCGGAGCGGGGCGGAGTGCAAGGAAGAGAAGTACAGTGGCCAGTGCGTTGTAAGTGAGCGCGTCATCTCGTAGGTCTGTACAGTGCGGAAGCATATTCGATCCGCTGAATCGGAAAGAGAGAGGGAAAACAGATGGAAACCCGATGGATGTCAGGTCATGTGCGGAAAATGGTACAAAGTCGGTGAAATTTCCGATGAGATCAAGCGAGCCGCAACCACCTTTTGAGTCCGAAATGATACCACTATCAAAAATGTGAGCTGTACATCAGAAATCACGGAAAGAAGGCAATGACTAACGCCTGCTCAGCCGCTGCACAAATGAAGCTGTCTCCTCTGTACGTCCCCAGTTCATCACCTCCACCCACAATCAAAGGCACAAACGCAACCTGTTCTGCACCAACAGTTCGTGGATTTTGCAGGATAACTGCCTTGCATCTGGCTGGGCACCGAAATTGGAACGATGAATTTGTGAATGGCCCGCATCCAGATCCATCCTGTCCGCATCCGGCATTCGCAAGCCAGTATGTTGAAGTGCAGCCAATAAACGAAGAAGGGGGTGTGAGGAAAGACTGTGCTCTCGAGAGAAAAGCAAGCCCTATAAGCCATGCGGCGCCAATAAGGAGGAGAAAGGAAGTACTTGAAAAGCGTTGTGTGTGTCGAAGGATTGTGGATTCAATAGGAAGAGAAATGCGTCGCCCATGAATGGTGGTGGATATATCTAGCCATGGAACAGGTTCTTCAAAAAATATAAGAACGACAGAAGTAGAGAAAGTAAAAGCCAGCTGAACTTACCTGGCAGATCGATTTTAGGGCGAGGTCCCCGAGCGTAAAGCAGCACCCGCGTAAGGCACGCGTGTGTACGAGGGAAGTGACGTGCTAAATTTCGAGAGGCGCGGAGGAACAACTTTCTAGTGCGACTATGTGGATGTGTGGTTGTGGTGGTTACCAACTCGGAATCGGTGTGATTTAACTCAAAGGAACGATGAATAGGAAAGATAGCAGATGAAACTGGGTCCTTCGCATCAGATACTTGAGAGGAAAATGAAAGTGGTGAGTTTTGGGACAGACTCGAGCTGGAAGAGCTAGAGTTCATGGGGACTGGGGGAGGTGAGAGATTGACGGCTGCTGACCATGTTGACAAGAAGTTGATATATATACCATATGATGGTAACTTATATTTGCTTCATTGTTCCGAGTGTCCGGAAAATCGTGTGCGAATATCCATATGTGGTTGTTTTATCTGATAAGATAAAAATACGCTGTTTACAAACTACCATACTTCTGTGTTTCACTTCTAACCCCTCAAACTCTCTCAGACAGGGCCCACTAGCAACAATGGTTCAGTATATATAAGAGTTTTTGATTATACTCGACTCACGATAGTCATACACCATACGGAGTTGAATATCTTCGCCTTTGGGGCCTGTAAACTTTACATGTCGCACATATCTCCGAACACCTTCGATATCTTCTATGCCCCAAGTCTACCAGCAATCAAACACAGGATATTGCCCCCAAATGGTTTAATACATACCTGGTCAGCTATCCAACTGGTTCCACTTTTGGCTGTGTCGCTTTCGACGTATGATTGCACAACGCCACGCTCAGTCGTGTCTGGTGTCCATCCCTCCTTCAAAAACGGTTCCTCAAGCTCTGCTACCTGGACTCGCCGCGTCCTGCCCCTAACGTGGCCGAATATGTGATCGTCATTCTCGCGCCACTGCCATATGAGAGTTCGTTTCTCGGAAGTCCCGGGGATGCCTCCTGTGATGGTTTGGTCGATGTCAATGTGCTCAATGCCAGTATCTTCCTCTTTATAATGCTTTATAAAAAGTGTTATGGTGCCATATGCAATTACTTTGCGAGTCAACCAGCTGACACCTTGCAGTTGGAGAATGGTGTCCATTTCCTTGCCACTGAGTGTTTTATTCTGCGTTATTCAGAAGGCGTAAAATAATGGGACTTGACGTGAACTCACTAAAGTAAATTTACCGGAGATATCAAGAATAGTGAAATCTGCGGGGACAGCCATTGAAAGAGGGGTTGTACTTGTATTGAGAGTGTGCTTGAGAGTGTACTTGAAAGGAAGATGAATGTAAAGCAGGGAGGCGAAGTTTTTCTATCGAGAGGGAAATCACATGCAGACAAGCCATATGATCAGCCTGACAATGTGGAAGATATGTATCAACTGTAAATCCTATATGACTATCTCTCCCGAACGAAGACAGTGAGAACCCTCCACACCGCATCTTTTCCCCGCTCCCACGCCTGTGGGCCTCTTGCTTCATCTCCCCCAAATTCAACCATAACCCCGTCCCGAGTCCATTCACACCATATACCAATTGACCCGGATGACGGCCCAGCTCCGCCGCCCTTCCGTGCTGGTTCACCCATTGTAGCTACAAGGTCTTTTCCACTGGTGTCTCGACGTATCGTCATGTATGAGGCTCGTGCGGGTGTTGCGGGTTCACTGTCCTTGGTATCTGATTGGGACCCTACCGCGGAGTGATGCGGAGGAGCAAGGGATAGTGTGATTGGGGTCAAAGGGAAAGTGGCGAATGCGAGTTCTGCGGTGCGAGTGGCCTGCACTCTAACACCGGCTGCAGGTGTTGGTTGGTCCCTGCGTTTTTCAGGGATATTGTAGACATCAATGCTGTCGAGAACGAGACGGCCGTCATCTAAAGTGGATTCTGGGCGCGGTTTGTAGCCATCTTTTGGTGAAAAAAGGAGACTGATGCCGAGTGGATGATAGTTATAGTAGATGGCATCTGGATAAATTTTTATTTTGGGAGTAAGGACATGCGAGATGTCTGCCAATGAGGCCAGTGAGTTGATATATTCTTGTAGTAAGGGAGAGGACGGGTGTTGTCCAAGAAGAGAGGAAAGTTGAAGCATGGAAGTGAGAGATAAGATTCACGTGATGAGATGTATAATTGCATTCAGCAACATTTGTACAATGCGATGACCATGTCTTCTCTGTCCCGTACAACATCAGCAGCCTTCTCCTCTATCTCCTCCGCCTCTCGCTCCGCGGTACGCTCTCTTGCTCCATTCTTCATTCCGCTCGTCATTGGCTTGCTCTTCATTCCCCTTGTTCTTTTCCTCTCTCTTCTCGCTGGATGGCTTGTTTGGCGCAACTTAGCGGTCGGATGGGAGGTTCCACTTTACTTCCAATACGGGTTCTTATTCCTCTCTGTTCTCACCTACTACCCCTTCTGATCCGCTTGTCCAGAGATGGACGCTCCCCATATGCGCAGGTTGCATTACCCACTCTCAGTGCCCGCCAACGCTATGACGTCGCGGTGCTGTTGAACGTCCCTGCGATCGAATCAAATCTTGCTCTCGGAAATTTTATGGCAAGCCTTACCCTCTCTACGTTCTCAAATGAAACTATAGTTGCTGTCCGACGTCCGGTAATTCTTTTCTTTTGCTTTATTCAGTGTACCCCTGTTGTCTAACCCTTTTTCATTAAAGGCAATTGTAATACCTCCTACCTCATCATTTTTCTTTTCTGGTCCAAAACAAGTCAACCTTGATATTCCGCTTCTACAAGCATTTGCAACAGGAACCTCCAAGATCGTTGCTATGGTTGAGGTTGGTCGTCGTGATGCTTGGAAAAGCCTTGGAAATGGTTATGGGCGCGAACTTAGTGTGACTCTTGCATCTCTCCGTGGCACACCCATACCACATGGCGTTCGGTAAGTTCCATTACCTGTCTTCTTGCAATTTCAATAATAACATTTCCTTTCATCAATCAGTGGCTTGGCTATGCGTTTTCCCCTTCTCTCTGCGCTCATATCGGCAACGATCTTTCTAGTGGTTTTATCGGTTTTCCTAGGCACATGTCTCCTGCCTGTTATGACCTCTAGGAGGAAACCGACAATAATTGAAGAGCCAACTGGTTTGGAAACGACCGTAAAGCAAGTGAAGGAAGATGAGGCTGTTCCAATTTTTCCTCCAAGTTATGACAGCAGTGAAAATGAGAAGCCAGTGCATAGGCGGAGGAGATCACGTTTGAGCAGGAGTCTAAGCAATAGCACGGTTAGTTTGCATGTGTTTTACATCTGGCTATATTCTAATCTAACAACGGATAGAAAACGAAACCTGAACCCTCTGTGGTTGATATGCCCGCTGTGAGTGGGTCCACAAAACGTTTAAGACGCCGGTCGTCAAGAAGATCTGAAGGAACTTCAGACATTGACTCATGGTAAAGGTGTGACAATGTCGTTTGTGAAACGTTTCCCGTTTCTGGGTGCTTTTTCTTTCATATTTCACGCTTCGCATACGTTTTTGGACTTAACCAAATTTTCGATATTAGAGAACAAATGCTTTGTAGAATTCGCATATAATTCGTGTACATTCGATGCCATTCGTAACTCAAAAGTCATATGTAATAACCGCCCACCAATACTTCAATTCCCTTTTTCTTTTGCGTCTTCTTCTTTCTTTGTCTCGATGCCTTTTACTTCGGATTTTTCACTCTCTGCATGATCATCTACCTTGTTTTCTACCTTGTCCTCAGCTTTACGTTCCGCGGGTGATCCATAGTCGCTCAATCCTCTAACCAAATCACCTGCATCATCATCGCCTAGCCCGAGTTCCGCAACAAGATCTCGCAGCTCATCCTCTGTCACTCGTACGCCCTGAAGTCCATAACCTTCTAGCTCTGTACTCACATCAAAGTCATTTTTGTTGTTTATTGGGAGGTCTTTACTGCCTCCTCCGTCTTTGCTTCCCCCACTCTTCGCGGATATATTTTTGCCGCGTCCTGCAAGTGGTGACTGTGGTTGTGCGAAGATTTTGGCGCGGAGGTGCTCAGGTGTCATCTGAAGTGGAGATGACGCGCCCGGGACACCGATAGGTTTCTGCACTGGCAGAGGTTGCTCCTCGTTTTCATCCCAAGTTTCGTCAAGCCGTAGGAATCGCGTCAATTCATCAAATTCGACTGCTTCTTCGCTATGAGAGGGTGCCAATGATCGTGTTCAGGATAAGATAGTGGCGAATTGGTCAATGAGGATACATACAAATCGGTGAATGTCTGTTGGTTTGAGGTAACAACTCAGAGTGTAATCATGAGATTCTGGATTCAAGGACACGTACGCCTGGAAATCGGTTGCCTACTAATATTCCTGGTAGTTGTTGTTTGTCTATAAAGACAGTCGTGGGTGGTAAATATTAAAACCTGATTATGATCAAAGGAAATGCATCACCTATTGGTGCCTTTCGCCGCCAGAGACGCTTTGCATCCTCATCTGACGCGAGATCATAAGAGACAAAAGGTATTCTTTTGACTTGGAGGATGCGAAGGATATACTCTATAAGAGTTATGACGACCAGAAGTATGATATCGAATGGCTGCACTTGCCTTGACGCTGTCTAAGAGCAGGCTGTGAAGCGATGGTGGTGAGGAAGACGGCGATAGGCGGGGAAGGCATGAGTATAACTTATGAGAAGCGATGATGATGGTCTTATGAATCTCTGCAGTTACCATATCAGGAAATCTCTCCTGAGTCTGTGACTACTCTCATTGAAAGACATCACTTTCGATCGAATTTAAAATATATTCAATGCAGGACGGCACAGAAACCTCTCCACAGCTGAGAGTCCTCGTTGTCTGCTTAGGTATCTTCCCATTCTAATCTTTTGTACCCCCATGCCCCTGACCTCTCACATCCACAGGCAATATATGCCGTTCTCCAATGGGAGAGGCTGTACTCAAAGACGTTGCCAATAAGCGGGGTCTTGATATCCAAGTAGACAGTTGTGGTACTGCTGGGTATCACATTGGTGAGGACCCAGATGAGCGGTGCGTTGACATTCCCAATGCTTGTTTCTTACATTGTTTTGTGGATTCTATCCTAATATCATTGTGTGCGTAGAACAGTGGCTGTATGCCGCAAGGTACGCTACCGTGTTTGACGTCAAGTGAAGTATATAAGTTTGGGTTAGCACAACGTCCCCATCTCCTCTACTGCACGACAGATTGCCACGTCGGACTTTACCCGTTTCACTCACATACTTGCCTCCGATGAAAGCAACCTCCGCGATCTTAATCGTATCAAGCCACCTAACGCAACTGCTGTCATCCGTCTATGGGGGTCGTACCTTGATGGAAAGCCTATCCCCGATCCATATTATGGTTCTACAGTATGCATATCATATTGATCAAGTTGCTACATGAATTGATATTTTTTCCATTGATGCAGGGGGGTTTTGAAAAAGTCTTTAATCAATGCACACTGCTTTCAAATGCTTTTTTGGATGAAGTAACTGAGAAGAAAGACTAATGGCCACTACAGATACTATCATCCCATGTTCATTTTCAATTAGTGATGGGTGGGCATATTCACGCTTGCCCGGTTTCCAATTGCGTCTTCCGCTTTCCAAAGACTGGTTGTAGTCTGATTTTTTGGGTTTAGTTATAGATTAAACAGTGATTACAACAGATTGTTTACCTTATTTTGTGTGTAGAAGTTGATACCACTGGAATCAAATGAATTCGCTGTTAATCACAAACCTGTACCCACGAAAGAGCCAACATACCTCTTTCCGTAAAATCCGATGTCTCCAAGAACACTTCCCTAAATAGCAATTTCAACTCAGATTCATTTTTAGGATAACTCCATCACACAAACCTTATTTCCGCTCCATGCAAACATAGGCAATGGAACTGGGATTGGTACATTGATACCAAGTTGTCCAACATTCACATCAGTCTCAAATTTGCGTGCTGTTGCACCAGATTGTGTAAATATCGCAGCTCCGTTACCATATCGGTTCGCATTGATGATGTCAACAGCATCATCCAAGGTTTCCGCACGAAGTACAACCAAGACGGGTCCGAAGATTTCTTGTCTGATGTTTCATTCAGAATAGGGTCCAATACTCAATAAACAAAATATCCTTACTTATAGCATCGCATGTTCGTACCCGCCTCTAGAATCGTGGGTCCAACGAAATTTCCATCTGGATATCCTGCAACCTTGATGTTTCGTCCATCCAAGACAATTTTACCACCGTCCTCTTCGGCAGATGCAATCAGACCGGTCACTCGTTGTTTTGCAGCCGGTGATATAAGAGGTCCCCTTGCAAAGAGTCAAAACAATATTCAAGGCATAGAGAAGGATCAAACTTGCAAATCAGCACCCTCTTCGAATCCTCCACTGACTTTCAGCTTTTGTGCTCGTTCGACAAGTTCAGGAAGCCATCCCTGTGCCTCTCCGACAAGGATAACTAGCAAAACATTTATTGAGGACAAATCATAAAGGTTACGTAGGACATACCAACAGAGACTGCCATGCACCGCTGACCAGCAGCTGGATATGATTATAAGTAGATGCACAAGAGTGGCACGCCATTACTTACCCCCGAATGCTGCACCGACGATGGAGTTCAAGGCCAGGTTCTTGTTTGCTAACATAAAGATATTTGAATATGGTCATCTGTCATACTAAAAACACTAACCATCTGGCATAAGGATGGCGTGATTCTTGGCTCCCATGTTCGCCTGTAGCCAGGTAGGTTAAAGATTAAACATACGAAGCAAACGACCTCACCTGCACTCGTTTCCCATTTTGTGTTCCTCTTCGTTACAAATAGTAAGTTGGTTGATTAGTTTATTCCGTTATATCGTACCTTTCGTATATGTGCTTTCCGGCGCGATCACCGCCCACAAAACTGATGGCCCTGATAGCAGGATGGTCGCAAATGGCATTTACTGTAGGAACACCTCCATGGACCACATTAAGAACTCCCGCTGGCAAACCTATTGGCCCACAATTTGAAATGCAATCGAGTGATAGATCCGAGACAAATACCTGCTCTTTGGCAAAGTTCTGCAATGATCATTGCTGCACCTGGATCCCGTTCCGAAGGTTTCAGTATGAGAGTATTGCCGGTGACGGCAGCCATAGGTATTGTCCATAGAGGGATCATCCTGATCCAACGGCATGTTCAAATAATAACTCCGAGACGGAACAATGAGGCAACTCACGCAGGGAAGTTAAAAGGAGCTACACTGGCACACACACCCAGTGGAACTTTCCTTACCTCTGTGTCCATATCCTTGCTTACTGTTCAAAAGTTACGTCAGAGATGAAATACATGATAACAAAGTTTGTACCTTCTAGTTTGTCACCTATTAGAGTCGATGTGATACCAGCTGCGGTTTCTACCACTTGCAGTCCACGAAGCAAATCTCCATGTGCATCTGGGGTATATAAACAGTCAAAATCAGACTCCGCGGCAGAAACGACTCCTCCTACCAGCCAAGGTTTTTCCCTGTTCAAGCACAATACTACTGGCTATGGCATCCGCATTCTCACGTAGTAACTGTTGAAGCCTATGCAATGCATGAGTGTTGCAACATGACATGAACAAGTGGACACGTACTCCAAAACAAAACGCTGGCGCGTGAGAACACTAGTACGACTCCAGGTCTTGTATGCCTGCGAAGCTGCATCTACAGCCTGCTCAAATTCACTAGAGGTTGTCTGGGGAACTTTGGACAAGATAGTTTGTGTCGACTACAATGAGGTGACACGCGATGAGAAATGTAAGTCACGACTCAAATCGAGCTGAATTGAACTTACGGGATCATGTAGATCAAACCATTCTGTGGATTTGCTCTCGACAAACTCGCCGCCGATGAAATTCTTTGTCTTCCCTCCAGTTGCACTAGTACCTTTCCACTCTGCCGAGATCTTTTCTGCCTTTGGAATAGCCAAAGCATTGAGAGCTCTTGCTGAAGCCGAAGATGTGAAAGTGCGAGAGCACAGGTGACGGAGACGGGGGAATCGCGACAAAGACATGGGAAGGATTGGTATTGAGAGGAACCGGAGCTTCTCCACAGAGCCGGGATTGAATTTATTCTTAGCGCGACGGGATCACATGATGATGTGACATGTTACTTTAACGTGACAAGGCATGGGTGACAGATATACATGGTCGCGACGAGTTTGGATTCTGGATTTCAAGAAATCCTAAAATCTTTCGTGGCTCTGGCTTCCCACTGCTCCGAGTCTCATAGACTCTGAGCTCACCCTTTTCATGAATCAGAACTCTCTGCACCGTTCAATGAACGGTTTTCCACCACAGTCAACCGCGTCGGCCAGTCCAAACTCCTACCAGGACTTTCCTCCGATGCACCGTGGTCCACAAGGTTACCCAAACAATCCTGGGATGCACCACCACCCTACACAGCAGCCACCACCTCATATGCACCACAACCAATGGCACCAATCCATGCAGCAACCTCATCTGCAGCAACTCCCTCCCCATCAGCAAGGCTACAACCAATCTCCAGCTTGGGGCATGCAAATGCAACAGCAAAATTACCCCCCAGGTATGCCTGGTCTAGCTGGCTTCAATCTGCCTTTTTTGCCGCAGCAAGTCTTGCAAGATGCTTTTACTATGTCCGCCCCTGTGGAGAGCGCGGACGAGATGACCCTGGTAACAACCCTTATAAGTAGTTTGAAAAAGGGTGAATCCTACAAGGACGCGCTGAACAGCTTACATGGGGTAAGTACTATTTTAGTCTGACAATTCCACTGATAGAGAAGTGGCAAAATCGTTCACAGAAAAATGGACACGCTTCGAGTCTTTGGAAAGACTATTATTTGGATCACAAAGGAACGTTTGGACGCATGGATTTCCTCATGCCTCAAGGATCCAACGCAACGGCTCAAAACAAGATCAAGTGAGGGAGCTAAACGCAGAGTTCAAATTTCAAAAAGCTACAATCAAAAAGCCATCCCTTGCTACATTTAAAACAGAACATTCTCCAGCCATCTCGCCACAACCGTCTGCCTCAGCGCCCGTGAAACAGCGTAAGCAGTCCCTACAGCCAACGCCACCCCTGGCTGCATCTCAAGCTGGACGTCGGAACACTATAAATAGTATAACAGCTCCTGCCCCTGTCTACGGCAACCGCTTACCAGCCCCCAATGCTGAAATTCAGATACCTGATCCCCCTTCCAGGTCACCCAGTCCTCCAACAAGAATAATCCCTCATCGAGGTAGGGGGAATAAATACACTCAGGAGGACCGGGATTTTTTCATTAAATTCATCTCATGGCGTCTAAAGCAAGATTCCTCACTTACGCGGCTGGATCTTTGTAACCTTCTTAGCAGAGAAGGTTCGGGAAACTTTTTGCTCTGTTCTTACCATAACTTATCAACGTATAAATCTTAGGCTCCACACCATACGTCGCAGTCATGGGCTTCTCATTGGTCAAACAATCATGACATTCCAGATAAAATACTTGCAGCAGCTAGAGGAGATGAATATATATCAGGGAGTGAAGATGAAGACTCGGATACTAGCGAAGAAAAAATACCTGTACCAAGGCGTAGACCAGTATATCGTGAACTGTCCTCCGATGAAGATGATTCAGAACGAGATGGTGAGGGTTCAGAAGAGGATGTGGATAAAAATGAAGAAAATGGTGATGATGACGGTGATGATGATGATGACGACACACCGTTAAAGGAATGGGATCGAAGCGAAATGGGCCAAAGGGGAGGGCCTTTTACTGAAGCCGATTTCTATTTCGCCGCAAAACACATAGCATCTTTTATTAATTTTGAGGATACAAGTTCTAAAGATAGGTGGGATCCATTTCACGAACGGGTAGGTTCTGTGCTCCCTTGAAATCTTGAGTCACTGTTGATAGTGGTTTTTAAAGTATTCGCAACGTTCTGCAAAATCATGGGCGGAGTATTACCGCCGGAATGAAAGACGTAGATGTACTCTCTTTTTTCACTGGGTTCTAAGCTAACCAATTTATTACAGCCATAAACAAACTTGTCCAGAAAATCAAAAGACTCAGGGAAAACGAGAAAATCAAGCGCCAGACCGACATGCAATGCGGGCAAACATCATTAGTGCCCCCAAAAGCCAAACGAAAACATGACATTGAAGGTGATGAAAATGACTCAGACCGTACTAAACGCGGAAGGGGTGAAAATTCTAAATCCTGATCTACCAGCTTTGCTCTTCCAATTTTGCTTTATCGTACATATATACCATATGCAATTTTTTCTAGGTTTTTATTGCGGGTGTTCACGAACCACTGTTGCTTCTTGGGGACCATATAACCTGCATTTTGTATAATATTCTCGAACAATCCACGATTCTATAATATTATTGTATAGTTCTTGTACATGCTACATACGTTTTGAAAGCTTTGCTAGTGATCTTGATACATTTGTATGTACGCCTCTTTATATTGTGAAGCGTAGCTCCTAATCTTATACATGTTTCTCACGTGTCATTCTACAACTTTATAAATCGATAATATCACTTTGTAGCGACCAACCTCGTTTCACTATCTCCCATCAGATCCTCCCCATCTAACATACCTCAATCAGAGCAACCATCATGGATGAAGAATACGACGTAGGCTCATTTTCATTGCTCCTATTTCTTGTCTTAAACAGCCTCGCTTTAGGTCATTGTATTGGGCACTGGCTTGACTGAATGTATTCTGTCTGGTCTGTTATCCGTGGAGGGAAAGAAGGTTTTGCACATGGACCGCAACGACTATTATGGTGGTGACAGTGCCAGTCTTAATTTGACTCAGGTTTGTTTTGGGTTCCACTTATTCTACTCAACTGATGCTAATTGATCACTCATCTACATCTTACAGCTGTACCGTAAATTCAGGCAAGATCAAGCTCCTCCTACAGAACTTGGGAGAGACCGTGACTATGCAGTTGACTTGGTGCCAAAATTCATCATTGCCTCTGGAGAACTTACGAAGATACTTGTCCATACTGACGTCACGCGCTACCTGGAATTCAAGCAGATCGCTGGTAGTTTCGTATATCGTGATGGAAAGATTTCCAAGGTCCCGAGCACTGAGATGGAAGCAGTCAAGAGTCCTCTTATGGGCATCTTTGAAAAACGACGCGCCAAGAAGTTCTTTGAGTTCTTACAGAATTGGAAAGATGAGGACCCGACCACCCATCAAGGTTCTTATCTATCAACTAAAATTTCTGAAGCGAAGTGCTTAATACCGTCAATTAGGTATCAATCTTGACAGAGATAACATGAAGACTGTTTATGAAAAATTCGGGTTGGAACCTGGAACCCAGGACTTCATTGGGCATGCCATGGCCTTATACTTGGATGATGAGTATGTGCACAACATGTCAAACCCGTGACGGTGTTTATAACGACTTGTTTAGCTACATAACAAAACCCGCCCGGCCTACATACGACCGGATCATTTTGTACACTTCATCCATGGCCAGATATGGCAAATCGCCTTACATCTACCCCTTGTATGGTCTTGGAGAGCTTCCGCAATCCTTCGCCCGCTTGAGCGCTATTTACGGAGGAACTTACATGCTCGATAAAAAGATTGACGAAATAGTAACTGACGCGAATGGCATGTTTGTTGGTGTAACGAGCGCCGGTGAAACCGTGAAAGCTAAGCAAGTCATTGGCGATCCCAGTTATTTCGGTGCCGGAAAAGAGTCAGAAGGAGGTAAAGTCAGGGTCATTGAGGAAGGCAAGGTCGTTCGCGCTATCTGTTTCCTGAAGCACCCTATTCCTGGAACCGATGATAGTGACAGTTGTCAAATTATCATCCCTCAAAACCAGGTCAACAGGCGAAATGGTTGGTACTACGCATATACGGCTTACAAAATGGCTTACGTCGTCCTCAGATATCTATATTGCCATGGTTTCATCAACTCACAATGTCTGTGCAAAGGACATATATATCGCTATCGTTAGTACAATAGTAGAAACAGATAAACCAGAACTCGAGATAGCACCTGGCTTGAACTTGCTTGGCCCCATCCACGAAAAGTGGGTGTGCATTACGACACAGCATATTGTCAATCTAATTTTATTGTATAGATTCGTGTCCATCACCCCTGTTTATACACCAACAAGCTCAGGTCAGGCTGACAACATCTTCATTACCCGATCCTATGATGCCACCTCTCATTTCGAGACCGTCGTCGAAGATGTGCAGGATGTATGGAGGAGAGTTATAGGTTCAGATCTCGTACTCAAGAAACGGGAAGTCGAAGTCCAGGATTAAATTTTCGCCTGCTTCCTTTATAGTGATGAATTTCATACCATCTTTTGTATTAACGAAACACATGATCGCATTAACTGCTCACAATGTACAAAATGCCTCACTAAAAGACAGGTCCACATCAGAAGAACGCATTCATATCAAAGTCGGGTATTTTGACGTCTTGTTTTGCTGTTTTCATCAGGTTACCCAGCCCGGCCTTCCGGGCGAACAAGTCGCTCTCTTCTTTAATCACCTCTATACCAGTCTTCTTAGTATCTCCCTTGTCTGGTGAGGTGGATTGTGTTGCAGGTAACGAAAGGATATCCATATCAATTAGAATCGAAGAACGGCGACGGATTGCAGGTTCAAGAGGAAACAGGGACCGCCGAGAGATTGTTGGACTTGATGACACTTTTGGTTCATCCACCGACGGAGAGACTGGCGTTCCTATGCTATTTGTAGAAGGACGCTCAAAGGACCAGGATCGTACAAGGTCCAGAGCTAATGCATGACAACCTAGACAACTGATGTTTGTAACTGCAAAAATGAAACTGAAAGATGTAATAATGTTTACCCATTCTGCAAAATATGCGGGACATTTGCAATACGAAATTGAATTCCGCCCTTCCTGAGATTTCGCTGGTCCCTTTTGCTGCTTGCAATGTTTTCGAGCGAAGTTGGGAAAACAACAATGCAAGACTGGGGTCATCGTAGTGAGGTTCTCCAATTTCCGTCACGGTGATGTTGAAAGCTGCTGCAATATCCTGTAGAGGCGTCTGGAGGAAAGAAATAAGTTTCTGGAGAAAAGGAATCTGATGGAGATCATGACAAACCAGCACAATTCTGACAGCAAGATCTCTTCTATGGAGTAACCAGAATGCCCAACTACCAAGCCAGCGATTGCCAAGTTCGAAGGCAATGGGGAGCACTGTTCCACTTAGGATCTCACGTAATACGGGTCCATCGTTGCTTTGCTCGGCTACACGTGCGAGGGCGATGGCAAGTTGAAAATCCCCCAGCTGCTTAATACAAACGTTGACCGCATCTTTGAGTGAGTTTCCAAGCATGAAAAAAGCTGCGGCATATTCTATAAGAAAGAAAAAAATGGGTCTTATATCAAATTTCTTAGTAAATCATGCCTTACCGAAACGGCGTTTACTCAAAAGTGCATAAGCATTCTTTAAGGCAGCGGTTCGCCAACGAGGATCCGTAAAATCATTGTTGAGAAATTTTAGCATCATAGCTTGTTCCCTGTGCCAAGCAGCTTGTCTCCAGAGTCCGTGGACAAGTTTTGACTTTCCCACTGCAAAGTAAAGAAGAGAACAGGTCGTAGGATCACGCACATCACCAGCCATGTATTCGTTGCGGGCAACAATCTCCAGTTGGGATTTCTATATATCACATTTCATATGGCTAGCTATAAAACCGCAGGTCGTTACGCACCAAAGATTCGATCGACTTCAACCAAATGGAAATACCAAGTGCCCGCGCATCTGGCCAGGACATTTTGCCATTACAGGCAGTAACAGAAGCCGCTAATAACATTTCTTGACTTTCACTATGAAATGCCCATATCATATCTCGATACCGGAGTCGTTCCCGTCGTCCAGTTTGTCGGGGTACAGCACCTTTCGATGGGGGACTTGTTGAGGCTGATACGCGATGATTGATGATATAAAAAGATCGCATAGAAATCAGATATCGAAGCCCGTTAGAGTCCAGTGCACGGCGTTGTTCATCTATCTGTAATGGAACGACCTCAATTCTTATAAACGGATCCTTTTTATTTTGACACACCTCTAGTGTAGCTTGCAAAAGAACCAGAAGGTGTGCTTGTTCATTAGGGGTGAGGTTGGGAAGTGGCTTAGCTTCTAAGAATTCGATGAGACGATTTACAAGAGGCCGAGAAAAGCCTTCTTCATCTCCCCTATAAAATTCTAATCAACTTTTCCAAGAATTCTGTCTGATGTAACATACTCATCCACAGAAACTGGTCTATTGAATAGCAAATTGTATTGTTTCTTGTTGTGTTTGTGATCCTTAAAAGGTGATCTTAGTATTGTTGAAACAGTGAGATACCAATGTACAAACATGTGCCGGATATTTCTCCTGAAAGTAACTACTAATAGGCATCGGGGTCCATTCTTCCTTGGGTTTTTCTTCGAAAAGGTTACAAGCAAGGTTAGATATTACTTGTTTCACAAGCCCAATCTTATCTGAGAAGACGTCATGAAGATTCGGAGATGAGACGGAAGAACCTACCCCACAGAAGACATTGAAGCAGCATTTGTGGATGATAATCTTCGAGTGGCCCGTTGTGTGCAGCAACGTGCTCAAAGAGGTTGGGCTTTCGGACAAGTACACTTTCTTGGTTCCTTGGTTCGCCATAAAGGAACATTTGGTGGTTGGAAGCGACAAGGAATGAGCCATGGTCTAACCAGATGGAATCATTGATAGGATATGGAGTTATGCTACAATCAACTATTAGTTGATATTAGGTGCATAATTTGGCCGGTAATACCTCTCCAAATCAATCTTCCAGCAGAGCCCCCACCCTGGACCTTCGTCAAAATAAGTCATCCTTTGTTGGCAGAGGATGTCCACACGGCGCTGAAATCCAACTGCCAGTATAGATTGCATGTCTGGAGTTGATGTCCAATCTAAGTCTAACACAGGTTCACTGATTCGTAAGGGTGTCAATGCTGCAACTTTTTATATTAACTACATGACTTACCTGCAGTAGACTCCACGATACTCAAGACCCGTTGCAAACTCGGATTCGGTAGAGTCCCATATCGTCAACTCATCACCTTCAGATCCGCTAACGACTGAGAAGTGGAAATTAGTATAAACGGACAGCTAACATACAGATCACACCCACCAAGTGCAGTCTTTTTGGCAGAACTGCATCTTGCTTTTTTGATACCAGTTCTTCCGGTTCTAACCTTGCCTGTGCATCGCCATCCGTTTTCTGGTGAGAGCTCTGGAACCCAAAAAGACAATTCTCCGTACTCTGAAATGCTGAGAAGAACATCGTGTTCCGTCCATCTGCGCTGTAAGCCCCAAGCCATGGGATCAACTGGAAGAATATGTTTGGGTGGTGACTTTAGAGGAAGGGAATTTTTCGACTGTAAGACTAGTCCTTCGCTCTCGGTTGCGTGAAGTTGGATGATTGAGAAATCGGCTGTGACGCCGATCACTAATTCGTATCCACTTGGAGAGGGTAATGTAAACAACGATTCCAGATTGGATATGTGAGTGTTCTGTGGCACTTTTGCGTGATACGTCAGGCAGGCATCAGCCTTGCTGTAGGTAGCAAAGGTGCGACCTCGATCCAATGGCACTACAAAATCGGCTTCACTCCAATGACCAGACCGAAGCAATTTGGTTCCATGTTCCATTATTCTCCAAGCCTCTCCACCCCCGTTAGCTCGAATAACCGCAACACCTTTTCCTTCTGGTGTTCTAATAAACCGAAGAACTTCTGATTCCTCTGCAGGAACTCTTTCCAAAGCCTGGGCAACAAGAGTAATGTTCTGCTGGACAGTGTCGAAAAGCATCATTGGGTCCAAGGTGTACGAGGTAAGTGGAGCAGACGTGACTAGAACCATTGAATTCGGTGTATCAGAAATTAGGAAAGCGTAAAGATATGAAGGGGGTCGAACAAAAGTTAAAGGTTGTAAATGTCGGAGAGTAAAGTGTCTCAAAAGGGTTGGTGGCTTGCTATCCAGATTCTGGAAAATGTTCAGAATTGTTCACATCATACATTCATATACGTACTGCAACAGCTTCAATAGCTAGGGATCCATCGCTAAAACTGCGAAAGAACAAGTCCCAGCCGCCTTCTTTAATGTCATGGATCTTTTTATTTTCCCCTTCGTTTCGTGTAAACCGGTTCTTTAGGATGTTAGCTAAAGCATGCACAACTAGGTCTCTGTCCAACCAAAACACTCCTGATGATTCGAGATTGTTCGGAGTAGAATGCGCCATAGATGAAAACAGGTCAAGAGAGGCATGCAACTGAAGATGCTCTGGCGAGTCTAGGACCGGAAGAAATATTCGTAAGGTGGAGTCTGATGTGATAGAATAAAGAATCAGATCATCGCTGCAATATATTGGATGCTCAGCTTTGTTTCAACAATAGAATAGCTAGTTGTGACGTACCGGCTTGATAACTGTGAGTGTCGCCATGTTAAATTGATGACTGGCCGAGGATGAGGGATTAGCTGAGTCATTCGACCAGATGTTGTAGAGAATAGTCTGATTGCATGATCATCCTTGCATAGCATATCAGAGTAGGAAATAAAGTTCTAATTCTTTACATACATCTGACACAGTTGCAATATACATCAGAGAAGGAGCGAATTTTATATGATTAGGAGTTACAGTTCTACAGAGCGTGTTAATCAAGTAGGAAAGGATTTTGGTAGAAATTCTAGCACTGACCGCACCGTCCATTTTTCTGACCAAGTTGGGAGATCGTTCTCAAGGACAAGGGAATAAATTGAGAGACCATTTGTATGACCGACCGCAAGCACACCTAGCGGTGCATAAGCAATATAAACTATTGCGGCGAGACTTGACTTACCAGCCTTATTATCTAAAGCGGTAATAGTGTCCTGGTCAGGTAGGACGAGAGTAGAATGTATTCTCCACGCGTCTTGTTGTACTCCAGAAAGTGACCAGGCAGCCATTCGCGAGTTCATCGCAGCAACTATCTGTTCCAGCATTTACGTAACAGAGGGTGAAATTGAAGTGCCCTACGCACAAGCTTCATGCCCGAGTCCACTGACAAGGATTTTACACTATCTTTTACATTTATCAAGCCAGGAAACGCCTCCCAAAACGCGAGAACACGGATGACAGCGAGAGTGCGGGCATCAAGAATATTGACAACACCTGCTGAGGGATACAGCTGCGGATGTTCAGTACAGGAATACATGCGAAGACGGATGACGCACAATCAGTGGCCCCTGAGGCAGTAAGAGATGTTGTAATCCGGCTGACGGAGAGCCTGGATAAGCGTTCTGTATTTGCAACATTTAGAGATTGGACTGATAGTGGACAGTGAATCAAAAGAGTGGTTGCATGATGACTTGGTTGAAGAACCACAACGGTTGAGCTGAACGGGGAACAGGCGCGTATTGATAGTTGACGACTGTTTGGTCAAGGGGATATGTTATATAAGCAGCATGTGTTCTGTGTTTTAATGACTTGTTACTCTTCCTTTTCCATTCCGAATGAACTAATGAACCCAACTTCTCTCCTTGTAACTCCTACCGCCCCTTCCTTCACAAGCTTGAAACGCTCCCATCCAGGAACATACAAACGGACCATTAACGCTGCTAATGCCCCTCCTTTACCCAAGTTGACTGGTGACCTCATTCTCCAGGTGTTTACCCACAGGTCGCTTCGCATGAACCCTACTGGTTGCGTCGAAGACTTTGGTGATAATGAACGTCTCTCAGAACTTGGCAAGGTTGTTCTTGAAGCTGTCGTGACCCAATCGCTTTACAATAGACGTCCCATGCTGAATAAGTCCCACATATGCGTATGTCTTTTCATCAAACTGTGGATGACATTGTTATAACATTATTCCACAGATACATAGAGAGGACGTGCTTTCAGATG
Organism: Floccularia luteovirens; assembly: GCA_009739215.1. Classification (NCBI taxonomy): domain Eukaryota; kingdom Fungi; phylum Basidiomycota; class Agaricomycetes; order Agaricales; family Squamanitaceae; genus Floccularia; species Floccularia luteovirens. The sequence continues at coordinate 1,960,008 of VSJF01000001.1, forward strand.
AGAACTTTGAAGACTGGGTCAATTTCTATGCATTGAGGCAGAAGCTCCGATGCGATCCTGACCTCTTCTCAACCCTTACATCTCCTCTGGTTTGTGACTAATCTAGCTCAAATCGAGCAATGCAACTGACGGTTCAATACACAGGAAACACGTTCTATTTTGTATGCTTATGTTGGAGGAGTATTTACAGAATCTGGGTACGAAATTGTCAACGACTGGATCAACAAACTTGTTGAACAGCAAGAGACAATTGTTCCTTATGATTTTCTGGAAATGGAGCCTCTAGCCAGTAAAACATTTTCCCCTCCAAAGAAAATAAAGAGTGAATTTTACCATCAATCTTCATTTTTTTTCTACGGAACGCAGCCATCCCCTTCTAGTGTGGGACATCTAGCACCACCACCACCATTTCAGTCACCTGTACACCCACCACCATCAGCACATCAACCAAACCCTATGTCGCCTGCACAACCCGACCTACCTTTCTTGCCATTATTCAACCAAACTGCGTCACAACGAGGCGTATGTGTCAGATATCCAGCGGAATTCAGTGGACCGCCTCATGCTGGACGATGGACAGTGCAATGTGTTGGTGAGTAAAGAACTGAACGAAATGAGGACCCGAATATTTCTAATGACAGAGAATACAGTGAACGGAATATCGAAAGGAACTGGAACAGGTAGTAGTAAGCAGGTAGCGAAAGAAGAGGCAGCACGACAGGCATACGAAGCTATGGGGTGGAAATAATAATGTAAAGTGGTAGATAGAGCGTGAGAAGTATTAGCTATAATGAGTTATTATGCTGTGTCATCAGGGCTTAAATGACTAAGAATGCACGTGCACGCCGACGGTGAAAGCTTAAGCAGCACCGAACTGTCCATCGGTCCCATATCTTTAATCCCTTCCTCCTCATCATCCCCACCAACCGACTCTTCTTTCTCGCTCCCGTCGCGCTCTCTCAAAGCGCGTACACATGGCTACCCATGCCTCATCCTCAGTGTCCAACGTCTCCTCTTACCATCAACCTAATCATATTGATCTAACTCTCGAAGACGACGATAATACCCAGTGCTCTCCCCTCAGGTCTTCAAAGCGCCCTCGTATAGACTCGTTGAGGTCCCCAGCGGAGTCACACCAATTTGCATTACCTCCAATTCAAATAAATCGGTCCGCAGCACCCTCTGTTACATTCCAATCACCATTCATTTCCCGAAGTCTCAACTCACCAGCCTCCGATAAGTCTTTCCTTAGTCAAGTAGCCACAACAACTTCTCCAACATACATTCCGCATACACTTTCTGAACATGCCACATACAAGCCAACTTTCGCTACTCCCCCCTTGTCTGCGCTCCCCTCCCGCCATACTTCAATACCAAGCTCCCCATCATCGACGACTCCCTCAACTTCATCTCCATCGAACCATACTCTTCCAATAAAACATTCACATCGTATGGACCGTCAAGTTATTGACCTCACAGGCTCACCTTCACCCCCTCCCTTATTAAAACAGCAAGGACTACCACTACCTCCCGACCTTCCACCCAAAACACCCGTTTGCATTGGCCAGCTTACAGTAACGGCCCTCGTTCTTTACCCAGTACCATATTTACGTCCACGCGACCCATCTTCTGGAGAGTCAGAGTGGGCTCCCGTGCGTTTGCAGTATGAACACAATCCGAACAAACCTGGCGGCTCAGAAACAATTCATATCAAAACACCTCACAGTCGAGGCCAGAACGGGGAAAACATTCCAGGTGATGGCTTCGGAGTTGTTGAACAAAAAGTCGCGACTTCCTTGGGACCAATGCTGGGCAAAGGTTTGATCCGCCTTGATGCCAAAGTGCGAAAAGGTCCATCAAATGTATGATTTAATCATTTTTAATGCTTTGGTTTACACAAGCTGAGTGTCGAACAGCTCCCTATCCTTCCCCTTCAAATGCTCGTCTACACGCCCAAAGGCAATATTCCCGTCGTTGGTAACTACCTGCATCAGTGCGGCCTGCTTCTTGATCATCCATCACCACCGTATGATATACATCGCCTCGCAAACTATCATTACCATAATCCTCACAACCCACCTCCTGGTGGCCACAATCATATCATCCTTGCTTCAAACCGTTTAGGCTCCTCGAGGGACAACTCACGGTGGGGTACTCCAGCTGCTGCTGGAAAGAGTGTTGAAGTGCAGAGAAGTCAAGTGGACGAGCTGTTCAAGAGTTTGAAAGACGGCGACGAGTTAGCCGAGACGGAACCATGTGCGTTACTCGCATATATCAGATCTTACTGTCAGAACCATCAAAAATCTGACATTGTTCAACATTAGGCTCTGATGTCGCAACTAGGCTCTATCCTCATCAGAAGAAGGCTCTAACTTTCTTACTAGAACGTGAACGCGAAAGTCCTGGTCATGACAATAAACATTCCTCGCTATGGCAAGTTCGAAAGAACCCTTTATCCCAACAAACGACTTGGTTTCATATTGTTACTCAAAAGGAGGTTTATGAAGAGCCTCAGGAGTCGAAAGGAGCCATCCTGGCAGATGATGTGTGTAATTACTATGATCAAAAGATTGCTGAGTAATTTATAAGCCATCATGTTCTTCCAGATGGGTCTTGGAAAAACGATTACATGTGTTTCACTTATCGCAGCAACACTTTCCTCCGCCCAATCATTTGTTTCTACACCGATCGAACCTATTCCCCCGCCACCGCCCCCACAAGATGATGTCAATGCATCCCATTTTGCTGGAAGTGTTTGGGGAATGCCTGATGTCTCTGAACCCAATGCGACTAACGCGAAAGGCAAAGCAAAAGCGAATAAACTACAAGATAAATTAGCAGCAGAGTACATCAGAGCTTCTCGCATCAAGGCGAAGAGTCGTGCAACGCTCATTATATGCCCATTGTCTACGGTGTCGAACTGGGAAGATCAATTCAGAGAGCATTGGGCAGGCGAGGTATCTGTGTTTGGCGGTAGTGGTGGAACTTGTATGCAACCTACACCCAGCCAAACATTATCCCAAATATGCAATTCGCAGTGTCCAACCACTGATGATAAACCAGAACCTAAATTTGTGAAACCAGCGCGGGAAGGTACACCGCTTCGTGTGTACATCTACCACGGAAATGCGAGGAGACCAGACCCGACATTTCTAGCTGATTTTGATGCTGTTATAACAACATACGCAACCCTTGCATCAGAGTTCTCGAAACAAACTAGGAGTGCTACTGCAGCAGATGATGATGATGATGACGGTAGCAGTGACGGTGCAGGGGGTGTTGACATTGACGACAATGGCAATCAGGTTTTGAGATTACCAAAGCCAAAGAAGACAGGTTTAAAGCGTAAAAAGTCCTGCTCAGTGGCTTTCAACGGAAACACTGAAGCCACTAGCCCACTGCAAAGTATACACTGGTTTCGTGTAGTCCTAGACGAGGCTCAGTGCGTAATTTTTCCTTTGAAGGTTTCTCGGTAGATTCATTTTGATACCCTAGTTCGATCAAAGAAACTGGTACCGTTGGCAGCCGTGCATCCTGCGACCTTGTAGCTGATAGACGGCTGTGTCTCACCGGAACTCCTGTCCAAAATAAGCTTGACGACGTCTTTGCTCTAATCAAATTCCTACGGCTCGAACCTTTCGACGATAAGAATGTTTGGACTGAATATATCGGCAGTCCTGTTAAGTTCGGTCAGGCTCTCGGAATTGCGCGCCTTCAAACCATCATGAAATGCATTACATTGCGGCGCACAAAAGAGACCAAAGCTCTGGACGGTAAAAAGATTCTGGCACTACCACCTCGTCGTGACGAATTACGGTACCTCAAATTTGACGCCCAAGAACAACAAGTCTACGACCAATTCTTCAACGAGTCCAAAGCGGAATTTAATGACTTGTCAACAAAGAATGAAGTCATGAAGAACTACGTCGGTATCTTGCAGAAGATTTTACGCCTCCGCCAAATCTGCGACCACTTCGAACTGGTCCAGGGTAAGGAATTCTTCCCATGCCAGGATAGTGCCGCCTCGTACGAGGACATTATCGCTGACATCACGCGTGATGGCATAAATGCCCCCCGAGCAAGTGCTATCTTTGCCATTTTGCGAGAGTCTGCCACCACCCAATGTGTCGAATGTGGTATAGAGCTTTGTGTATCAGCAGATCCCTCGAATGTTGACAGCATGGACAACGATGGACAGCCTCCTACTAAACGTGGAAGGAAGAACAAAGGGAACACATCTCGTGTTCCGACACGTGCCAGTAGTCCATCATCCCCTCGACCAATTTTAACTAGGTGTCAGCATCTCTTTTGTCTTGAGTGCTATCGTAATTCTATATGCCCTGGATGGCCCAACGTTTCATTGGATACCCGAAGATCATGTTCTGCATGCCAGACAGGACTTTGCCCGATCGATGCTGTGGAGATAAAACCAGAGACCCCTTTAGACCAGAACGCCAAGAAAAAAACTCAGAAACGCGAGAAGAGGCAGAAGGGCATGTCTTTGGAAAACTCTCACCCTTCCACGAAGATCAAAGCACTGCTATCAGATCTCGTCCAGTTTTCGAGGGCAAATCCCTATTCAGCCAATTACGACCCTGCTAGTATCGAAGTTCAAATGGTAGATGACCAGGGCAATAACGTATCTGACGGGATTATAAAAACTGTTGTCTTGTAAGCAGACGACCTCATATATATAAACTAACTCTCACTATCTTCATATGTAGCTCTCAATGGACTACCATGCTTGACAAGTAAATTCTTCCGTGATGTCCAATAAATATATAACTAATATGTGAATGTAGGATTGAAGATGCATTAGAAATCGCTGGAATTCGTTATGATCGTTTGGATGGGACTATGAAGCGAGACGAACGCACTCGTGCAATGGACGCACTCAAACATGATCCTGGTTGTGAAGTCCTTCTTGTTAGTTTGAAAGCCGGAGGTGTCGGTTTGAACCTCACGGCCGCTCAACGAGTTTATCTTATGGATCCTTACTGGTAAGTCCCGTGTACAGTTTCTGTGTTATTTTGTTTGCTAACCTCACATTTAGGAACCCTGCAGTAGAAAATCAGGCAGTGGATCGCATAGTAAGATCAGACTCAAATATCTGTTGACCGTTCGTTAAGCTGATTTTCTATGTTAGCATCGCCTGGGACAAACTCGTCCCGTGACTACAGTGAAACTTATAATCGAAAACTCTATTGAAGCACGTCTGCTAGAAGTTCAAAGGAAGAAGACGGAATTAGCTAATATGACCCTTGGTCAGAACTTCAGCAAGGCTGAATTGTTACAGCGTCGTGTGGATGAACTTGCTCAGTTGTTTGGATCTTGATATCGCTACAATACTTCGCTTTTTTTTTTGAATTCCTACTGTAGAACATCCTTGTTGTAAAATTCAAGTAATACAATAGCTTCACATAACGATACCCCCTTGGGTGTTTAACACGTCGAACATATATAATAAAACAGGTCTGAATGTTGTAATGCTGTAAATTTTCAGAATGCAAAGTGTGCTGCATTTTTACGCGAACCAAAGAGATATACTATAATGAGATTAGTAAGGTTCAATCACATCAATCAAAGTACTTGCCGATGACTTGACTGACAAAAAGACCAATCGTTACTCCCGCTGCGACTGTTATCATACGAATTGCAAGAGTAAATCCACTGGAATATTGTTCAGCAGAGCTGTGATATGTCTGGCTTAACCCTCCGCCTTGAGCAATTCCGGACTGACTGGTATGAGTATGAAACCAAATGAATTAGGACAACGCTTAGCTGACCGGCACCAAGAACAGAACTCCAGTGACCATAGAAGTGAATGCAGTACCACGGATAACACGGGAATATATGTTGCCTAACATTCCAATAACGAAAGCCCCCGCAGCCGATACTATATCAGTTCGACCCGGCAAAACTAAGCTTGCAGCTCGATTCGCGGCATATGCACAGCAAGAGAAAACGACCATGACGAGCAGTTGCAAGCTCTTCCAATGCTGTAAATTTGAAAGCGAAGAGCAAATTGAATAGATCGGGACCAAGAAGAACAAAGACCACCAAGGCAAAGGTTGCCTCCACCAGGACCACATTGGGTCACGTATGCAACCTTGATGTAAGCGGTGTACATAAGACATCATTCAACCCCAAGTCACTATCTCACCTTTGAAAGCACGCTCCGTTCCGCCTTGGGAATCGGCGACACCAAGGACTCCTTGTATAGGAAATAGAGGTGCAGACCCATTAGTTGGAAAAAATTGTCCATGAATTGATGTCAAATTCGTCGTAGCTGGGTTGTGATAAAAGGCATGACGAGCACGACGGTCTATTACGAGATAGAAGTCTGATCCAATTGTCAAGCCGAATCCCTGTTGAATTAATAGTGATTCGAAGTGAAGAGCGAGAGTAACACCCAATTACCAAAAACAAAGTATATATTATTGCATAGACAATTCGAACCGATCCGCAAAAAATGTTCTTCGACATGAGTTCAAGAGCACTAATCACTGAGAATGAAATTTTAGTGCGTGAATCACAAGCCTGTAGCAAGTAGCACATACAGACAGTGAAACCTGGTAAAATGACTACAACACCAGCAGAAGATATGGCGCTGTAGCAAAATAATTCCCCAGGAATACTACTTAAGCCTCTCGCAACAAACGCCACCACGATACTGACCGAGATCCTAGAGATGTAACATAAGCAAGGCACATAATTCCGACAGTATCTTAGTTCTTACTCGTAAACGTTCGCATACATGGAGCTCTTGTTGGCTGCATTGAGGCCCAGGTATTGTAACAGGCAAGCACAGGCACCGCTGATCCACATATCGACGAATGATCCACCAAAAGACAAACCACATATAATAGATGCTGATATAAAAGCAAGGAAACACCTGGCAGCAAGAGAGTATATAGGGGGAGCCTTTAATATCTCTCGGAGAGCATTCGTACCAGCTTCGGCTCCCATTCGATCGTGAAGTACATCGCGGTATATAAAGTGGACTTTATGCAATGCACTTAAAGCAATACGCCCCCTCGACCGTATAAAGTAGGTTCTGGTGGATCTTGTATCGCCGTTTCGAATGGTGACAATGATAATGTTGGGCAAGTGGACAAATGCTATATATAAATTAGCTGCATGACAGACAAATAGCACAAAAGATAGAACTAGCCTGCGTGAGCGTCTAGAATATCGGAAGCTGCTGCTAGTTGTGATTCGATCCTATGAGAGGGCGCTCCAAGAGAGAGCAAAGCTTTAGCAAGTTTCAGGATGAACTTGCGTCGCTTCATTTCATCTTAAGAGGATATTAGCATCTAGAAAGACCAGAATTCAGTTTGCACCACCTTCCACATTATGAACTATCACAGGGGTGTTCCTTGGTCTATTGAGAAAAGAAAAGGCTGAGGCAATGCTTGACCTCCTTGGACGTGTAATGCTACCACCCTCTGGTGGATCTGACCAATTAGAAGTTGTGAATGTATGCGCAGAATCTGGACCAGATTTGTTGGATAAATCTTTGTAACTCGAGTTCATGGTCATGAAACAAGGTATGGATGCCCTGTGGGACGAGTAAATTATATGTCTGTGGAATAAGTTTCCCTATATTGCAGTAGTAGTTCATGTGCTATGTCATCAAAGCGGAAAGCGGAAAGATATTTTCAACCAACAATAAAACATGTATCTGCAATTTGATCATTTTCTCCCTCTTACATGCTTTAACAGAACTGAAAAATGAAAGAAACAGTGACCTTCCACAAGCATGCATGGATCGTACAACAAATCCTATCGCGGGATCTCAACAATCCCAGAAACGCTTCAGAGAACAACATAAGCACCAAAAAACCTTGAATCACCATATGTGTGGGGCGGAGGGCAAGAAGTCGTTCGGCAACAAAAATGCATCCATCCCATTTTGTGAGAAAGAGTTTCCACCTAAACTTTGATCAGATATCCATACAGGCAATTGCTCACTGGACGTTGCTTCAAAATCTCGCCAAATGTGTTCGGCATATGTCAGATTTTGTGCTGGTGGGTGGTAGGGCCCATGTGGAACATCTCCAACGACAACATGAACTTCTGGACTGGGAAATGAGGTTTCATATCCGGGTGAGAAGGGCTCGGGGTTCCTGTGTTGGTTAACTTGGGTAGGAGTTTGGGGGTTCCCTGGAGCATGATCAATTGCCATCCCAAGTCTTTGAGGCTCTCGTAGGATTTTTGTACTCCTGCGGCGTTTGGATCTTTTCAGCATTAGCTGGAGGGTTACAGCATATCTCTTTCCAGGTACTAGCAGTCATCTTCAGCCAATAGATAACATACGTTATAATGTACGTACTTTCAGCCATGAGGGTTATCAGCTTCCCGACCTGAGCTTTTATCTCCGTTATGTCGCAATCGTTTGGGCTGGAATGACTCGCTAAGTACGATGCTCTGGCGTTCCTACAATTAGAATAAAAATGAAACTCACAATAATCGACCCAGACGTAGTAAGAAAGAAGCAGCAAAAGTTGCAGTTGCATGGGTATAATGAACGGCTTTATCACAAGTTACAATCAGACCTTTTGATCTACATTTGATCACATACCATATTTCATGCCTTCCCGATATGCGGGGGAATTGACTGTAATGTCCAATCCTTGTCTAGCAATCTGAATGGATTGGATAGCAAGATTTCTTTGGGGCAGCGGCATTCTTTGGACGTCATCTGGGCCATTTATGCCCCGTAATGCTGTGGCATTATGGAATAGCTCAGCATGTAGACGTTGTATCTGTAAGCTTTGACGATAGAAGGCTGGAAGATGTTTATTGTAGGTGTGTATATTAATGTTTACGATAAGTCTTACCAGCATCTTCATATTTTTGAGAGAATGTTTGGTCCCAAAACGTATACCAGTTGCGAAATTCGTGATCAGCCCGGTGAAGAACATCAAAATCAGCCTCTTTCACAGGCCCTTCCAAAGGAGCAAGTGCATTATGAACTTTTTCTCTGATTTGAACAAGTTCAACAGTCGAAACTAATCGCATATCATCCTCAATGGACAGCGGATGGTGCAAAATATAGCGGCAATCTTGTATGCTTTCGTCATCTTTTAGTACAGCAGGACGACCCGTACCATAGGAGAGCCTGTAATAACTACTTTAAAGCCATGAGCGGAGAATTGTACACTCACTCACTGATGCTCAAACAAATAGAGACAAAACCAAGTTCTTGATGCAATAACAAGATCTTTGTCTTGGACAGTATCCATTTTATTAGCGTTCATTCGCCTTTGAAGTTTCGGCCACGCTTTGTGCATCGCTGCAATACAATGGTATCGTTAGCACAAGCTTTTAAAGGAATGATTAGGCACTTGAACGTACACAATTCCATAGCCATTCGAACAGCATGACCTCCACTTAGCCAGCCATTTTCCGACCACCCGGAAACCAGGACTATTGTGAGGACAACATCAGACAAAGAAAATTGGAAAGACGGTCGACGGACTCATAGATTGAACAGCCTCATAACCCATTACGGGAGTAAACAGTGTGGCGCGGGAGATTGTTTGTACTTCGTCAAGGCAATTGAGGTATGTATCACTTGCCTTTCCTGTAATATGCTTAGTATTTCTCGAGTTCACGGATAACTTCACACACCTCCTCCATCCCTGACACGGGAAGCAATCATACATATGCAATCGACAGCAAATGGAGAGCGTTCATGCAAGGCATCATAGGTGTCTACGTTGGAATCGAAGACAGGTCTGTCAGGATGGATGAGTCAAAATGTTCAAACACATAGATGATGACCGCATACAAGAAAGTAGAACATCCGTGATAAAATCTATGAGCAGATGTTAAATTTATGCATGAAATGAAAAGAAATAATTCATACATGCCAAAAAGCTCCCGGGCCTCAGATTCAGTAATGATGTTCTTAGTCACGACTACAAGAAAATGACATGTAAATATAATGAAGGAGGAAACAGAGTCGTTTTACCATCTTGGTACGGCTGCTGCAGTCTCCTTCGTTTTCTCGGATGCCTATCGGGAGAAGGAGACCTGTTCCGACTGTGTGGTTCGCTGTTATCGCCATTGCCCTGTGGTATATTATTACGCCATGTGAGTTGATTCGACAAGAATGACGTACCTTCGATGCATTCTCAATGGCTACAGCGGCCAAGCCCCTAAGAACCTCCCAAGGTGCCACAAGACCAGATGCCGGTAATTCACCATTCTCATCATCATCGAAATCAGATGAATCAGCACTCGTGACATTAGAAGATGGAGGGGCGTGTCTCTTAGAACCAGTGATGCCATATTTTCCTGCGGGTTTTTGTGACTGTGTGTCGGTTTGATAGCGGACTGATGATACATTTCCCTGTTGAGATGTAGGTGGACCCATTGTCTGAATACTGGAAAAGGGAGGTAAAACAGGGCCCTGTGCTGCTTGATTGGTATATGTGTGTCCCTGGTGAAAGTTCCCATATGATGGCGAAAGTGGTTGTTGATCGCCAGACGGAGATTGTTGACTTTGTGCAACAGGTGGAGGATACCCTGGATGTGATATAGATGCTCGTGGCTGACGTGATGCAGGGGCATGCATGATTGGTCCGTGGGGGGTGCTAAATGAGTTAGGTCCAGTAGGAGGTGATGGTCGCAGGTCATTTACATGCTGATGGCTTGCTGTTGGAGTTGACATTGAAGGTGAATTCATGTTTGGAGATTGTTGAAACGAAGGTGGGTATACTGATGGAGATCGAGCGTTAAAGGTACCACCCCGCAAATGAGCAACCAGCTCTGACAAAGTATTCGAAATGGCTGTCTGAGTATGGCGGATTTCAGCCACATGAGCTTCGAGGCTACGAATGCGTCTGGGATGCGCGTAGTTGGTTCAAGTTGTCTGGTGGGGATGTGTTAACTCACTCTAAGCCGGCTTCTCCGGTTAATGTAGCTTCCCTCGAAGGTTTCTCGAAGAGACATTCCAGACCAGTGTTTCGGCAGCGCCTGCAGGGGGGGTTATCGGCACCTTCACATCTCATCTTCTGTTTCCTACATGCATTCTATAAGGAGAAGGTAGACACAATCAGAGGCAAAGCAAGGAGGGTCATTGACTACTCACGCAGGCACCTGTGAGATTGCATAATGAGAGAAGGACATTTAATACAACGAGTTATATAGCAAACATACGAGGGACGCGGTTTAGAGTTTTCACTACAGGCTTGATATCTCTTTTTTCACCCTTGTCATCATCTTCCTGCTTCTTGATAGTGGTATTTGTTGAGATACTAGTATCCATCGATTTTCTCGCAAACGAGGGCACGTAGCCGGTGCGCAAGAGGCAGATGCGGGGAAAGATGGGTATGAACAACCATATACAAATTATGGTACTAATCAGGAGACAGGGACTTTGTCAGGTAAACAACGACAATCATACCATTGTCGCTACTCCGAAAGGTACAGAATCAATATCAATTCAATCCAACCTGCAAAATAATAATCTAACAACTCTATAGCGACCTAGCTGCCAATTCGTTGCCGCCGAAATGCAGATTCAACATCCGCAGTAGTATATTCCACAGACACCCCAGCATCTCTGTAACACTGCACGATTTGAGAGGAAAAGTGGTCACTCAATTTCATGAACTCTTCTTCACACGCCTTCCATACACCAACGAGAACTGTGCCTGCAACGATCACACCACCTTCCCCTGTCGTCGTCTCCCCAGATGCTTCTGTAAAGTGTTTTTCAACCCGTTTGAACAGGGCATCAACATGTTTGCGTATGTCTTTGGCAGTGAACTCCTTAATTGTCTTTTTCAGCGACGATTTGTTGTACATGCTATTCTTCGCAATATCTGCTGGCGTGGTATTTTTAAGAAGTTGATCTACACCTTCAACAAAGTCCTGTCATAATAAGCGTCATTTTTTCTAGCCGTCCATATAATGTGCAAATTTTCGTACGATTAATTTGCCGAAAGGTCGTCTGATTACAATCTTGATGTATGCATTAAGGTTTTCGTCATAAATTGCTTCCGCTCGTCTTGAGAAGATCGAGATTGAATTGCTCTCCATTTTTGAAAGTTCGGCTACAAAATAATGCATGTTTTCTGTGGGAAGAATAAGTATTATGACCCTCCGAAAAACATCGTAAAATACCAAGCAATATGACATGATAATTCAAATGTCCCTTGTCCTCATCTTCTCCCTCCATCTTTGCCATTTGCTTCAATGAGTCAAACATAGTATGCACGATCTTCTCGTATGCGGAGTCTACACTTGTCCTTATTTCCAACCCATCTGCACCAACTAGCTGATGTTCAACCTTTGCCACATAACTCGGGAAATTCTTGATGAAATGTGCTACTCCCTTCCGTTTCTTAATTGTAAGTTTTGTTTGCTCGATTTTTTTCAATTGCTCATTCTAAACAAGTTGCATTAGAAAGTCCTCATTCACGAAATAATAACTGTACCCACAATGTGTCTTTCAAAAACACCCTTGCAGCGTGAGATTTGCTTGTTGAGCAATGAAGTTATGTATTGACTACCTCGCTCTTCTGCCTCGGTTTGGAAACGTTCAAGAATGGCAATAATTCCGAATATCTCCCTAATACACGATGAAATATTAGAATCTCTTTGTGCCTCAATTAACTCACATGTTGTCTTTTTGTAACATATTATCGACCCATACTTTCATTTCCGCCGGTAAGAACCCAAAAATCAAATCCATGGCCCCGCGAACAAGTTTCGATGTCGCTGCATTGAGTGCGAGTGAACGACCTGCTTGCCTTCGGAAGTAATTATCGAGACCCATATAATCTGCAAATGTTAGCGCAGCATCGTTGATCTGCAGGAAATCGGCGATAAATTCATCTTCTTGATAGATCAATGGTGTTATTTGTTCCAGAATCAACCCAAACACCTTGCATTTTGTCAAGGCACATGAAACAACAACACTAAAATAAGACTCACTTCTGAAGCACGCAGGTCACCATCATTGTGTTTTTCTTTGTCTTTATTCCGATTCTCGATTGGTGAACGTATCAGGGTTCCTGCACGCCTCATGCTATTTGCACCTTTTGATATGCTAATTGACGAGCTTGCGTTGGAGCCTAAATGATCTCAGTTCCTTCTATGGATTTTAGTGTTACAGATAAAAACTACCTTGTTCATGTTCCTCTTCCGAGCTCCGCTTTACCATGGGGTTATACAATTTGAACAACGCTTTGATCTGTGTACCGTGTAATTCGCTCGCCGCGGAAAAATAGGCCTGCCTATGAACATTGAGTGCTGAATGAATCCGACGGGATCAAACTCACAGCACATAAGCGACCAAATATAGTTTGATCCATTTCTCTCAAATACAACATGAGACCTGAGTATCTTCCCAGATACGCCTCAATGTCTTGGTGCTGCTTGATGGAAGGTCGACCACGCTTTGGGACTTCGATGCCGCTGTTGTCCCCTAACAATAGACGTGACTAGAACCGAGTTAGAAATTTGTTCGGAAACGGACATTATGTGCTTAAATATGTACCCACCTGAGCCGTGAACATAATCGATAGGAAGTCAAAGATTCGTTTGCAGAACTGAGAATTGTGTGTCTGGTACTCTTGCAACCGCTCCATCGTAGCAGCCATATCTGTGTTGAATATGAGTAAGTTCTCTCTTAGACGAGGACAGGATTCATACCAGAATCACGGCCAGCTTGGAGAGCCTTGTAGAGTTCTGTCGCAGATTCTTCTAGACGTTGAATACTCTGAGATTTTTCTAGTGACTCTTGTGTGAGGGTAACTAAAGTATCTTGATTAACATCAACAGTTTGCTATAGCATGCAGCAATAAGAAACAAGGTAGAGCGAGAAAGAAGCATTTGCACATACGAACAGATTCTCCAGTTCGTTCAGAAGGGCTCGTTGGTTCTGATTCTGAACCTGCAAGCCTCTGTTCTGCGACTGTATATAAGAAATGTCATCATTAACAGCCTAAAAGTAAACAAGCCATTATTAGCATCGAAGCCTCTCAACTTGCAGCTGACAGACATTAAGATGTATGTTATATGTAGAGATCAGCCCATCCATATTATCAAGCTCCGCAATTGCATCGTCCATATATTTCATGACGAGTCCCACGCGATCATCGGATTCTAGGAATGAGTGGATATTGGCCTAGAACGAACAGTATGTCAATTGCTACAAAGAAAATAAAGCTTAGATGACAACCTTGTCTAGAGCCATCAGCTCGTCAAGCAGCCTAGCCTCAATCAAATCAACAGCACCACGCCTAGAATTCTTTCCAAGTATGCCTTCGCCCGTCCACTCATAACCTTCAATCATTTCTTCAACACTTGACAAGGTAACCTGGGCATCGCCTTCCTCCGTTTCGATGTCAAGCTGATTGGTATCATCACCACCGCTGTTCAGAAGCCGGTCGAGTGTCACCTGGTTTGTAAGATCAAAGAATGATATACGGGCGCTTTGATCTCTGCGGGGAGGTAAGCTCTCGGGTATAGTGGGGGCATTTGCTGTTCGCGCAGATATAGTACGAGACCGAGGAGGTGGAGGAGAGAGATCCCTTGATTTCACTTTGGAAAAGTTCGCAGTATCGACTATGTTCTGGGTTGTTTGGATGGATGAATTATCGACTACTGGAGATTGCACAGTGGTTAGTGAATTGGCGGCTGGGACAAGACCAGATGTGGGTTCTATCGTGGACGGCCGTCGTTGCCGTGGCATCAATGGTGCAGGGGGTTGTTGTGCAACAGTTACGGAAGGGGGCCGCGCAAAACTTGAAGAGCCAGTTCTTGAATGGCCTGTTGATAATTCACGCAGTGTGGAGACAGGGGAGCTAGCTTCGGAAGTGGCGAAACGGTTTTGACTGTGAGAGGAGGATAATGGGATCTGGAGGTTATTTTCAACATGATCAAATTGAGGGGGGGCCGGTTGTTCTGTGTGTACGTGTCAATGAGCAATAATTTTCCTCAGAAATGACATCTAATACTTACTGGAAGCATCCGCTTCATACTGGAACCCATCCACTTGTAATGTTGATCCCCCAGTCACATCATTGAACAGACGGATCGTGGCCTCCAGGAAATTGTGTTGGTCATTTTGGTCCTCAGTTTGCCATTTGTAAGTTCTGGCCAGAGTGACAGTGAAAACTGACGGCTGAGGAACATAAGCGTCTTCGTTATGATTATCTTTTACCAGAGAAGAACTAGCATACACTAATGACGTTTATTGCGCGAAGCTCTGATAATTTCCAGGTCTTTCCGACAGAGAAAGAGCCATTTGTGTTCAACTTGGACTTGTGAATGAAACCACTTCCATTGCTTGCCTCTGATACGACACTTACAATATTGCTTCTGGGTGAAAATATTGCAACATACGAGAGAGTAATATGTATCGCGGCTTCCTTCCTCCTCCCTCAGGTCCTGCGTCTTCCCATATTTTGATATGTGAAACGTACGTTTCTTCTAAGGAACCACTCGCATTGCGTTTGGAGAAGACGGACTCAATGATTTTTTGTCGCTGACTAGCCATGAGGGTTTCCTCGATCGTCGGATAGCACTTTGTTAATAGTTAGAGTTAGAATCTATATGTACAATCCCACGGTCCCATCCATGTATAGACTTGACAAATGAAACTGAAGGAACTTCGAGTCCACCGTGTAGTAGCTCTTGTCCCGTTAACGTTATGTTGAGAAACAACTGTCAGATCCGTCTGTTGTCTACGTTGATATTTAATAAATGGGTTTGGAGTACCTCAGTGATATGTGCTGAGAAACGAAGCCACCAAAGAACAATACCGGTAAGTGCCGTTTTAGCTACAAAGACAATTATTACTCTTCCAACTGACCACAGCGACCATACCTTGTTCATACTCCTATATAACAACCGGGTTCATGTTCATGATTTCTTTAACGTGAAATCCCTTCGTTTACATATCTGACGCGCTAGTCGCTGCCAGAAACCTGCTAATAATCATCGCTCCTTCCCCTCGAACTGGTTTCAACCCCTTATGACTTTTGTCACTAATCACGGCCCTCTTCATTTTCTCGCTGAAATTGCAGTATCGTGCTCTAAGGAACAGTTTCTTAACGAGCAGACAACAGACTACCAGAGTGACTCGACTCACTCACCACTTTCATCCATCACGATATCAAACACCCAAGGAAACTATGACCTCCAGCCTCACTCTCATAATCGACATTCTTCAATTTCCAAGGCTGGATGTCTGAATCCTTCGGGCAAGTATGCAAATACGCCAAAACGAAGAAAAACGCGAAAACCTTCTCAAGTTCAACTGAGGATGAAACTACAAGTTCAAAACCGCCGGAACGAGCTCATGGGGCGTGCATTGAAGATTCAATCATTAGACAACTCCCCTGTTAACGATCGCCAACTCCTTGTACTTCGTATGGTCTATGATGAAATCACCACGTATCCTAGTGAGTCCTGGATGGTAGTTTTGGCAGTTATCATCAATCGGTAAGTTCTTGTTCAACAGTGCAACTAATACATTAAAAGCTTGACTGATATATTTTTAGAGCTTTCAAACAAGTTAAGAATTGGTTCTCAAATGAACGACAGAAGTCAAGAAGTGGGGATATCATGATCATAGAGACTGAGGACGGCGACAAGGTGAAAATGAGACCGGCAGCATTGCAATATTGTAAAGACTGGTCGGATAAGGTGTTTGAAGAGGTTGTAATGATTTTTCATTTTAAGTTATTGCGGAACGCTCACAGCTAATCATGTGGTTTTTTTCATGAACTTTACTTTAGATAGTATCTGGTATAATGGTTCTAATGTCATCCTTAATATAACTGTTCAAAGTACACTTGTAGTCACGTAGTAAAATATGAATCAAATTGTCTAAAGGAGGCATCATAAAGAATTCTTTCAATTATGGTCTCCCAACCTAAATCATATATGTTGTCGACCAAACGTCCACTGGAGCTATCTTTGACCAATGACTTCGTTGCACCCATCGCGTCGGGCTTGATATCGTTTTCCCCTCCAGACAACCTCATCACCAGCCATAGCGACCAACCAGACGGGAAACGCTATGAGTTCTCTGATTGCCCAAGCTGTTAGGAATGGTACAAAAGCTGTAGTTGGGATTGGGTAGTTCGCAAGTGACGCGTAAACATCCAAATCGATTGTCAGCCAAAGCACGAAATGCAGGCAGAAGAGAATCCAAAGGGGGAGGCTATAAAGTTGTCTGCTGCTGAAGCATAGAACAGCGAATAGCATAACAGATTCTGTGAAAGGTTCCAAGCAAGTAGCCGGCAAAGCCATATGTTTCCTTACGCGAATCCAACGAACACGTCTCCATACATAGTCAGATAGTGTCATGTTCCCTACAACATTGTGTGCGACGTCACAAGATAGGTCGTGACGAAGCCCAAGTTCGTGCCATAGGGCACTCCCAATCATATTATCTTCAGCGAGGAATCGTCCAAAGGTGTGCAGCCCATATTCTTCGCTTGAGAAATTCGTGTTTTCATGCCTTGGCTTTAAAGAACCATTGACCCGTTCAAGATCTGATCGTCGATAAAGGTTGGATTTCCCTACGACACATGAGTCAACGGCGAACGCATTAATGGCGATATACATTTTTGCGTGATTGGTATTCAGAAAAGCTTCTTCAATTCTGGAACCAATTTGTGACCCTCTAACGGATGCGAAAGGAACATGATGCACCAAAGCAACTTGTTTGGAAGGAAAAGAATCTAGCACAGGTTTTGAGTTGATGAGGATGTCCACAGAGCGTGCAAGTGTTCCGGGGTCGGCGGTGACATTCGAATCAATAACCCAAAGGATATCGTTTGTGGCCTTGCGGTAAGAGCGGATTAGGTTGTTGACTTTAGGATTTACGCCAACAATCTCTTCGCCTGGACAATTTCGCAATAAGATGTAAAGCTCGACACAATCGTAATCATGCTACTCACCAATAATTATATCAGTCTTGATATTTGGGTATCTGTTCATTAGTTCCCTGACGATAGGTAGCGCTTGGTCGCGTTCGCTTGCAACAGAGAATAGGATTTCATAATTTGCATACTCCTGCTTGAATGTGGATTCTAGGTTTTCGTAGAGGTTAATATCTAGACCTTTAAGAGGCCGAAGTATTGATACACCAGGGACAGAAGCCGCAGGAGCTGAAGATAGTGGAGATCTCGGTCGTAAACGATATCTTCGTCTTCTGTCTTTATTTGTAAGTTTCTGAATATTTCTGCAGTTAGGACTACTTACGCTCCAATGCAACCAACCAACCCGATGGTCCAAACAAGCAAGTACCAAGTTAATCCAATTATTGAGATAGAAAATAGGACGAAATCATAGTTTAGAGAGAAGACTTCTGATGTTTGGGTCACCACACCCATAATCCTGCAGTTGTTGAAAACCGCTCGCGAACTGTATTACTCATTTAGACCGTGGAAAACCTGGGAAGCACTCTGTATATGACGTAATATTGTCCGGAACTTCAAGTCCACAAGTTCCCCTCCTCCAAGCCATAATAATTTGAAATGCAGCGTATCAGACAACTAACCGGACACCTTACAAGCTCCAATGCTCGTGCCGCATTGGACAAGAAGTCTCCAGACGATGTCGTGATTACCATGTCTATTCGTTCGCCATTATGCAAAGCAAAGAAAGGAGGGTTTAAAGATGCCAGGTTGGAAATCAAATTTTTATCGTTCTGTCGGCTATAACTTATATTTTGTAGAACCGACGAATTGATGTTAGAAATGTATAAAGTATGTATGTCTCCATGTTCTTAGACATTATATTCATTTCACATTGTACACGTAGCAAGCAATTGCTCATTGCCAGATTGATCCCAAACTTATTGGTGATATATGCGTGGGCACCGTTTTGACTCCTGACGCGATGTATCCCGCGCGTGCAGCGGCTCTTGCAGCGGGATTTCCTGAAACTGTTCCTGTGCAAACTGTCAACAGGTTCTGTTCGAGCGGTCTTATGGCTGTAACCGTGATTGCGAATGAGATTCGAAGCGGTCAAATTGACATTGGACTGGCAATAGGTGTGGAAAGTATGTCCGAGAAGTATGTTGTCTACTTGCTTTATCGCTAGTCCTTTCTGAGAGCCCTTGTAGCCCGGACGATGGTGGTCCAGCTCAGAGTGAGCTATTATCAACAAATCAAAGCTCAAAAGACTGTTGTCAGCGTATGGGATGGACAAGTGAAAATGTGGCTATGGACTACAACATTACCAGAGAAGAACAGGACGAATTTGCCGCACTATCATATCAACGTGCAGAACATGCTCAGAAAGAGGGCTACTTCGCAAAGGAAATAGTCCCGTTCACTGTTTACTCAAAAAATGCCGCTGGGGAACGTAGTCAAGTCGTTGTAACCAAAGATGATGGTATTCGATATGGGACAACGAAAGAAAGCCTGCAAAAGATTAGACCTGCATTCCCCCAATGGGGTAAAAGTACTACGACTGGCGGGAATGCAAGTCAAATTACCGACGGAGCTGCTGCCCTGTTGTTGATGACAAGGAAACGTGCCGAGGAATTAGGAGTGACTATTTTGGCGAAACATATAACCACAGCAGTTGCCGGTAGGTTTAATTCTACTTGACAATCCTCAATAATCGAACTTGACATTGTACAGGTGTTCCACCTAGGGTGATGGGTATTGGACCTGTGTATTCTATTCCTTTGGCCCTAAGAAACTGTGGTTTAAGCCTAGCTGATATTGACTTATTCGAGGCTAGTCATTATGTATTGACTTGTTCTCAAGAATCCTGACTGTCCAGTCTGTTAGGTGAATGAGGCTTTCGCTTCCCAATGTGTGTATACTATTAAAGAACTTAAACTACCGATCGAAAAGGTGAGCACTATTTTGAAGTTGGACAACATTTCAAACGAAATTTCGACTACAGGTGAACGTCAATGGCGGTGCTATTGCATTTGGGCATCCACTAGATAAGTTTCATGCTATTTTCTCACTTTTTGTTGATAATTTAAGTTTTTCTTGTTGTTTACGTTGTACAGGAGCACGACAAATTGTGACCGGCTTGAATGAGCTGAAACGAAGAGGAGAAAAGGTGTGCAAGTAGCTTATCTTATGGTTAAATGTGTTTCTAAACCATGCCCAGATTTTACTCACATCGATGTGCATTGGTACGGGAATGGGCGCAGCAGGGATATTTGTACGGGAGTGATGAAGGCTTGGCTATGCACATCGATACATTAATGATATAAAAGTTTTAGATTATTCATGCATAGTTAAGACTAGCATGGTGCTAGCAAGGCAGTTATATGACCAATTTAGCATTGTTTGTCTCAATTACTCACGCCACAGCAGTAACAATTTGTCTGACGGCCATCTCTCACCCTTTAAGTATCCTTCCTTCACCATCACTATTGGCAACAAGCCTCTTTCTCTCCAACCACTGCTTTGTCGGTCTTAGTCTTTCCTTTTGATTTCAATTACCTTCTAGGCTGCCACCATGGCACCAAATTATGATGCTCTTCGAGAAAGTAATGCTTCACCCTACGGTGATCCACGTTTCAACGAGTCCTCCGGCTTCATCACTCCCAACACGCCAAAGAAAAGGCAAAACACTTGGCTTAAAATTGCCGTACCAGTCTTAATCCTCATTATCGTTGGTGCTGTCGTCGGCGGCGTTCTTGGCTCCCGCTCCAAAAACTCTGATAGCAGCAGCACCAGCAGTGACAGTGACAACAGTGGCGGCTCAGGTTCCGCAAGCGGAGCTGCCGCCGCTAGTTCTGCTGTGAGTGCTAAGCTTGCAATTGGGCGATTTGCAACAGCTACAGATAGTGAATTCATGGTCCCGATATACCCATCAACAGTCAGTTTATGACTATGTCACTGCTTAAATATACTAATGAGAAACAGACAAACACTGCAGCTTTTACCTCGCCTACTTTCGTCTCGGCACAACGTACGAACTCATGGCCTGCGGATCCATTCAAACCGTCCAATCCAAGTGCATTACAAGTCCGTCCAGAACGACCCCGGTTAATCGCGCCATCTTATAAGTGGCAGGCTTTACCCAACCTCATAAAAAATGACCCTTACCTCCGGGGGTGGAATGACACTATCTTCGGAAATGCCTCAGACTATTTCGACAAGCCCCCTGTTGCTTACTTCCTCGATGGAGATAGTGGAATCCTTGACAACGCCCGTGAAATCAAGATGCGAATCAAAGCATTTGCATACGTTTATCGCATGACCAATGATACAAAATGGGTTGACCGAACATGGCAAGAACTACAAGTGAGTAAGGCTTTCAATGTGTTATAATATTTCTCTTATTTTTGTACATAGAATGCTGCTGGGAATGGTACAAAACAATTTGGACCAGATGTTGACCGTTGGAACTCTGTCCACTTCCTAGACCCTGCAGAATTTGCAGCTGCTTTTGGGATTGCGTATGATTGGCTACACGACATGTGGACTGATGAACAAAAGAGCCAAATTAGATCCACCATGATACAATATGCATTACAACCTGGTGTCCAAGCATACCAGGATTCCGGTGTCGGTTGGTGGAGAACTGCCACAGGCAATTGGAATTGTGTTTGCAATGGTGGTCTGACAATCGGGTCTCTTGCTATCCTTGGTGACGATACGACTGGCACTGCTGAGCAGCTGCTCGGTCTTACTATCGACAACACCAAACAAAGTTGTGTTAATGCCGTGTCAGACGATGGAACTTGGTCGGAAACTGCCAATTACTGGTACTTTGGAACGACTGGTCACGCAGAAATGGCATCTGCACTGATGACTGCCACTGGAAGTGACCTGGGCCTTTTAAATACCAACACGAACTTTCAAAAAACCGGAGATTTCCACATGTACGCCTATGGCCCAACCTCCTTATTCAATTATGGGGATCATGGGCCAAACAAATTTTCCACAACCGCCAACTCAATGTTGTTCTACGGTTCCCAATATCAGCATCCAGAATACATTCTTCACCAGCGAGAGCAATCTGATGCTGCCGAACCATGGAGTATGTTCTGGTATGATCCCACTGTGTCGGGAGCGTTCTGGGATGGCGCAGCGCTGGACTTCTTCTTCGACAACACTCTTGACCAATGGGCATCCATGCGCAGTAGTTGGACCGACCAACACGCTCTTTTCGTTGGTATTAAGGCAGGGCGTAACCAAGGTCACCAGACACATAATGATCTTGATGTTGGTGACTTCGTCCTCGACGCTCTAGGCACTCGCTGGTTTGGCGAGCTTGGATCGGCCGATTATAGGTCACCGAACTATTTCAGTAATGATACTCAAGGCAGTGACCGCTGGAAGTATTATCGCAAGATGACTGAAGGGCAAAATACCATCCTCATTAACCAGGCCAATCAGAACGTTGCTGCAGCGCCTACGGTAAAACATGATTCTTCAGGTACCACTCAAGGTTCAAGCACAGTGGCTGATATTCCTAAAGACTCAACTGCATTCTGGACAACCGATATGACTACTGCTTACGATGGCGTGTAAGTAGATTTCTATGTCTCGCAGCAGATTGATTATTTACTTTTTTTATTATTATTATAGGACATCCATGAAACGTGGAATAAGGTTACTCAATGGTCGTAAGCAAGCGTTGTTGAGAGATGAAATCGCCTCGCAAGCTTCAGTACAATGGCGGGCACACACGAACGCTACCGTCAACATAGACACAAGTGGTACTTCTGCAACTCTGTCGTTGGACGGCCAAACAATGAAGGTTTCCATGTTGAATCCGCCTTCCGGTGCTGCTTTCTCTACGTCTGCCGCAAAACGATTCGATACGGATCCTGCACCTCCAGTCGACGATCAGGAAAACCCAGGTGTAACGGTGCTAATCGTTTCTCTTCCCACAGGAACGTATACTTTGGAAATGCTATTCAATCCCCAGTGGCCGGGGTTATCCGACAGTGATTTTGTCAACCCTCCATCAGTTCCTTTGGACAATTGGACTCTAAGCAGTCACGATTAATAAACAATTATTTACACAAATTTTGGACTTGGTAATTAGAAATGTATGTAGTTGGGCACTGCTTGAACTACTGGACCCTATGATACTGTATCAATCTGATAAAGATTCTGACTGATGGGCTGTGTGAATTTTCTGCAAAGTGGTTTTTGCCGTGTTGCCGTGACAATCGCGGTTCTCCTTGTACCTGTAACAGTCACACCGCCATACGTTTCTTCAACGTCCTTTAACGCCCTTATCCACACCTCAACAAAAACCGTTCACTACAGAGACTCTCTTTGACTTTGTATTCCTACTGTCCGGAGCATACGGCCTTACGCGTCTGAGGAATAGTCACTCTTTATCTTATTTGGCTAATCTTTCCCAGTAAGTTTTTATGTTTTGTTTCGTCCATTTTCTATCTAAACGTTGCTACCCAAGACTTCTCCTGTCCTGTTGGCATTTATAAATCCAGGCTATCCTTTCTCAACATTGCCCAGACACTGTTGATAATAAAGCGAAACAAACCTTGATACCATACAATCCACCAAATGTTCGCCTCAATTCGTAGTGCAGGCGTTTTTACGCTTGTTGGTCACTTTTCGGTTCTCATCGCTCTTTTTGGGATCGTTCAAGCCAATGAACTCTCTTTGCGCCAAAGAGATCATTCTAACCTCAAACGCTTGATAAAAAAACGGTTTCCATCTCCCCAGGGACTTGCCCCTGATATACCTGTACCCGTAGCCGCCGCTGGAAACGACCCCCCTACATTCTCCTCCATATCTATTTCTACTTCCGCGGTGACGAGTAGTTCATCAACGACTGCATCCAGCTCCTCCACTACTAGTTCAAGTGTCGTCCAAACTTCTGCAACTTCTACTGTACGTACCCTAAATTTTATTCTGAGTTTCATAAAATATTTACGCAAATCTCACTTTTCAATAGAGCTCTAGTTCAAGCGCAACGAGCAGCTCTAGCTCTGTTTCCTCGTCCTTGTCCTCCTCATCGTCAAGTTCCTCAGTATCGTCCTCGTCTTCGTCCGTTTCTTCCTCCTCGTCCTCATCCTCATCTTCTCCTGTCTCTCAACCCACGGAGGCCGTTGACCCTATCCCCAACTCGCCTACTGCTATTGTCAGCACTGTTAGACCCACAGTGACACAGACACAGTCTGTGGAAGCTTCCAGTTCAGCTGTCCCACAAACTACATCTGGATCATCAAAAACAAAGACTGTCACATTAACGGCAGTCATTGTTATTGCATCCGTCATTGGAGCTGTAGTAATCTTGTGGACAATCTTCCGTAAATGGAAGCTTGGGCGTTCAAAGAAGTTTGATGCACGCCTCCAACCTATTGATTGGCAGCCTACGAACCCTGAGGAAGATATCATTCCTTCCCATCGCCGCAATCCTTCAGGGGCATCTTCATTCCATTCTGGTGGTCATGAAAATTCTACTGGTCGTGGTGCTTATGACCATATGGACTATGGAAACGGTAGTTCAGACCACGGCCACGGGACAACTAGTCTTAATCCAGTCCCAGATCATGACTTTACTGCTAATGCTTCAATGGCCCCCGTTGGCGGTTATGCAGATTTGGCTCGTGGACCCAGCCCACAACCCCAAATGCAGCAAACTTTGATGCGTGGCCCTAGCATGAACCGTGGTTACGATGTTGGCGTACCTCTTCATCACCAAGCGGGTTACGGCGTAGGCGATCCATACAATTACAACAATGGAAGGTATTGAGTTTTCTCTCGTCCTAATGAGAAAACGATGATGTAAAGCCCTCCTCGGTTCCGGTAGTCATGTCCGTGACATCATTTAACTAAACGACGCTCATTGCTTGTTCAAATATTCGATAAAATTGCAGCTGGCCTGCATACCAATCAAATCTTCTTTTTTGACTTGATGCCTAATAAAATACTATTCTCCTTAGTCTCCACTGATGAAATGTTCCCAAAATTTCAACTCATATACCCCTGCTCTCTTGTTTCCATAGAAACTCGTGCTCAAATCTGAAGTAGTGTACGAAATCATTGGACAATTACTTCAAAATGGACCCTTTCGTCAGTTATTCAGTTCCTTTTCAGTCGAAAGCTTTTTTAAAGACCTTTTTGTGTTGCTGTGTCCGTATTATTGTATACCAGTTCCGGCCAGTCTTCTATTGAAAACACAGAAAAATCGGGTGCATAACCGTTAACAGTAGTACAACATTTAAATTAGGCGTTCCACTACTACTTGATGGCGACCATTCATAGATTTCCATGCAAGATATGCTACCGCAGTTAATGGGACAAGTGAGACAGCACAAAACCACCACCAGTTTAATGCCGCCAGATTAGACTTCCTGGGAGGAATATTCGAAGAGACAGGTTCATCATTGAGCTTTGTGCGTTCAAAAAGACTCTCTAAACCTGTTGGTTTTTCGGGTGCAAAAAATCGTTGGGGACGCAGCCAATGAGCATCATTATCTTGACTAAAACTACTTTTGTTCCCTTTCGTAGGCACAGAACCACCATCCGTAGGTGTCCAATCCATTTCATCAGTATCGACATCTTGTTTAACTACAGGAGATGGCGGTTTTGTATGAAGGGAAGGATGGCCAAAAACCGGGTTGGCATGTGTTATGACTGGTTGTGACGAGAGGGATAATGCAGCAAGAATATCCGCGTCTTGAGAGATGGGAAAGTTTGACATTGGTGTAGAATCTCGTGTAAATGGGTTTGGTGTGGCAGAACGGGATAGAGAAGAGATATGAGAGTTTTTGTTGACAAGGCGGATAGTTGGTGGATGTTGTACACGAAGTACTGCAAGAGATATGATGAATGCCTGTCGTTTAATCAGTAAATAGGTAATCATAAAACCCAAAAAGTTTGAAATTTAAAACGTACTGAAAGTTCCGCAAGAAATGCCATTGAAAAGTAGACGCGAGCCCAGAATGATGTAGGGTCATATAAGTTGAGAAGGTCATAGCCTTTGTCGTACCATCGCAGCGCGACGATAATTGAGGTCATCAATCTTATAACCCATACCGCCATCTGGCAAATCTTTGGAAAAGCTGAGCATACATCGTTGAATCACGTAATGTGACACGCACAATATATTGTTTTTTGCCCTTTATTCTCACATCTCTCCCTTGCAATTGGGATTTTTTGTAAGAACTGTAGGTTGGGTCCCAAGCTGTCCAGAATAATGAAGCCAGTACGATAACAGGAAGAGCTGGTTGTATTGATGGTAGATTGGTCGGCAGCCTATAGCACAGCGCAGCTAGTCCTTTTAATACGGGGAATACTGAAATGATGGAGGGACTTACTGCCTAATGCACTGGATATTGATACCAGGAAAGAGAACAGCCATAGACATCCACGAACTTGCCAAATTAACATCCCATACCCAATCTTCTTCTTTTCTTTATGAGTATTGGATATTCGACGTTGTAATTCTTTGCCCCTACTCTCCTTTAACCAACCCCCCAAGGCCTTCGTCCGCGCCATGTGATCCTTCTTCTGGATTTCCTCTTCCACGTTCGGTAAACAGGATTCGCATACAGTTGGATAGCGTATATGTAGTGATTCTTCGTAGGCTGGAAGCATCTCTAGCCTACGCGCGTATTCTGGACTCTGAAGTCGATTAATTTTGGATACACTTTATCCACATACGAGAACAGGCATACTTCTGGTAAAGGTAAGTAATTGGACAATAGATTAACGAGCAACATTTGATTCGTTTGGCATGTATGGCAAAATGGGCTGCGATTGTAAACAGTTGGAAGTCTATCCTTCCTTGGGGATGCTGATGAACAAGGTTGAGTAATGTTTGCTGGAATGGATACGAATGTTGTGGAGACTTGCCACGTTTGGCAAATGACCTGGAGTTCATATGTTCGTCATGCATTGCTGGCTCATCAGATAATATTTCCCCCTTGTCGTCATAGCGGTTCCAGCAACCACAAGTTGGACATCGAAAGTTCCTTGAATCTTTAGGAAGAGTGGGTGAGAGACAGAAAAAACATTGAATGCTGCTATGTTGCCTGAAGATACTTGTGGGCATGACTCGCCTAAGACTGAACGATTGAGCAGGTCAAGAAACGCGGTTCTTGGTTCAGGCCACTCTAGTTATTAAGAATCGTTGTGGCCGTAAGCACCTCCTGGAGTCTGCTACGGTAATTGAACTTCGGTAATTGAACTTCTCCGCAATGGCGATGGACACATTTTCAAACACAGGTAAATAATGATCACGATACTTATTTCTACTTGTGTTTGAATCAGTACCCAGTATCTAACCATCACTAATTGGTCTCGCAATTGCAATCACCGCACAAGGCGTAGTGTCTGATGTGTTGTTACTAGAAGGACTGCGGAAGAGAAGATCTTAATTTCAAATTCAATTCGGCTAACAAATGTCAATCATTCCCGCACCTTCTGCAAGCGGTAGAGGGGAAATCGTTCTCCAGCCCAATTATTTTACATCGTCTATTTTCGTAACAGCCATGCGCGATGATATTGCCACCTTAGTACTCCTATTTCACGAACAGTACACCCGTGAAAGCACATTACCACCTTTCGAATTGTTCAAAAATGTGTGGCGCTCGGAAGGTTGGAAATGGTTTCATTTCATGGTTTTTGATAGCAGATCCCGCAACACATTTTTGGATGTCGCCTGCAGATTGTTTCTAGGTAAAACGGTCTATGTTTTATTTATTTTTGTAGTATTGAGACAGTTTATTAGAAAAAATGGCAAGGACAGAGGCACCATTTACTCGGGTCGTTGCTTTGTTTGCATTGTATACCTTCCTTTATACACAACCGAAGGATACAGCTCCACCACTCTTCGGGATTTCGCACGTACCGATATCTATTGGTATGTGATATATGCATGACATTCACATTCATATACTTCAATCTTTCCAGATAATTTTCTATCCGTCAAAGCGTTACCCGGTACTCTAATATCTCCTAATTTAGTTGCGCTCCAACCATCAACAATGCATATTCTTTCTGTGTTGCTGAAAGATCAGGTTTTCTTAATTCTTCCTCCATCTGGAGTGGGGCCCATGAACCCTAGGGAACTACCCAGGGAGATATTTATTGACGAAATGACGACAATCCGAGCGGAGTATGGGGCACTGAAGAAAAAAGGACGACCAACGAAAAGCGATAAAGTAAAAAAAGCGAAAGCCGCGTTAAATGCACTGGATGATTGGGTGAAGGAAAGTGCAGAAGTAGTTCCTGAGAAGGCTATTGGATCATCAGGAATTTCCCACGGTGTGGGCTCTGGCGATGCGGCCCTGGCAACAACAATCAAGGATTATTCAGAACAGAAGGCGCGGCTTCTAAAGGAGATGATGGTGGAGGAGGAGGAGAGTGGTATGGAGGTGATTGAAAAGGTGAATGAAACGATACTTGCAAGGTTGAAGGAAGCGAGAAAGGTGCTACCGTTAGATGACCTGCCTGGTACAGAGAGTAAATTAGTTGGAGTGGAGCGGATTGAAGAAGCGGTGTTGACACGAGGAGGAGTATTATTGTTACTTGTGGAACGGAACGACCCTGAATGAGATGTTCTATTTTTGTAGCTGATATTATCTAATAAGAAAAGGACAAAGCAACGACGTCTTTCTCATTTGTCCACCACCGCCACTCTTTTTTTCTTTCTCTTCCATGGCTTCACTCGGTCAAAATACCCAACGTCGTTACTATCCACAGCAGTCTTTGTCCCCCTCAACAACAAACCTCCTTCCTCCTTCCGCAAATAGAAGTACTCCAACCAGCTTGAAATCTCCTTCCAGAGGTTCTTCCTTGCGCAGTGCAAATAGTAACATTTTCCCTGGTATATCTTATTTATCTTCCATTCAGCTCAACCTTAAACTCACCTCATTCAAGAATGAATCCTCTCCATATAACTTCAGTGGGAGCCGGAATCCCGCCATTGCCCAATCAATATCAGACAAGGTACTCCACACACACACTCCTCTATTCACTGATTTCCTCATGCTTTCTAGTTCTCGCTGTCGCCGGATCCTGCAGCCTGGGGTACAGATCTCTCTCTAAATCAGCCCGAACAGGATGACTACCTCCACAACCCTGACCCTCGACGGGATAGGAAACACGATAGTGGAGGAAACATTTTTACGCTCAGAGGGTTGACAAATCTTGGTTGTATGATTTTCTTGTGCATTGGGCTGGTTACCCTATTGTATGCCCCTCTATTTAATCCCTTGAAGTCCCACTAATTTTGTTCAGTGCCGGATACCCTTTAATCATACATTTTACTTCTCGCGCGCCTTCCACGCATGGCGGATTTAATCTTGGCGGAATAAATGCAACTGGACAGGTGGGTCTCCATACAGTAAGATCCATCCACATGTCTTTATCATAAATTTGTATAGATACCCAGCATGTCCGGTAATTGGGGTTTGATTGACATTCACACAGATACAACTCTATACACGATAAAGTCGCCCACCGAAAAAAACCGAGATCTTCAACTAGTCTTTAGCGATGAATTTAATGTGGATGGACGTACTTTTTACCCAGGAGATGATCCCTACTGGGAAGCAGTAGATCTTCATTATTGGGCGGTAAGAAAATCCTTGATTGTCAATTTATAATCTCTTCCTGCTGACATCAATGCAGACCAACAACTTAGAGTGGTATGACCCTGCTGCAATAACTACGAGGGATGGAGCTCTCGAGATCACTTTATCCGAAAAAGAAACACATGATCTCCACTACCAAGGTGGCATGATGTCAACATGGAACAAGTTCTGTTTCACAGGTGGTCTTGTCAAAGCTTCTGTCGTTTTGCCTGGAGCAAATAATGTTGTCGGTCTGTGGCCCGCAATCTGGACCATGGGAAATTTGGGTGTGTTATCATATTTCCCACGATATATTCTCACTCATTGGAATCACAGGTCGTGCTGGTTATGGTGCAAGCCTCGATGGAATGGTAGGTCTCACTCCTTGAAATTCTACAATTTCTTATGTCAATCCTCAGTGGCCATACACCTATGATGCTTGTGATGTCGGAACATTGAAAAATCAGACCCTGGGTGGTCTTCCTAAAGCTGCCACTGTAGACGGTGATCCGACTGCAGGTGGTGCCCTATCATTCCTCCCAGGGCAAAGGTTGTCTAGATGTACTTGTCCTGGGGAATCGCATCCTGGCCCAGTGCATGCAGATGGATCCTATGTTGGGCGCGCTGCCCCTGAAATTGACATGTTCGAAGCTCAAGTGGGTTCTTTACCTTCTATTCAAACATTTTCTCTTGATGTTCTCGCTTAAGATTACCGGGGATCCGCTTACAGGTCAAGTATCACAATCTGCACAATGGGCTGTGAGTCATTCGATTTGACAGTGGTCAGGCTGATACCCATCTGGATATACAGCCCTTTAATGCTGGATACATATGGTTCAATACATCCGACAACATGAACTTGTACAACGATACCTTCTTAAACCCTTATATTGGAGGAGCATATCAACAAGCAACTTCCGGCGTTACTGAGACTGGTATGTTTTTCTAATATCGTCTCAACCTCCGATCCTCACGATTCGCATAGATCAAAGTTGTTACGAACTATCTGGGCAGGGTTTCTCCGTATATGGATTTGAATATGTGCCAGGTGGATTTTTTCTGATTCTCTAAGCATGACTGACTAACTGATCACTCTTTCAAGGATTTGATAAAGCCGTAAGTGATAATGTGAATTTCTTCTAAATAGATACTTGAAAACTTACCGTCCTATATAAGTATATCTCATGGATATCCAGCGACCAACTTGCTTGGACCATTAATTCGGGTGGGTTGCAAGCTGACCTTCAAGTGAATATTTCAGCCCGTCCTATTCCCCAAGAACCTATGGTTGGTGTACTACATTACTGGGTCATAGAGCAATGGTGATCTCTTTCCATAGTACCTTATAATGAATTTGGGAATGTCGAACAACTTCGGAGTGGTCGACTTGGAACACCTAACATTTCCTGCAACAATGAGGGTGGACTGGATTCGTGTATACCAACCGACAGATGCAATAAATATTGGTTGCGATCCGAAGGACTTCCCAACTGCTGCCTACATTAACCAGTAAGTCTAGATATACTCCCCCAATATATTTGGTTATGGATATAATCCTCGTACAGGTATATTGAAGCATACACGAATCCCAATCTCACGACTTGGACAGACGATTTCCACCAACCCGTACCGAAAAACAGATTGCTAGGACCATGTTGATTTTGTTTGTTATATGTTTTCGAAATTTTTTGAAGACTTTTTTGTTTTGTTTTAGCGTCACTCGTTAATTTACTACAATTTACCAACGTATGCAGCAAACAGACAGAGTTCAACGAATTCCTACAATAAGCTGTATCTTTGTCATCATAGGATAGACGTTTGTAGTAGCATGTCGACGCTGATTTTAAAAAAAGTTACTATTATTATTGCGAGTTAGGATGGTTAGGTGTTCTCAGGATCTGTAATTTCTGTAATGTCCGTTCTAGTGCGATTATTCCTCCTGTTGTCAATCTCGGAACAGCCAGCTCTTGTTCCTCCTCCGCTATTGCAATTTTCATTTTACTCTTTTCGATCAACCGCCGCGAGTCTTTCAAAACCTTGTCGAGGCGACCAATGCTGTGATAAAGCCAAGCAATCTCCAACTCGAGCCCCCCCGGTGGGAGTTCAAGAGCACGACGGACGAATCCGCGAGAAAGAACGTATGCCTTCTCATTGTACAGACGACTTTGGTGGAAACATTAGATTGGTATGAGGACCGTGTGAACAGGGTACTAACCTATTTACAATTCCTTCTTCAGTCCCCCGGAGTTTATCGTATGCAGGCTCACAGAACCAACTATAGGTCAACTTATTAACAACAGGGATAAGGGAATAATTAGTTACATACGGTTCCTTGACTAATACCAATCCCTGAATCGACACGAAAGCCTGAAGTAAAGATGACCGAGCCGCATTCCAAGTCTCATTCCTATCACCAGCCCAGGTGCCCAATATTGATAGGCAAACTTTGCCTTCCTCGTATAAATTGCTATGAGGTAGCATGTGAGCTAACTAACAAGTAGGCATATTTTTTAAACTTGGACTTACGGATTCACTGCGGGTTGTGGCAAATAAAGATAGATATCAAGGGTATATAAGGATATATATAAAACATACCTCGACCATTACCGTTCGTCCAGCTAAGGAAGTGAGCAATTGGGGGGCTATGTGGGAAGTTCGAATCTAGCATCCAATCTATGACAAATGGTGCGTCTTCATAGGGTGTATTATGGGGTCCTATGATAAGAGATCTCAACAGGTCTGTACGGTCCTCGTATGCCCTAACCAAAATTGTTTCTTAATATAATAGGTTGTAGGTCAGTGATGTCAAAGACTTTTGTAAGGTCATGAACATACCGGGCAAGCTGCTTGCTAAAACGCGGTACTCCCTGCTTAAACGACCAAGAAACAATTTTGACGGTTGAGCAGGCGTTGAAGAATAAAATGCATGATCTCGTGGAGCAGATGAGAGTATATCAAATCGCTTCCAAGAGACTTCTTCAAAGTCGCCGCCATCTATACCATCCCTTTCTATATTGGAAACTGAACTGTGATCGGCATGTGTTGTGGTATCTGTTCCTGTGGTGTTTTGTGATTGTAGGTGACTCTCCGTGTTGCGCAAAAGTACGGACACCTTTGGTAGGTTGTTTTGAACCTCTTCTTCATCAACGGACTCTTCGGCCCATCCTCGGGAGTCAACATCCATGTTATGACTGCCTTCATCCGAATCAAGGTCATAATCATCGTCAACTTCTTCCCAATCGTTCGAATCTCTCGACGAAGGACGCCACACGCCCTCTTCATCCATGGTCCACACGGGTTCGCTTTCCTCAGCAACTGAGTCGTGGTCATCTGAAATATCATCTTCCCATAGATCGTCCTCTAGCTGTTCAATACCATCGTATAGGCGGGTCAATCGCTCTAGCGGGTAAACCCTTACCGTCCAATCAGGGTGTATTACCTGCACTGTACCATCAAGATTCAACTATTGTGCCATCGCATGTCAAGGATTTTCTCAGAGTAAGCGGATAAAAAAAGGAACTTACACCAGTGACCTCCCCAATCCAGGAGAAACTCCCATCACCTTGAGAAGGCCGCTTTATCTTTGGTTCATTATCAGGGTCAGATGATCGATGGTCGATTATGTTGGGTCCCATTTCTGCCAGCTCCTTTCTCCAGCCAGCAAGTTGCCCTTCGACAAATGGTCCTTCACGGACCCATGGCTCAAGTTCTCCAATACGTGGTACATGGGGTCTGATGTAACCGTTTGTAGAACCAATGGGATGTATGAAGACAAAGTCACCGCGACGAACTCCAAGTCCTTCCGATACGGATTGAGGAACTGTAATTGTTGAGTCTGATACTCCGTGGGGATCAAGTTCAAGCACAGATGCGAGTTCTGTGGTGCCAGTTTCTGGGAAGAGGATACGGGCTGTGCGATCACTCGCGTTTACTGACTGAACAA
Source organism: Floccularia luteovirens (assembly GCA_009739215.1). Taxonomy (NCBI): domain Eukaryota; kingdom Fungi; phylum Basidiomycota; class Agaricomycetes; order Agaricales; family Squamanitaceae; genus Floccularia; species Floccularia luteovirens. The sequence goes on from VSJF01000001.1 coordinate 1,993,472, forward strand.
TGGCTGGTCTGCTTACACCCTCGTTCTTCCATAGTACATGATCCCCAGGCCTGCGTGATTTGTCGGAACTTTCTCAATCTAGGTAATGAAACAAAGTCTTACCAGCAGTCATACTCGTCCGTGTTGAGATAGGGTATTACATCCGTCGATTTCAAAGTTTCTTGAATTCCATCTTGCCATAGAACATCTAGCATAGTTTCTGTTTCGGTCACCAAGAACGCATTTACAAAAACAACACCAAAAGGATCTGTTGCATCCCCATGTTTTGTACTAGGAAAGCCAGTAGAATTCTTTAAATAAACGCGGTCCCCGACACGCATTTCTAAATCAGACCGGCCTTGAATGAGGGTAAGCCTACTAATGTCCTGTCCGTACCAGAACTTTTGTGGGCGTTTCCGGTGCTCTGCTTCTAATGGGTCCAACTGATAGATAGTCAGAATCGAGATGCGACGAGTGAAACGATGAAATGTACGGATTGATTGACAGCCAACCAGGCTATCGCATACGCAATATGTCGCACACCAATCACCGTACATTGTTCGGAGTTCTCAATTCTGTTATAACCAAGCAATAACCCAAAAAGATTCTGCATGCCACTTGTAGATGGAGGGAGGATATCCTGCTTTGAATTGTAATATGAGAAGCATCCGGGAAACAGTTGATTTCGTCTCACACTGCCTTTCTCGCCTATACTTAGTCGTGATCCTAGTTCCGGTAGCCTGACAAGTTGTCCTGAAGAAAGTTCGATGATAGATTCATCAAATACCTGTGTTAGTGTATCAATATTATTATGGTGGACCCCCTATTCATAACGAACCTCTATAACCTTGGAAATATGTGAGCACACGACGCCAAAAAGAGGATCTCAGGTTTAAGAAATACCTGGCCAATCCAATCCTCATAGACTACATAATCCCCAATTTCAGCGTCTATCCGTTCTTCCACCTCGTCGAGTGTCCGCCACCCCGCAACACGCTCGCGACTAATTACATGTTCGAGTTTACCCTTCACTTTAACATCTACCACAACACCAGAACGAAAGTCGTCTATAGTTCGTTTACAGTAATCGCCAGGTTGGAGAGTACGGTCAATGAGTCTGAGTTCAGACTCAGGTAAGATTTCGCGTTGTCCGCTATCTGTGATAAAAGACACTCCTACTTCTCCATATTGGAGAGGACGCATTATGGGGTCGGAAATTGGAGTCGACGGAACATCTTCAGCGTCATGCCAACACCTCTGCATTACCCCTCAGCATAATGATAACATGCGTGCGAGCGAGAAAACATACCAGTACGATACCATAGGAGGCTGGCGCTGCTATGCGTTGGACGATATCCTGTTGATATAGCTATGTGTAAATATCGTGAGTGCACAAGTTTACTCCTGAGTTGAATACTTTCTGCATACCTTAGTAGGTTTCAGATTGTCAGAAGACATTGAGGAAAAATAAAAACAGGTTTGTCCGTATGAGAATAAGGAAAATGAGAAGCCAGGGAATTCCGTGTGATTTGTAGAGCGTTTGAGGGGCTACTGTCTACAACTTGCGGGTACAATATATCTAAACTTTTGAAAGTTACTTATTATCAATTGTCAATGTCATACAAATGTTTGAGGCCACGTGATTCTATGATAACTTTGCCATGATGGTAAAATATTTCAACCTGGAGCTTTTGTAGATTTATTACCTGATGTAAAGCATTAAAATGACAGTAGTCCGTTACCAAACGAAAAGTTTCTTAAAGAATATTTGCCCGTTATGTAGGCCTAAGTCAAGAATTTGAATTTGATTATTCCAAAGTCAAAAATATAAGCTTGTTTCAGAACCATCACACCATGCTTACATTTCCTGTTGAACTCTTGTACAAGGTCTTGGAAATTTTGGACCACAAGTCCTTGTTACTCTGTCGGCAGGTGAGATAATCATATCACACTATCTCTAGGATTCTGTTCAGTATTTTGCTCCGCAGGTGTGCCGCGATTTCTTGGATTTCATTGACAGCAGCTCGTCTCTGCAATACACGATTAATCTTGCTATCTCTGGCCAAGAAGACGGGCCGACAAGTGTCCTGAGTGTATCTCAACGTCTGCAAATTCTAAAACAATATCAGTCTGCATGGGATAACTTAAAATGGACGAGTGACGCTTGTGTCAAACTTCTTAACGGCGACCTATGGGAGTTGTATGGCGGCATTTTGGCTCAAAGTACACCTAATCGCACCCTCGTTTTCCGTCAGCTGCCTTCCCAAATACGTTCCATCGAAGAAAGGGTATGGTCTATTGCCCCCTCCACGTTTGGCTTCCGCATACGGGATTTCGCACTGGATCCGTCCCAGGACCTCCTTGTACTAATCGAGGCTCGGAGGTAAATCAGAGTTTGCTTCATGAGGTTATTTTTTAACTTATAATGTGAAAAGGTCAGGTCACAATGCAGACCATACACACCGCTTTCATTTGCGTACTCTATCGACAGGAGCTCCACATCCACTGGCACCCCAAGGCTCATGCTTTTGCCATGTCCAGGGCACAAACAACTCTCAGATATCATACACCATACAGATTTCTGGGGAACATATATGTGCATCATATAATGAAAATGACAGCAATGAGTTGTTAATATGGCAATGGAAGACGTCTCAGCTCGAACTGGTGAGTACAGATTAACTCCTTTGTGAATTTAAATAAACGTGTAAAGAACATTGCTTCTGGCGAAGTCCAATCGTTTGCATTTCTTTCCGAGGAGCATGTCCTTCTAGCAGCCCTCAGATGGTCCGATGAGATTGACGAAGTAGTCCCCTGCTTGGTGGTCGTGAATTTCCTAGAACAGTCTAAAGAAAGATGTACCATCAATGATCTAGACCACGCTATCATGCTCGAATATCCTTCTTTCCAGGACGGTGCAGAGCCTCTGGGTATCCAAATTCGTTCAGACCCATCTCCCACTTGGGTACCAAACTCAAATCTTCAAGTCCCTTTCTTCACTGCCCCGAGCCACAGAATCTTCGTTGTTTCAATTTGGTTCCACATAGAAGGGACCATACATCGTGTTGTCAATTTCATTCCGTGGAGTTCTCTGCGGACTTGTATCAACACTTGTGAGCCCAGCGGTATGAAACGCATATCTTGGGAGAAGTGGGGTCGAGCTGGCAGTCGATTATTATATTCAGATCAACATCATCCTCATTCGGTTGTGTGGGTGTGCTATGTATTCGGGTCGAAATATGCTACCATCGAGTTTGAAAGGACCGGAGGTTCCGTACGATATATGGCATCTGTATACGATTTCAATCAACTGTCACTGCGATATAACCTCCACACGGAAGGTACTCAAGAATCTGTACAACAAGAACAGGAAGCTTCATCGTCCAACCTCAACGTCAACAACGACATACAAACGAAATATGTGGTAGAACCGACTGTTTTTCCCTCAGGAGAGTTTTTCCAAGATGAAATACGGTCTTCATTGCCATACTGCGTCCGGCACTTTCCTCTACAGCATCTATCGCCGGAACCACGCAATACTTCCTTGATGTGCAGTGAAGACAGCTTGATAATTGTAGATGTGTGTACCGCTGTTTCCTGTTCATTTCACAAGGTTCTAATCACAGACATCTCTGCTGTAGAAGAACAGAAATCGCAATCAATTCCGCATCTTGACGTTTTAGGCAAATAGTGAAATCGATTGGATATCGATGAGGTCCGTATTGAAAATCGTGTGTATGCAGGGGGGGAAAGAAGTCAGGTCAATTGTTTTAGAGTATTTTTGTGCACGTACCTGGCGTAGCCGGCTCTATGAGACCAATAGCTGCGTAACATGAAGACACGTTTAAGAAGGTTAACTAGAATACTCAGGGAAGTATGATGGGCAAACGTATGTAAAGAGAAACAGCTTCAAACAGCATATTCCACCGATATTACTTACCAGCAGTGCCGTATGATTGATCTAAGTTTAGTTTGTATTGCGCGAAATGAGCTATTCGTCTAACTAAGAATCAGATGTGCAACTACAGCAATTGGGGACCAATAGGGTGAAAAGAAACATCTTATCTTATCTGATAAAAATTTGCCTCTAATCACAGCGTTTTTATTGCTCTCACAGCTTCAAACCACTTAAAACTCCTCCAAGGCCCTTATGCTCCTTCGTCCCCCATTCTCTCTCTTCCCTCTTTCTTACTATGATAGCTCAACATCAAGCCTCGCGTGCTCTTACTCTTGCTGCCCGTAACGCACAGCGATCACATACTTTCAAAGCTTTCTATGCTGTAAGATTTTCACACTTGTGCCTTTTTACTTTTATTGAGTACTGTTACTATTCAGACTATAAAAGGATGGCGGACTCCGGTCAAAGAGACGGACGATGCACCACCTTCAGAAAAAGTAAGATGATCAATCAATTTTCTCAATGCACTAAAACTAAACAATTTAACTAGGACTTTATTTTGTCCATTTTACGAGCCAATCCCTCCTTGAGGGATAGTCAGGCGTATTTCCAGTCGTTCACTCGACAATTACCACCCAAAGTCACCTTGCCTGATCTCATCATTCCCCCTCCTCCTTCTACACTACAATCAGTAGCCAAATCAATACCGAACACCAACATTGAACTACCCAAACCGAGTCCTGTAATTTCCTCAATCCTAGATCCTGTTTATAGGCGCACGGCTCTCGTCAAAATACAAGGTCCATTCTCCGATGTCCAACTAGATAGCATTACCCGCGGTCTGGTATACCTAGAAAAACTCGGGCTCGTCAGCGTAATCGTCGTGGAGAACGAAGAACTCCCTCGTGGAGAACAAGATGAGCGTAACGCTGTTACAGAAGAGACGATGCGAATCGTCCATAGCCTTGAGAAAAATGGTGCCAGGGCTCGACCCGTCGTTGGTGCTGTTGTGAGGCTGGGCCCAATGCCTAATGACGAGCCGTCACCGGACCGTGATTTTATATCTCCAGAAACGCATACCCTTGCTCCTGATTTGATTCCTATCCGTTCCGCTCTTCGTGCGGGAGAAATTCCCGTTATATCCCCGTTTGCCCTAGATTCCTTCTGCCGTTCTGTTCGTGTGGATGCAAACGATGTCATTGCCGGGCTGGCCCGTGGAATGGTCGAAGCTGCTGCCCAAGATAACGCCAACCTCTCCCGTTTTAACGATGGCCTGATGGACTTCTCCGAGGAAGTTGACTTGACTCCCCTCCGTCTTATGATCATTGACCGTCATGGGGGAGTACCGTCCTATGCACGTTCAGGATACCCCCATCTCTTGATCAACCTTACATCAGAATTCCAGCACATTCACGAAACATTCAGCCCACAATGGCGCGACTCACATCCTACGGCATTGTCAAATCTTGCCCTTGCTCGCACATGTCTGAAATATATGCCTGCTACATCATCCGCTGTCATGGTTTCCCATAAATCACCAAGCTCTCTCATTGGCAATTTGATCACAAACAAGCCTGCTGTGAGCTCAAGTTTACCTCATGCCCTCCTCCAAGGCAACAGGAAGCTCACCCCACATACCCCTACATTATTGAGACGTGGCCTTCCTGTGCAAGTCGTTCGATCAGTTGAAGAAATAGATAAAACGAAGATGAATCACCTCCTTGAACAGTCTTTCAAGAAAACGCTTGATGCCGAGTCATTTTATCATCGCCTGGATAATACTCTTGACTTTGTTATTGTCGCCGGCGATTATTCTGGAGCCGCAATCGTCACGAATGAGCCATGCCCAGAATCATCTGTGCCAATCTCCTACCTCGACAAATTCGCTGTTCTACCTGAGAACCAAGGAGATGGCACGGTCGACTTCTTATGGGTTGCCTTGCACGATGAGTCCTATGGCCTAGGTCATCCATTCTCTGCAAATCCAAACGGCGGACGTGGAGGAGAGGGAGAGGGTCGTGATTTGGTTTGGCGCAGCAGAGCCGACAACCCGGTCAACAAGTGGTACTTCGAGAGAAGTACTGGGCACTTGAGAATGGGCCCGTGGGTACTCTTCTGGTGTGATGCTGAGAAACGTCTTAAAATCGAAGAAGGACGACGAGGAAGTGCCGGTCTCTCATATGTTGAGGGATGGGAGGAGGGTAGACTCCTCAAATGGGCCGGCACTGTGTCGAAAATACCTTCAAGTTGGAAAGCAACCAAAAGCAATTAGCCTGTAATCTACTTATTACTGTAATGTTTCGTACTGATCAAGAAGAAAACATATAAGGACCATATAAATAGCAATGTTTTGTCTGATTTTTTCGGCTAGACTTTTAGTTTTTGCATAGATATTTCCAATGATGTATAAGCTGAATCTTTAATTGAAATGGATTAAATGTTATTTTGCAGAGGATGCAGAAAAATAAATTATTGTATCAATACCACAATCAGTCTATAATCTACCATTCTAGACTTCACATAACCATAGCTGCCCGGGTGAAGCTGGTATTAGAAAAATTTGTCCATAAGTTTTCTAGATGCTTCAACGCCGAGCTGAGAAATTCTTGAATCATCTGAATGAGGAAAAAGAGACCTCAGGGACTTACGAAAGTTGCAGCATTAGCCGGGAATGCCTATCAGTGTCATTAGAAAGAGTATACATGTCGAAACTTGTCATGATAGCTCACTCTAGCCATGGCTGGTCCAAATCCTTTCCACAAGGCACGTATACCATCTTGTGCGATGGTCTTGCGGGCACAGTCTAACATTCCCGAGTAGGTTCCTGTTGGCGCGGACTGAATCCGGGATTTCAATACCTGTCATGTTGATGAAAGATGTCAGAATGACTTGACAACTTCTATCAAGTTTATGTTCCGTACATCGGGGGGTATAGCTAGAGACCACATGGCAACGCCAGCAGTTCCTCCGGCGATTATCACAGCACCAAGATTGAGGTCAACGGGAGAGGAGCCTGCAGGAGTCAAGAACTTCTTCGTGACTTCATAAGCAGCGAAGTATCTGCGATTGAAAAGCAAGGTTCATCCAATGCGAAAGCATTTAGTCAACTGAGATACGCACGCTGCGCTCCCTGGTCCGTCTCGCGCCAGCGTAGCGGTAGTACCGCGGAATATACTTCGCATGCCACCTTCCTTGTAAAGATGTTTGAGTACATCAATGACCCCTTTGTATTTTTGTTCTGAACCGCCCTGTCCTTGCACCTATCAAATAACCAGGACATCAGAAATAGAAGAAAAAAATATTCCCCCTGTAATGATTACCTGCAAAAGGACCTTTGCTCTCTCGACAGGGGCTGTCACGGCAGTTGTCGGAACTGCTGACAGGAATCCAGCAAGCGCCAACTCTGGGACACTCAGCGATTCGCTGGTCCGTTTTGGTGTCAAGGCAAAGATGAGTTGTTTTGAGGCGTCATATGCCTAGGCAAATTAAGTTATACGGCTTTACATTTCATCACAATTCACCCACCCAGAATGATATTGCAAATATAGGGGTCACACCAAGGAGCGGTGGCACAATCCCTCGGTAAAGCCTTGAGTGTTTTTTCTGGTCAGGAAGGGATCAATGTCATGCGGAGTATACCACATACCCAGTGACACCATCCCGAGCCAACGTCTTTTTCACCACATCTATAGCACCAGTATATGTTCCCGGTCCTGCAGTCTGCAGTCTTGTCTTCGTCAAATCGAACGGATGTCCTAAACTCAGAGTTCCGTGGAAGATTGTATCATTTAGACATGAAAAAGAACGCACCGACAAGAACTGCAGAGGCACCACCGAAGCCTCCAGCAATGAAGGATTTGGCCGAATCGGCCGCTGATACCCGGCTCTCTTCAACGGCTGGTGCTTCGTTGCTCTGCATGTTGTGGTATAAGCAGCAGACAATAAAAATAAGGTTGACTGACCATTGAATGTCGGAAGTCTGAGGGTGGGGACTATTGAAAATTTTGTATGCTCGTCGGTTTGTACTTGGGGCTGATTGGAAAATCTTGCCAATGGCTGAATTCACATGCTATTTGCTTCCTACCTGACTTTTATCCGATCAAACTCCTGCGAGCCCACCGTTGGCAGTTAGATCGGCAAAGCGATTTCAGTAAAGAGCGAATATGTACAATATATATGTAAGAACAAGTAGCACCGTCTAATCCACTCATTAGTTACATCTAATTACACCTTCGACGTACATTGTTTTATGTGTATATACGTCTTGCCATCTATGGATCATCGTCCCGTCCGAATCCACCAACTGGCTCATATGTTGCCTCTGTGGTATCTCGTTGCCACAGTATTCTTACACCGTAGAAGAACAGGCAGATTAAAACGACGCCAACCACACAAACTGCGCTGGGTGCCCCGTACTCGATCCACCATGGGGGTTGATACGGCATAAGCACTCGATCGATCTGAATAACTCCTCCCGTACCCCCACCAGTTGTTGACCGACCCCATGAAATAACACGTGCCCAATTCGCATTACCGTCTTTACCACGTCCACCCTTAATGCCAACTAGATATTCCTTGTCTTCGGCATTTTGGCGGAAAACGACGTCACCGTATGATGAGGTAGGCGATCGGAGAGTATTAAAAGCGCCCGCATTATCCATATCCAGAGGTCGGTTATTGTTTAGCGTTTCGTTTTCCTCTATCAGACTTGGGATTGTGGAGGGAGGGGGAATAAGATGTTGGGTGACGATACCTTTCAACACATCAGCGTTAGCATACAGCTCGGTCAGGTTGTACTCCTTGAAAGCGTCATCGGTAGGACATAACAAAGTCCAGCCGCCGGGACTAAGTGTCTTGTCTGCGAGGTTTGCGAGATTAGGGTCGTCGGGTGGGATTGTCCCGTTCAATACCCAATCGAAACCCGCTTTGTTGATAAGTGTAGCCATGGTACTGCCTTTCGCTGCCTTCATTAACTTGCCAACAGTCAATTCTACCGAACGGGGGATGAGGATATCCGAGAGTTCATGGACCACACCTGTCTGTGTAAGGATGTCGCGTGGGTATAACTCTGCTCTCATGCCCGCCCAGCCACCACTGGAACTGATGTACACTGTGCCATTTTTGAGGCGATCAGCTTTTATGTCACTTCCTTCTAAGGTGGCAAACGAGTGAAGAGAACCATTCTGAAGGGAACTAGCATATTCGACGCTATCCAAGGCGTGATGTAAGAGAACATTTTCAAGATCCCGCTTTGACGAAGGAGCGAGTAAGTGTGCGCTAACAAGTAGGCCTAAACGTTTGAATGCGATATTTTGAGGTATGAGAAGTGATGTGCGAGGTGTTTTCTTGAATGTTTCTGCCTGAGAAGTAGAGAAAACGGCAGCAATAAAAGATGACAGCTCTAGGAAAGGTAGGATAGTCTGCAAGGAGTCTGCAGGAGGAACCAGAGGCCGGGAAAGGAAGTAGATTATGGTATTGGTATTGTTGGTTTTGACTAGGGTAGTGTGTTGATAAGGCTAAGAAGACGAAGAAAGAAAAAAACGCACCAGGATCACCGATAATTCCTGCACCACCAAACCTGATTGTCTTCAAGTCCGGCTGATTATTGTGTTCTGAACCAACTTCGATGCCTAGTACTTGCTTTCCTCCATCTAAACCTTCTTCTTCCAAAGCAGTTTCGAGTAACATCCCATTCTTTAAATCAGAAGGTGACCATTTGCCAGGAATAAAATGGTATTGCAAAAGTTTTTTCAACTCTGCCGAACCACGTTCCGGAAGTTCGGCGCCGCCAAAAAAAGACAAGACATCATCTTGTGGGGCCAGTATCGTATATTTAGAACTCGTGTCATTTATGAGCGAAGTAAGGCCAACCGAATGGAGAAGAGAAACAAATGATGTGCAATTTAAGGCAAGAAGATATTTTTCTGGGGTCAACTTAAGTAACTCTGGAGGAAAGAGTAGAGACGAGACGAGATGCAAGACACCATTAGAAGCGTAAATATCTGGGTGAACGAGGGTGGCGCCTGAAACCGTGGTTTTTTTTGAAGATACTTTGATTTCAAGGTTTGTTCCATTAATCGTCTTTACTATAGTAGTTTTAGTTTTGGTTGATCCCAATACATAGAAGAGCTATATACCATTCGATAAGGGTTCAAATGAGTCGGTATACCTGACGCGGTTCTCAACGACTGCATGCATATTGAAGATTCGTGTGAGGTCGTCAGTTGCAAATTCGCTTTCAAGATAAAGTCGTTCATAATGGTCCAAGGCTTCCCAAGCTGTGTCTATAGGTAAGAATAGAGTTAATGCAGGAGTTGATCTGAGCATTTTCTTGATAGCAGGGGTCAGAATTTTGTAGAAATATGACGTCAATGGCTGCTGTGACACTACTTGAACTAGAATGCAAGATGTCAGATGGTAAAAGACAGGTTCCTGTATGTATCCCTACACACCTAGATCAGGGGGTGTCGTTATGACATCTGAAATGCCCAGCAATACACCATTTCCAGCATCTTGTAGGTCTTTCACTACTTTAACGCCTCCCTTCCCAAATGCGTCGACACCAACTCGGATCGAGTCGTCGCGTTTTGACAGTCTAATAAGTTGTGGTTCACCTCCAAGTGTGCCGCCTGGAACTGGCATCCACGGGGGATGTGGCGGGGGCTCATGCGAGGGGGGTTTAAGAGGAGTGCGTGGAAAGAGTAGAGTTTTGTTCACGAGAGGGACATCCCCTACATCGGCAGTGGAAATTGAATTATTGAGAAGGTGATAGAAGAGCTGCTGCCTGAGTTCTTCTTGTATATTGTCAGTTAAAGTCGTGTCATTGTCAACACGCCACGATGGATTAGTTGAAGCATACCGCTTAATGGCGCTATTTGTGGGTGCGAACAGAGTGCTGCCATTAAGTCGATTTAAAGTTGGAATGAGCTTTGCTCGTTGAAGCAGTTTTATGAGGGAATCATAGTCAGGGTCATTGCCAAGAGCATCGACCAAAGTCAAGCTGGAGGCAGATGGAGATTGTTCTAGAGGGAACTGTTCTGCGTAGGAGAAAGGAAGAAGTAGGAGAGCCAGGAGAGTAGCGGGGAGACATGCTCCGAGGTGCATGGCAGAGAGAACGGTATGAGAGTGAGAGTGAGTAGTGAGTGTGAGTGAGTGAGAGAGTCAATTGCGCAGAGTCTCAAAGTAAGGCGTATGACGTAATTATATTTATATAATTTATTATTATTTATTAGTAGCTTTTATCTGCTTCATTAATATTCTACCCAAGAGATTTATCGTATCACCCATCCCTTCTACCCTTTGCAATCGTTCAATCGCTCTCTCAACACTGTACATTTATTTAGCTACGTCCAGAGCATTTAACAACTCCTTCTTACCTCTTCGGTCCTTTTGCAACCACAGGACAGTCCTTGATCAGGTGGACCGTCTCATTGCACACCAGGCATGCAGGACCGGATGGCTTGTGTTTCTTCTTCATACCCTGCTCTATAGGTGGGAGTGATGATGTACGCTTAGACGACCCCGCAGTGGCGTTTAATCGGCTCGATGTTCCGGTAATTTGTGTATCACACGTCCCATTCTCTCTAGGCGTTCGCGTTATTGGCCGCACATGGGTGTTTGTCTTGGATCCTTTAGTGGCCTTCTGAACTGGATGCAAAGGTTGTCCAGCAATTAGAGAGAGGCGCCCCCTGCGGTGTAGAATTTCATCGATAGCCCGGATTGCTGCGCTCTATTGGAAAGGTCAAGTTACAAAATGAGTACATGATGGGGAAGAAGGAAAACTGACCCTATCCTCCCAAGGTTCATCATTCGCGTGCGAAATGATCATTTCCCGATATTTCGCAAGGTTTTCAGAGCGCTCAGTCATCGGACATTTCCCAAGACCAACCCCATGACGGGTTTTACAAAGGCCGCATCGATACTTCGTATTATTTTGCTTGGGCACTGGAACATCGGACGGTTTATTATACGTTGCGTCGACTTTATAATATTGAGATGTTGACTGTTGCTGTTGATTAACCTCGGTTATTTCTATATCATCTATAATATATTGCTCCTTTGCAAAATCACTGTCGTCACTATCACTGTTGTTGTCAGATCCAAGATACGCTGAGTGATCCGACCCAGTTTCTCGCTCATTGGCTTTACGGCCTTTGTTAGGTGATTTCTGTCCCAGATTGTCCTCAACTATATTCATCTTAGTCTGTAGAGAGGTTGATATGAGCTAAGGAACCGACGCAGGACTTTTATTTTACCTTTGCAGCATCAGCAGCTTTGCGACGTACACCCCTGCCAGACGATGTAATCTCTTGGGTTATCTGTTTGTTACGTTCCTCCGTTATCTTCTGCAAGGTTTGCGCCCACGAGTCTGTCTGGTCTTCGTCCTCCACTTCCTCCATAGAGTTCTTGTCTGCCGCCCATATCTTTGCAAAAGAAAAAGAGAGGCCACCCTCCGGAGTCGCTTCCTGGTCTCCTTCTTTCTCCGTCTTCTCAATAAGGTTATCAATGTCGTGGTCAGTATCTGCGGTGCCGGTGAATAATCGTCTTTATAGGAAGTATACAAGGATACTATACATATAATATCTCGTGCGCTTTGATCTTCTTCGAACAACGCTTGGGCACCATATGTAAGGATCGATTGAAAGTCACTTCCCCCATTGTCCTCATCATCATCCATCTTCTGGACGATAACATGATCGAGGATCAACTTCTTTTTCCCGATTTGCATGATACGTTCTAAATTCGAATAGGTAAAGAATGCCGAATCAATGATACGAGTGAAGCGTTAACTTGCCTTCAGCAGATTCTTTTACCATAAGCTTGAATACGAGGCACGTCTTTTCTTGGCCGTATCTGTAAGCCCTTGCAATCGCCTATAGGCGAAGAGTCAGTAGAGATCATTAGTTAACGACTAGATTTATTCTTACTTGCAAATCCTATGACGATGAACAACAATGAAGGATTAATAAGATAAAATAACGCACTTGATGAGGGTTGAAATCGGGATCGAAGATAATCACAGTATCCGCGCTCTGTTCATCTGTCCATCAGTAGGTAAACACTTCACAGTGAATATAGGCTGACAAAGAGATTTATTCCAACTCCCTAGAATTTAACTGTGAGATAGGAACATGGAACCAGATAAGGAACATACACCAGCACGGGTAGTAAGCAAATAAATGAAAACGTCTGACCCAGCACGGTTGAACTCGTCCATGCCTTTTTGCCTCTCAGTGCCTTTTGTGGAACCATCCTTCCCTCGACTTATCAACATAGACACTGAATGGGTTGAGAAATAACTTACCAGTCTCGAGAATTTGAATCCCTCACCTACAAGAAAATCTTCGATTACATTGAGTGCAATAACAAACTACGCGTCATGAATTAATTATTTGTTTGGTAATCAATTAGAAATATCCTCACCTGGCTGAAGAGCAGAACACGGTGACCGCGTTCTCTGAGCTTCGGAAGGCAATATTTTGAGGAGACGCAGTTTCGCACTCGCATCGATCAGTTTATCATGCGATTCGCGGCTATCGAGGCCTGGTGGTTCAATGCCTTCGGCGTATAGATATGGGTGTTGTAAACATCTGAAATGTGTCAGTAAAATTCACAGTGGATACTAGGAAAGAGCGTACTTTCTCAACTGCATGAGAACATTATTAATTCTCCCCTTCGTTACACCAGAAACCTTGTTAGGCAGTGTTAATCCTTGCAGCAACTCTGAGTTGTGACCTAGATATTCAAATGTTTGCCTTGTTTGGTCATCATCGGATTAAAAAAAGGATACGCACTCAAAATGGATCGATAAATCTCCTTCTGCAAAGGGGCCATTGACACAGGCACAATCACCTCGTTCTGTTGAATTTGATCAAATCTATCACCCTGAAATACATATGAATCAATCTTACCTTAGGAGGCAATTTCAAAACTTCACTCTTAATGCGACGTAGAAAGTATGGCCTTAGTCTGTTATGGAGATCTTTGATAAGTTCTTCTGTCAACTCTTCGTGTTCTTTTTCGAGAGCTTCTAGATCATGCCATTCCTCGGGGTCGAGGAAGTTCATTAGGTTGAACAGCTCTCTTATATTGTTGTTCAAAGGAGTCTTTAAGGAAAAAATTAGTTTAGATTGTCAAAACGAGCAGGATTTATAATTACTCCAGTCATGATGACTCGATGAACACTATTGAGTTCATTCAGCTTCTTGAACAACAAGCTGCTATCATTTTTCACTGCCAAGGTGTAGGAAAATTTGATCTTGCGTAAGATAATCAATAACACAAAAAGGATAACTCACGTCGTTGACCTTCATCAACAACTAGGACCTAACCGCGACAGCAAACTATGAATGAGAATTCGACCGTCAAATGATCGAGACTCACCTCCCATCGTGGCTGACTCTTGAATACGGAAGCGGAATCTTTCTGGTTTGTAAACGCCTCATAGGTGGTAACAAGAACATGAAACTTGGCTTTGGTAGCACCAGCGGGGGTCTCGTTGTGGTACAACTCGAACTCTTTGATAATATCGCGAGACTTCTTGTCACCATAAAACGGGACTGCTCTAAGTTTCGGTGACCACCTCTCAAATTCCCTTATCCAGTTGGTAATAGTAGAATTCGGGACAACAACCAAAGCAGGGAATGCTTGCCATTTGGTGGCGATCTGGCCAAGAAACGTTACAACTTGAACAGTTTTACCCTTATAGCGAATCAATTACGCATTGTTCAATATTACTCAGGAAATCAACGTACCAATCCCATTTCGTCTGCGAGAATACAAGGCTGATGGATCCACCAGTTGTTGCAAAGCCAGTTAAATCCATCTACCTATGTTACGTTAAAGATTTGGAAAATTTTGCCAATAATAAGCACAAAATACCTGGAAGGGCATGAGTTTCAGCTTGGGATCTTGGCCAATGTCGAGCTCGGATGAATCATTGAGTATATGTTTTTTCTTGTACTCATTCTTATCGCGGTTATCAAACTTCTGAATGAAAGACTTGCTTAATCTCGGTATAATAACATCGCGAGAGTCTATGAAGCGCTGAAATGCAGTCTCGAAAGCACTGTAACCTTTTTCAGTACGTAAAGGTGGGGTATCCCAGGTTGCTGTGGGGATAGAGTTAAGCAACTATTGATATATCAAGATAGTACTAACATTCATCGTAATTGAGGTCATCCCATTTGATAAAGGCCCATGCCACTTCATCGATATCTTCCATGCTCAATTGTTTTCCGGTTTGTTCTTCCCATTCTGAGATTGTTCCCGCAAAGTTGGAATTAGGCTCACCACCATGGACAAGCACAAGAGTGCGTTCGTTTTTCAACTGCTCCTCGTATGACTCAATCACAGGCGACTGTTTCTTTGATCCCTTTTTAGAAGATCGGGACTTAGGTGAATACCAGAGCACAACATTCAAAATTCGGTCAACTGTTTTCCATGCTGGAGGAATCCTTAGCTCAGCATCATGGATCGCACCAAGTGACGATGTAGCCGGGTTGTCTGTAAGTTTGGTAGAAGATGATCTTGAAACAGCGCCAGGCTCAAAGATGGGAGGAGTACCAGTATCTGCAGGTGTCGAAGTAGCCGTGCCCTGTTTTACCGGCGCATCCAATAGGTTGACTTTTGTTCCACCGATTAGAAAATTCTTCAATTTCGCAGCTGCTGTGGAGAGTAACCACATATGTGGTACCCATTGCGTCCGTTTATAGCTCCTCCCAACCCATTTGACTAAGTACTCCCTAGGAAGGTGTTGTTTATACTGAGCAGGTTCATTTGGGGGTCGAGGGGCTTCAACGACATCTGGTGGGTATGGCCGCCAAGCCAGGATCTTGTCTAAGTCATATTTGTACGAAGCACAATCTGCGCAAAGCCATGAATTCTGTTTCTGGTAGTGAGAAGCGATGTCCGCGGTTGTGGCCTCGTCATTTGACTCCGAATCCTCAGGGGTTGGAAGGTGAGCGTAATGAGCCAGTCGCTTACAAGTAAAGCACCTGAATAGTAGTTCCTGTGTAACTTCTGGCTTCGCATTATCACTGACTTCTGGAATGCGATCATCTTGCTCGTTAACGGTCTCCGGATCTAGTACAACCTCCTTGCACCCCATACAAATATCACCTTTGGCGCAAGCTCCTATATATACAAGGGCAGGTACCTTAGAATACAGCTTTAGGGTTTGGGTTGTTTAATCGCGCACCACATATGAAATTTGTAATTTCTTGAGGGCTCAATTCCCGACGTTTCGCTCGTATGGATGAAGAGACCTTGTCATCTCCATCTACGACCATTTCAGCATCATTGGGGCGGTCCTTATCTCTTGCAGCTTTGATTATAGCATCTTTTTGTGAGGCCGCAAGGCAACGCCAATGTGCAGAGACAGGACATTTCAAACTTTCAATACAAAAGATGTATTAGAAGACACGCCTGCAGAAATTGCAATAACGCACCATTGAACCCAACCTCCAAGTGAGTTAAATTTTTCTTCATCAGATTCTTCAAAATCGTCTTCAGCTGCTTTAGCTCGTTTCTTCCCCTTCCCCTTCTTCTTAGAGTAATCGGAAAGCAACTGATGAGCGGGTTTCAGGTGACATTTTTCACAAACGCTGCGATGTTTCCTCAATGGTGCATTTTCTGCATCATTAGGGTAAGAATCATGATCTATTTCCGAAATATCGCGAAAAATGCCATATGCCGGATGGCAAACTTTGACAGTGGCCGACTTCGGTTTACGCGTCATCCCTTTCCCTTTTCTTCCAGTGTCGTAGTCACTAGAATTGTCAGACTGTGAGCCTTCTGAGAAGGAGTAATTGTCGATCATTGTTTTCCCTTTCTTTGTTGCACGAGTTGATCTACGAGGAGGCCGTGTTTCCTCTGCTTCAATGTCGTCGTCAGATTCGATTACATGAATTGTTTTAGACCGGGTCTTCCTTGGGCTGTGGGGCAGTCTCTTTTTGCTTCGTTTCGACTTTCGAGGTTTCTCTCCTCGATAAGAGTCGTCATTCGATCTAGATGACTCATCGTCCTCCTGGGTTCCATCAGACATATAACTATCACTGGAATACGGGTGTTCCGACGAGATGTCATCCCGTTGAATGCTACGTGCAGAAGATATATTGACTGTTGCCCCATTTTTATTTATGTTGATCTTCATTCGGACACGCGACAGTGGGTGAACATAGTGAGCACTTGGGTCGAAAGGCTGCAACTTGCCGGCAGCTTTTTTGATTTCTAAAAATGGAAGATTAGCGACGCGTCAAGGTGGTTAAGACGCGTTTGAAATTACTGTATTCCTCCACCAATGGTCGAAATTTTTGTAGAAATGGCCGTGCAGGAAACTTTGTCGAGTCAGATTAGGTGAAAATGTAGGAGAAATTCATACCTTGTGGCATATGCCGCCGCCGAGTCGCGCGAAATAATACGACGTTTCTCCTTCGTGGTACTCCCCCACAACTTCATCAACGTCAATTTCCATCTCAGACTTCAAACTTGTTTCGATCGTAGGTTTATATTGTTCCTTTGTCGTTGCTGAGAGTGAAGGAGGACAAATGAAGAACCCAGTGGAAGTAGAAAGAGGAGGTTTATTTAGCCGAGATTGTACTACAGCTTCAGCTTCAGTAGTGGTCACTGCATCTGCCGGAGCTGAGATGTTGCTTTCTTCTACTTGCTCAGACATTCCTCAAAAAAAAGTGTAGTTCATGCAGAAGACACGTAACCCTGATCGAGAATTTGCGAAGTTAGCTGAAAATGACTCCAATAAATTAAAGAGTCTTTTATAAGGGTCATGTTTTGATATGTACTAAAATACAAGTCACCTGACCTCGACTATTCAAGTACATTTTAGATTCAAACAATGAAGGATATGGACCGCAGTTAAGAATTACAAAATACCACCAGAACACATCTCCATCATATGGCATTCAGCCACTCAAGGCATTGTTGTGCCAGTTTTTCCCCATGATCTAGAAAAGTGAAGAATGTCAATTTTGACAATACGTAATATTATCACACTCACTAACGCAAAATGCATGAGGTATGTCTTGTTTTCCCTGAACAATTCTCAGCCTTACGTTGTCTGGATCAAGAGAAAGTATTAGGATATCTCTTTGCTTTCCGACCCAATCATCGCGTTCAGCATAATAAAACCATAGCCGATGTTCGTGCTCGCTAATCAACTTCAAGTCGAGGCCTTTGATAGTTTGCATTTCTTCATCTGCCATGCCAAGCGCAGCATTGACAACTGTCGGCGAACGCAATAATTTACGAAGGACCTGTATCTGTTCTTGGGGCCAATCCCAAAAAATATATGACATCACCCAAAGTGGAATGAATACTGTCAAATGCGACATTGAAGACAGCACATATCTCGGCAATGGTCTGAACAACCACTGCATTGAGCAAACATGTCATCTCTTTTGTTGGAGTACAACGGAATACTACAGGGTCTTACAGACAAAGCTTTGCCATTTGGAGTATCCCTAATGTTTGATATGGTCGGAAAGAGGAGAAAGGCACCAGTCACACTTTGAGGCCTTGAGTTGAGTAACTGATGGACGTTAACGAAATGCAAAAATGATATCGGTAGGTATAGTCACCTGCAATGCAATCCAAGCACCTACGCTGTGACCAATGATGACTATTCTCGCGTTGCTGTACGTCGTTGTGATAAAGTCAAGAGCTTCCAGAGCGCTTTGCACTTGAGCAGCTAGACCATTGAAATACGAATGTTTCTGCCTATCATTTATTCCAGGAGTGTGACCAATGTGTGCATGCCCTAAGATGGCCAAGGTATCCGATGAATTGTTGTAGATTGCAGAAAGAAAAGGTTCGCTGATAGAAGTATCAAGAGTTATTGTCGGGCGCATACAAAAACTAACTATTTACTAGAAACTCAAGACACCGGGGTTGCCTGTCAGATCAGGAGTTGGTTAGCGGTTTTATGTGAAAGGTGAAAAAAAAACTACCAGGAATGAACAAAAGGACGGTGTTTGGGGATTTAGTTACATTTCTAGCTGGCCACCAAAGAGCATGTACAGGATCCAAAGGGGGATTGTGTTTAAATATGGCGTTGCAATATGATGAATTTGCAGGACCTGGAAATTTCTCCAAAAATGGTGGTAGCTCCATCTCCGTAGCAATGAACGTGGCTAATAATTAAATGATAGTAGTGTGTTACTCGTAACGTCACACAGACATACTACCAGAATGAACCTGGCATAAATTACTGAAATCAACGAAACTATTAAAATGTCTCGTATTCCTCAGTTCCCAACACGCCACAGGTCTCCATCAACTAGTAAATCAAGTAACATACCTTCACCCGCAGCATCATCAACCAGACCACTACAGATTTCTCGTCCGACCACCTCTTCGCGACCTGACACGCCTAATAATCAGTTACCTTCAGGCTCTCCAGGTTTTGCACCCCCGAACACAGCACCTGTTGGTCCAACCCGCCCACAACGCTCAGAACTACGAGGTCGCGTCTCAGAAAACTTCGATTCTGAGCGCGCTTCTACCTTTTCACAAGATCGCTATAGAGATAGTGTATCGACAACGCGCTCTGACATATCCGCATCCAATAGATGGCGAACGACATCTCCTTCAAATTCCCAGCCAAAGTCTTTTTCCCGCATCCAATCTCCACATTCTGCAGATGATGACTCCACTCCGACTTCACTTACATCTGCTCTGTCAGCCTTTCAATCTGCCGGCTCGCGTATGCGGCAAAGGACAATTGATAGTGACGATTTCAACCATATCAGAGACAGGGATCTTGAAATACAGGCGGAGAAACTCAGGCAGCAGCGTATTCGTGACAAAGTACCGGGATTGTCTACAAAGGGAAGTAGAAGAACTGGAGATATTGATGGTACATATTTCTTTCGTAGTTAGTTCTACCAGTGTATACTGACATTCTGTCCCCTCTACTAGCGGTATTGGATCGAGTTAAAGACGGCTGGGAATTCGTTATTGATCCTGACGTGAGATGTGCAATTGCAACTATTTGAAATAAATAAATAACAAAATCTAGTTCAATAGCGTGGATCTTGCACTACAATTACTTGATACGTCCTCTCTAGGCAAGGACATCGACTCTTTTCGGAGAACGAAACAAATCCTTTCAAATGCGCTAAAAGGCTCAGTAGACAGTGCGTTCCCGCCCATACTTGCTTACAAAGGCGCATACTTAACAGAACTCTGCGTTAGAATATTACGAAGCCTTTGCCGCTTCTTTACCACACCATGCCTCTCTTTTGACCAGCCTAGGCGCAACACAACAGCAGATAACCCAAGCTCGTGCATCTATCATAGAAGCAAAGGAGGCTTTGGGCAACAGACGGGCAGACTTGGTCCAGTTATGGTCCAGAGGTCAGACCCTCGAGGAAATGATACAAATATTGGACCATATGTATGAATTTCAACTTCTTTACATCATTGTAATTCAAGTCATTTTGCAGAGAGCACCTGAAGTCTGTTCCTGACTTGTTGGAGACGCTCATGTCCGAAAAACGTTTACTACAAGCTTCGGTACTCCTCCTTCGAAGTCTGAAAGTCATCAACAAACCAGACATGCTTGAAATAGGTGCTCTATCTGACCTGCGTAGTTATCTTAATGGACAAGAAACAGTGCGTTATTTTTGGCTTCCACAAATAATACCCTGACACTAGGATAGGCACTTCGTGAAATTCTTATCGATGAACTCCAAAGCCACCTTTATCTGAAATCTTTCTGGTGTGAAACACGGTGGTGTGCATACACTCCAAATCAAAACACTTGTACGAAATTTCCCAGAAAGAGTGAATGAGACTCTCACATTACGCCCAGTCGCTAGACCTGAATTCGAAGCTGACTTAGAAAAATCTCAGCTTGAAGGCAAATCGTCACCGACTTCTCCATCGTTTCGCCAGACGAGACTTAATCGTTTCCTTAATAACCTCGCCCTCCGCCCGAACGATCCCCCTCATGATCTTGAGGAACACAATTTCAGGACTGACCATGGAGTCCCATCCACTGCTACAACCCCAATAATTCCTCCCCCAACACCATCTACTTCTCTATTACCATCGTCAACAAACATAAACCCGGAAGCTGATTCGTTTATGTATATGGAAACACTCCTAGAGTCTCTCGCCGTTTTAGGTAAATTAGGGACTGCTCTTGATATCATTGCACAAAGATTACCAGGAGAGATTTTCACCCTGGTGGAAACAACCATTGACGAAGTCGAGGAACGAGCAGAATTCAGCCGGAATGGCACTATGTTACCGCTAAATATTAACGGTGGTCTGGGAAAAGCTGAGGGACCTTACATCTTCTCAGTTAATGATTCAATCCCCGGGTTGAACTCGCACAAGGGACTAGTACAGGCGGCAAGCTTGAGACTATCATCTTTGGAATCATCAACACAGGGAACAGATCAAGAAATCCTGAGAGATTTGTTTTGGACTCTGTATTCTAAATTGGATGCCGTGGCTCAAGGCTTGCGTGTTGTCTCTGAAATATCCAGTCGAATTGGATCCGTAAGTTTGTTTTTTTCTCATGTAGAGTGTATTCATGACAAAATATTGCAAAAGCGACGTGATTTCAGGGACGCAACAGGAACAAAGCTTGGGACGCTGTTTTCTTTGGCGGAAACCTGGAACCCGATACAAGCAGAAGTATGCTCCAATCGCCTTCGTTTAAATCCTCATGAACATAACACCTCTTAACTAGGTACGAAATCTCATACAAGACTATTTAACGGATGAGCAACAAGCCTTCGCAACGAGCAGAAATCCTATAATTAGCATCAACGAGATACTCCGTGATGGGAAATTTATTAGGGATAAAACCAAAGTTTGTTTAACTTTGTAGTTGAGTCGTCAATTAGCTGATCTTGTTATCAGCCAGTCTTCCGATTCTCTGATACCGACCTGAAACAAATGAATAAAGTACTCAAATCTCATGAAGACGAACTTACTCAAGTGCTCAAAGACACCGTGCCAGGGCTCGTTCCAGGTTCAACTGAAGTCATCCAAGTTACAGTGGCTACCGCTGCAGACGATCGTATCCTCGGCTTGGATCACCACCACCGTCTGCTGATCCAGCCAGATGCATTTCATGTTACTGCGCTTTTCAAGCCGTCTTTAGCTTTTTTGCAGCGTATTGCAGACGTACTGCCATCGGGCTTGGAATCTGCCAAAAGCTCGACCGCCGTTTTGGATGAATTTGTTCTAAAAGTTTACTTGCCTCAATTAGAAGAGAAAGTTTCCAATATATTCCATCGAGCAGTGTCAGGTGCGGTCTGTTTTTGATACATCTCCTCCTAGTCAGAGTTCACAATTTCCTTGTAGGAACTGAAGCATTTGAAGAAGACCCGTTGTCCCTTAGACTCTGTACTGAGCCTCTCCTCAAAGTAGGTGCTCCTTATACTGTTTACAGGTTATTCTGACATCCTGTAGGCCTGCACGCACTTGATCGCCTTGATCAACTCCCTTTGTGTCATGCTTGACACAAGTCCATTCCACCGCGAAAACTACTCCAGATTGATACTTGGTGTCGTTATTCAATTTTATCAGCGTTGCAGCGACAGATTTCAAGCTCTCACAACGGTGAATGTGTCTAATACTGCAGAAGTTAAATCGAAATTGGTTGTTGCCGCTCAATGGGCTCAGAAGGCTGAATTGCATCCATGTCTTTCGGAACTTCTTTCCGTTCCGGTTCGTTTAAAATTTTTCTGTTATATAGCTTGACTAATTGGAGGTTCAGGACGCTGCTTCGACGAGGAGTCAACAACTTTGCCACAAGGAAACAAGTATCGAGCTTGAAATTCTTGGGAACGGTACCTTGAACAAAGATGACCTCATTCCTTCGGTTCGGGATGTCGCTGCTTTAGCAACACTTTATCGCAGTGTGGTGTGTATTCTGCATGATAATGACTACTCTTGTAATGAGACGTTTCAGGTGTGGTTTTTGAAAGAGCTTCGCGGACTGAAATCAACCTCGGAAGATGTGGCTTCTCCGACTTCACCCCAAAATCTCGAATCCCTTTCTTCAATATCGCCTTACTCTCCCGACTTTCTTGTCCCATCTGTACAACCCCCTACCTCACAAGTTCGACTCCCATTGTCCCGAGAGATGTCACTGTACGTTTCGATCCCCGAGGTTTAAAATTCCGAATTTACCTTTTTATAGCCGATTCCAAGCACTACTAAAAACTTACGAGCAACTCTCTGGCCTTATTCTCGACAGTATACGCATTGATCTTCGCTGTAGAACAATATTCTATTTAAGGGCAGCCATGCGTCATGTATAATCTCTCCTTATGGACAATAAGTCCCTGACTGACTTAACGCTAGGGCCTCTATTTTATGTCGTACGAGGCAGCGGAGCCGGACCCAAACATTAATGATCTGAACGCAGAACTAGTGAAATGTGATGAATTGATTATTCAAAATCTACCACTTCAGGACCGCCAGTAAGTATTTAATTTCTATATTGACTTCTAGTATCACTAACTCTCTTCTCCAGTTTTGTATTTGCAGGACTAGGGTCTCTCATGGAAGATATACTTATTTCTGAGGCTCGTAATATAGGTCTTACCAATGCGTTTGGTATCAAGAAGATAATGCGTAATACGCTTGCTCTCCAACAATGCATCAACACGCTCACAAATAACCAAAAAACGGAGTTTGATAGGGTAAAGCATTATTATTCCCTGTTTTTCATTACACCTACAGTAAGACAGATAAGATCTTTATTTCCACCTCTCTGAATACAATATTCAGGCATTACTCGAACAAATACAACAGAAACAACGGTTTAGTTTCGAAGAGTATCAAACTATGCTTTGCTTCCAGTGCGGAGTAAATCCAATGGAGGGAGATGCTGGAATTTCAATGGCCACAGATAGAAATTACAGCTCATATGTTATTGATCTGCATGGATTGGTTATGGATAATTCTTCGTAGAAAAGAACTATTGTAGACGAACAAAATCATGTCTTGCTTGTTGCTTTCTGTGTAACTTCATACCACGCCAATGAATCCAAACTAGCTTCTGGCAGAGTGAGTGAAGTTGACCAGCGGTCCCGAAGAGCCTTTGGCGAAAGCTCAACAGTGCATGAACCAGGTTCTCGATTAGGGGAACCAGAGACCTTCACAACTGGCAGCCTTGTTAAAAGGCCTTGATATCTTCTACGGACCCACCGAGAAGGGTGCCGAAGGACGGAAAGTTGTATAATTTCTTCGACTTCTTTGCAATGGCTTTGTCTGCGGGGGCTCAGGGGTGGATTGTGCAGATTACCAATCATGTCTTCAGCGTCCTGGAATATCTTCTGCAAACCAATATCTGTTATGCGTATGTCACCTGTGTCCTTCTCGTTTCGCGCGGACCTCGTTGAATCATCCGGGATAATTTTCAGCGGGGGATAAACCCTACGATACTGAGAAACATAGTACTTCCAATGAATATTGACCTCGCGTCGCCTGCTGAAAGGGCCAAGAAGACGGGCTTCATCCGAGGAAGGATCCGCACGAGTTGGTAGTGTTGGGGGCACGGCGAGATGTTTTGCTTCCACCGGTTTGCCGGTGCGAGAGTGTTTGCTCATAAGCAGAGCTTTGAGAATTGGCGAGAAGGTGGGTGGACGGGATTTTTCCAAAGCTGGGATAATCTGAGGAGAATGCAGATCTGAGAGAAGGGGCTAATCTGGTTGGTAGAACGCGTATGATACATCTCCGAAGAGATCTGAGCCAGTCACACACCTCGATTAACTCCCACTTGAGTTTGCCTTTTCTTCCGTATGCAACATTTAGAATATGTTCGAAAGACTTAACGTCCCCATTCACAGCAGCTTGTAATTTTCGTAAATCCTCGAAAATTGATAAATTAGCAGCCCATACGGGCAGTATTTTACAGGAGCACACTTTAACCATCCGTTTCATTTTGCGTTGACGCCTGGCCAAGTCACTGGATTTGAGTAATGAATACGTGTCATCTTTCATTTTTATCCGGAAGAATTGACTTCAGAATCGAGGCAAACAATCAGCCATCATCCCTACGCGGAAGATCACAACTCACCGAAGATACACATGAGGAAGTTGTCTGATTTCCCGTAGATATGCCCTATAGATAGGAATGACGCGTATTAAATTCATGATAAGCACTCATGCAAACTAGTCGGTCTGTGAAGAAGATTTGTGTCCGACCGTTGTGTATGTAAAGTAAGAGCTAAGTTATATGAACAACAGAAATATTGAGACTGACTAAAATAGGATATCCTTTGTACGTAGTAGCCATTTCTTTATTCAATGACACCATCTCCATAACTCGTTCACTGATGCTCTCCCGAACTCTTTGCGATCAACTTCTGCCTTCTGACTCGTTGGACTCAAAAATGGTTTCCTAGATACTCGGCGAAAGTAGTGACAAATCTCGGCAGGATCTCTACAACAATGTCCCAACCTCCAACGACATAGATATTCCCCGACCAAGTGACATTCCCGTAATTATTCCGCTCAAATGAATAAAATGGCACGCATCTCTACAGAATTTAATTATCATTTCCTCACAACTCCTTGCTAGTATGAAGTATATCCTGGGAACACTTGCAGCAGCTTCTGCTGTATTGGCACAACAACCCGTACGTTCGACTAGGGTTTTAGATTCACTTACGTTGACCGACTCGTGACTCCCACAGCTTTACGCACAGTGTACGTTTTGTGTTCTCCCTCCAACATTTTTCTGTGCTAATAACTCGCGATTTCTTGGTACACAGGCGGTGGTATAGGTTGGAGTGAGTAAAACTGGCGAAATTTATGAGATAATGAATCAAAAATGACTTGAAACCAGCGGGGGGAACTTCTTGTGTATCTGGTTCTACATGCACTAAATTGAATGATTGTAAGCAACAGTTTCTTCCATAACAAAACAAATAATTCACATGGTCATTACCCATTAGATTACTCCCAATGCCTTCCTGGTGGGCCTGCAACCCCGCCTGTTTCAACACCAGCAAATCCTGCCCCCACTGGTGGTAGTGGCATACCATTCCTTGGAGGCGTGAATATGGCTGGTTATGATTTTAGTGTCGTGAGTTCATCGTTCATTGTTATAAACATACCAATTAATATACTCGCAAGAGCACGGACGGCTCCTTCAAAGGGACCGGGACAGACCCTCCCGTCTCCCAGTTCTCCCACTTCGCATCTCAGGGTGTCAATGTCTTCCGCATCCGTGAGTAGCAATTGTCTCAAAAATGTCAACTTATTAATGTTAAAATTTTCAACAGCATTTGGTATGTTATTTAGATCATATAATTGATCTTTGAAATCCAACACTTTATGACAGCATGGCAATTAATGACTCCTTCTGTTGGTGGAACTCTCGACGCCAATTTCTTTGCCCGATACGATAGAACAGTCCAGACTGCGCTCAATTCCGCAACAAAACCTTATGTTATCCTTGACCTCGTATGTTTCGTGCATGCACCATTGACTTCTTGCTATATCTCAAATTTACAACAACCCATCCTGATAGCATAATTACGCAAGATGGAATGGGCAGATAATCAGTCAAGGCGGTCCAACAAACGCACAGTACGCTAGTTTGTGGTCCCAACTTGCCGCCAAGTACAAGAGCAATCCTAAGATAATTGTGAGCTATCTCTTTTACCTGATTGCTTTGAATAATCCTTTAATTATGGTGAAGTTTGGTATCATGAACGAGCCACATGATGTTCCATCACTCCAGACCTGGGCTACATCTGTACAGGCGGCAGTAAATGCAATCCGTGCTGCTGGCGCTACTACTCAATTCATCCTTATCCCAGGTACAAGCGGTTCAATCTCATTCACTGTACAATCATTGAAACCTCCTACAGGTTCTTCATGGTCAAGTGCTCAAGCACTCCCAACGGAAGCTGGGCCATACCTTCTCAAAGTGACTGATCCTGCAGGTGGAACGAGCAAGATTCTGTTTGATGGTAAATATTTTCAAGCTTGACCTTAACGCGACTTGATGATATATGAACGTATTATAGTGCACAAATACCTTGACAGTGATAATAGCGGTACTCACCCCGATTGCGCAACGGTAAGTCACTACCAGATGTCTCAGGCTTTCTGATCAATGCCTATCACAGAACAACGTTGATGTTCTTAACACTTTGGTCAATTTCCTTAAAGCCAATGGTAACAGACAAGCAATCTTAAGTGAGACCGGGGGAGGAAACACGGCATCATGCATCACAAAGTATGCCTACTTCACATTTTATGGTTTTTGAATTGTTCTCTAACTATTTTATGTGTTAGTTTGAACCAAGAGCTCGCTTTTATCAAGGCAAACTCTGATAGTCTTGTTGGCTTCACCGTTTGGAGTGCTGGGGCATTTGATACAACATACACCTTGACTCTGACCCCCAATCCAGATGGGTCTGATCAACAGTTGTGGACCCAAGCTGGTAAGTTGGCATATCTGACTCCTAACTTGCTTGTGCTGAATTCTGCCTTGCAGTACGACCCAACCTTCCATGAGATTCGTTTGAAAAAACACAACGAGTTTTCCCATGAGTATAAATACATATATAAATATCAGAAGCAATGTGGTTTGATTGTGTGAATACGAGTAAATGATATTTGATATCTTCATAAGTTAGTATCGATGGGAACGGATAAAGTTTGTCTTTCATGCTGTTGATACACAATCACAAACAGTAGTACATCATTGAGATTACAGAAAACTCAAATACCCGAAATCTTGACTCGGCATCTTGACTGATAACTTGGACTAACACTGTGCAACTTTCGATTCTATATCGTAACAAGACGATGGTACGAATCTAGACTGATGCCCGATAATGGGACTAATTTTTTGCCTCAGCCGCCAAAGACCCGAGACCTGAATCCAAGTGGTCTAGGCAGAGCAATTATTAACAGAAAAGCTAAAGACATGAAGCAAATGCAAGAATCAGGATTAGTAGGCACTGTTTTCTGATTCCCATAATCAACTGTGCTTACTGTTTCAGAAACTCAGTATACGACTGACCTGGACAGGACAGAACGCCTGAAATCTGTTACACAAGAAAAAGATCTCGACGAATTCCTAAGTACCGCAGAACTGGCTGGTACTGAATTTACTGCAGGTACGTCCCACAACATAAACGGGCTTCTTTGAAAACAGACCCAATAATTCAGAACGTCGTAATGTGAAGATCATACCACAAGCGACGGGTTCTTCCCTCAATCCCTACCTACTTTCGGACCAAGAAGAAAAAAATATGCTCCAAAGGCATGCAGAAAACAAGAAACGACTTCGTGTACCTAGAAGACCGGCATGGACTAAATCAATGACGACGGCAGAGCTGGAGAAACAAGAAAAAGCAGCTTTTCTTGCTTGGAGGAGGGGCCTAGCTGAGTAAGCGGAGTAGTTGTTTCTCTAATAAAAAGTTGACTCCTCGTTTAGGTTGCAGGAACAAGAGCATTTTCTTTTGACTCCTTTTGAACGTAATATTGAAGTATGGAGACAATTATGGCGTGTCCTTGAACGCTCACATCTGGTGGTACAAATTGTCGATGCTCGCAACCCTTTGCGCTTTCGCTGCGAAGATCTAGAAGCATATGTAAGTGACGTTGAGGGAAATGAGGGCGAGAGGGGTACCGGAAAAGGTAAAAGGCGAACCATGCTTCTAATCAACAAGGCAGATCTTCTAACCGCTAAACAACGGTGCGATTACTCTTTCTATAGTTCGGAAATATCCTGAAATAGAATTTGCAACCAAGAATTCAATGGGCAAATTACTTTGAGCAACAGGGCGTTCAATATGCTTTCTACTCTGCCGCAAACGCGGCGGCCCTTCAACAAGCAAGGAGAGACGCTCTGTTGGGTACTAGGGCTGAATCAGATCAAGAAGATGACGATAGCGAAGCTGAAGAATCTACAGATGGAGAAACCACTGATGATGGAGGTGCCTATTTTTCTGCCGAAGAGGGCACAGCTGATGGACAAGATCCCCGAGCAAGAGTAATGTCTGTTATAGAACTAGAAGAAACACTGCTAAAGAACGCTCCCGACTTGTCTGGTGGGTTCAGGACATCCTTCTATCCATGACAAAAGCTTAGTTAGATTCAGACTTCACCGATATCAATGGTCAACCTGCAACGAAGCTTGTTGTTGGGCTAGTTGGATACCCAAATGTGGGAAAATCGAGTACCATAAATTCACTCCTAGGAGAGAAAAAAGTCAGCGTTTCGTCGACACCTGGAAAGACCAAACATTTCCAGACAATTCAATTATCAGAATCAATAGTCCTTTGTGATTGTCCTGGCCTGGTTTTCCCACAATTCGCTACTACTAAGGCGGATCTCATTTGCGATGGCGTACTACCAATCGACCAAATGAGGGAGTACACAGGTCCCATAACCCTGCTAGTGAAACGAATACCAAAGGAGATACTAGAAGCAACGTATGGACTTTCTATAAATGTCAATGGCCCCGAAGAAGGCGGAGATGGGGAGGTATCTGCTCAAAGTTTCTTGATAGCACACGCAAGTATGTGCTTTCTTTTGCTCTGAATGTGTTCTTAATTTCATTTATATTATACAGTCGCAAGGGGGTTTATGCGGTCTGGTCAAGGCAACCCAGATGAGGCACGCTCCGCGCGATATATATTGAAAGACTACGTGAACGGGAAACTCCTGTTCTGTCACCCACCACCTGGCTTGTCTGAATCGTCTTTCAATCAACAAACGCACGATATGGCAATCGCGCGGGCTGCCAATAAAAAACGTGCTCCTGTAACACGGGTTGGTAAGGATTCAGATACTTTCATCAAGCAACAGCCGCATCCCACCACAACACTTCCTGCACAGCCTCAAGGCGCCAAATCCCAACAACTTGATCAAGACTTCTTTCAACAAAATTCGGGAGTCTCAACCCATCCTTTTGTTCAAGGGTCTGTACTTAATGGAAAACAGTTCACAAGGGCCCGACTATACCCTCACCAGAACGTTGTTGCAAATGATGGGAGTTTATTAGCAAATCCATCACTGTCTCCTGTAATCCTAACAGGAGATAAAGGAAGTAATACAAAACATCACAAAAAGATGAAAAGGGTCAAGCAGCGAAGTGGGAGGGGCTATGATTGAAACAACCTTCTACTTTAATTGTCACAGAACCATGTTCAATGTATCATGGTATCATGCAACCTAGTTGTTATGCTGTCACACCTAATTATAAATGTGTGATTTTTAAATTTGGCACAGTCCTCCGTTCTATTTAACTTTCTCGTCAACATTTCAACGTTCAACCCTCGAAACATGCTTACCCTTTCCCAGATTCCAGAGTCATCTGTTCCGGATTGCTACCTTGATGAAGAAGATTTTGATATATGCGCTAAACTCGTGACAATACGCGAGAAAAATAGAGAAGGTG
Organism: Floccularia luteovirens; assembly: GCA_009739215.1. NCBI lineage: Eukaryota > Fungi > Basidiomycota > Agaricomycetes > Agaricales > Squamanitaceae > Floccularia > Floccularia luteovirens. The sequence goes on from VSJF01000001.1 coordinate 2,023,759, forward strand.
ATAGTATGGACATTAGAAGCAATCGTTTACGTTTAGGGCTAATACTTCATTATAATCCGCAGCTATTGTTTTGAGCCTGGTTAAACCTGCAACGATTGGAAGAAACCCCGCCCTCTGGTCTCGTTTAGTTCAATCAATTAATAAAGATTACTAAAGTCATCTTTAGTTCGTACGTCGTGAACGATACATCAGTTTCTGGTCTTCATTGTAAATTATATGCGTGAGTACTAGCTTTTATTTCTGCATTGACGTGATACCTTATGATTCCAAGTGTTCGGTCTCCAAGTGGTGGCGTTATTGTATCTTGCCAGGCATACACATTATACATAACTTCCAGGAGATCGGCTTATCCTTTTATACTAGGATTTGTCGAGAAATGGTATCACCCTCAATGGGCAGAATATTAGAAAAACCTCGGTAATCCTAATGGATGGAGATGTCTTAGGATTGCCCAACTCAATTTGTATTTATAAAAGTTCTTTGTTTCGCTGATCTGAGCTCATTGAAACATCATAGCATTCAAATGTATTCATATGTGGAAAAAACCAAAAGAGAAGGTGACTATGTTCGATCCTACTCCGCCGTCCCAGCCGACACATAAGGTGAACACTTATAGTGATTGACCTCTAAATCTACCTCACGCATCCTCTAGAAGGTTGGACGATATGTTGTGACCTCACAGTGCTTAGGTACAGGGTCGTTTGCAACAGTGCATCTCGCTTTCGATCCTATCAAAAAACGTCAGGTAGCCTGTAAAAGTATCAGAACGAGACGGGAACAGGACATTGGGGTTGTTATGAAAGAAGTTAAAATCTTAATGACCCTAAAACATGTTTGTGCTTTTAATCTTCAACTATAATCGTCCACTCAATTCTCGTGCTAGCCAAACATCAACGAAATATATGACACGGAGGAGAAAGACAAATTCATGTACACTTGTCACATGCATACCGCTTGGTACACCAATAATAACGATACCTTTCCAGTCATATCTTTTTGCAACTTTGCACTGGTGGTGACCTGTTTACTTACATAACAGGGCCGGTCAACTCAGGAAACCCCCTCTGTGAGGCAGAAGCAAAGTACCTTATGTATCAAATTCTTAAAGGGCTAGCATATCTACATGATGAACACATATCTCATCGAGGTAAGTTCCTTCTCTTCGCTCGAACAAGAGCTTAAACCCAATCTCTCAGATTTGAAGGTATTTGGAGCTACGCATGTTATAAATTATTGAATTACGATACTACATCCCAGCCCGAGAACATCCTACTATATACACCAGGTCCATACCCACGTGTGGTTATTGCCGACTTTGGCCTCGCGCGTCCAAAAGCATATCAAGAAACGCTTAATGTCTGTGGGACAGTATCGTATTTACCACCCGAAGGCGTACTAGCATTGGACAACAAACACCTTGGATATGTTGGGTATTCTAGTTTCTCCTGATTGTTTGTGTAATTGGATTGATGTACAAAAACAAAAGCATGCCCGCTGATTGTTGGAGTTCTGGAGTTATCCTCTACATTATGCTCTCGTAAGTGAATTATTGATCAATTTTGCTTATATTGCGTCATATTTCACTCATCTTGGCTATGAAGTGGGTCGCACCCATTTGATAGTGATCCGATCTCTCCTACAACTTCGAGCTGGAATAGTCGTATCAAATCTTCGCGCGCAATCTCAAGTGATTGTTTCGGAGAGCCATCTCAGGAATACATTCGGGATGAGATCAGGGTCAAGGAGCGGATTGTACACGGTGAAGTTCATTTCCCCCACTACCCATGGGAAGAATTGTCAGCGGAGGGTAAGTCCGCATTTCATAACGACGCATTTGGGCCAAAAGAAATGACACATGCAACCAGCAAGGACATTGGTAAGTGAACTTCTAATTCGCGATCATTACTGCCGCGCAACCGTGTACGACGCTCTACGGAGCGAGTGGATCTCCTCGGAGTGTAACGACCTTGAGGAACTTTATCAGGCAAGGATAGTTCGTAGTTCAGATTTCTCAGGACATTTGTCATAAACACATGAGTAACTACATTCAAATGACATATATTCATCATTATGTATTATCAGGCCTTCAGGAAATTTGCATGGACTGGTCGGATAATCATGAGCGTTGTATGAAGACAGAAGAGAAATACTTACAGTGAATGTGGTCCGACGCGAAGGTCGACATCTGGAAATAATTATCCATGAATAACGATAATGAATTATCCTATTTGTTACACTCACGAAGTAGTAGCTGTGGTCATAGCCTTCATGTTTTCTAACACGTACTTGAACTTCGTCATATCCGGCGTCCCTTGCAGCCTTTAAAAAGTTCTCTGGCAAAAGCTGGCCTTGCTTGTAGAAATTGTCGCCAGTGCCCTATATGAGAACTATAAAGCTCAAGTCCTTATAAATATGGAGAGCGTGGACATACATAGTCAACCAAAATATGAACGGGATCCTTTGATTTAGAGATAAGTTCGGTAGCATCATATTTCGATTTGGCTTCTTCAATTCCACCTTGGAGATATCCATTGAAGGCCTTCTCACCCCATGGACACTTGGTAGGGTTCGATATTGGCGCAAATGCAGACGCAGATCTGTATTGCTTTGATTTTGAAGCGAGGTACAGAGTTAGTGCGCCATGACCACCCATGCTATGTCCGAAGATGGATTGTCTATTAACATCCTAGAAATTCTTTCAGCGGGCGGCAGAAGCATCAATAGAACCAGTAACTAACGATGGGAATTCCAGCTGCCTCCAGTACTTGGGGTAACTCCACTGTAACATGGGTTAGCATGTTATAGTGTTTGGAAAATTCCGGTTTTGTTGCATTAAGGTAAAATCCAGCACCGGTGCCAAAGTCCCAGTCGTCATCCTCTCCAGGGACACCAGCTCCGCGAGGTGAGGTGTCCGGAAACAGGAGAGCGATTCCTTGGGATGATGCTACCCCTAGGAATGCACCTTTTTGAGCCCTGGAGAAATATCAACTAAAACTCAGAGGTAGGAAACGTATGAGTACCCGTTGTCTTCTGTGCATGTCAACCCAGCGAGATAGATAAGGAGGGGAACTTTGCCAGCTGAGGCATTTGGAGGCAAAAAGATATTAAAGTTAGCATCAAGTCCTCCAAGAGCTGCGGACTAGATTGGACATAATATATCGAATTTGTGTAGAGAATCAAAAGGACATACTCACCTTGAACTTGAACTTTCTGAGCTCGCCCTCGAAGGCCTTGTTAGAGGATACGAGTGTTAGTATGTTATCGGCCATATCTTACACAGTTGGTGTTATTGGTGTTAGGTGGGAGATATAACCTTAACACTCCCATGTCTATGTGAACTTCAAGTACTTCCTTGTGAAATGCGTCATAATCTAATCCAATCTATGTCACGTGTAAGCATCTAGGCTGGCTAAAGTCGAAGAATCCGTCAGTTTGGATGGTTGTAACTTAGAAATAGAACAGAAACTCTTACTAGATAGCACATCGCCCCACATCTTCCAATTCTGTGATGGGAGCATGTGAAATGATTCATTCGTATTACATACCATCATTTTTCTGCCTTTGTTTGATGTTTCAATATGGCAAAGCTTCTTGATCAAGTTCAAATAGAAGCAGCTGATCTTTAATGCATTTTATTCGCCAAGACACCACTTGAATTTTTCACTTTGACCTCCCATGGATGACACTATACAACCTGGCGACGGCAATTGGTTGTTACTGTCCATTGCGGTATTGACTGTGTTGGTATATTTCTGGTCAAAGAGCCGTGGGCAAGCAGGGGTAAAGTTTCAACTCTGTTATTTCGCACACTTGAAGCTCAACGTTTTCGAGCTTCGCGCAATACCGACCGTAGGACATTCAGGGTTCCTTACATCATATATTGGTGGCATAAAATATTTGCTGAACGCGTCAGATATCATCAAAGAAGGCTATGAAAAGGTGGTCTTATTCTGCAAATCTTGGTGTCCTAATTTTGATACGTTACGACGCAGCATGATTCCTCCATATTCAAAGTACCAAATGTAAACCGCTGGGTCGTGATTGTGGCCGGCACCAAGATGGTGGAAGAGCTGAGGAAAGCGGGTGATGATGAATTATCTTTCATAGAGGCTGCTAATGAGGTGCGACGACTTATTTCTGGTTCGGTATACGCCCTACAGCTATGTTTCATTTCCAGATGGTTCAAATACCCTATACTCTAGGAAAACAAATCGCCACTGACCCATACCACGTAAATGTACTGATCACGCAGCTTACCCGGAATCTCCATCTAGTACTTCCTGAACTCCGTGAGGAGATAATTAATGCCTTTGAAACCAGCATACCTCCTGGGGCCGCTTCTGGTGAGTATTCCTATTCTTTCAAGCTATTTTCATATATCAAAAGGCATCTAGAATGGGTGCAAGTTCCTGCAATGGAAATGGTAATGGATGTCATATGCAGAGCTAGCAATCGGATATTTGTTGGCCTTCCTCTGTGTTTGTTCGCGTGCTTTAGTTTCCATTGGATTATCCTTAATCAATATTCAGGCCGCAATAAAGAGTATATTGCGATCAACGTCGCATTCGCTCGCGAAGTTTTGGCCGCAGCAATCGTAGTCAGCATGTTCCCCAAGTTTCTCAGACCGTACGTACCCACTAATATGTACGTATCTTTTCGACAATATAATTTATTATCTTTGTTACAGTCTCGCAGCAAGATTTCTAACTAGTCTCCCTCGCAAAATTGCATGTATGCGGAAATTCCTTGGCCCAATCATTGCGGAACGGGAAAGGAAGGTTAAAATGTATGGAAAGGATTACCCTAATAAACCAGTATGTATCACGGTAACTGCCTCTATCCAACTCTATAACTTATTTATCTGTGCAGAACGATCTCCTAACTTGGTTAATGGAAGAAGCAAAGGGGAGGCAGAAGACAGTGGAAGATCTCACTTTGCGAGTTCTTGCTGTGAATTTTGCCGCCATTCATACTTCGTCTATGGTAAATGTTTCTCTGTACGTCTTCGATCAATTCTGAAATGTCAGATGGATGCAGAACTTTACACACGCACTGTACAACCTAGCTGCAAATTCACAGTATGCCGAGCCGATGCGTGAAGAAATACAGGATGCACTACGTTCTGAATGGTGGACGAAAGGCACGATTGACAAGATGCGCAAGGTAGACAGTTTTCTCAAAGAAACTATGCGGTTCAGCAACCTTCGCTCATGTATGTATTTGCACATGTTCATGCCGGATCTCTTATACCAATTCTTTTCATTCGCATTGCAGTGTCGATGATGCGCAAGGTGATGAAACCAATCACATTCAGTGATGGAACAAACTTGCCTGCCGGGACACTGTTGTTCGCTGCTGCCGAGCCACTACATTTCGACTCGCGACATTACGAAAACCCAGAGAAATTTGACGCGTTCCGTTTCGTTCACAGGGATGATCTTGACAACGATAGTGGCCTTGAAGATTCAGAACGACGGAGTGCTGGTGGTGCACGGCATCAACTAGTGACTACGACAGCCGATTACCTAGCTTGGGGCTATGGTCGGCGCGCATGCCCTGGACGATTCTTTGCTGCTGTGGAGCTGAAGATGATGTTGGCACATTTGCTGATGAGATATGATATACGCGTGGACTCACCCGATGTGGTTGGTAATGAAGCTCCTGGGGAACGCCCAAAAGACTTCGTGATAGAAGCAAACCGATTACCGAACCAGACTGCGAAAGTGTGGATTAGGCAACGCAGTCATTCAAATCCAATATCTGATGGGGGTGGATTTTATATCACACAAAATAATTGATTTAATTAGGTATTTGTTGGTAGAGTAGATTATATACATCTATATATGACCGTGTAGGGGCCACAAAGCTAATAAACATCATTTAGTCGTTATGATAAAGTTGTTGCTGGGGTTAACAGATCAGCTGTGGATTCTAACCTCTTGATTATGCATAAGGAACGATATTAAACTGAGTCAGCGTTCAGTCGGTTTAGGGGTATGTTGACGATCTGTTATATCACTGGGGAATGACGTGTCACGCTGTACTGAAGCAGAGTGATCAGGTGGAGAATGTAAGGAAGGAGAACAAATATATGCGCCAGCAGCATCGAGACTTTCCACCATCTGCTTCTGCATACGCATTTGTCCTCCGTCTGGCGTACGGGAAACATTCTCATTAGTGTCAGCTGGTGTCGAGGGTCCACATTCGCCGGAAGTTGTACTAGCGGGGCCAGTCTGCCTTTACATCCACACCGCTCCCGACCATGGAGGAGCCCACACCATCATTCTCGTTTTCCTCCACTTCCCGTGCAAGCATATCTGCAATACCGAGATAAAAAGTCGCTGGGCGAAACTTGATCTCCTTGCCCATCATCTCGGCCCATTTATACCTCGCAGTGTTGATCCATCCAACTAAATCCAGGTGGTTCACTTGGGAAAGGGTGCCGAGGTATGTTCCCTGTAATTTGTGGTGAGTAATACTGGTGACAGCAGGAAATGATCATATGTACCCATTTTGACGACTCTACTGACACAAGACCATCGTTCGGTCCCTCCCTTTCGAGGATGACAGAGTGTGGCCACCTGGAGCACACTAAGGTGAACTGACAGATAAACACAAAAATAATATAAACGCACTTCCATGTATCGATAAGTCCTGGTTCATATACTGCCCCCCAGCTAAAGTAACGTACGCCTGGTACGTCCGGAGTATCTTCATTGAATTTACGCATGCTTTCAAGGGTAAGACATTCGAATGCTGCACCATCACCACCACCATTCGGAAGGAGATCTAGCAGGGAGAGAACCGAAGGCATACGCGCGGGCCCTATTGTTGACAGAAAGTGGTCGGCAAAAGCAGAGCCACGATGTGGGGTTGCAATAGTAGTGATAGACAGCACGCGGAACTTGCGGTGTGTAAGGTGCGTGGTTAGATAGCGACAATCAAGACCGCCCTGCAATGTGATAGTAATTAATAATTGTGGGGTGATGTTAATGATACGGAATAATCACCATACTATGTCCTGCATATGTATTGAGGGAATTATGCTTGGATAAGGGGATTACAGTATAGCAGCTCGAAAAGAAACACACCAATAAGGTGAACGCTTCTACCCGGGTAGACCTCTGAGATTTTCTTTTCGAGAACACGTGCACGATCTACAGGACTACTGGTGGCAGGGACACGAGTGATAAGAACTTCTGTACCATTCTCCTCGAGGACTTCCTTGATGCCACGCCAATGAGTCACCTCCAAAGGAGCAATTGCAGGCCCAATCATAACCGAGTCAAATCCGAGGAGACCATGGCAAAAGACGACGGGGTTACGGGGTGATCTGTCTATATACAATGTGAATGAAGTGTGTTAGATTAAAAGGAGAAAAAATACATTGTTTCTTCGTAGGGGACGGTGTAGTATCATTAGCTTTTGCAGGCGGAGTATCTGACTGAAACCACCACCATGAGGGAGTTGCAGGAGCTGGGGTGGTATTGAAGGGCAGCTGTGAAGAGGTAGGAGAGGTACTGTCAATAGAAATTGAAGATATTGACTTGGAGTGGGAGCGAACGGAAACGGAACGAAGGGAATCGACAGAAGAGCGGGTGGGTGTGAAATGAGCAAGTACTATGGGTGGTGGACGGATAAGATCTGAAGAGATATCAGGTTGATGGGAATGAACTGCGACGGGAAGCTGAGGAGTAAGAGAAGAGGTGGGGAGGGTCGTACGAGTCAGTGTAGAAAGAAACAAAGGCGGGCGAGTTGTTGGACGGAAAGGATCAGGAAGCCGAGCTCGGGGAGGACGAGCTAGTGACGGTCTTGGAGGGCGTGGAAGGGGTTCTTCGAGGGCTTCTCTGAGTAAAACAAGGTCTGGTGAACGTGAGCGAGAAGGAGTTGAGGAAGCCGAAGGCCTGGATGACCACCAACGCTGAGTTGGGGCAAATGATCGGACCATCTCGGACGATTGATCGATAGATGACCGGGGAGAGTCGGGTAATGAACGAGATTTTGAGGAGAGAAGAGCGTCGAGGCGGGCAGCGAGCGTCGAAGATTTGCGTGGATTGTCGTCGGTCATGGGTACGACGTCACATCACGTCACAGCAAATGTTAGAATTAAAATATTAAAAAATAATTAATTACTGTAATGGCTGCTCTTCCCTTGCTGCCATCTGTGCTGCCCTCGAAACCAGCGATAACTGATAGTAAGTAGCTATCGTACTACACATTATTTCTCTTAGATGACACCGTTGCCAGACTCAACCACCCCAGAACAAATCACTGCAGCTCTTTCACTGGGGAAAGTGTCTTCCCCTGATCAGTGGGTATATTTCCCCTTTCTGCACGTATTGTTCCAGAACTCCTTTCCAGGTTGCCTATATTCATCTGTGGGTATCAAGGTGAATAGACAATGATGTTACCCCACAAATAAGATTGCTGAATAAAAGCCGGCAGACTGCCACCGACTATTTCCATCGCGTGAACGGGTGATGGGACACCGAAAGCGAGAACACGGTAATGAAGATGAGAGTAGTATAATAACATGGAATACATAGAATATACATGATACAGTGTCGTAGTGAGCAGTTGAGTTGATTTGTGAGAACGGCAACAGCAAACAGGCACAAAGGAATCGTCGCATCAACCCTTTCCTCAATCTTTTTCTCTTCAAAACAAGGCCGGCCTGTTCTATTCCTCATCTTTGCCTGCCATCATCGTCTGTCCCGTCCCGTAGCCATAACGTCTCTCTTTTCAAGAAGAATGTCCTTCTTCTCTAGGAAGAAGCACCATCCTGCTCCTCAGCCAACCCCAAATGTCACAATAGCTCAAACCCCAAGCCAGGCTCTTGCTCAGCTATCCGGCAAAGATCCTCAACCTGCCCAACTCCAGCAACAACCCTCTGCTCTCCGTCAGCCTCAAGAAAGTAGTCTTGATGCGTCAGTTTTCTTCATTTTCTCCCTTCTTATACATGTAACACATACCACAGTTTATCTGCCAGTCCCAGCAATGGCGTTATCCTCCCTTCACAACAACAACAACAGCAACTTCGAACTCAAAACAGAGGTGCCAGTCCTAATGGACCAGGTACATCCTTGCAGCCAACCAACACACTCCAAGCCCAGGTATCACCTCTTCAACAACAGCCTGTTCAGCAACAACAGCAACAACCTCAACCACAGCAACAACCACAGCAGCAGCGTCTTGCTTATCCTTGGAGTGCTCATCGTCTCAATCTCTCTCCACCTGCTTTACTCAAACCTAACATTGCCGCTTCCTCCTCACCATCACCATCACCATTTCCCCGATACGGTCATGCATTACCCGCACATGCTAGCCAAGCCGGTGATTTGTACCTATTCGGTGGCCTCGTTCGGGAAGTCGCCCGCAACGACCTCTATGTCTTCTCTATCAGGGACAACTCCGCCGCACTTGTCCAAACAGCAGGAGAGATACCATCCGCCCGTGTCGGTCATTCAGGCGCTCTTGTCAGTAATGTACTGATAATTTGGGGAGGGGACACCACCCCCATCGAACCAAAGGCCAAGGTTACTGAGAAGTTGGATGATGGATTGTACCTTCTCAATCTGGGTGTGTCATATCTGTTATCCAGCAGTATTTATGAGTTCGTTCGTTAATTTTCGTATTTCAAGTTTCACGAGAGTGGACGAGGGTGGCTGTATTCGGGCCCTCCCCAGTTGGGAGGTATGGTCATGCAGTGACGATGTCCAATTCCAGGTTCTTTATGTTCGGTGGTCAAGTAGATGGCCAGTTTATGAATGATTTGTGGGCCTTTGATCTCAATTCATGTAAGTGCTCTTCATTTCTCGTAACATTTCTTTCTTTACGAGTAGTTTTATTCCTCACAGTGAGAACCAAGGCAGCGTGGGAGTTATACGAACCTACCAGCCCAGAACGACCAGCACAGCGTACAGGTCATGTGTGTATAACTTATGAGGACCGGATAATTGTGTTTGTGTCCCCTTCTTTTCTCAGTCAATCTTCTTTCTGTTCTGATAAACTGCTCTAAAAATATATTAGGTTTGGTGGAACAGACGGGCAGTTCCACTACAATGACACATGGTCGTTTGATCTACAGACACGAAAATGGTCGGAGCTCAACTGTATTGGTTTTATCCCATCTCCTAGAGAAGGTCATGCAGCTGCTATTGTGGACGATGTCATATATGTATTTGGAGGACGGGGAGTGGACGGAAAGGATCTTGGAGATCTTGCAGCATTCAAAATTCTGAGTGCGTACATCTATATCAACTCTACTATCTCTTCTAGCCTTTTGATCGAATCCTGTTTAACATTTCAGATCAGAGATGGTACAAATTCCAAAATATGGGCCCGGCACCAAGCGGACGATCAGGACATGCGATGGCATCAATGGGTACCAAAGTCTTTGTCTTAGGTGGTGAATCTTTTTCTCCTCTCAGGGCAGAAGATCATTCCATCACACACATCCTTGATACCAGTATGTTTCCACTCTTTATATGACACCTTTCGTGTATCATTGAGTGATGTATCTGTAGAGCACATCAAATATCCTGATGTGAAAGGACCCCCACCTGGCGCCACGACGCCATCTAATCCTAATTCGTCACGTAAACCTTCATTGTCGGCGCAACCCGGCCCGCAACAGCCTACAGTAAACTCGAATCTCAACGGGCGTTCTATGTCTCCAAGCGTAGGCTTGGAGAACGATGAAACTCGGCGGGCCATATCTCCCACGAATAACCGTTCTGTGAAGCCTATAAATGGTGTTTCTGTTCAACAACAACAACAACAACAAGCTCTTGCATCAAAATCAAAACCACCTATCCGTCCTAGGCGTGCAGAAGACGACGATGTTCTCGGAACAGATGATGGTGTGGAAGTTAACACCCAAGAATCATACGTATCGCGTGAACGAGCGATATCTCCTGAGCAGGGGCAAGCCCGTGCCAAAAGCCCCACACAAATTGGCGTGGCAGGTCGTTCAGTGTCTCCGACGAATGGTGCAACAGACCAAGTGACGAGTTTGGTTGGTGCATCTATTGGTATCAATGGAAGAGCATCTCCTGCCGTCACTGGCCGTGTTTCACCTGCTGTAGGACGTGCATCTCCAGCTCCAGAACGCGTGTCACCCAGCATGGATCGCCCACGAGTACCGCCGGACGGTTTCTATACTCAACAAAGTGGTTCGTCACCTGTGGTCAATGGATTCGTTCGTCCTGGGTCACGTGCTGGAAATGGATCTGTAGGAAGCGTCACTGGCGACCTTGTGCGAGACCTGAAAGGAAAAGAGTTAGAATTGGAGTCTGTGAAGAGGCAGATGGTATGGATGAAAGAAGCCCTTGCCAAGGCTGCACGTGCAGGATATGTGAACGTTGAGCGGGAAGGAACCCCTGACAAAGGGATGAATGGCGTTGTAGATGAGGGCGGGGACGAGAAGTACTCGGAGTTAGTACTACGATTCAAACAATTCAAGGCCCAAGTTCAGGTGAGTTAAGGTAATAGTCTATCAGGATACCGCTAATCTTTGTAACAGGTATCTATGGTCGAACAATCCAAACAGGTCTCTGAGCGGATGGCCGAGGCCGAACGCATGCGCACAGTGGCTGCACAGGAGGCTGCGTATTACAGAGCTAAGCTGGCTGCCTTTGAATCGAATAATGAAGGGGAGATACAGCGTATAGAACGAGATCGCATTGGTGATCTAGAACAACACATATCAAAACTTGTGGGGGAGTGTACATTGCGAGACCAGAAGATTAACGAGCTCAGCGACTCTTTGGCGCTGCAGGTCACATTACACGAACAAGCAGAGTTACGCGCAGTGGAAAATGCAAAGCGAGCAGAAAAATTAGACGATTCACACAACCGCGTTCTTCAAAAGAATCTCCACTTGCAAGAGAAATATGAAGCTATGGAATTGAAACTCCAAGATCACCAAGACCAACTACTGACGCAAAATTCACTTATGGAGCGCCGCGAAGCAGAAGAGCTCAATCTCCGCAGCCAGGTCGAGGACCTTACACATTCTCATGATCAACATGTTCGTGCCTTGGAACAGGCTCATACTGCATTACAAGCGACATCTTCACGCGCAGGAGAGGTTGATATACAATTCCAACGCGCCCGTGAGCAGATTGTCACACTTGAATCTGATATAGCCGAGTTGCGCGGAGAAATCGAGGCAAGGACAACAGAAGCCGAAGCCGCACGCGCACGCCTAACCGACGTAGAAAACTCCTGGGCCAAATCGAGAGAAGAGGCTGACGCATTGCGTACTTTGACCACTGGTACCCTTGGAGAACTGCTGGATTCTCATCGTGAATTGAAAGCAGATGAGGATCGCATATTACGAGGACATTCAGAGAAGATGGAAGCTGTAGAGAGGGAGGTGCACTCGTTGCGTGCATTGTTGAGAGAGACAACACAGAGGGTTGATGAATCACAGAGCAAACTTGTCGAGGAGCGCAGGCGTGTGCGAGAACACGAGGCTGAGGAGCAAGCCCTGCGTTTTCAAATTGTTGGTCTACAAGGACAATTGTCTATGGCGCTCAAAGATGTTGGAAAGGTGCGCAAAGAGTTGGCAGAAAAGGAAGCTATTGTACGCGAGAGGACAAATGAAGTGTCTCATGTTGTGGTCAAACTTAATACGCTACACAAGTACTTCACGGAACACACAGGACCGGATATGCAGGACAACACTATTATAGCGCTACGCGAAAACGGTGCGACATCTCCAGTTATATCAGAACTAGAGGGTAAACTTGCGGAACGTATGAGACTGCATGAGAATACAGAACGTGAACTTGCTCAAGCGTTGCGAAAGAAGCAAGACGCTGAAGCCCAGGTTCACATGTTATCTACCCAACTGGACCAGGCACGATCTACTACAAGTGCCTCAGGATCTCGGGACGGCGATGGAGACTTACGTGCTGCCGAAGCAGAACGAAAACTGGAAGAAACCGAGCGAGGTTACAAAGCCCGTATGCAACAAATGGAGGAAGATTATCAACTTGCAGTGCATTACGTCAAGTAAGTCTGTTGAACTTGCCTTGGTAAACAATGGATTAACGATCTTTTACAGAGGCACTGAGAAAATGATGCGCAGAATACGCAGCGAGCTCACAAAACAAAAAAGCGCAAACACCCAACTACAAACTGAACTCGACGCTGCTCGTAGTGCAAAGAGCGGTGAATCGAGAACTCGAGGTGTCAATGGACGCTCTACTCCATCAGCAGAAGATGAGAATCTACGTCATCAGTATATCGAAGCCCAGAGGCAGGTGCAACGACTGCATACAGAGAACAAAGATCTTCGCCTTCGCTTAGAAAGTTTGGAGAAAGAGTTCGAACTTATCCGTGATAGTTTGGTAGCGTCTCAGCAGGAATCGCATGACCGCCTCACTCAAGTTGAGGAACTTCAACATGATATCGAACGCCTGGATGCTGCACTTAATGTTGCTCGAGGAGGTAATGACGAGACACTCCTCGAAAAACTGAGTAGCGAGAATATGTCACTTCGGCGAGAAAACGAACTTCTATCCCACAAGATCGGCCTGTTACTAGACGCAGAACAACCACCTTTTGGCTCTGGTAGACCGATGTCAAACGTTTCCGCTCGTCGAGCTAGCACCTCGAGTTCCGAGAACGCCCTTGCGTTTGAAACACTATCAACAGAATTGGAAGGCTGGCAACGACAACTCGCTAGTTCTATGAGCCATAGACGACCACTCAGCGATCTTGACTCCGAGCCTCTATTGTCAGACCGAAAATCACCCCGCTCATAATTTAATATTCCCCCCCTGCTGATCTATGTATATGTTTTGCATACCCCCCTTTCTCCACCCATTCAAAATAAATCACACTCGCTTGGATTTTCATCATATTCTATTAGTATCTCATTGTTCCTGCCTGCGTTTCTCCCTTTCATGTTCGTCTAACGGGCACACCTTATGAACAACCACCTACTATTTTGTCGAAAAACTGACATTAATTATTATGATGCATTCGTTGCTCTTTGTGTCCATTCGATTGCCTTCTCTTTTACGACCTTCACCCCTTCCTCATCTCCGATTCTTTTTTCTAACTCGAGCCACTTCTTGAAAAACGACCTGATAATAGTTTTTTTCTCTTACATATGTATGATCTCGTCTTAGAGCATAACGATGGCTTACTTTGCTTTGTGACTTGTCATCTTGAGAACCAACACTCGCACAAACAAGTTCCTATTAATAATTTAAAAATGAAGTTAATATCTTTCCTAAAGCTAAAGGTTTAGCGTAGTGGTACATACCTCAAGCTTTGGATATTTTGCTGTCCGGCTTCCATGTCCATATAAACGGACCAAAGATCCCAGCGCTTTGGGTGGGAGTCAATGATTCCCTCGAAGAGCGTTTTTCCTCGTTCGGGATCACCATATTTATACTCCAATTGTGCGAAGCGAGAAATCGTTTTCAGATCTACTTTCTTAGTACACGACAGTGAAACAGGGGATGTCAAGAAATCTCACGTTTTCGCTTCTCCAAGCTTTGTAAACATCGAGGAAGGAGCTTTCGAGCGTCTTCAATCTGGCCCCGTCTCAAATAAAATTCGCCAAAGAGAGTCCAGACTTTGGAACTGTTTCCAAATTTCTTGGAGGTTTTCTTGAATTGTTTCTCTGCTTTCTGAAAGAAAGAGGATTTTTAGTGAGGATGTTATTTTGTTATTACGCAGGAAACCCACCTCGATTTTTTCGGATTGGTCAAGTATAGCGGCCATACGAAGATGTACCGTCTTCGAATCATTAGACCTCGTCGCTTCCTTGAATGTTGCATCCAGAGATTCATCTGTACCATAAACATTCTCCAAGTTCAACAGTGCAATCCACACATTAAGCTTCTCTTGCTCCTCTCGGAAATTAATGGTTTTAAAGGCTCTACGAGCAATTTCGCGGGCCTTATCAATTTCTGCCACTTGAAGTTGGAAGGACATATATTGTATCCACAGGTATGAGGAGTTGGGAGAGCCTAAGAGTATACGTTCGAAATCTGCATTCGATTCTGGAGCCCTCTGGTGCATTTGGGCAGTAAGGTCTTCTTCGATAACTTTCTTTTTCTTCTTTTTCTTCTTCGTTGATACTTCGCCTTGGTCACTCTCATCAGAGGAGCTTGAAGGTTGATTTTCGTCTTGATCCAATCCACCCTGCCAGTGGAAACCGTCCGAAAGAGCGAGAGGGACTACTGGCTTAGAGCCATTAGCGGCATTCTGGTTCACATTTTCATTATTGACCGTTTGTTGGAACAAGTGGCCTGGGTGATTTAAGTCGAGGTCCATTGCTTCATCCTCATCTTCATCTTCACGAGCATCCCCATCACTTCCACGCACTTCGTTATTCTCTTTATCTTCCATAGGATCGTCCTCATCAACCTCCACCGCATCATCCACAACACCAAAGCTATTCGGCTGTCCTTCCACATTCGAATCATTTTCGCTCTCGTTGAAATCTTCTTCACCAAAATGCGAGGGCTTTATACTCAAAGATATTTTTCGATTTTCGATCCCAATTATCACAGCTTTGACCCTATCACCTTCCCGGAACCCGCGAAGTGCAACGCTTACATCTGCTTCTTTGTTATCCGAAAGCTATTATTCCAAGTTAAATCAATACTTATCAAGTAAATTAAACAAAAGCGTACTTGAGACTTGTGACATAACCCATTCAGCTTCGACCCGTCAATCTGTATGAAAAGGCCATAATCTTCAATCTTCTTGACGGTGCCATCGATCTTTTGACCCTCCCGTAGGTCTCCGATGTGAATACCAGAAGCACCCGAGCATTTTGAGAGGTCTCCTGATCTGAATGACAGTTCCACCCTTTTTTTATCTGCGTCAATGCTGTTCACCATTAGTATACAAAACTGGACAGAAAATATCAAGACCTACCCTAAGATACGCCCTTTGACCAATTGGTTTGCTTGGAACCGGGGTTTCCAATCTTTGATGTACTGTTTATAGAATTAATCCTAGAGTTTCCGCGAAGTAAATGGATGCCAACCTCATCAAACAATTCTCGGATCTGTACACGCGCATCAATCTCACGGCCAATCGTTACAAACAGGCCATGCTCGGCGACACTTTTAATATAAACCTTTAACTGTATCGCCCACTTGTAGATCATTAATTGAAGTAATTTCACGGTCTGCGACTTCCTTGGGCTGATCTGGATACATTTTTGAATGTCGCGTAGAGAGAGTAAGTTGTCGTTTAGACTGATCGATGCCAACAACTACGGCTTTGAGAATAGAATCGACTGGAGGGAAAGGTGTCGAAGCATCGTAGTTGTCGGACACATCTGTAGGGTGCAATATACCACCGATATGAGATGTTAATTTCACTAGGGTTCCCTGTCTCGCATGACGCGTAACGCGACCGCCAACCATTTGTCCCAATACAATTGTTTCCATGGTCAATGCGGTACCCTTCGTGGGCAGAGCAGCCTTGGTTTTTGGCTTATTAGCCACAATAACAAAACCTTTCTCTGGATTACGCGTTACGACAACGAGTTCCTCTAATTTGTCTCCAACTTTGAGAGAAAGGCGTAGTTGTGGTAATGGCAAGCCTCGGTAGTTAGCAAGGTTTTTCAATGATATCAAAGCTCGAACTTGGCTCGGCTCAAGGGCGATCACAGCGTTTTCCTTATGGATTTCAGTGACTGAACCTTCCACGATATTACCGATTTCGACGTCATTGATGTTGCTCACTGTCGCCTTTGGTGATGCTTGTCGAATACTAGCCATGATTTTCCCTTCCTCTTGTTGAACAGAGATTATACGGACGCGGACAACCCTTCCAATGGGAAAAGATACTGATAGATTGTTAACCGGCGTATCACTAGAGGAAATACAAGTAATCAATTTTCAATTTAATATATGGCGTATAGGTATTGGGAAAAACCTTGCTTCCCTGGCAGTCACGACAGCCTTTATGTTATTATAGAATTCCACTAGTAGATGCTTCTCATGGACTTTGAACACAACAGCGTGTGTAATTACACCAGGAGAAATTTTCTCGATTTGGGACAAAACTGGTAGCGTTGATTCCACCAGTGTTTTTTTCGCAGTCAAAAATATCCGCTTTTGCACAGAATCGGCGAAGAGCACCTAGAGCCACCTGCGTTAGCGAGAAAGAAGGGATGTTTGGAGCTAGTTAATTACCCTGCACTTAATGCTAGAGCCAACTTTGAATCGTTTGGCAGGGTGTTTGAGGACAATATCGGCATAATGGTTGGGCCAGATTACTCCATCGATACTCCCAGACAACGACACAAAAAGAGCAGTGTCTGTTAGCTTTTTGATCGTCCCTTTGACTACTTCTCCAACTTCAATGTCACTGACTTGCAAGAATTTTTGTTCCAGCACAGAAGGCTTCAAGGATAATTGAAGTAATCCATCAAATGCAAAAAATCCTGTTACTCTCGCTCGGTGTATTGTTCCAACTTTCCACGGTCCAGAAGATGATGACAGCAGCACCACATGGTCATCCAAGAGGTGGGATATCTTTGATATGGTGAGAAAGACAAGGGATGATATTGAATGTGAACTTACATGAATAAAACCTTCTAACCCTGGCTCAATCTCCACAAATATCCCTCGTTCGGACTCTACGCGAAGAACTTTCACCGAGTCTAGGATTGTACCAACTGGGTACGTTTCCTGAAATTGTTTTTGTTCCGAAGAGTTTGGTGTTAATCGCGGACCAAGTCCAACGATATGAGGGTTTAATGACAGCGCGAAACGAGGAGGCGAGGTTGAGTAGTTGTACAACACACGAGCCTTAACCTTTTTCCCAATTTTGTAAGGTTTTCCGGATGGTAGTGACGAAAATTGTAGTTGGTCGACAGTACCATCAAAGAATCCAAGGATCTGCACGTTGAGCCCCTCAGGATGCACAGCAGTGATTAGTGATTGGACAAGGGATCCTGGAAGCACAGATGTAACGGACGAGACTTCTGAAAGCTGGAAAATTTGCATTTAGTAAAATTTGTCTGTGTAGTAAGAGAATACGAACCGAAGAAGACGCATACTTTTCTTTGTCTACCTCAACACTAAGAATCCTCCCATTCGTAGATAACTTGGCTGCGACTACATCGAGCAGTTGGCCGATACAGAATTTGTCTTTATTTCGATCTATAGTTTTGAAAGACAAGAAAGCAGAAACATCCGGTATCCCCATATCGAATATGTACCCATGATCTTCGATGCTCTTAACAGCAGCTGTCAGAGTCTACAAACACGATTGATCATGTTCATATGTTTTTGAAGTTGGAAATGAAGACGTACGAAGCCAGGTTTGAGATCTTCTTTCTGCACACCAACGTTTACTTTCTCGGGTTCTAGACTAAGTTCTACTCTGCGACTAGCTCTTGAAAGTTCATCGCGTTGTTTGCCCATGCCGGACATGTCACTTGAGCCAGGTGCATGCACAGCTGTGACTACGGTCCGGACATACTGCCCAACATAGAAAATATCAGCAAGATCAGGTATTTGAGGTTTTGAGACAGAATCGTCATCGTCTGCTTCCAACTCTGAATCTTCCCTGTATTCATCCTCGCTCTCCAGGACAGCGGTAAGTTGGGTGGATATATTGGTGATTGGCACATGTGCGAAAAGCTGAGATGGGAGTGAAATAATCAAGAATAGAGGTTGAATAGCAACAATCTGTCCAAATATCTTCATGCCAATATTCAAACGCTAGAAACAGTTGCATTAGTCAATATCTATGAATTTAAGAAATCGGCACACACTTTATAGTTCAATTGCTCGATTCGCAACTTCTCATTTTTCGAAATATCACGCGTTACCTCAGCCGTAGTTTCGTTCTTGCCTTTCCGTTTCCTGGCCTTCTTTTTTTGCTGAGATTCCTGCGACCTCATAAGTCACCCCCCGAATTGATCATCGAAGTTAGCTTACCTCAAATAACTCTTGGTTTACTTCCTTGACTACCTCAGCTCGTATATTTTTTACTTCTAGTGGAGTAAACGTAGTCCCTCCTCCACGTGGAAAGTCCATATCCTCCATTACCAGGCTACTAGTCTTTTGTAAACTATCTGCCTGTTTTGTTTTATCTGCGTTAATTTTAGTTTTCTTTGCTTTGCGGGCAGAGGTTTGATCATCTAGTGCACGTTTTTGTGCTGCCATGTTATTTTGTGACAGTTTTGGATGGAGGTGGATGTCGTATCGCAGCAAGTCTAATGCTGGTCCTCGCAATAAATCCTGCAAACAAATTTGAGTGAATCTTTAGTCGATCTCGACATATTGCTTACATCAGATCACGTGATGAAACTGAATTGTTCCCCAGTGCAATGAATATATTCATTCTCCAGCAACTACCAAGGGCAATTATCATCATCAAATATAATGGGTCAGTAACCGTTCACAACTTGCGTCTCATGTAACTGACTGTTTCACCAGACTTCCAGGTATATTTCTTGCGAAAACTCCCTTTTATTACGTCTCTAAAAAATGAACGATAGAATCGTGTCGGCTCAAAATTTGGTGGCGGTGGTGTTGCTGGTGCTTCAGAAACAAATGTAGACAGACGTGAACGACTCAGGAAGCTTGCTCTCGAAACAATTGACCTTGCTAAGGTACGAAACTACATCTTTACCTATAGGAAGATATCTTAACCTTTCTTTCAAAGGACCCTTATATCCTCCGTAACCATCTTGGTTCTCTTGAATGTCGACTTTGTTTGACACTTCATACCAATGAGGGTTCATATCTTGCTCATACACAAGGCAAAAAGCATCAGACCAACCTTGCACGCCGTGCTGCTCGGGATGCAAAAGACACGCAATTAATGATCGCTCCAGCAGCAAGCAATATTCAACGCAAAGTTTTCTTAAAGATAGGACGGCCTGGTTACCGGGTCACAAAAGTACGTGATAGAGATACTGGAAAAGAGGGAATGATGGTGCAAGTACATCTTCCCCAAATTAAAGAGGGTGTGCTGCCTAGGCGTCGGTTTATGAGTGCATGGGAACAGAAGAGAGAGCCTCCCAATAAGGCATACCAATATCTCATTGTATGTTGCATACATTTATTGACGTTACTAAATGCTTATTTTCAATCATCAGGTTGCAGCGGAGCCGTATGAGACAATTGCATTCCGTATTCCTGCACGTGAAATAGAAGATGAGACAGACGATGCAGGTTACTGGAACTGGTCCCATTGGGATCCCGACACAAAACAGTATAGCTTCCAATTCATGTTCCGTCTGACTTTCTGAACATAGCTTGGCGTTTTCCTTGACGAATCAACCAACTGGTGTTGTAACTAAATTATACTTGTGTAGTTCTTGTTCTGACACAAATGAAAGGACTGATTAGTCACAACTTCTCTGCCATAGTCTGTGGTATGCCAAGGGTGTTTCTTGATCTGTTTTAGCCAGCAAGAAGCTACTTTACGATATTGGTAATCCCTGATCATGCTGTGTATTGACTCTTGGATAGCTCTTTAACAAAAACCCTAGCATACATGCACATTTTTCTGGTATTCTTTACTTTCTAGCACTGCCTTCTATGTCTAACGGCAATGAGCCAATACAGGAGAAAGGAAGATTAGAAGTCAAACAAAAGTAGTGGATCAAACGAAAGAAAAAAAGAAGTCCTTATCTGATTACCACTATATTTTTTAGGGAGTACATAGCCTTAACCAATAACATTCGAATAGAGAGAAACGTCCGGATAAACAACAATGATTAATGAAGGGACTGACTACGATAATACAAAAATGTCCTGTGAATTGTCATGTGTTAATGTGTATAAATGCGTTGAGATGGAGTCATGATTAGATCGTGAAAGAAGATTATAGACGGAGAGCATTCGCCGTAAAGATGTTCCGAAGTGAAACAAATGTCATAAAACTATTTCTTAGCGTCAAGTTTTCTTCTTGCTCAAGACCCGTTTGGTGTTCTTCTCTGTCTTCGATCTAGTGGGTCGAGAGTCAGCTGACACCGGGTGCATAAGGTGAGGGACATCGGAGATAGAAGAGATAGACAAAGTTGCCACAGCAGGTGGTTCTTGAGATCTGAACACACCCAACAAACTACTCCGCTTTTGCAATTTTCGACTCCCGGAAATCGGAATATCCTGGGCACGTGGTGCATGGAATTGTCCTAGGGTTGCTGACTTCTGAGGGGAGGGGGGCCGGGATGGATAGGATGGGTACAAGGTCTGAGGTTGGAATCGTACTTGATGAAGAGGAGTAGCTGCGACCGAATTACGTCGAGATTGTACTTGACTCGAAATAGTTGCAGCAGTCGACTGTTGCAATGGAGCTGGCATAACCAATCGCTTAGGCATATAGTGTGGCTTGTGTGGCTGTCCTCCATGTATCTTTGAAGCAGCAGAACCGCTTCTTGTTGATTGTTGAACACTTCTAGCATCGGGATTGTAGTCAGCACGAGAAGGCGGTGGGGCGGGATGTGGGGGGGCTTGGTATGTAGGCATATTAGGCCTAAAAAGTTGGCCGGGTGGACCGGGTTGTGTAAGTATTTGTTGTGAGCGAGGACGATCTATATTACGGTTGTTAGATGGCAGACTATCTTGTTGGGGTTTAATCTGTCCATTTTTGGGGATGATTATCTGTTCTGAATGGTGGTGATTCATGTTTCGTTGTAGTGACTGTAGTTGTGCCAGTTGCAGCTGACTCGGAACTGGTATTGATATCCTTTGATACGTCTCTTCAGGAGAGCTAACAACAATTGGACTGCTTTCATCATAAGGAGGTGGTGTACCTCCGTTGACGACTCGCAATTGAGATACCTGCCTTGTGATTGAAACTGGAGACCCTGCTGCCAAACGACGACGATCTTGCTCCTGTGAATTCACAGGGTTCATAGGTTCGATATCAAGAGGATCCAGAGGTAGATTAAGTTCTAAACGATAATCGTCTCTTGAATTCGAGTTGTGCAGATGAACAGGATCATAAGGATTGTATTCCACATCCTTCTGTGATGTACTATCAACAGCCGTCTCGCTGTCAATGGGACTCAGACGCAATTCTGAAGAAAGACCCATCATAGCCATTCCAAGTTGTGTGTTGATGCTCTCCGGGTCTATTTGTCCCTGTCCCTGCCGTATGAGCTTCCGATTTCTTGATTCGGAAGTGGGAGGTTCAACAGCGTTTTCATTATCTATCGATGCTGCGGGAATATGACTCAGTTCCTGCGGATTCGGTATTTGCCCTATGCTGAGTGCAGATCGGGAAGCGTCCTGAATCTGTATTTGCAACGCAGATATGGGTTGGGCTTGCGGTAGGCTCTTAGAAATTTTATGAGAAGGTCTAAGTGGACTAGAAACAGAGTTGAACGTCCGATAATCGTTTGTGAGGATTTGACCAGGCGACAGGTTCAAGGAAATGGGGGTGGGTTGATGTGGGGTATATACCTGTTGAAAACGATTATCAGTTCAAGCAATCAGATATCACAGTTAAGAAATGTACATGAGTTGTCCCATTAGCTTCAAATGTATATGTCCGCATTTGAGGAGCTTGTACAAGATTTTGGGAAGCATTACGGTTATCTCTTATAACTCGTGAAATGGCTTCATAAGGCCCTCCATGATGCATGTGCATTCCTAATGGGTTCGTTTCGTCAAGTTCATCAATTCTATCAAGATCGGGTGAAATGTGACGACGACCATCAGCTTGCCGCATCGCCGATGCAGTTGGAGTATCTTCTGCAGTGGTCGCGGGTCTTACAGAAAGACTTGGTCTCTCTAGTTCCCGATGCACTGATGGACTAGAAAAGAAACGGGTCGCAGGTGGACGAGAATCTTGTGTCGGTTTTTGACGGGATTGCTGTGCCTGAGAAATTGATGTGGCAGGCTTGGGGGGCTCGGTCGTCTCTTTACGGCGCAGCAGGAATCCTGTGAGTTTTTTAGTGTCCTTGTGGGCTGGGGCTGTGTGGATATGTGAGCCAGGATGAGATAGACCCTCTGGGAACCGATTTTGTGGCATTGAAGCGGATGGAGGTGGGTTTAGAGGAAAGGAACGGGGTGGTGTATTTGAAGTGGAAAAAGAGAAAGGGCCACCAGTGCCATCAGTGGACATTGGAGAATTAGGTGGTTGAGGAGGGAGAAAATGGCGGTCAGTGACTAAGTAATGGGAAGGGGCAGTGGTAGAAGAGGACGGCTTGGGACGAGAGGTGTTCAATATAGGAGGATGGCCTGGGGGGTTCACCCAAGTTATTTCGTGACTCGTGACGAAATATGGGTGTGTCTTGGGGTCAGCTGAGAAAGCTGGGTCGTCTAACTGTCTGAATGTCGACTTCTGCGGGTCTAACTGGCTAGGTGGTGGGGGTACTGTAGAGGGAAATTTGAGTACGTTCAGTCTCATGGACGATGTCCCCGGAGTGGTCGACACTAAGAAGCTAGACAGAGCAGCCCCTGTGTTGCAATGCTTATGTCTATGCGGATTAGCGCCCCGTTGGAGCGTCACGGGCTTGCTGGGACGGGAATGTATTGATGGCGTCAGATCAACAATTGGCATGGATTTTCAGTGAGAAAAAAAGCGAAACGTCGTCGTCGTCGTCAGTTCATTCTGCAAACAAGCAGCACTGCTGATTGTAATCATCAAAAAATTCATAAAAATTTATACACGTGTAATACTCTTACGTCCGTTCGCTTGACACATAATAATCCTTTATTGAAGTAAAAACAATGGTGGCTGTAATGAGTTCTATATGCTAAGTAATGCTGGTAGTCGTCCATTTGATCATATCTCAACCACCTCTTCGGCTTGGAAACATCCTTGTGACACTTCCATCAACTATACCCTGCCTAATCGAGGGTCCTGGTAATCGTGAATTCGTGGCCCTTACAACAGGCTTCGGCAATCCGGAGGACATGCTCGTAGGAACAGACCTCGCAGGAGGTCTAAGCCCTCCAAGCGGCGGAGCTAGCTCTTTCCGTTCCCTCGCTACAGATGAAACAATATTGTTACTACTAATAGTCGTCACGGGAACGCGACGAGGCCCCACACCAGTAGAGAGAGTGGAAGACCTTTCGATGATGGTCCCAGCCCTACCTCTCGCGCCCGCACCTACTGTCTTAGACACTACAGGTCCTTCCGAAGCAAGAACCCGACGAGGTCCTGTGCCCGACTGACTTGACATCGCCGTAGAAAAGACAGAAGATGATGTGATTGAATTCGAAATAGTTGTTACTGATCTAACTGGCCGAGTTGGAGCAGTGTTGGTGATACAATTATCATTGTAGCTTCGTCGCACAGCTTGTGGAGGGACCACAGCTGGTGTAGGTGATGTCTTCGACGAGTTCGCATTGGTGAGGGTTTCCGGGGCTGGCGAGCGTGTTGACAACACAAGGTGATCTGTGGTGTTGGCCTTCGCCTGTATTACTGGCTTCGTTCGCTTTATTATTCTGAGAGCAGGGACTGGGGGTGGCGGTTGGATGGGAGCAGCCAACCGAGATGAGCTAGGAGTCGAAAAAGATTGTATAGATCTCGCTTGGGGAGAGACCTTTGCCTGTGCTTTGACTTCTATATTTCCCGACCAGAGTGACGGTGGGGATTGAGCTATTGCAAATCAGGTTATTAGCTACCACAGCTACATTTCGTTCATCTAGTTATTTATAAAAAGCTTACTTAGGCTGATCCTTTTTCTGAGTTTCGGCACAATAGACTGTATGGACGCAGGGCTGTTTTCTAGAAACGCCTGAGCCGGGATTACTAGTAGAACTTTAGTTATTCTTAAATAAATCACCATAAAGACGCTAAACCTTACCTTTCTCAACTGGGCTGTCTGGTAGAGGTACACTCAATGGATCTCGAATATCTGAGCAGAATTAGTTAATTTTAGTGAGTGATAAAAAAAATTCGCTCACCTTCAGGAGCTCGATGCTCTGTATATTCCGAGGGCAACACTCTGCATTCTTCCCTGCTCCCAAGTTTGTCCCTCAATACAGCTGCTTCCATTTTTCCCCTTTCAATATTTATGTCGAAGCTATCGTCCTCTTCGAGTTCATTTATAAACAGTTCCATGCCGTTCTTCTGGAAGAACGAAACTTTGTCATTCAACAAATCGAAAGAGTCAGACTCTAAATGAACTTGGAAAGACGACTGGAGATCTATAGAATGTCGGTTTTTGTCCTGAGATGAAGTGTTAGGTGGATGTAGTCGTAATCGTGCTTGCTGAGGACTTTGTTTGGTTTCCTGGATATCTTCGCTGGATGGATCGTATTCTGAAGTCGGAGATGGAGGTGTAATCATGATTGGGGCGTCAACATTAACGACGATAGGACTTGCAGGAGACCGGATAGAATCTGTGGATTGTTCTTGGTTTCCAACTGCAGCAGGTGAGAGGCAGGAACTCGTATTTGTTGCGTTTGAGGGAGATGAAAACTTCGCATCTGCAAAGGAGATTCCAGAAGTGTTGACTGTATGTATCACTGAATCTAAAGCTGAATGCTGGAGTTCATCGGAGGTACTGGACGATTCCGTAAACACTGGAGCAGTCAGAATCTTGTATATTTTGGTACGAGGAACTGGAGTGACGTCGGATGTGCTGGACAGGTCGCTTAGGGGAGTGCGAGGAGGTTTTGTTGGAAGTGTGGAACCAGAACTAGTAGTCTTCCAGTTGGGGGTCGCTGCTTTCGCCATATCACGGAATTTTAAGGTGACATTTTCGTCGTCATCAACATCAGAGCTGGCGTCTCTGTCACAGTCGTCATCTAAAGTATCCTCCTCTGTAAGCATTGCCAAGTCGGACATGTCATCCAAAGTCATGTCACCGATATCTATGAGACGGCGTTTGGGAACATGATGAATAGGCTGAGGCTTCTGATGGGTCCTATTGAAATAGGCAGTCATAGTAAGCTCCTCGTTGGGAGGGCTTGAGTTCTCCTTGTCCGAATCAGGAGAAGAAACATTACGAGGTGGAGTGGATGGGTCTGAAGATGTGAGGGGGTCGAAGAGACTGAGAACACTGTACCGCGGACGTGCTGTAGACATGTTGGTTAAGAAACATTCAAAGTCAAGCTAACCGAACTTCAACCAAACTGTTGTTTGTTTACTCGTGTGGACGCGTCTGTGGCTCTTCTATTCCCAGATTCCCTTTACCAACTTCATCCAGCGCGATGTCAGAAGTCGCAAGCGTGCGTTCTGAAATAAAGAACTGGGAGCGATCTTTTGAGGCTACCAATGGCCGTGAACCTACCGTCAACGATATCAAGAAAGAACCCGCGATCGGTCAGTCCGTCACCATTGAAAGTTGTTGTATGACTTGACGTTTTCGCAGCTGAGAAATACAAGCTATACAAGAGACTGTCAAAGATCTCGAATGTTCAAAGCACTCAAGATCCAACATCTGCTGGTACTAGCACTTACCCATCTAATCCTCCTTCAACACCTCCCAGTTCTACCCGGCAGAGGACGACTGATCACCACTCTGTTCTGTCAAAACGACGCGACATAGAACGAACTATACCACTGTCTAGTTTCAATCCTTTTTCACCTCAAAAAAAAGATAAAGGCAAACAAAAAGTGCCTGCTTCCTGGACGTCTAACCCATTTGCAACGCCAGTCAAAACTAAAGCGAAAGCGAAGCCTCCTAGTCCAAAGCGCCCTCTGTCACCGGACCCGTTCCCAATGATAGATCCTACAGCTACTTCATCTCAGACATCCAAGCATCCTGCGAGTGCCATTGCCCGTGCTCGTAAACGACTTACGAGGTGAACCTGTCTCTCCATCACCCAATAAAAATAAACGGCAACGCGAATCTTCCCAGATGTCACTTAGCTTCTCAAGGGTCAGTCTCGATACTGGAAGCAGTGAGGATGATGAAAAGGATATTTTCTATGTGGATGACTCGCCTATGAAGGTATCTACAGAGGGAAAGTCATTCAAAGTGCTGTTCGCCGATGCTATTCTACCCAATGGAGATATTTTTGGCACGAAGGAAGGGAACAACTTTCCAGCAATGTCCATCAGCCCACAGAATCGTGATATGCAACGGACAACTCTTCAGCATCAAACACGAAAGTCTCCCATACGGGCAATTAAGGGCAAGTCGTCGAAGAGAAGGAAGTTATCTAATTCATACGGGAGTAGCGCTTTAATGGGGGGGAAAGCATCAGTCACGTCAATGCCACCTGTGAAGAGCAAGAAGTCTGCTATTTTAGCAGCATCAGCTACATCAAAACGGCCATTGTCTGACACGGAAATAGAGACCGAAGAACACGAAAACCGACCCAAAGTAAAACCACGTTTGATACCTCCATCACCTCCCCCTGCTGCGTTGTTGTCCAGACCCCAGACAAAGGGTAAAGGCAAAGGAAATACCTCAGGCAAACTTGCAGTTGGCCAAATGCAACTATTGAATGGTGGAAAATATACTAGCGACAGTGACGAAACAGACGAACTACCCACTAAAGTAAAGATAATAGACCGCACAAGAACGCGATTAATGCATGTTGCAAATTCAGGATCAGATGAGGATGTCTTCGGATCTGATTTAGGTTATCCACGTTTTACCGCGCCTCATGGTCAACAGCCGACTTTGGCTCTGAACACAGGCCAAGAAAGCAAATTCGAGGTCGATCTGCCAGCCAAGCTTTTGAATGTACTAGCTATTCAACCCGCGCAATCGACCTCACTACATACAAAGCAAGATAAAATTGTAAAGGGATTGATTCATGGACGTAGAGTAAACAACTATGATCCTAATAAAGGAGGTGAGATATGGGAAGTGGGCGAAGATGATTTACACCAGGGAGATGATGAGGTCAATAGGCTCATGGAAGATGAGGATGACTGGGAAGGAGAGCCGATACCCTGGGAAGTGGGCGAATTGTGAATTTATACGCCACAATTTTACGTCCATGGTATTTAATTATCTCTTGTCATGTGCCTGCTGATTATCTCAATTTTCAATGCAATCCATAATTTGCTCAACCGTCCTCATCCCCAACACGGTTATAAGCTTACATTATTGCGGCATCAACAGCAATCATCGAGTTTCAGTAAACCACGGGCGTCTCGCCCAACTACATGTGTCGCGCCGCGATGCGCCCACGTGACGGTGTTCTACACTGTTACTATCCAGGTTTATCACCACCTCAGGTAATCTCGTTTCATTCACCGTTACCTATCAAAGGTTTGGTATTCCTATGTGTGTCACAATAGGGACTCTGGCCTTTTCGTACCGAGTGCATCGCACAGCAAGCCTCGTTCCAGCCACATGTACACAGGTATTCCACGGAAACTTGCAAACTCATTTAAGTGACACCGATCGTATTCAAAGCGAAGGTTGACCACGCCTTGTTGCGTGGCTGAAGTGGCCAGGAGCTGTCACCATACAGCGTGTCCTCCGCGCAGCATAGTGAATAAGTATCTTTTAAGTCTCGCCTTCTGTGCTATGTCTTCCAATTCCCTAGTGGACAACGTCCTCGCATCTATCAGTAAACTTCGACGCCGCACCAGCCTCCGTGAAAGCCTACGCAGTTTCCGGTCAAACTCCAGCACTGCCAATAGTATTAAAAGTAAGAAAGAAACGAGCAGTTTGAGAAGAACTTCTTCGTATTATCCGTATTCAGTCTACGAACAAAGAATGACTCCCATCATCCTCCGCGATCCCGAAGCTACCAGGAAGCTCCTGGAAGCTATACTCGATTCCCCAAACGGCAAGCGTGCGCTCTCCAGACTGGCACGAACATGTCGAGCACTATCCGAACCCGCATTGAATATACTGTGGAGAGACCTAGATTCCATCGTCCCTGTTATTGGTCTATTCCCCGGACATATATTGAAGAAGGCTCGTAAGCCTGGTTTAGGCTTGGTCAGTTTCGCGAGATCACTCACTCAGATTCATTGACTGACAATCAACACTGTCATTAGGCTAAAGTACCCCAGGAAGGAGACTGGAAACACGTGCTAGCCTATAGTGAACGCATCCAACGTCTCGCTTATGACGAGAACTCAAATGCTGTTGCACCTTCCATCTTCTCCATCCTTGAGGAGTACAGACCTCGTGCATATCTTTTCCCCAACCTTCAAGAGCTCAGCTGGAAAGTTGAGACGGCAGCCGGCCTGGACCGATGCCAACTCTTCCTTAACCCTAAGTTAGAATCCATAAACCTCGAGGTTGGGACTAAAATTCCTCACCTTAATACATTCCTTGAAGATATATCTAGTCGTCTGCAATTGGTCGGCTTCTCCTTTGTTTCCCCAACTAGTCTCCCAGATTCTTACACCAAGCTGCTTCGCCGGCAAAACAAATTGGAGAGAGTCGCCCTCGTTGCTCCAGGAGCTCTTGGTCCGGATGTTGGTCGTCAGGTTGCTTCACTCCCACAATTGAAGAACCTCCAACTTGATCTTACCGGTCGGTCGATGATAGCTGTAGAGGGCTTCTTCGACGAACTCGAGCCTCGTTCTGGAGATTCTACTCCTAGCTCTGTCGGGTCCACTGATAGTGGAGTGTTCTCTGGTGAGGAGCTTGATTTTTCAGGCATCAGAAAATCCGCACTCCGACTCACAGGAGACCTGCCGTCGAAAGGATCTTTCTCTCAGTTGAGAAGACTACACCTCACAGGAGACGTATCCAACATCGCAGTCTTTATTAAGCATCTCACCTCTCCGTTGGTGCAACTTGAACTCGTCATCGAAGACCCTCCCGACAATGCGGACTGGCAGGACCTTTCTAGCTTGATCTGTGAACGTTTCAGCGAGTCGATTCAGTCTCTGCGTATCACTGCGACAAGCTCGTCTAGATTTGTTGATCTTGTTCGATCTACATCAAGAGCAGAGCCAGCCTCAGGCCGCCTATCCCTCGAGCACTTGACTTCTCTACCAGCACTCACTCGTCTCGATATCGACCTTCCTGAATCCGTAGTGTTCACTGCGGCTGATATTGCATGTCTTGCCAAGGCATGCCCTAACCTCGAGATGTTGAGGCTATGCCCGTTGGCGCGGTTCCCCCAAACATCGGGACCTCCGAAGGTCACCCTTGAAGACCTAGCCCCAATAGTTACCGAATGCAAACGCCTCCATACTCTCGCTGTTGTCTTCAACGCCAAACAAGGAAGTGCAGAAGTTCTCGCATCAAGAACTGCATCATCTCCTTCCCTCCTCCGCCTCCACACAGGCCATTCATGGATAAGTGACCCTTTGCAAGTATCTATACTTCTTAGTCACCTCGCACCCAACCTCGAGTCGTTGAAATGGTTCCAAGAGAAAAACAGACCAGGGTTCGTTGAGGCTAATGCGAAGAACTGGCAGATGACTTGCGATATTTTGCCCCACCTACAAGGCTTGCGCTCCGCTGAAAGAGCGTTTGCAAAGGCTCCCGTACAGATACGCCCGAAGATGCTCAACAAGGGTATAGATGCATCCGTGAAAACCGTGAATCGTGGTGTTATCGCCCAGGTGCGAACCGCAGATAGTTCAATTCAATGCACCCCACGCATCGTAAACCGAGGAATAGACGCAGTTCCAAAGGCGTTCTCTACAGCTGTGGATGCCACGCCGAGAACGCGGGAAACCTCTATAGATGCAACGCCACTCACTGTGTCCACAGCAGTCGATGCAAGTGTCTTTGGCGTCTCAAAATCTGTGGAAACCACTCCTATATCCAAAACCGTTACTTGGCCATCGCAACATCTATATCTCAGTGGCTATCTACCTTCAGTCCTGGGATTCTTTTCCTTTGCCTATAGAATCTTCATTTTCTTCCCCTTCTCTCTCTCATCCCGAATCCTACAACTAGCCCTTGCCCGACTTCCTCATGTACAGAAAAAACGAGGTGACACCGGTAACTCCGTAGCATCAGAGAACACACCATCCTCCACTGTCAACATTCCGCTAGACACCCTTCAAGTCCGTCAATAATTATTTATTATCGCAATGACTTTACTTATATATACCTGTGCCGGCACGTATGATCAGGATACCCTACATGCATTCTCTTACAACACATATGCCTATGCTCATGCCTATGAAATACATGCCTTTTCTTCGCTGCAAGAGATAACATTTTTTAAAAAGATGACTATGA
The DNA here is from genome assembly GCA_009739215.1 of Floccularia luteovirens. Classification (NCBI taxonomy): domain Eukaryota; kingdom Fungi; phylum Basidiomycota; class Agaricomycetes; order Agaricales; family Squamanitaceae; genus Floccularia; species Floccularia luteovirens. The sequence goes on from VSJF01000001.1 coordinate 2,054,792, forward strand.
GTGCTTCTCAGTTTCAAAGGACTAATAGTGTTGCTGAAGTAGATGTAGCTACATGGGGAAAGTTAGCAGGTGAAAGACAAACAAACACCAACATTGTCGCGACGCGTCACTTCTCGACTCAGACATCTCGAAAGTCTCCGTCTTGGAATTACATTATGTCCGACAACAAAAAGCAGGAGAAAGACTACACAAAAGAAGTTGATGAACTCCTTCCAGAGGCAGATGCTCTAGTAAAGGTGTTGTATAACTTTTGAATACTTCCCATGCTTGGTCTAACCTCTTCTAGTCCGGTAAATTGCAAGAAGGTCTAGATAAAATATTCTCTTTGGAAAAGCAGACTAGAAATGTCAGTGCTATCAGATGTTTACAGTACATCCTGGCTCTTATCTTTCGTTAGGCTTCAGATCTATCTTCGACAACCAGGTTGGCTAAAGCTGCTGTACAACACTGCTATGACGCCCGAGATTATACCCTTGTCAATTCTACTTTGTCGATTCTAAGTAAGAAACACGGACAATTGAAAGCCGCGATTCAAGCCATTGTGGAACTCGCAATTTCATGGCTGGATGAAATAAAACAAAAGGACGGTGTCGAAAAGTGGCTGGAACTGGTGGAAACTTTGCGAACCGTGACGGAGGGAAAGGTATGCGCACCCTGTTAGCGTATAAAGGTGCTGTAACAATTCTCCTATAGATATTCCTGGAAACGCCCCGGGCACGGGTCACATTAGCTCTTGCACATTACCATGAAGGCTTGTCGAAATCGACGCAAGACCCTAAAGAATCACTTCGAACTGCTTCGGACCTACTTTCAGATTTACAAGTCGAGACCTACTCATCGATGGAACGACGTGAAAAGACAGAATTCATATTAGAGCAAATGCGACTATTGGTCGGTGTTGCACGGCAAAAGGATGCAGAAGTAGGCAAGGAAGGCAAGGATTCACTTGGTGGTGGGGAGGGTGAATGGGTAAAGGTTCGTGTTGGTGGAAGAAAAGTGAATGAGGAATTCCTAAAGGACAAAGCCAATGAAGTATGTATCTGTCTTTCTGTGATATCCTAAATTGATAAATATGACGCCCAGGATCTAAAACTCAAATATTATGACCTTATGATCCAACACGCATTACAACATAGTTCTTACTTGGATGTGGCGAAATATTACTATAAAGTTTGGGAAACACCGTCCATTAAGGAAGATGTGAATGACAAGGGCAAGTCTGTACGTCAAATCACAGTTCGCAATATTTGATGTCAACTCAACATTACCACAGGCCCTAGAACATATTGTATACTACGTCGTACTCGCTCCTCACAACAATGAACAGTCAGATATGCTCTACCATCTCTTTGTAGATCCTGCTCTGACGAGGTTGGAGCTCCATTAGTGAGTTCAAAATGATGTTAGCCAATGGAGACTAACAGTTTTGTGCATAGTAACCTTGTGAAATGTTTCACCACCCGAGAGTTGATGCGATGGCCAGGTATTGAAATGATTTATGGCAGATTTTTACGCAAAACACCTGTTTTTGAGTCTGAAAAGCGATGGGAGGACTTACATACACGAGTCATTGAACATGTGCGTCACCTAATCCCTATTCCGGCCGTTCCTGATTAAATTTCTCCATAAGAACATACGTGTTGTCGCACAATATTATACAAGGATCACACTCGTCAGATTAACATCTCTCCTGGACCTTACTTTGCCACAAACAGAAGAAATTCTGGCCCGTCTCGTTGTTTCTGGCTCGATATGGGCACGAATTGATCGACCAGCAGGCATAGTGAATTTCCGAAGTAAAAGGAGCGCAGAAGATGTTATGAATGATTGGAGTTCAGATATGCAAAAACTATTGGGCCTAGTAGAAAAAACATGGATGGGTATGAACGCTGCCCAGGCAGCTCAATCACGGGTGAAGTCCTGATTAATTAGGCATGTAGATAGGAGCGAATAAGCATATATTGTAACACAGCATTTCTCAAGAGCCATGTGTTCCTAGCGTTGTCTGGTACAGAAACGGAAATGCTCCAAGTACATGCACTATATCTTAAGTTGACCATTGTTTGAAAATGCTATAAAATTGTGATCTACTGTAATCTATCATTAATCATTCCAGACTTCAACTTCTCCCACTATATCCACTATGGCCTCCACAGATCCTAAGCAACCCGCTGCAACTTTTGAGGTTTGTGGTTTATCAACAGTAAAATCACTGCTGATTAAGTGGATATTACTTAGACTGCCAAGCAAAGTATCCTGGTATGTGCACCGCAATATAAAGAAGCACGAATTGTCTTGATCTAAATGCCTCGTATACACAGGGTGGGCCTGGGCAACCAAATCCGGTTCGTTTATCAACTTGTTACCGAGAAATCCATCTAATCCACCAGTCAGGTTGTTCCTGGTGGACGACCTTCCAGCCCATATCAACCACAGTACCCACCGCTTGGAGGGACATTTCCTGAACAGCAACCATATCAACCCGGCCAACAGTATGGAATGCCCCAAGCATATCATTATATGCCGATGAATGGTTCCACTGCACCACCAATCCCCCCTGGTGGTGTCGCTCAGAACTACCAAGCATCGTACTATTCACCTCAACCAATGATCAGTGCAGAACCATTATATTATCTTGGGAGTCTTGTAGTTGATCCCCACATGACGGCTGCGCCACTTGGAGTGCAGAAAGTACCGGGTTATGATCCTGCAGAGGACTTTGACAAGATTACAAATGCAAGCAAGGGAAAATTCATGAAGTCCGACAAGAACGATGCAACTAGTTCGTGATTACAAGTTCAATTTACTTCTCGGATCATCTAATTGTGGGATCCTTAGTGATTCAAGTTCTTTCTTCCCTGTCTGCGGTGAAGCTAGATGCACTTAACGATTACTGCACCGCAAAGAAGGGAAAGACGCTTTACGAGATCATTTCTGAGAAGACATCTGGGAACTTTTCGTATGTCTCATGCGTATGTCTTAGTCTCATTCAACATCTGACTGTCGCTTTGTATCAAGCAATGCCCTGTGTGGTATCGCATTAGGCCCCCTTGGGTATGACGTGCATTTAATTCGTCAGGCAACCAAAGGTCTTGGGTAAATAACTCCTGTCAAATATAATGCAATAATACTTATCAGTTTATTTGTAGTACAAAGGATACATTGTTGACAGAGATCTTATTAGGCCGCCCAAGCCCAGAGATTCGGCTTCTCTCTGCGGCTTATCGTGTGAGGCACGGACGTAATCTTAGAGACGACGTTGTAAACGATCTCTCTGGAAATGTTGCAACCCGTAAAACAATTGTTTTCTCCTTGTATCCTTTTCATCAACTCAAAATTGTAACTAACAGTTTTCGGCATGGCTTTAAATGCGCAGCGTCCCCCTGATTCTATTCCTGTAGATTTTCCACAAGTGACAGCTGATGTGGAAGCACTCTATCAGGCTGGCCAAGGCAGACCAGGAACGAAAGAGGTACCCCAATTCCTTCATTATTTCATTCTATAACGTCTGAGAATGGACATTAGTCGACGTTTGTCGAGATTCTTGTCAATCGTTCGCAACCTCATCTCGCGGCAGTGTATGTATTCTTGAACTAGATCTTATCAGCATTCAAACTCTCACACCTTTTATCTAGGATTTCAGCATACGGAAGTACATATAAGAGCCTGAGTAAGGTTATCAAGAGTGAATTGTAAGTTGATCCTTTGTGTTTGTCACCCATCCGGGCTAATCTTTGTAATGTAGTAACGGACATTTACGGAATGCCCTGCTACATATTGTCCACGGCGCAAAGTCGAAAAGGGATGGTCAGGGAATATGGCGGGACGCCAAGCTCATTGAAGCATCTATGGCTGGCTTCGGAACAAAGGACGATGAACTTATTTGGAGGTCCGTGGCCGTGAGATATATATCACTCTAATCAAAGCTGATCAGTTTACAGAATTGTCCGTTCACACTGGGATCCAAAACGCATGGAAGCCATCAAATCTTCTTATAGGCGTAGATATAACAAAGCGTTGCAAGATCGTGTTCATGGAGAGACCAGTGGCTCTTACCGGACCCTATTGGAGACTTTAATTAAAGACAGCGAGGGTAAGAATTGATTAATGAAATAGCAGTGTATGTAGTACTTGTATGTATGTATACATGAGGTTCATCAAACTAGGGATGTTTTGTCTGGTTCGGAGTTGGGGTGATATATACATATTTGGTGACTGGACCAGGTTGTCACAGGGTCCGGACAATTTTCTTTTCTACCACCATGTTCCGATTCTAGTCCCCAGTCAACAATAACCTACCATGCATGACGACCTTCCATCGATATCGATTGTGCTCATTATAATCGTTGCTACACGCCCAATACTTGCTTGTTAATGACTCAGAACTTATCTGTTCCCATCACAAATACGACTTATTATCACTGCGCCACCTGAAGACTTCCTTATCACACCCTAGTTATTTCCACCAGAACTCTTCTCCCTGCCTCCAGCAAACTCATCTCCCCAACCCACTTTCAACAATGTCAAGTGCTAGTGGGGTTCGCTCCTCTAGAAGTACTGCAGGTCCATCTAGGCACCCCACTCATAACTCCGACCTGGTGAATGAGGATGAAATAAACCTTGATGCTTTCATCAAAGGAAATTTTCATCGAGATGATTTCATACGCGCACAACAACGTGCTTTGGAGGCTTTTCAAGATGCTCAATTAGCGAGGGCTCTGCGTGCATCGGAGGAAACAGCAGCACAGGAGGAAATTCGCCGACGGGAAGAAGCACGTGTATCAGCCGAAAAAACACCACAATCCTCTTTGAGGGTTACCCCAGCTCCACAGCCAGCGTCGTCATCACACAATTCTGACATTCCCGATTCTCGGTACAATGCAGATGAAGCTGCAGCTATGTCTCTGGCACGGTCGTGGCGTGTAGACTCCCTACAGCCGGCCTTGTTGGATTCTACAGTTGATAAGCTACCAAGTAAACCTATCAAGAAAGATGGGGAACTTTCTCTGCGTATAGTCAAACAAGATGTGAAGACTGATCAAGATAATCAACCATCAACGAAACCCTCCAAAATTACCTGAGCAATCACGACCATCATCATCTACGTCTTCTAGCACCGGTCATTTCCTCGTACCACCGCCTGTCATTCACAGCTTAAAGCAATTGCATCTGGGCGAGGTCTTACACATCATGATAACGATGCCGCGAAAGTGTCTTGCAAGCAACGTCATGTCCCACCCCCTGTCATTACTGTACCCAGTCATTCTAAACAACGATCCATTTCCGCTCGAGATCTACGGGTTGGTTTGTCCATGAGCCCTACCCAGGCAACAATGGGTGGCGTATCCCAACCATCTACGAGGGAGAAATTGATCCCTACTTTTGAGAATCCCGAACTCTTTACGGCTACACGTTCATGTTCTAGTTGTGGTACTTGTCTTGCCTCTCCTCGCAACCTAGTAAGTCGTTCGTTTTCTTCTTTCAATGGTATTTATCAAATCGAATTCTGCAGGTGACGTCTTTTGAAAAGACACCAGACTCTTCCGATCTTCTGCACATCACTTGCCCCAAATGTAGCACAGGTGCATTGTCGAGGATGTTTTGCTATCATCCAATGCTCGCTTACATGTAAGGCAGGTGATTCTTGTGCTTTGAAGATGTGTTGTGAAGATGTCGTCACTGTTGCCCTCTTTGAAACGTTGTGTAACTTTGACAATACTTTTCTTACGGAAGCAAGCCTTGCTAGTCAAGGTACAAAGTCTGTGAGGCAGACATACATCAAGAAGACCATAATTAAACCCGATAAATGCACTCGCAAGTTCGAGGGGATATTTGTCAACACATTACGAGATATAGGTAAATGGCTGCTTGCAGCCATTGCCAACGACCATGGTGTCCAACCCGCCGCGCGACAGTTGTTCACGTTATCATATCTTCCGGAGGTTATTTGTGAATTCCTAGTCAACAGGAATGTCAGCGACTGGGTCGCACACAGCGAAACATATATCAACATTTTGGAAGTCCTGCGTCTAATGATCGATTGTGGACTGAGCCAAATGTTGATGCAACCGCTTCGAAACATCGAGCAGAGCTGCGGGCTGCAGCAATGGATATGGGACCAGGGTCTCATTGTATGGGAGAGCGATTCACGCGGCGAGCCTGCGTGCTCCCCATCTCTATCCGAACTGGTGACGAAGTTGGAAGAACATCGTCGGCCCCTGTTGACGTTGAGCACAAGAGTAACATTTGCGCCAACAGCTGCAAAAGTTAACTCCCTCTGTGATGGGATATCATATCTGTTGCTTCAACAACTAGTTGGAGGTTTTTAGGGCTAGACTCTTTGTTTGTTTTCTCATGACGACACTTCATGATTCTGGATGTATCAATAGTGCATTTCGTTTTCTATCCTCAGGTGTATTTTGGATTCTAGGTCTTCGTTATGAAACTGCCAATCACGCTGTAGCCATCTTAGTTTTTATACTTTTTTGATCTATTCTTGAAGAACAAGATCATATTAGAAATATGAAATATATACGTGCTATTATCTCCCTTTCGAAGGCCGTCCACCTTTTGTACCCTTTGCTCGACCCATCTGCATATAGTCTGCTGTCTGCGATACGTCAACTTCAGATGCATCCGTGATTGGCTGAGTTAGAACTGGGGAGTAGGTGGGCCGGACTCCGCTTCTCCATAACTGAACATATTCTTCGCCCCGAGACCATTGGTTGACACCTGTCTTTTTGTCTATCTTTGCTCTCCAACGTTTCCGGGCAGCGATTTCTCCTTGATCAATTTCCGCTTGTCTCTCAAATGTTGAGAGGTTCCGTATCTCCTTCTCGAATCCATGAGCTATTTCTGTATTTGAGAATTGCCCACCAAGCCATTCAGCTTCGAATACTGCGAATTGGGTGGCAATATGATGTTCAGAGCGCAGTGCGCGGAACTGATCCACCGCTTGAGCATACGCGTCTGATAGGAGAACGCCGTGGTTCTGGTACAGGTTTACTGCAAATTGTATAGCACTTGAAATACATTGATGTTAATGACAGAAAGCGAAGACATGATGTACATACTCCTCTGGTGTAGGGTTCCTTCCTCGTTGTCTTAAACGCGTCCACGCTTGGCCACCCAGTGAGTGAAATCCTTGGACTCCACGACCCTCCTCAATTAGTGTGGTCGGACGGAAAGCTTCGAAAGGGTGGTCCCTGAAGAATTGCCTTCGTAGGTCGTCCTCAATGTAATATATTGGCTCTGGTATAGGAGCTTGAGGTCGTAATTTGTTTACTGGTCGGCCTGTTACAGGTTTTAGGTCGTATGCAGTTCTTGGTGGAGGTGCTTTTGGGGGAAGAGGAAGCGGAGGGTATTCTAAAACGGCTTGAAACCAGACAGGAGGCTTTTTGAGATAGTTTCCTCGAAGCAGACGTGAGACCTGCTGGTGGACCTGGGCAGCTTCTCTCCGAACCATTCCAAACTAAATTTTGAGATTCAAACGCGAGTTTGTGGAAATTTAAATTTATTCCGATCATATTCAGGAGCCTTGGTTCCAAACATACGCAAGCATCCACTCTTTACTAACTTATATTAACACAGGGCAATATATCATGAAGCGGTCATATCTAGCAGCACACTTCACATCTTAGCTTGCAGTAACCTCGGCGCTTTTGCAGCTGCTATTGCCCTTGCTTTGTCCCGCAACAAACGACGCAACTAAGTTCCCTTGTAAGCAGAAGGTAAAATGACTATTATAATCTTTCACTTACAATTTTTCCGGACGGGTTTTTGGGTATTGCATCAATAAATTCTACTCCGCCCACAAGCCACTTATATGAAACTTTTGCATCCGAAACATGCTTCAAGAAATATTCAGTAACAACAGCGGAAATTCACCAAATATTATTCACCTTTGAGATGACCGTCTTAACAACTGACTCCTCAAGCCTTGTCGTCGGAGATTCGACGAAGTGTCTTCGCGTTTAGCACGACAAATGCCAGAGGAACTTCACCGCTGTACTCATCCGGCACTCCCACGACGCAAGCATCTTCCACATCTGGGTAAAGTAACAGATGACCCTCAAGCTCCGCTGGAGCTACCTGGAACCCCCTGACTTTTATAATTTCCTGGGAACATAACTCGTTAGAACACAGCTTTGTTTTGGCCACTGGAATCCTAACCTTCAGCCGATCGACGACAAAGACTTCTCGATCCTTTATTATGACCTCGTCTCCTGTATGTACCCAGCCATTTACAAATGTTTCTTTTGTTCTGAAAAATATATTCATCCATGAAAATCAAATACAACCATAGTGCTTACGCTTCGGCATTATTATAATATCTGAGAGCCATCGAAGGACCTGTCACGACAAGTTCTCCCTGTTCGCCTTCCCCAGCGAGTGTACCATCCGGTTTGACGACACGAGCCACAATACCAGGAAGTAGATGGCCAGCACTGCCCACCTGACCATACTTCTTTCCTGGAGTCATCATCGCAATAGAAGTGCATGTTTCCGTTAAACCTTTGAGCCGTCATTAGAATGACAGTCATCACCACATGAAAATCAGTAATACCATAACCTTGACCTATGGCAGCATTTGGTATGGTCTTAGCAAGTGAATTCATCAGATCTCCGCTGAGGGGTGCTGCACCAGACATGCAGAATTTGACGTGACTCAAGTCATATTCCTTGGTTGCTGGATGCTACATTTGAGACGGTAAGTATCAGATTAGTTTAGACAGTACTACCTTACCTTGCATAGCAAAACAATTTGAGGTGGTACTACACTGGATTTATCTCAATCAGTAAATATTCTAAATGAGAAAATAAATTTAGTACAGGAGATGTGTCACCCGATGTCGAACGATGCTTTTAAGGTATTCTACAAAGCTAAATCTGGGGACAACAACAAGAGACATCTCAAAGCCGACAATCAATGACCAACTAGAAAATTATGGGCAGGACTCACTCCAGAATATAAGATATAGTGTATCTAGAATGAGTTGTTCAAGGCTGACAGAACAACACGGACGGATTCTCACATTAACAACCAAACCATATATATCTTGTGATGGAAACGAAGTCAGACAGGGGGTCCAGGCAAAGGAGTAATAATATCTTACGGAAGAAAGGAAGGACTGTGGAGGGTGAGCAAACTAGACATAAAATATATGTGATGAATACTCACCAGCTAATGCTATCTCACCAGGATTCATATATTTCTTTGATTTTGGGTCCATGAGCTCGTAATGAGCAGCCATTTGTATAACATTTGCTATAACACAATAGTGGGATATGGCTACAGCCTGTATTGTTATGATAAGCTTAGTTATATGGCTTATATCAGTTCAGAATGCTTCACCTTGGGCTTTCCTGATAAAGTGTTGGCATATGTTAAATATAATTTTTTTCCTATGTTGACTTTCAATATTGCGCTGACCTGTGGTTCCACTCGAAAACGAGAGAAAGGCGAGCCTGGTCTTCGCTTCACCTGGCTCAAACCTTTGTGCTCTATAATTCTGTGGTTTACCCGAACCAAACAAAATGAGTTCTTCAACCGTTAAAATGCCGCTAGCTTCGTTTTTACGTGATGGCCCATCAAGTAGCACGATTCGATCTTCTGAAATCCCCGCTACCCTGGCAGCGGAGAGGGCTGTACTCAGGTTCGACGAATGTGAAACAATCAGTGTGGCTTTCGTTGTCGTCAGCATATGTGTTACTTCATCGACAGTGTAACTCGGGTTTCCTGGACTATTGCACGTAAAATCTACGAAGTCTAGTGAAACTGATGAACTTACGTGATTATCGCTCCGAGAGTATGAACCGCCCAGATAATTATAGGATAATCTGTGATAATAAATGTTAGAAATCATTGGAGAGAACAATCAACAATGCCGCACCCGTATGATTCGGACTTAGTAGACAGACTGAAAAATACAATGAGCTGTTTTGTAGAAGCAGTAACGCAGCAGCGATTCATACCAACGTCATTGTCTCCTAAACAAATGGCTATCAGCTAGATTCAGTCAGAATGTAGGAATCACACACTTATACCCCATTTAATACTCAGAGCATTTGCAAGATCGTAAGTGCGTTGGTGTACCTGAGTTCAAGATTTCAGCTGAATGGACGAGGCAAGCAATGGCCAGTGGAGGGTTTATCACACCTCAGCGAAGGTCACTGCTCTCCTAGTATCATCTTCAATAAAATAAGGAATTTCAGGCCTTCTGGCTGGCCGAGAGGAGAAGTCTGCACTCAAAATGAACTGAGGTATGGTGAGGTTGTCTGGAATTGGGGGTAGAGGAACAAGAGAGTGAAATTCGGACATGGGAACTTAAAGTCTCAAGTCGTCGTCGGGAGTAAAGGGAGAGAAAGTAGGAATCCAGGGGAGCATTTAAATAACAAAGTGGGAAGATATATGTATGCGGCTGGATCTTGAAAGCTGAATATAAACGGTTACGTAAATTCATAAAGTATTGCTCTTTCTCACATGGACGATGATGGCAATGACCTTAGGAATCCTTTTCCTTCCCCACCGTCTCATTATACAAATTACACTTCGCACAACCTCAATTTACTCACTTTATTCCATGATCGTGCGAAGGGCGTTCCAAACCCAACCCAGCATGAGATCTTGGCCGACCAACCAGATGTGCCAGATTGGCCTCTAACCCAACTCGAAAAACCACGCATAGATTGGATACTCGAGGAACATGAACCTTACTATAATGTTTTTGGTGACAGATGGTTTGTGCGTTGTTCATTTTCCAAGCCGCTTCTTTCCTCAATTAACCGTGAGTCCAGGTGAAAGAGACTATTCCTTCATTGGCAGAGCTCGGGGGTAACCAACTTTATCCGTCAGATCCGAGCATAGGTATGAAGCTACCATTCTCACAATCGAGTTTGTACCAATGCTGCTCCAGATCGGCGACCTGCTCTGCTCTCCATACTACGATCGATGCTAGTCACCTACTCTAGTCTCACTTGCTCTCTACTTGCTCCCCCACCCCCAATAGATACGCCACCCACTTGGCAGCGTCATGTTGAGTGGATAACCGTATTGAGTCAGAACCTCATGGCTGCTGCAAATGACTTGCGTCCCGTCCAGGCATGCTTTCCATGCATTCTTTAACTGATGAATCAGCTGATAGTTCCCCCATCAGGCAAGAGGGAACCTAGAATCAATGATGAAGAGACAACTTGAACTCCGATGTGAAGAAACGAAAACACTTCATATGTATGCAAATTCAATCCTATAAATGCCAGGTGTGATGCTTGACAATCCACTAGGAAATGCGACGCATTGGAAACAAGATTGCAAGAACTTCGTTCATCGTCGGAACGACTGTTCGAAGAAAAATATCAGAAAAAGGTATCTATAACGATCGTCTAGTCCCCTTCCAATTCAGTGAAATTAACAAGTATACTAGGAAGTCGACCCTTCAAGCAACGTCCAGAATGATGATATACCCGATACATTCCCAGTGAGCTGCTTGAGATATTTCATGCTCAAGGAAGGCTTAATTGATTTTTTTCAAAGGCACGACCAGCAAATACTGACGTTTTTCGATGGGCTGAAGAGATAGGGTAGTTGTTAAGTAGCCTCTTTAATTACGTAATACTATAATTGTTTTTCTTCCTTTCCACTTTGTACCTCTCATCAACATGGCAACAAGACGGAGGATAGGTGTCAGTGCAGCAACAACAGAAGCTGCCCGTCGGCAGTTGATGCAACCGGTACCATGCTGGGAGAAAGTATGGGTTCCGGTTGAAGGCGGCAACCCTGGTTCTCATCTCAAAGTCTACAAATGGGTTAAAACAGAAAAAACACAAGTCTGTACATCTAATTAAATTGAGGTTATGTTATTTTGATTTTCAGCACAGCAATTTAGTGATAATGAAGCTGAAGCGGATGAACCACTAGCACCTCTCCCAGATGAACTAGAGGTTGTTGACGGTGATGAGGAAATGGATCAAGATGAACCCATCATAATCGGTACCCAACAAACGACGGACTCCGTCGACCCCAGCAGTAATGCAGGATGACCTTTTAGCAGAGTCAAAACCACCATCTCCTAAACCAAAGCTTTCCATATCTCTTCAGCCAGAGTCTGAAGTTGGAGTTGACAGCCGGGAAGATGTTCTGGATGCATCACTTAAACCCCTTGATGCCATGGAGGATGATGAGGACCAGAAAAAGGATGAGCCGGAAGGCATTGAATTGGATATTTCTGGTTTGGGTCCAGACGGTCTACAGCTAGAGGGGGCACAGGATCTTTCACAGATATCTTCTCAAGATGTTCTGAATGGTGGACCGATGATGGATGCTAGCAATGATCCATTTGCAGAGCCAACATGACGCCACGCTTCACCCTCTCGCTTGCCATATGTTTCATAGTTTCCGGTTTCGTCTTCACATTCTGAATACACAAAATAGTCCTTGTACACAAATTTCTGATATCTGAATACTCATTCCCAATCATCTCCTTTAACATATCAGACTTTCACGAGCAGCTGCAAATGACCAGATTACTGGTTCAAACGTATACAATATACCAGAAAGAGTAGGACATACTTAACACATCCATTCATTGCTATTTCTTTGGTGGATCAGCTTTCGATCCCAGTCCGCAGTCGCAGCCTTCACAAGCCTCGGTTTTTACAGTACACTCAGGCTAAATCCGATTAGCTATAGACATTCGGGACATTTACGGGAAATGCCAACCATTAGAGAGAAGAACAACTGTAATTTGTACGAGTAGATGATTGTTATGCTGTAGATGTAACGATAAGAATCCGCAGCACAACTGCGCACTGAATTTGTATAAAAAGGGTGTTGTTCTGGTTTCCATCTTCAAGTCTTGGAAACTCCACGGACCACCGTGCAACACCTACAACCATGAATTTCCGCAAGGTGTTATTTCAGGACTACCCAAATGCTTTGCCAGCCCTACTAGCTGCAATCCTCTCGTTCTTGACTCTGAGCCCGTTCGCGTCCATCCTTCCCAGTATACTCAACTTGTCAGTTCTACTCCTTTATTCCCCAACGCTGTTCAACCGTGGCCATGCAAAGATGCACACAGCCATGCTTTGGCTTTCCCTTACAATAGGGGGGTCACTACCATGGCTGGGAGCCTCTTACCATGCGCTTTCCACTATGGGGTTATCATTAACCACCCTGTTAATAATTACAAGCATCAATTCAATGCTGGTTCTATGTGCTGTGTACACCCACACAAGGCTTTGTACCAGGGTTACATCTCAACTTGAACAACTTACACTTTTTCCAGCATTATGGGCAACATTATGGTGTACGGTGTCATATGTTAGTCCCGCAGGTCAACTGTCTGCTTGGACCCCCGTGACGAACAGTGCAGGCCCTTACTCATGGCTTATTCCTGTTATTGGATCTACATCCATTGACTGGATAGTGGGGGCTTGGGCAGTCGTAATTTCACAAATAATTGGATCCTGGTACATGGGGTCTAATGATCTAGAGAACGGACACTCTGAGAACGCATATAGTAACGATCTACGCGAACACTGGCCAGCACGTCTATCCCAAACCAACAAAAATTTGTTCTTGATCACTTTCCTTGTGGTTTCCAATGATCCCATCATCACTGCCTATCTCCAGCATGCTTCCTCTTCCGGTCACAATTGATGATGCGACCCCTTTGAATGTTGGTTGTGTTTTACCCACCTACCACCGATACAAGCATCACAATCTTCTACTAAAGGACTACATCGCAGAATCTCAAAAATTGCAAGGATCCGCACATGTTCTTTTATGGCCAGAGGGAGCAGTATCTTTCAATTCTGTCGAAGAGAGAAACGAAGGCTTGGACGAAGTGCGAAAGGCCATTACTAGGTCCTACGTTGGTGTATCTTTTGAAGAAACATTCGATGATCCCGCAGACGCGACTGGACGCACCGGTCTTAGAAGAACTGGTCTTGCAGTGGTTAATAACAAATCCTCCGAGGTTCACATGTTGTATTTCAAGCGTCATCTTGTACCCAGTAAGCCAAGTCTGTAATAGCAACTTATGAGTATTCCTGACTCCATATGCAGTAGCAGAATCTTTTTCTCTCAGCCACTCAGACATTGCACCAAGCCTCTACACTATTAACCTACCAAATCCGAGTGGTGTAACCAAATCTGAATGGGCTCCAGCACCAAATTACACGCGTCCTGTTCCCATCACTGCTTCGATTTGTCTTGACTTCGCGGCACCATCGCTATTCATTGATCTTGATTCCAGGCCGTCTTTGATTCTTGCTCCTGCGCGAACATGGGAACGCTCTATTGGCTTTGCGATGTGGAAGGAAGCAAAGCAACGCGCTAAAGAAATTGGCAGCATGGTGCTATGGTGTGACGGAGGCGAGGGCGGTGTCAGTGGTATTGCTGGTAGAGGGTTCAGCGATGTACATCAGGTAGGACCTGGTTCATGGGTCAAAACCATTGGACTTCCCTACCCGTTTAACAACAAACGCACGGCTTATGCACGGTATGGTGATTCCACCCTGCTGCTTTACTGGGTTCTTTTCTTCGGATCTTCACTCGCAGCGCCTATCGCTCTTAATTACGGTCAATTTCAAGCTTTGCGCGCTGCCTTGGAACGGTTCCGAGTTATATCATCCCTGAACCGTAACACCAATGCAAACCCCTCTCCTAACCTTGTTGACTTGTAATTATCACTAGGCTTCAATTCCAAACATTTCTTGTAACTACATAATCTGAGCTTGAGATATGATTCTGTTTTCAGCCATCTCCATTGTATCTAGCACTCATCTGATACATGAGGTATATACATGTAAGGGTAGTGAGCATGTCACCAACGGAGATTGCAACGTTGTGATTGGCCACGAGGCAATTCTCCGGCGCAGGCACCAGCCTTGAGCTTGATCTGACACTTGTTGTCCTCCACGCTTCAGCTGCACCCATCTTCATCAAAACTCCTTGTCTTTTCTGATCTCTCCTTTCTCATACAGGTCCAATTGGAGGACTTGTACAGTTTGCGACGCCTAATCCAAGAAACCTACTCCAGTCGAGATTCGCTCGAAGCCTACTTGGCTCTTTGCGTAACTCGGCTGAGCCTCGTCTTTCAACGCCTATCGTAAAGTCTCTTTACAAACAGCCAAAATCTTCGAAAAGGAAATCTAACAAGGATATTTCCTCAGACGATTTTTATTTTGTAACTGACGAAGATTTACCTCTACGTCTTGACTTTCCATCCCCTCAAGCACCTCTTGGGCAGAATACTGACAGAACTCGTTTCGAAGATACTACTACTACTCGAGCCTCAGCAACCCAGCATAACGCATCCAGGCCTTCTAGTTCAATAAGGACTCACTCTCTCACTTTATCTGATACCACCGACTCTCCTGTTCTAACTCGCAAAGAACTTGCAGACCTCACTCGCGACTTTCCGCTTCCTCCCACTCATATACCGTTCCCCCGCATCGAAAACAAGGTATCTTCAGAGGATCGAGCAGTCGAAACGCATCTTGAAAGTGAGTGTGTTACTTAAACGCACATGGATTTCACCATCCGAATCATTCTTCGAAATTAGGAAACCAGACCCATCCTGGCAACTTGAAGCGTAGCTTAAACTCCGTCTCACACCGCTTCAAGTCTTGCGCAAAGGTGCTATTTTCATCTCTCCGATTAGGATCACCAAAGATTATTCGAGAACATTCGTCACCAATCGACCTCTCTCCGTTCAACGAGGCAACAAACTTGTCCTCAAATAAGTTTATTGAAGATTTCACAGCTGAATCATCTGAGATCAATCCATCGCAAATCCGTTTCCACTACGACCTTGTTGACCCTCAAGAATTGTCCAACTCTCCAACCCTTCCCCATCGACTGGACTCAGATTTTCTAAGTCCATCAGCCCGAACGTCATTTATACCGCCATCTCCTTCTTGGCTTAGTCGCAACATATCAGGTTTTGATTATCACGATTTTCTTGCAACATCTACAGCGAAGCACCAAAGCTTATCTGTTGTAACTAAAGAATCTCTGCAACCTTCGCAGCCTGTTTTGTTAGCTTGTCCGTCACCTATTTCTATAGTCTCTTATCACCTCGAATCACCCTCGCTTTCACCTCTTGACGTCGAAGGAAGCTTTTTTGCACCTCCTCTGTCTTGCAAGTCACGTCTTTCAGGCTCTCGTGCATCTTCCATCTTCTCTGTTTCTGTATCAAGCCAATCTTCTAGTCAAGCTTCGGTAATCAAATCTACAATCGCAAGGAATTATTTACGAATACTTTCTGACAAGTTAAATCCTACCACTAACGTAAGTACTTTATTATTTTGCTTCGTCTGCTAAAATACAAACGAAGGAATGTTAGGATTCGGTTCTGCCAGAGCCACCTAACGCAATTAAAGGGTATAACCCTTTTGTATCGGTTTTAAATTTACCATCATCCTATCAGTTTTCAACCTCCCAAACACAAGGGTCGCCACGTAGTTTCTTCATTCCATCAACTGAAGTCCCATCTAGTCCTGACCACATTCCTCTTCCTCCCGATTTTTTGACAACATTCCTTAGCGTTAGTAGAGAAGTAGGGGTCGTTTTACCAAACATGGAATCTTACGGGAAAAGAGCCGACGTCGTAGATGTTGGAGGTGAAGTAGACTTTACCGGGTATAACTGGTTCCAAGATCCTCCAGCTCGATCTCCTCCTGTTTGTATTCTCCACATGTTCTATTAAAACACTTGTTAACATTTACTATTTCCCAGCCCTCAGCCCCACAATCAACGGGCCCAGCATATGTACCACTACCAGGGGTTATCGAGCAAAATGATGCTTTTGATTTCGCACTCTCCGCCGCACCTAATGTCTTATATGCGCGATTTATGCAGTATGGACAGGTATAATTCATCCATCCTTTTTGTTGCTCATGCTAATACGTTTCTTCCGAAGCTTGGCGTCCTCGGGTGGTGCTCAGAGTTCTCGGAGATGATTGACGGTTTGAAAGATTTGGGTTTCCAAGGAAGCATGTTCCAGACAACGAGGGAGCGAGCTTTAAGAGCGTGCGAAGAGATCCTCAAGCTGAAGCTTGATATAAAGATGCAGATTATCGTGATTTACTTGAATAGTCAAATCGCTCGGCTGAGACGTTTCCTCGATGGAGATCGACGATGGGACGACTATCCTCAGCCGAAGTTCCCCTTAGACCCTAGATCCTATGCATAGCATATATTTTTCCTAATCATTTTTAGTCCATGTGTCTTTGCATCTCCAGTCACTTTTTCCAATCACTTTCCAGCGTCTGTATATCATGTATTCAGTTTTCATAGGCATTTACATGGCCAATAAGTTGAATATTAAAAGCAACTACATGAAAGGTGGCGATACAAACGTTACAAATGCATGACAAACACAAAGTCCCAAGTAACAAAATAATGTCATGATGTATGAGTAGTTAAGTCCATAAATAAATGCAGCAAATAGATTAATATAACAGAAGATGGTAAATCGGTGTCGTGCAGGAGTGGGTATGCAATGTACGTGCGAGCTGCTGGTATCAGTTTCATTCCTAATGTGCAGTAGTTATGCCGGTGTGCTTCATCCAGTAATCTGCTGAACGTCTGTCGCTCGGCTGTAGAGTGGGTAGGGGTGCTGGTTCATAAGGTGATTCTCTCGGGGGTTCGGGAAGTGGGTTCTGGAAACGAGTGGTAGCAGTCGATGCTCTGGTGCTGGCAGCAGTTGATAAGGAGGAGTACAAATTATGCTCAGGACGGTAGTTGCTCGTATGATCATAAGAGGAAACAGAGTCGCGTATGCTAGGAACAGAGGAGGGTGGGGAGTAGACGACAGGGGGAGGATGGTTGGGCATCGAATGATAGATGTTCGGCGAATGGCCTTGGAAAGGCGTCTGCACCATGAAGGCGGTATGACTGGACCCATAAACGGCACCTTGTGTGGTGTCTTCACTCCTTGAGCTTGTCGAATGATTCGTCGGGATTGTATTCACCGCAAGGTCCGAGCCATACATACTACGCGCCTTCCAAAGACGCTCCATATCCCAGGCTTCTTTGGCTCGCATAGCATTCATATCAGCTGCTGATGGCAGCTCGGAAGTTGGACGTGTAGATGTCGAGGGGTTGCGCTCAAGTGGACGGGCGGTAGGTGATGGAGGTTTGTTGAAAGATTCGTCTGTTGGTGAAGACACATTTGCTTGTCTCTCAGGCCGACGGTCATATGTATCATCTCGCCTACGGTTGCCTCGGGATTCATCTTTGCGATGTTCGTCCCTTCGCCGTTCGTTATGTCGTCGCTCTTCCCTTGCAATTTGCTCCTCTCTTGCTCTCTGCTCTTCCTTTGCCCTGCGTTCCTCCCTGGCCCTTTGGTCTTCCTTCGCTTTTTGCTCCTCTCTGGCTTTCCGTTCATCCCTAGCTTTCCGCTCATCCCTGATTCTCTGCTCTTCTCTTGCCCGATGTTCGTCCCTAGCTCTTTGTTCATCTCTCTCTCTTGCTCTCTGCTCGTCCTTAGCCCTCTGTTCATCTCTAGCCCTTTGTTCTTCTCTGAGTTTCCGCTCATCCCTGGCCCTTCGCTCCTCTCTGACCCGCTGTTCATCTCTGATTTTCTGTTCATCTCTTGCCTGCTCCTCCTCTCGCAGCCTCTGTTCCTCTCTTTTCTGCTCATCCTTTCTCCTCTGCTCGTCCTTCTTCCTCTGCTCTGCTCTGCCTCTGGTCTTCCTTACTCGTGTACTCCTCCCTCCTGCGCTGGTCATCCCTAATGCGGTGCTCCTCAGCCCTTCTCTGATCCTCTCTCCTTTGATCCTCCCTCCTCTGATCCTCTCTCCGTCTCTCATCATCTTTGCTCTTTCTGTCGTTCTTCTTCCTCTGCTCTTCTTTCCTCTTCTGTTCCTCTCTACTTCTCTTTTCCTCGGTTCTTTGCTCGTCTCGGCTTTTCTGTTCTTCCTTCGATCTGTGTTCATCTCTGCCACGATGATCTTCTTTCCTTCTATACTCATCCCTGCTTCTGTAGTCATCTCGGCTCCTGTATTCCTCCCTGTCTCGAGACTTGTGCTCGTCTCTTACCCTCCTGTCGTCCTTGTCATCATTATGTGGGGATGTACGTTGATGCGAGTCTTCCCGACTGTTCGACTTGACCTTTCCATTGGATGACGTCTTGACGTCCATTAAAGGTGTTTGTTTGGAAGCATGCTGACTACGCGTGCGATGGCGATTATCTACATCTGGTTCAGGCTCAGGCTTTGGTTTACTTTCACTCTTGTGAAGTTTTCTACCACCACCGCTTTCTTCTTTATCTTTCGAGTTCAAAGAAGACTTGCGCTTCCCTTTGCCTGTGAAAGACTCTACAACTTCCCATTGTTGACCCGCAGCCACGATCGTCTCCGTGGATGCATACACATTTCCGGACGAACTACGCACCAGTTTGAAAGTCTCGGTCTGCCTTCGTGATGGTGTTATGGGTGACGGTTCACGCGATGCACTTTCCTTTTCTGGTCTTTCGGTAGCGGAAGGCAAGAATGGTTGAGTGGTATCGGGAGTCGGAGGTATGGACAATTGGATATTATGTGGAGTTGGAGGATTGGCCAACATGGAGGAAACGGATAGAGGTGAGTTCTCAAATGACATGAATGAGTGAATCCTGTTAGGAGGTAATAGTAGATCATCTGCAGGTTCTGATGTAGGAAATGGGACATTGAGTGGCGTAGAATGCTGTTCAGGGGAGAAGTTTGGAATGGCGGGTTGTGGCTTGTCTATAGATCTAGCTGAGAAACGTGTGTTGTAATGCGCATGGTCATGGTTAGGGATGGAATCGTGTTTAATTTGTGAAGTAGCATTAGATGACTTTTCATTGGAAGAGATCTGGGGGAAAGGAGCAGATGTTGATAAGCCGGTGTGCGACAAAGAAATGTCACCTGAAGGTATTGCACGCTTTTCCACTATCGGTGACGGATGGTTCTCAGGTAGATGCGTCTGAGATGCAGCTGATGTAGATATCAAGTGTCCTAGATACATGGACAGTTGCGGAGGAGTATACATGCTTTCGTCGAGATTAGTGGACTGAGCTACATTTTGCGGCTTGTCAGGGACTAAGGGCACATTTTGTAAATTGCGATTTGTTGAATTCTCGAACTCCGGTGAGTCAGGATTTGCAATAGTGAGCCTTCC
This sequence comes from Floccularia luteovirens, assembly GCA_009739215.1. NCBI lineage: Eukaryota > Fungi > Basidiomycota > Agaricomycetes > Agaricales > Squamanitaceae > Floccularia > Floccularia luteovirens. Next base: position 2,074,941 of record VSJF01000001.1, read on the forward strand.
CATTGAGAAGGGAGCTTCGACAGACACTGAGGATGCTCGGTCGTCACGAGGAGGTTGACTTGGTTCATCGACAGTTGGTGCTGGAACGCGTTTGAGAGGTTCATAGAATCTTTCTGGAGGCGTTTGATTCTCCACAGCGCCGGAGTCATGCCCTCCACTTTCAGTGTTTGAATCCTCTGGGCTTACATGGTGCCATGAGTCCTCAGTCTTTGAAGACTTGCTATCATCAGTTGACCTTCGCAATATGCTGAATTTCTTTGCTAGACGTCCAAGAACACTGCTGTGCTTCTCTTTCTTAAGAGTGGCCGGGGAGGCAATCGGCGGGGCGACGGACAAGCGTTTTGGCAACAATGTGCCTTCTAATGGTCCACCACCAACTGGAGTGACAGGCGCAGACACAGTTTGTGGTTCTGAGTTTTTCTGATTCCCAAATATCGTTCCAACTGCAGGGGTACGTCGTTTGCTTAGTTTTCGAGGAATCTGTATGTCATGAATTTCCGGCGCCTGCAAGTGCACTGCAGAAGTTGATTGAGATAAAGGTGAGGGGGCAACGCCTTTATGCCGGGTCTGTGCGGAATGGCTAGAGCGTCGCTGTCGGTATTGCGGCTAGGATTCATTGTTAAGCAAGAGAAAATTTGAATCATCAAATCACTCACATCATGTAGATCAACAACTACAGACTGCCCAAATCCATAGTCGTATGGGGACTGATGGTGCCAATTTGTCCCCCAAGGATCAGTCACGTCAAGTAAGTCCACATTGTCAGGAGTAGTTTGAGAGGTCTTGCGAGACCTTGGTTTGCCACCATCTCCCACCCGAGTTTGAGAAGAGTTTGGTGTTGGTAGTGGTGAATGTGAAGGAGTTCTGCTAGGACCAGCCATAGCATCGTCGTCAGCTCGTTCTGGCATTGATGTAGTTGAAATAGGTGGAAAGGAAGGGGAGAAAAAAGTGGGAGGCCGCACACTGGGCTTCACTTGAGAGGGTGGAATGAGGTGGTGATTTTTGTACCAACGCGGTCCTTGGGGATTGTATAAGTTGTACCTCACTCTGAATGAGGGTATCGGAACGTTCGCCCAAGCCTCCCTACTCCCCAAGGCCAATCCATCTTTAGAGATGTCAGGTATGATAGAGTCCAACTGCAGCGTTTCTTTATGTTCATCCTCCATGTCTGTATGTAATGTTGGGTCGTGACCATTTATATATATCTGACGATCACCACCCAATGAAGTTGGTGAAGTCTCCTTGGGTGACTGCGTGGCATGAGGTGCAGGCACTGTAGCTGATCGTTTTACCGATTTGCGAGACCACAGAAAATTTGATTTACTTTTAGAAAACTTGCGTTCAACGACTTCTTTACGTTCCATTTCCTGATAGAAGGCTTGAACAACCTCTGGAGAAGGTTCAGCTGGAGAGTCTCCGTCCTGAGACTGAGGAAATAATTTAGTAAGTCAGATAAACCTGAAACTGAGGAAATTGTGACGGACATCTTCATATGGCGCTGCGGCCATCAGCGGGTTACGGTGGTTCGTCATGCATAAAACTCGATAGTTAAATGAATTGCTAAACACCGACAGGACAAGAAGACGATGGGGAGAGCGGGAGGGGTAGTTGAACAAGTTTTAAAGAAATTCAAGGAGACTCCGTTAGAACACGTGCCTACCTGCAGGTAGGTCCGACGGTTCACCAATAATATTCAACATTGATATTGATCCCACTACATACACTACAGTACCACCACATTCTTTCAATTGTCGCTAACACTAAATGCTTGCATAACTTAATTATCCGTATGTTATTTAGGGCATCAACTGTGCTACAGAACAAAACTGATCAACTGCTATCCCCATCTTACTTTCTCCGGGAAAATGGCTACTCTTTGAACATGCGCAAAACTGTTGGAAAGTAAACTTCCATAAGACACGATTGTTTTGCGGTTAACTGACAACGTTTAATTGGTTTGAATGAGTTGGTGGTCAAAGGTACAATGAACGGTGAACAATATGTCACGCGATCGTCACAATGCGAAAATATTAATTCTTTCTTTCACAATGTCCATCAAAATTCTGCTGCTTGGTAGCGGAGGGAGAGAGCATGCTATCGCTTGGAAACTCTCCCAATCCCCATCGCTTGACCATATCTACGTCTGCCCAGGAAATGCTGGCACTCAACAGGAAAAAAAGACATCTAATCTATCAGATATCGCCCTTGATGATTTCCCTCGTTTGGTAGATTTTGCCGTAAAGAATCAAGTATGAACTTTCCGCTTTTTCAATGAATGTGGAATCATTAATACATCATAGGTCACTCTTGTTGTGCCTGGACCAGAGCAGCCTTTGGTCGATGGGATAGAATCCAGCTTTCGTAAAGGTGAAACTTACCATTCAATTTTTTAACAAGATTCTCAATGGATCTCAGTGGGAATTCCCGTATTTGGACCAAGTGGTCTGGCTGCTAGAATGGAAGGTTCGAAAGCCTTTTCGAAAGCCTTCATGGCTCGACATGCAATACCGACCGCCAAATTTCATGTTTTTAAATCGTCACAGATCGAGGAGGCCATTCAATACATTACTACATGTGGACATCCTGTTGTTTTGAAAGCCAGCGGTCTTGCTGCAGGCAAAGGCGTCCTCATTCCTGAAACACGAGAGGAAGCGATTGCTGGCCTTAAGGAAATCATGATCACAAATATTTTTGGGGATGCAGGTTCGCTACATAACTGAATCTAATGCATATATAAATTCATAATCCTAACTTTGCCAGGAAGTGAGGTTGTAATCGAAGAGCTATTGACAGGCCCAGAAATATCTGTCTTGGCTTTCTCAGACGGATATACTATAGTGCCATTACCAGCCGCGCAAGATCACAAGCGGATAGGTGATGGTGACACGGGCCTAAATACCGGAGGAATGGGGGCGTACGCCCCAGCGCCAGTAGCTTCTTCGGCAGTCATGGAAAGGATTATGAGAGAGGTTTTGCGACCAACTATAGATGGAATGCGAAAAGAAGGTATCAGTTTTCAAAAAAATTTTGATATATGCGCACTAAGCTATTCTCACATAGGCTTCCCTTTTGTTGGGATGCTTTTCACAGGTTTCATACTAACGGTGACTGGTCCTAAGGTGCTCGAGTATAATGTTCGATTTGGAGATCCAGAAACTGAAGCTCTCATGATGCTTTTAAGTGGGAATGTTGACCTTGCAGCGGTTCTTTTGGTGTGTTTTTTTCTTAGTATCTATTACATGCAAGAAGTGACTTGATGAAGGCCTGTGCAGAGCATAGATTAGATTCCATCAAGGTGGTCACCTCGTCCCGGAACCGCAGTAACCGTTATCCTTGCTTCGAAAGGGTACCCAGGTGAGTATGAAAAATGGAAACCAATCAAAATCCAAGAATTGCCTTCGGGTACGCAATCATGGCATAGCCGTTTTATGTTCTCTAAAAGAGTACTATTTAGATGTTATAGTATTCCACGCAGGAAGCAAAATTCTGGATGGCAATGTCGTCACATCAGGCGGTCGCGTTCTAGCAGTCACTGCATATGCACAAACTTTGCAAGAGGCTCTTGATGCGGCATATGCTGGTGTAAATAATATCTCATTTGAGGGAATGTCATATCGGCGGGACATAGGTCATCGGTACGCAACGTACACCAAAAAATACGAGATCTCATCCTGCAGCTCTTACCAGAGCTCTGGGATCTTCTTCCTCATTGCAGAAAACCGGCCTTACATATGCACATGCTGGCGTGTCTGTTGATGCCGGCAATATGCTCGTTGAGGCAATCAAGCCGTATGTGCGCTCTACGCGTCGCCCGGGCGCTGATGCAGAAATTGGGGGGTTCGGGGGCGTGTTTGATCTGAAAGCTACCAACTTCAAAGATCCTGTATTAGTAAGCGGCACAGACGGCGTTGGCACAAAGTTGCGGCTTGCTGTGGAAACTGGGATACATGATCTCGTTGGTCAGTGATCACGGTCCATTTTATGGAAGCATATTCACTGTTACCGCGCTTAGGTATTGATTTGGTTGCAATGTCAGTCAATGACTTGCTTGTGCAAGGGGCTGAGCCTTTGTATTTTCTGGATTATTACGGTTGTAGTAAATTGGATGTATCAATTGCTACGCAGGTTGTCAAAGGCATCGCAGAAGGGTGTCGACAAGCGTGCTGCGCACTTATTGGAGGAGAGACTGCGGAGATGCCTGGAATGTACCAAGAAGGTTAGAACCCAATTATTCAAGGCATCAGCTTCTTATTTCGTCATATCGCAGGTGATTATGATCTGGCAGGATTTGCCGTTGGTGCTGTTGAGCGCGATCTGATATTGCCTCGCCCGGATATTGTTGCGGGAGATGTTATTCTCGGCATCGCTTCATCGGGCTTGCATTCAAATGGATTTTCATTAGTAAGAAAAATCGTTTCACTTCGCCGGTCTCGACTATTCTTCGCCATGTCCCTGGGGCGGGGATATGACTCTGGGTCGTTCTCTCCTTGAGCCAACACGCATCTACATTTCGCAGGTTCTGCCTGTGGCAAAATCTGGCTTACTAAAGGGAATGTCCCACATAACTGGCGGAGGGTTCATTGAGAACATTCCAAGGGTACTTCCGAAGAGCCTTGGATGCTATATTGATGCATCAGCTTGGTCCCTGCCGAATGTTTTCCGGTTTCTAATGAAACAAGGTGGGGTAGAGCCACTAGAGATGGCTAGAACATTTAACAATGGGATTGGAATGGTTGTCATTATAAGCCCGGAAAATGTGGATGTTGCATTAGCAGATCTCAGACAAGGTTCTGCGGAAGTTTATCGAATTGGTGAAGTCACGGCGACGCCCGGAGTGGAGATGAGGAATATATTAGCATGGGCATGATTAATTGTCCTAATAGCATATGGCATAACAGTTGCGTGCGGTGAAAATCTGAAGAATTGATTCTGCTTTTGTTTTACTTCATGGAATAAAAATCGATGCAGAAAAAAATGGCAATCTCAATGTATGAATCTACAAAATGACGGAATCGAACCGTCCATGTGGATAAACAGGAACTTTTATGCAATAGTGAGCAGGAGGAGATAATGAAACAGCTGTAGATAATGCAAGGAGACGAGAATACGCAAAAAAAAGAATGAAAGAAGAGATAGATAACTCAAAGAAGTCGAACCTAAACAACAAAGACAACCCAAGAATGTGCCGGACGAGAGTGATATGGGGGAAGGGTCTTACGCCACAAAAATGTGTAAGTGTAAGATGAGAAAAGTGTTCAAATCAGTGATGATCTAAAAAAAATGCAAGGAGGCCACCTCGCCTGAGGTGATTTTATGCAGAAACAGACACCTCCTTATGAATGTCAGGAGTTGCAGTTGCGACTGCTGCAAAAGATATAGGAAGCTTACTGACCGACTGCTCAGAGGTTGGGAGAGCTGGCTCAGGTGAAGCACCATTTTCAACTATGTTCTCCTGAGTTTACACATCAGTTGCAGTGGCCATCGGACATTTTCATATGGTTTGTATCACACCTTCACAGTGGGAGACTTTACAGGTTCAGGCGTGGTAGACTCACGGGGACCTGAATCTGAAGCAGGGTCCTTGCGTGTCGGTGGCGGCGCTTGCAGCACTTGTGCTGCTGTTGGGCCATTATGGGAATTGGCACTTCCATTCTGGAGAACACCATTCAAGCCTGGACTCCGTGAAGGAGGAGTGGTAGAGCCCGCAAGCACAGGAAATTCATCCGCGTTTGGTACGCGCTGTTTCACAGGAACTGACCGCTTTCCCGGTTGTCCGCCGTTGGGCCGCATGGTAGTTCTTCGCACCGTGTGAGAACCTTGGACGACTCCCAGGGTCTGTAGATTGTGATCTACTAGAACCATCTGCGCCATTTTGATGGCGAGACGAATCCTGTCCAAATGTTAGTAAAAGAATTGTGGTAGAAATGGTTGCAAATTTACATCTCGAATATTCATATTACCCATCTTTTCTTCAATTGTTGCAAATGTGTGGCCATTGCCGTTACCATTGACGTGTCCCCTTGAACGCGGACCGCCACCCCGACCGGAATAATAAGGAGGTTGATGCGATCCTGCCTGGGGGTTCTCAGGTATCACGTGTGGAAAACGACAATCATCGCTGACATTGATCCCAAGGTATGAAAAAAAACCTCAAATCAATGAAAATGTTACTCACCCATTTTTGCACCGACCAGATGGGTAGAAGAGGCACGGGGGTTTTCTTCCTCCGAATGACCCCCGACGAGGCGCCCCGCGGCGGTTGCCATCACGGTGAATGTGATTAGGACCGTAGGCGTCAGCTGTTGTGTGTGTTGGAAGGGGTTTAACACCATTATCTACATCAGGATAATTGACGTTCGCAGTTGGGGGCTGCTGAGGGTACTGGTTTGTGGCATCTTGTTGTATGGGGAATGATGGAGCGGGAGGGGGATTTGAATTATACATACTGGGTGACTGTGGACCGTGAGGAGGGAGCGTAGATTGGTGGGGAAGTGGCGGAATGTTCGTAATAGGCATCGGTACTGGGACTTGACTGGGGTGCTGGTAAGCAGACGGAGGGATACTGTTGAACGGTAATGGCGGCTGTACAACATTGGGGCTAAAATGTGTTTGTTGTGATGGTGATATAACCTCTGAGGGAGATCTGCCATGCATCACATGAGGGCCAGGAGGGGGTGAAAGAGGTGCCATAGGGTGAACGCCGTTTGGCTGTGGGAAAGGAGGTTGGGAGACTGGATAGTAGTTTGGCATGTAAGCGGGGGCTCCCATGTGGTCATATGATGGATATTGAGTAGGAGGTGGAACCGGTCCTTGATAGTAAGGGGTTTGTGGGTGAGCAAAAAGACAGGATGTTCCATAGCGGCATGCAGGGTAATACCTGCAAGGTATGAACCTCGCGATCTCGGGAGGTGGCAGATGGCCAATACCATTAGAATTGTTCTGTTCGCTCATCGCCTGAGGAGGTGGGGGAGGATAGTAAACCCCACCTTCTGTGACGGTCGAAAGGGCAGGATTAATAGTAGGATAATAAGTATAAGCACCAGGCAGAGGACCATAGAAACGCTTGTCAGAATCATTATGAGAATCATTGACATAAATTGGTTCGTGGGACGGAACACTATTAGATGTCGCCTTGGACTGGGCTTGGTTGAGAAGCTCTAGGATAGCAGGGTCTGAGGTATACTGGTCAGGTCGGCCTAAGCTTGAAGCGTTGGAGGGATCTGCGCCTAAAATGCGGATTCAGAAAAAAAAATTGATAAAGCGCAGCAATAGAGAGAAGTGACTGACCCTTGTCCAACAGTGATTTGACGACAGCTACATGGCCATTCCTCACTGCTTCTATGAGAGCAGTAACACCAGTGTGATCTGGAAGGTAAAAGAGATGCGAGTAAGATCGGAGGGTGCAGATTGAGAGAAGGGGGGTAAAGATGAGAGATTAAGGTGAGAATGATGTTGCAAAAAAGAGGGAGAAAAGGGACCTTTGAGCTCGATATCGAGAGAAGAAGCATCCTTCAAGAGCTCGTCAACTTTTTGTTGGTCGCCATCTGAGCAAGCCTTCCAGAGGGTAGAGACCATTTGCAAAGAAGGATATAGAAATGTGGAAGTTCGGAGAAGAAAAGGACAAGAGAAAGATACGACGTGAAGGAACGATGAGGAGAAGCGACGAGCTGTTTGAACCGGAGCGTTCGGAAAAAGCTTTTCGAAAGAAAAAAAAAAAAAAAAAAGTCAGGCGCGTGGCACAATCGATGTCTATTATTTATTTATTTATTTATTTTATATCGACCCCAGGTGCTTCCCGTCCTTATACACACCCCTTTCATTTCAGCTTATAGCCGATATATCCACTCTCATTCTACTCACAGACTCGGTTGTATCATACTGTAATTACTACTACTACCCCTATTACTATCTCTCATTCCATCTAGTCCCAGCTTGCGCAGTAAATGTCGTGCGGGTCCTCCGGCAGTCGCAGGAAGCTCTAGTTCTTTTGATGGCGGAAGTTCCATCAACTCGCGAACCGCCAAATGTGTGCTCTTTCCTGAAGTAAGCTGTCAGGTTCATCCACAACTGTCACAATCGATAGCCCTTACCATTATAAAGAACGTCATAAACCTGCATCACGCTGAGTAAACCCCACACTCAGAGGAATTGCCAACACTCACAGAATTGGCGATCGGAGCATTGACGCCCAATTGGTGCGTTATTTCTTTCACCCCCTTTGCCGTGGAAACTCCTTCCGCAACACTACCAAGGGTCTTCATGATCACTTCTAGTGACTCCCCTTGCCCCAAACGATATCCGACTGTAAAGTTCCGACTGTTCTTAGAGCTACACGTTAGAAACAAATCACCGACACCAGCTAGTCCAAGAAAAGTCAACGGTGAAGCGCCATAGGCGGTCCCAATGCAGGTCATCTCTGCCAAGCCTCTGGTAATGATCACTATGAAAAACTTTTTAGTCTTGAACATGTGCTCATAAATCGTGTCATACTGGCTCTTGTATTATTCTCGAATCCGAGACCATCTGACATCCCAGCAGCAATGGCGTACACATTCTTTAGTGCCCCAGAAAGCTCGATTCCGATGGGATCGCTTCCTGTGTAACTGGAAAAAAAAAATTACGTCAACCAGGTGACAGTGCAACTACTCTGAATAGGATATACCAGCGGAAATGCGGCTGATGGAAAAGAGCAGAAGCCTTATTTGCTTCCGTTTCAGTAAACGAGGCAACAGAAACTGAAGTCGGTTGCCTTTCTACAACTAAGTATGGGGTTTGTTTGACAGTTAGCCATCAACAGGGGAAATGAATATTGATCCCTACTTTCTTTTGCAAAAGAGGGACCTGACTGTGACGAGTGTAATTAAATCAAGGAGATGCTGTCAGTGTTCATTTCACTCACAATGAACGTCGCCGCCTTTGCAATATCTGGCCCGCAAGTGTCTGCAATAATCTCGAGAGTCAGGGCATTTGTATCGACTTCCACGCCTTTGTTGACAAAAATTAGCAGCGGTAAATTGTCCACTACTAGATGGGGACGCAATATGCGAAGATTTGAACTGATGGCATGTGATTATTTATTGAATAAAATAATTAGACAGACAAACCCACATACCGGAGAAACTGTGTTGGAATGGCAAAAAGGAGGACATCCATTTTGTTGATAAATTCCTTTGTAGGCAGCTCAGGACCGATTGCAGTAATATTTGAGGGGAACTCATGATCTTGCAAATAGCACAGATTGCGGTGATGGGTATTGAAATGTTTAATGAGATCATCATCTCGGGCCCACATAAAAACATCATGTTGGGAGTCGCCCAGATGAGAAGCAAGACAGGAACCGAAATTTCCGGCGCCGAAGACGAGAACTTTTGAATTTTGGGCGGGTTGTTGTTTTGAGCAGAGCATTCTACGAAAAACAGTTGAAGGTCGTGGAGAAGGATATAAAGGAGCGCGAGGAGTGAAATATAAAAGACGCGACAAAGATTTGGGGAAAGCAATTATAGAAGAGAGCATACAAGTCGAAGACGTTAACGAGTTAAGCAAAGAAATATTTTTGATCCCCAAAATGTGCAATGACGTAATATTTAATTTATTTATCAGTCACATATCACGTGTGCCACGTCCCATTGTACTGCAGCTTGTCACATTCACAGTGCTGCCAACAATTAGCTTGCAAGTTGTATTGCTGCATCTATCAACTTACTCCTTCAATTAATCTCCTTCTTATACCACTCGTTCCACCCATGTCTATTCAAGATCGTACTCTAGAGTTCAAGTCTTGCGTGGACTCCATACGCAGCAGGTCTGCAATGTCGACTCCCGGGTCCGATGCAAAGCAACGCCTACTGCATTCCAACCCTAGAGCCTCTTCCAAAAGCGAATTCTCTCGTATGGCTGCTGCAATTGGCAAAGATATAAGCAGCACCACCGTCAAGTTGAGCAAACTGGCACAACGTATGTCCCTGTCAACATTTCTTCACCCTTTTTTTCTCACTCACAGCCACAATACTTCAACAGTTGCAAAACGAAAAACTTTGTTTGACGATCGTCCTGTTGAAATCAGCGTACGATATACCTCATTCAAACATTCAATTTACTGATATCGTTCTAGGAACTTACGTTCATAATCAAACAAGACATTGCCCACATCAACAAGCAGATCGCTAGCCTCCAATCCTATGTAAAACAAAGCAATAAACATAGTTCCTCGACTTCAGGGCAAGGAGCGCTAATTGATGAACACAACAACAACGTCGTCATGCTGCTGCAGAGCAAGTTGGCGACTACGAGCATGACATTTAAAGATGTGTTAGAGGTTCGCACACAGGTAAAAAAAACTAGTTTTCTGCATAGTCTCCGATGTGGCGCTAACTTGGAACAGAATATGAAAGAGTCTAAAACTCGTACTGAGCAATTCATGTACACAACATCATCTGCCACAAACCAAGCCCCTTCAAGTAAGTTTCCTGTAATACATGTCACTAGTATTATCATAACGATCAACTCTAGATTCTATGCTTTACAACCAACAGAAAAGCGACCCTATGGGAGATGGTAGCATCAGTCGTTTTGATAACAAGGGCAAAGGAAGGGCAGCCCAAAATAATGGGGATATGCTAGCATTGGATCTTGGCGCAGCTGAAGAAGGAAGCAATGGAAGTGCATTCATGCAAATGCAACTTGTAGAGCAACAGGTATGTTCTGTTTTCTAATATCTAAATTCTGTTTATCACAATTGCACCTTAGGATACATATATCCAACAACGGTCAACTGCAATAGAATCAATAGAAACTACGATAGCCGAGCTTGGACAAATATTTACGCAACTTGCAAATATGGTTGCTGAACAACGAGAGACAGTGCAGCGCATTGATGCTGATACTCAAGACATTGCAGCAAACATAGGTGGCGCTCAACGGGAACTTTTGAAATATTATGCCAGCATTTCCAGCAATCGCTGGTTAATGCTGAAAGTGTTTGGAGTTCTTATAGTATTTGTAAGTTTTTGCGGTTCTATTACTATCCATTGACTCAATCCTTGCAATTTAGTTCCTTATTTTCATTCTAGTTTCATGACATGACCCGATTAGAAATATTTATCATACTTTTTATATCACTTCGGACACGGAACACGTATTAACGTTTGGATTTGTGAGATAGTGGACATGAGAAATGTATCACCCCACAGGAATTGCATTAACACCAGTTCCCATATTCCTTGAAGGACGACGTTTGGATTCAGAAGATTTCCCATGCTTAACACCACCCCGATGCGTTTGCCCATCGTCAATGTCACCGACAGTCCATGTCCTATTTATTGAAGGTGCCTGTTCTAGTCCGGAAGTTGAGGAGTATCTCTGGGGTTTTAGTGGCACCTTCAATGTAGAGTCTCCGGCCGGATCAGCCTTCTCTAAGCGATCTTTCTATGAAGTATCAGAATTAGCAAAGAAGAGTGAGGTATAACAAACAAGGGACCAACCCGTTCACCGAACAATGCTTTATTACGTTCCTTAACCTTCTTTATCCGGTTCTCACTCTTTCCACCTCCCCCAGCTGTTAGTTCTACATTGATCATACGGCCATCCAGCATAGACTGATGCAGTTTGAGTCCCTGTTGCAGTGCATTTTTGTGCGTGAATTCTAGAAAGGCACAACCTTTTGATTTATTGGTCTTCATTCCTGTCCGCGAGGTTTTCGGAGTAAGTAAGCGAATTGTTGGTGGTGGATCTGTGTATGTAAGTATCAGCATGACAATCACAGCTGAAGGGGATGTACTTACCACAAGCTGCAAAATGTGCTTGGATATTTTCTCGAGTTGTGGTATACTTTAGATTTCCTGTAAGACGTCGATTATCTTTTTTTTTTAATATGAAAATGAGAGAAAGACATACCAACGAAGAGGATAAACCGTCGCATTACTTGGTTTTTGGAATCGCTCACTTTCTCATCCACTGCAATGGATTCAGAGCCTTCCACCACACTGTCTTTTGCCCTTTTCCACTTTGGCCCTTCACTTTCACCTTCTGTTCCTGCATCTTCCACGACAGCCACGCTCTCTCGTTTCCTCTTCTTTGATTTCCCAACAGTCCCTTCCACCAAACCATCCACCGCTCTTTCCTTACCCTTTGTCTTTCCCTTCTTTCGGTCACCGCTTGACGCACCACTCTTCTTCTTCTCAACGCTCTCAAATTCCAAATTATTGATCTCCGTATCAATCGAATCTTGTTCTTCCAGGATAGGAATCGAATTATCTTCCATCTCCATTCCGTCATTCTCCAATAGGCCGCTGGTCGACTTGTTTTTGGTATTATTGTTCTTTGAGTTGTTACCGGTCTTGCGCTCGCGGAAAGCAGCGGCTTTCTTCTGCTTCTTTGTGAGCTTTTGTGGGCCAGCCATAACAGTTAGTGACCCGCGGAAATTGGTGTGGAGAAGGTTCTATGTGAACTGCGGTCCAAGGCCTCCACTCGAAGGTGAGGCTTCGTGAAAGAGGTGCAGTAGATTTTGTCGCTGTAGCTTCTTTGAAGTTCTCATCCTGAAATTATCCTTCAACACGTGCACTGAACGGATAAAACGGTCCGGTTCATAAGTTCAGGCAAGATTTATTGTATACATGATGTACTTAGCAAGAAGGTAAGTAATATAACACTGGTTCTATACAATCTGTTGCGGGAAGAAATACCAATAGTAAATGCGAGATGCCCCTGAAATTCTACAAGATATATGCAGCGTGAACGTCATAATGCTATGAGCTGAGAAACATGATGGAAGACAGTTCTTGCTACTCGTTACCGAGTTCTAAGAACTGTCATGACAGTGACAACCCACCAACAGCCTCGCCTGCTCCTTCAATTTCCTTCTCCTCACCCAACTCACGTCGTCCAGACCTTGGAATCGGTCGTATAATGGGACTGGAAAGGACTACGGTTGCTCTCAGTGTAGGACTTGATGTCATGCTTAGAGATCTTGGGAATGTGGGAGGATATGACCCAGATATCGTTGGGGACGACGTTGCCGAACTGACATTTGAGCCTGGTATATTAACCGGAATTGAAATAGGGAGTCTAGGGTTTCTGCTGATTGGCGAGCCTACCGACCCAAGTGACTCTCTAAGGTATACTAAGGAAGGCGATACAGCGCGACGCTTTGAAGATGAGGGATATGGATCAAATCGATCGTCCACTTAAAATATTTATTAGTGTCGATGACAGAACAAGCTACTGATACACCCACATTTTCTTTTGTTAGAGCGCACGGCGCTTGTAGTTGGCGGAGGAGTGTATCGCCATTGACTTGCAGATGACGGCATCACTGACATAGAAGGCGAGCCAAGCGGCTGTTCACAGAATTATAAACAACTCGCCCATAACCATGAACTTATAATGACTGACCATATCTACATCCATAGCGGTACCAATTGAGGAGGTTCCTGAGGTGCTCATGTTCAGGTCATCAACATTTGAGCCACTAGCCATGCCTCCAGTCATGCGTGGTTTCTGGATAGCGATCGGCTCGCTGCCCCCTGTGACTGCCGATGTGAAGGCAAAAGGACCGTCATCCACACCATCTTCATCATCGCTTGGTGTTTCTTCACGTTGCACTTCTTCATGAACAGCTTCTTCGGGATATCTTCCTCTGTCAGTAATCGCACGCGGGGTACGCGGCTGCACCGGCAAGTCTGAGCAAGAGACTAAAAGGCGTTGGAAGGCAGCTTCTGATTTAACCTCAGCTTCATCAGGACGAGACTCCGCAAGCAAGTTTAGAATGCGAGCCGGTCGTAGCTGATTTCCCATTCGATTGTCAATCACAGGAATCAGTGAGTAGGAAGAAACAACTTACATGTTGATGGGGACGTCGACTAAGGCTTGTAGGCATGGAAATCCCTTCCAATGAATCCAATGTTCCAGGTGACTTTCGTCTCGGAGGAGTCGAAGGTAGTCTAGAGCCACAACCCTTCTGTGTCAAGTCTTCTTCACTGTTATCCGGGACTTTCATGGGTGGTGTTGTGTTCTCTGAGCTACTTGGAGAGTCTGTGAGCATTCTTTCCTTGTCACTCTCAGATTCCTCGGCGGTGAATGTAGTCTGACTTCGACGCCTAGTATGTAGTGTGAAAGAAGAAGCAAGAGGGCTGTGAAGGCGGGACTCCGAGAGGTAGCCAGCTTTCTGTAGAAGGCTGGGCCGACGAAAGCGTTGGAGCAGGGAGATAGGATCATCGAGAGTGAGGGTAGAGGAAGAAGCTACATTAGAGGGCGACGATGAGAGAGCAAAATCTGAAGATGAAGACGGGAGATGAGGACGAGAAACAGCCTTTGGCATTGTGGTTGTTGTTGTGAGAGAAGACAATGAGAACAGAAATCATTCATTGGTTTAGTTTTTAGACAGAGCAGCTGGTCACAAGGGAGGTACTCCTAGCTTTCCTTATTGGGTTGTCTACTTATATATATGTTACTAGCAAATAACTAATTTCTGATATCCTTCCACATCCACTCCCCTACAACGTAAGTCGACATAAGAAGAGCACCTAGTAACACCTAGTAATTATTGTCAATCCATCAATATCATTTGCGTCTCACCTGTCAGCCCCGTCCCACTAATCCGATGCAAAACTGAAATACGCTATGTCCATGTTCCTCATTTAAAAATACCCATATAAGCTCAAAGCGATATACTCACATTCTTGGGATCTCCGGTCAAGTATCCGCGAGTGTAAGAAATGCGGGCGAGTGTCCAGAAACCACAGAATGCTCCAGCAAACACAGGGTACTTCAACCCGGATATTATAGTACTACAAATTGATTTGATTCAATCAGCTGTCAGATAAAATTGCATCAACATACGTCAAGACAATAACTGGTATAAGTTCGAGAGTGTTTTGATGAGCACCTGATGATATAACTGTTAACGAACTGATGACTTGGGAGAAGGAACGCGTAAACTTACGTTGGGCACAGTTGAATAAATACGCGTCTTTTGACGCTTCCACCTGTGCGTTTTCCGCGTACACTAGCAAAAATGTTCAGAGCCAGCACCGTACCGAACGCTGAACTCACTCTGTGGATACTCGATGCCGGCACGAGTGCGGTATTTTCCAACCATAATATATTGGCCCGCCAAAAGCCAAACTATGGACACCAAAGAAGCGCCAACGAAAGAGTAACTGTTAGCATATTGTTAGTATGCTTGAACACGTCAGTCTAGGAGTAGTAAGGGACTAACTTGTGCGGGAGAGAGAGTACAGCAGGCATGTTTATGATGACTCGAATCGAAAATTTTAGGTGATTATAACGGTTTTTTAAACAACTTTGCCGCAGTTTCCGGAGGTAAATCTCCTAGAAACAACCATCAAGCATCACGTGTGGTAGAGCGCTGCGCTGCGAGTGGAGAATCGAGATGATTGAAGACACAATATGTAATCCCAGTGATACAAACTATGCGACAAGCTCTACTAAGTTTCATCGTTATCTTATCAATTCATACGTTGTGCACGTGATTTTATCTCGTTCCCGTGCTCAAAATTTTCAGAAATCAATCTACATCTAAATTGACTCTCATGTCTAAACGCACAGCAACAGAGATAACCACATCCTCAGGTAATGATGGCCAGGCTTTTCCAAAGGTACATCAAAGCGGGAGTAAACGAGAGACAAACTCAATAGACGAGATGGGAGAATTCGAGGATGCTTGGGAGGATGAGATTGAAAGCGATGAAGAAGTCGCAGGTACCACTCATCAGGATCAGGAAGATGGTGTGTGTTTTTGCAGCTATGGCATTATGTAGAATAATTGACACATCAAAACCAAAGGAATGGATATTGATGAGACTTTGCCGGCCATTGAAGAGTCCGATGAAGCCCCTCCAGCTACAGAGGTATACCTTCCTGGCACACATGTGCTGGGAAAAGACGAAATTCTAGAACCCGACGATTCAGTTTATATTATGCGCCATACTATGAACGTGCATTGGCCTTGCCTATCATTTGATGTTTTAAGGGACAACTTGGGTGATGAGCGTCAGAGATATCCTGCAACAGCCTTTGTAGTTGCTGGGACACAGGCTGACGCTGCAAAAAACAATGAAGTAATTGTGTACAAGCTCAGTTCATTGCATCGAACACAAAAGGACGGAGGTAAATAGACAATTATCCGATATTCGATTATATTAGGTCTTATCGACAGCCTCATATCAGATGATTCTGACGAAGACGACGAAGACGACGACGCAGATGATCTGGATGAAGACGCTATTCTTGAATATAGATCTATACCGCACCTTGGAGGTGTAAACCGAGTCCGTGCGCAACCTCTACCCCCATCCTCACCCCTTCCTCCTGTCTCTCAGCCATACTACACTTCGACGTGGTCAGAAACGGGGAAAGTTCACATATGGGATGTTAGACCATTAATTGAATCCTTGGAAGTGCCTGGGTATACTCTTGACAAGTCGCGCACTCAGTCACCCGTATTCACCATCAACTCACATGGAAAAGCAGAAGGTTTCGCTATGGATTGGGCAGCATCTGGACCATCTTCTCTGCGCCTGCTGACTGGTGATATGCATTCTAAAATTTATCTGACAACTTCCACACCCTCTGGCTTCAATCCTTTGTCACAACCATTTATGTCACACACCTCCAGCGTAGAAGATTTGCAATGGAGTCCTTCAGAACCTACCGTGTTTGCATCATGTTCGGCTGATCAGAGTATACAGATATGGGATGTACGTTCCAAGGGCAGGAAGAGTGTAGCTGGAATCACGCCAGCACACGAAAGTGATGTCAATGTGATCAGCTGGAACAGATCTACTAGCTACTTACTGGTCAGTGGCGGGGATGAAGGAGGGATAAAAGTTTGGGATCTGAGAAATGTTAAGAAAAGAGGGTAATCACATCATCCATCTGCGAATGTGAAATTTATAATGACACAATAATTTTACAGTACCAGCGACCCAGAACCCACACCTGTCGCTTCTTTCAACTGGCATAATGCACCAATTACATCTGTCGAGTGGCATCCAACGGAAGAGTCTATTTTCGCAGCTTCTGGAGCAGATGAGCAAGTTACATTATGGGATCTTGCAGTCGAACAAGATGAAGAAACCATCATGGATGACACACCTGCTGGTAGTCGCGATGTTCCATCACAACTCTTATTTGTACATCAAGGTCAAAAGGATATTAAGGAGGTGCACTGGCATCCTCAAATTCCAGGGACTATAATTAGTACTGCTCTCGACGGTTTTAATATTTTCAAAACATTTAATGTTTAGGAAAAGATGATATAATTTGAAGGGGTGAATATTATCAATGAGAAGAACTAGACCTTTTACTGAGGAGACATACATGTTCAAGCGAAGGTAATAAATTAATCTCTGGGTACATGCCTGTTCTGAGAGTACAAACTTTGCGATTGCGTCATTACAAAAATTTATATGAATTATCTACCGTATGGATGGAGCCATATATGAGTTCTTTGTCTGTTGGTTTACTGGAAAATGTGTATCTAATATAAACTAACGCTGTTATTGGCTTTCGGAGCACGGATCTGGTGTTACAGCTTCATGAACAGAAATAAATCAAATGAAGGTTTGCACATACTTTGGAAATATTTTTATGCAACATATCTGTCAGGACTGCATATATATTGCGAATATCGAACAAATGCTGACGTCCAAGGTATAATTGCTTCTCATCATGCTCTTTCAGTGCGAGCTGTCGGAAATGCACCGTCATCACCAAGAGGAATAGTGCTTCAAGTATTGGGCGTACAATATAATCTTCAACTCCCGGATATTTAATAAGTTTTGCGCATAGTTTAGCTCTTGCAACATTATCTTGGCGCGCGGTATCGCGTATGTTATATGCGCTCTCTTGAGCGCGATGGAGTTCAGCTAGTGCCTCTGGGGCCATCAACAGATTTGTAAACGTAGCTATCAAAATGGTAACCAACAAACCTTCTTGTATCTGGACCCCTATCATTCACATCAGATTGTTACTGTCGGAGAATTGTACGGAATATGTACCAAAGTTATCGCCACTTTTGACAAAATAATTAACTTGCATAAGTTCTTGACAAAACAGATTCACATACTCTTCGATTCTATATACACGAATTTCTCTCAGCCAAGACAAATATTCCAAACATTAGTACTTACTTTGGCATAGTTAAGGTCACCCAAAGTTTGACTTTATCCTATCAGACGATGGGTTTAAATGATGAGAGCAATTTACAGGAATGAAGACTGACCACCAAATCTACCATTTGTTCGCATTCATTTTTTATTCTCTGATGAATACGTTGGGATATATGCATGTTCGCTCTGACGTGAGAGAAGAATCTAATGTTTTCAGTATCATGTGGATCTCTTAGCGTTGGCTCGTCGACTTCTATGCTTCCGTTGGATTTCTTGCGTTTCTTGGTTTGGGGTTCATCCGATACATTATGCGAGATTGGTGGATAGACTGTGACATCTGTGAATGATGAAGCATGTGAGATGTGGAACGGAGAATCTGGGCTATTTGTGGACTGGATAAAAATTTGCAGCTCTCTTGGCAGCATTGTGTTAGTTTGAGCTAGTAAAATTGGGAACATTCTCACAAAATCTATGGACCGTTCGAATGTTAGGTACTAAGTACCATGATTAAACTCTTGCACATACCTTTGTTGGAAATGCCCTGAATACGACATCTTCTCCAGGCTGCGGTGACTGCCTGATTAAATTCCTATCATGCAATAATAAGTATGTGAATTTAATAGACGTTCTGCTCGTACATTTAGGCGATTCCTTAATTCCTTGTCCATTTCGAGTCCTGTAGTAAGTACGGCAAAGAGAAGTGAATTATGTTTGTTTATGATTGGCTGCGCCTTGCGCCACAACATACAAGGCGTGACTTCACATTGTTATAACATTCCTTTCCGTTTCGAGTTTACATTCTGATAGCTTGGACACAATATCCAGGAAGCGGTATGGCCACGGGTAATGCTCAAGAGGAGACTGATGCTATCTCCGCCTTAACCGGCCTCTCATTGAATCAAATATTAGACGGTCTTTCGCTTCCTACTGGAAGCGGTTTATCAAACCAGTTAGGCATATCTGGAATACCTACTCTCACTTCTGGTCAAATTTATAATGACAAATGGGACGATAACGAAGATGCGGTTGGACCGGAACAAGGGGAGGATTGGGAAGATGAGATAGACCGTGAAATGCAGGAGGAGGAAGAGTCAGAAGATGGGTCTGTAAAACAAGAGATACAATCTCCAGAAGGACTTCGGCAGAAGCAAAAGCGCATACGCATCGTGAAGCGGCTTGTCGAGCGACCGAAAAGCGTCTATGAACGTTTCCCTGCCTTTGAGAAGGACAAGATACTGGACTTCAGTGAGCTGTTCAAGGGATACACCGTCCGGAAATCTCGGCTGGTGAAAAGGCCGTACCAATGTAAGTCTTATATGTTTCAGCCTAGACTGCCCGTAATGTAATTTTCAGTGGAAACTGTGTATCCTCGGAAGAAGGATGTACCTAAGGCATTCTTAGACTCTGTGGTCGGAGATTTGAAGAAGCAAGTTGAGAATAAACGCGTGGAAGAGGTGTCTGCGGGTAGTGTAGAAGCGGATTTGCGTAAGGCTTTGGAAGTACGTAAACATTCATTTGATCCTGTTTTCCAGTTTCTGACAATCACGATTTGTTTAGGAACGCGAAAAGTCTGATGTTCCAGTAGATATGTCGTTGCATGACCGCACATTTGACCTTGTTCTCCTTTCGAACTGGGAAGATCAGATAATGTATGACCCTGATCCGTCGTTCACAGAGCGTATCGTTGTTCCCGAAAACAACCTCACTACTCCTGTCAATAAAGCTCTGGAGTCTGGAACATGGACACAAAGTATTATCTGGAGTCCAAATGCTCCTTTCCGGGACTTCACTCAACTTGAGTTCAATCATGAGGACGATGTTATACCGGAAGAACGAAACGGTTCGCCTCTCTTTGAAGTAACATTTACATATATTCTGACCTATGCATAGTTGAGACAGTTAGACCCCGCAAACGGCTGCGCACCGATGCAGGCCATCGTGACAAGTTTAATTTGTCGAATGACCAGTTCTACGAGGTGGCAAAGGACGGTGGCCGACATCGTGTCCGCCAAACGTTTGGTCAACTTGTTGTGGAACATGCGTATCCAGCGCAGAAGTTACAATTACCATTTGTTTGTTACTTTGAGTATTTTCCATGGACATTTACTAAAGCAGCAAATTAGTACAAAACCCGGCTTTCCAAACAAGAAGCCCGATCCTTTCATCGTCCTGCACTTCAATTTCCGTCCAATATCGAGATACGGTTTTCTAAAGTACGGACTGCCAAGAAAAAGAAAGACAAGGCTGGCAGAAAGTTAGGTAAGGGTGGCAATGTTGGGGAGGGTTTGCGTAAAACAGGTGATTTGAGCCTACGTGATACGAGCAATTTCGTCCTATGGGAATATTCTGTATGTATAAACGAGTATGTCATGAGGTCCGCTCAAACCCTTTCTAGGAAGAACATCCACCGATCATACCTAATTTTGGCATGGGTAGCTCTTTTGTAAATTATTACCGGAAGAAGGACGAAAAAGATGAATATGTTCCGAAGGTATGAGAAAATCGACTCTTGTCGCATGTGGTTTAACTTACCAAGTAAGGCTGATCTTGGAGTACCGTTTGTTCTCGAGCCACAAGACGAATCCCCGTTCATGAAATTTGGATATGTATATCCCGGTCAAACTATTCCTGCCTTGTACAGTAATCTGGTTCGAGCACCACTTTTCAGACACAAGCCTTATCCCACGGACTTCCTTGTGGTAAGGTTAGTATTTAATTTTTTCTAAAATTTACTGCGATATACATTTTCTCCTGTAGGAGCACTTTGAAAGGGGAGACCAGATACTATCTACGCGAGATAAAAAATTTGTTTGTCATTGGCCAAACGTATCCGGTCACCGAAGTTCCTGGTCCTCATTCACGAAAAATAACCAATACAATAAAGCACCGCCTACAAATAATTGCGTTCAAATTACTCAAGAAAAGCCAGGGAGAACGCTTGAAGATTTCGAGATTGATGAAATATTTTCCTGATCAGAACGAGTTACAAATGAGGCAACGTCTTAAGGTTTGATTTTGTTCTTTACAAACTATCGCAAGCAAAGACTAAGTCCTCGTGGTGGAAAAGGAATTCATGGAGTACCATAGGCGTGGGCCTCACCAAGGATTCTGGCGCCTAAAACCTACTTTAACAATTCCTTCTGACGCTGACATGCTTAAAATGGTGTGCCCAGAACAAGTTGTTCTCACAGAAAGTATGCAGGTGGGACAACGGCATCTTCAAGACGCTGGTTACAGCCAAGCGGCTGATGTTGCAGAAGGTGATGAGTCGAATCTCTCTGTGGAACAACAACTGGCCCCTTGGATCACTACAAAGAACTTCCTTTTTGCGACTCAAGCCAAGGCTATGCTCCGACTGCACGGTGAAGGTGATCCTACCGGCCGCGGCGAGGCGTTCAGTTTTATCCGAATATCGATGAAAGATATTTTTGTCAAGGCTGGTGAAGATTACGAGCAAAAAATGGGTAAATGCTTTATCATGATTAATTTTGTCATTGATGTCATTTTGTCATTGGTTTGACAGCTGAAGCTGAAAACAGGCCGAAATCAGCTCATCGGTACAATGTTGCCGAACAGCAACTTATCTACAAATCGGAAATAGAGAGAATATGGAAAGCTCAATTTGATTCACTTAGCCGTAAGGACGAGCCTCAGCTGACGGACGAAGATGAGAAGAAAGATATCAAGAAGGTTCCGGTCCAAACACAGTTGCGTCGTGATGCACTTTCTTACACACCGGTTATGTCGCCTGTACCACCGGGTCCGTCTGCACCGCCGTCTCCAACTTTCAGTCGGGGATCGTCATTGGATCGTGAGAGGGAAGGTAGCATCGGTCCTGATGGTGGTAGGAGAGTATTACGGATCAAGCGCTTGGTAAGAAATTAGTTCACACAAGTACCCTGTTCTTCTTCCCTTGGCTTTTGATCTAGATCGATGGTCAGTGGGCAACAGAAATAATTCGTGATCCTGCCGTAATACGTGCTTATGTACGCGGCCGGCAAGCTCTTGAGGAGGAAGCAACACTTGCCGACAGTTTGGCACCTACTGGTGATGCCGACAAGGATAAACGAGCCAAGAAAAGGTGAGCAAGCTTCGTTGTTCCTTGTCTTGGGAAGATGTTTACGATCATCTACTGTATAGACTTGAAGAAGAGATCGCCCGAATGAAGAAGAACCAAGAACGCAGGTTGCACAGGAAGAATGCCAAGATTGTCAAGGAGGGTGGTACGCCCATGCAGCTAAACCGCCCAGTGAAGCCAGATACGACGGTATGTTGTTCTCCGCGGGCGTCCCTTTATACTTCTGTCGGCACTAATAATGGTATTTGATGTAATAACAGAGGAGGTGTGGACACTGTGGACAAATGGGTCATATGAGTTGCGTATTTTACTTTCTCTCAAAAAGGAACCAGTTAATGTTAAATTTTGACCGTGATCTCATTCTTGTTTACCCATATAGAAACAAACCGCAAGTGCCCGCGGTGGGCCGAGTTCAACAGCGGCACCGTGCCTGCGCCATCAACACCATCAGGATCAGGAGGCGCGACCAGTCCACCACTACCCAATCTCGGGTTTAATCGCGGTCCGTCGAATCCGGCGTATGGGTTCCCCGCCGCAGTACCGTCTCCTCTTGCAACCAGTCCACCAATGTCTGCTGCTGAGGATGAGCCGGGTCCTTCAACGTCCGGACCTAAAATCAAGCTGACGCTCAAGCGAAACTGACCCTATTAAGGGTTTAGATTCTTCGCTAAGTATCGATGTGTTTCATTGCAGCCGAATTATTACAATTACAATACATTATCTTACCAAGCATGAAAAGAGACTCTGTTCACTTTAGTCTTGAAAGAGAAAGAAAATAGAAGCAAAATTGTCGAGTGGCGGGTAGTACATACAAAGGTAACAATACAGCGAGAGGCTACGACAGCACGAGTATATGTTCAAGCGGGAGAAAGATAATGAGACAAGTGCAGCATTAGAAAGACACTTTTATAATAAAACGGGTTATGCAGTTCCCATCTCCACGTCACAGCCATGTTCATTGGATCGCAATGGTCCCCGCTTCTTAAAATCCTCGTTTATAGCTACAAGTAAATCTAAAATCAGCTTTGCGTGTTTTTTCCGATCTTCTGGTGACACTTCAGTGGCCGCCGCATTTTCTAGTTCAATGCGCCCCATACCCAGAGTAAGCTCGTCAGAATCCTGCCCGCGTGCAATGGAGTGAATGCTTGGCAAAACCGTCGCATGCGTACGAGGAGAAGACTGAGTTGACGAAGGAGTTGACTCACGCGACGGCGGTGATGGGGACCGATATATGCGATTCAGCGGGGGTAGTTTGTACTGTACGTCACCTAACGTCAGAAGAGGATATAGTGAGCCTGGCTTTGACGGTGGTAATGGCATCCGCGGGCGATCTGAGCGGGATGATGATGGCTCGGGGCTGTTGTTCTTGTTATTCCTGCTGCTGTTATCTTCTTCAGAAGAAATAGGAGCCCTGCCTGGGGCACTCTTCAAGGGAAGAACGGAACGTGTCATCTTGTTCATATAACTGGGGGGAGCGAGGTGGGGAATTGGAGGTGCACCACTCGACACACGAACGTAATCAAACTCGGGCATAGATAAAGGTATCTGCGGTGGAGTAGTGGTAACAGGCGTCGATACGGTCGAATGCGGGGAACCGGTTTCCAGTGGAGGTGTCGGATGATGGTGGTAGTGCTGATTGGAGAAAGAATTGCTTGGTGGAGAGGAGTATTTAGCTTGCTGACGACGGGAAAATTCATTCGGTGTCCCGGAATAGTTCATTGACGATTCATTCATACTTGGATACATGTTGTAGGTTTGTTGTTGGTGGTGATTATTCAAAGATGGATGATTAGACCGCGTCGTAGGTTGGTAGGAACTGTTTGTTTGATATTGCAAAGAGTTGTTTGTAGAATATGTGTTATCTCCAAAATTAGTTGGCATGCCAGGCATACCAGCAAGGCCAAGCTGTCCCAGACTAACAGAGTCGAAGTAGTTGTCCGAAACGAAATTAGAAGCACCATTCTGCTGAGGGCGACCGCCATTAGAAACATCACGGCCCAGGGTTACAAGGAATTCGTTAACGGCAGCAAGCTCCTCTGGCGTACGTATATGAACAGATACGGAACGTGGATTGAAGTCTTGGGGATTATGATTTCCATATGCAAGATTATTGAGACGGTCAGCCATACCTATGAAGATAGGTAAGAAATGTGTGCGGCAATCAAAAACATATTACTAACGAGGGCCATACGATGGGTTTACACGGCGCTTCTTCATGTCAACAAAGAATTCGTCCACATTGTAATCGTGCGATCGCTTGGAACCCGTCTGGACCGAAACAGTGGAGTCGTTTAGAACATCCCACGATGACAAGGATTGATTCTGGAGGAACAAATCTTGGGATGAATGATGGGCGTGGGCGTGAACGGATTGATGAACTATTTCTGGAGACGGAGTAGGCAAGGCACCAAAATGAGAACCTTTTATGACGAGTAAGTATATCAAGTAAAAGTGATAGAAAAGGAGAAAAGGGAGTACCATCAGAAGGAGAGGTAGACGAGTGTGACTTTTGCCTAACAGGATGCATCCTTACACCGGAAGCATTGATGGATGACTTGGCGATGACGTTCTTTTCTGGGTTCCTCGGAGCAGAGTCACCGCGCACACGCGAGACATAGGCTGGGTCAACGACGGTGATCGCTTTCGAATGCTTATGCTGCTGATGATGTTCTTCTGTGTGAATTTTCTCATGTTTCTTAAGGTCCTGAGGACGTTTGAACGACTTTTTACAAATCTGGAAATTAAATTGCAAGGTAAGAGGACGAAGAATACCAAAAAGGGAGCCAGTGATATACCTCGCACGCATGTGGTTTGAGAGGGGTGTGAACTGAGAGAAGTAGGAAGATAAGACAAGAGGTATAGAAGAACAAGAACAAAGAACGTACCCCTAAGGTGACTGGTAATATGATCACGTTTAGCACAAGTTGTACCGCAGTCCTTCCATCTACAAGTCAGACAAAGATTATTGGTAGACTTTCTGCCAATGTGTTCGTTGCAGAGATGATTGTAGAGAGTTTCTGGATCAGAGAAAGAAAGTGAACAGTCTTGCCATAGGCAACGATGTGCTGAAGAATCAGTGGAAGGGCTTGATAGGTCGTCGTTAGTTGTTGCAGCGACGGGGGACGCTGAAGGGGAGGGAGGGAGACCAGCAGTCATTGAGAGCGGAGAGAAGAGCTGAGAGGGAATGATTTACATTGCTCGATGGATTTATATGGAATTAAATAAATTCTATTTTTTATATTTTTTATATTTATATATATTTAAAACCCAGTCCGTCTTATTGCCAAGTCCTTTTCGTTTCCACTGCTCTGCCCTCCGATCGATCTGTGCCAAGATTTTCTTGGCCAGACAACTCGGCCCTGCACAGCTCGCCCCTGTCGGTTCTCCTCAATCTTTTTGCCAAGCCAAGTCTACTTAACTTTTCAGTCTCCTCTTGTTGTTTCTTTGATCCCCGACTCGGCACCTCCTTGAGTAAATGCCAAGAGCGTACAAAGTCCGACCAAGCAATTACCAAGATCTATATCTCAAGATACGATCACTCTTTCACCCCCGTTGGCTTGGCTGGACTGGTCTTGGCTTTCGACACATGCCAAGCAAATGGTTAATGTTTCCACATTCCGTTATTTTATTTTGTATTTACATCTTTACAAGTCCTGCTCGGCATTCTCACCGTCTGCATTCACTCGCAGTACCTTTACCCATTCTCTATAATTGAAATTGCCCTGCCGGTCTGTAAACGGCCCTTTCAACAGTCGGTCCATCTGCCCAGCCAAGAATTAGATAATTATCTTGTATTTTCATTTCGTTCGTACCTCTTGCCCATCCATTCTTTCTCCGACTTCGCTCAACCACTTTCTCATCTCATCTACCTTCACTTTCCCTGTATCATGCTCATCAAACGATTCAAACGCTTCAAGTAGCTCGGCCTCTGTATCAAATTCAAACAATCGTTCGCTCATCATCGTCAAGAACATCGTAAAATTGATTCCTCGGTCAGCTGCGGCCAACTCGTCCGACGATGGCGTCTTGTTGTGCGCACCCGGCCGCGAGCTCAGTAATTCGTCTAGCATTCGCTTCGTCGGTGTGATCCCTATACGCCACAGTAAGCATTATGTCACTTTTGCACTTTGTTTTCCCACCAAGACTGCCAAATATCTCCTTTAAATCACTTTCATTTACCCAACCATCTTTGTCATGGTCTATCAACTGGAATGCCTCTTTGAATTGCTGGATTTGTGGAGCCTGGAACAGCGAAAAGACCCCCGAAGGCTCTCTACGCGCCCGTGACTTTGCTTTTGCATGCTTTGTGGGAGTGATATTTGGAGATAGATAGTTTGGATACTTGGACATCGTGAATGGTAGAAGCAGAGAGGCAAATCTCAACAGGATGCACGAACGTTCAGTGGCTATGCAAACGCTCAACATTTCCTGATATGGAAATAGCAAAAAAATCCTGATGAACCACAGGAATTAGACATCCTCTCCGATACCTCGTAGCCTTCTTCTCGACGTCGCTTGGTACACTAGCTCTGATAACGGTCTCCCGGGTCATACTTCATGGAGAAATCAGCTCTTCCTGGGCGTCACTATCCCATGGCTATGAAACAATTCTGTTTAAAGTTTCACACTTCTAACGAGTCTACCGTTCATGTGCATGAGGAGTTACGATCTAACGCCCACATGTGAATTCTCAGTAAACAAGCTGCATAATGTCCTTCGAAAATTTACTCTCATGTCTTCTTACGGGTTATCTCGGACTTCCTCGTCAACAACTATGTTTTCTCCCGACCTAACGCTACGGTGAAAAGAAGCATAGGAAGCATCTCGTGAATTCAACAAAGGTTGTAATAAACGGTACCAAACTTTCGTTTGCAACTCCAAAACCCGTATCCACGGTCATGTCATCCATGAGTCCGATGCTTTACGCCTACATTTTCTTAGACCACTTACGCCACATGAAGAATAGTGCCAGTCCCTTAGGAAGCCACTTAAGGAAAGTGAACAGAAGCGCATTACCACCCAGTGTCATATATTGAGGCGGCCGTGAGGCGAGTGCCCCAGCTACAACTTGGCGTGCACAGTCTGTTGTTGGAATTGAACCAAGGCCTTGACTGGCGTGCATGCGAGCGATAATGTTTGGGAGATAGCTTGCGTATAGTGATTCAGGCGCGAGGCTGTACTGGCTTGCTGCATTTGCGGAAATATTGGATCGCACTGCACCTAGAGCAAGATGCATTACGGAGATGTTCAACGGCTTGCATTCCATAGACAGGACGTCGCTGATGTTAGCGACGGCGGCTTTAGAGGCACAATAAATTCCGTTCCACGGGGTTCCACTAGTGGTGTATGCCTCTGTTAAATGATTCCGAGCAACTGCAAAGAAGAGAACGTACATTTCCCCTACTATTGATCCGACGTTAACAATCAGTCCACTTCGTCGCTTAGCCATAATAGGTATAACTGCTTTGCTCATGCGCAAAATAGCATAGACATTAGTATCGAATACTTTCTTTACTTGCTCGATATCTTGGTCTATTAGTGGGCCTGCATGTATCCGGCTGTAATTAGCAAACTTCGCGTGAATTTTAGCCGATTACCAACCTGGTGAAATTAATCCAGCGTTATTAACTACAATATCTATCTTACCCTCCGCCTCTTGGATATGCCGAAGAACACTTTCAATATTTTCGTTGTTGTTGACATCAAGCCCCAGTTTTTCGACATTGGGGCTCTTAAATTCTCCAATCGACTCTACGCGCCGCGAAGTTGCATAGACTTTACATCCTTGGCGAGCAAATTCCTCACATCTGACTCAGTGAGTGTTCGATAAGCTGTCCAAAAACAGGAGACGTACAAAGAGAATCCAATTCCGCCGGTCGAACAACCTGTTACGAGCACAACGCGAGACATCGGAGAGACAGGCGCTGCCTCATATTCCCACGGAGAGTGATATATAAGCGTGGCCAAACAAGAGCCAAAGAATGTGTAATTTGTTTTCTTTGAAAGGTTTTACTCGAAGAGATAGATGACTGTAGAATTGACCTGTAGCTAGTTAACTGATTCTGTAATCACGATGGTTGCTATTTGATCACTTCATAGCACAAATATCATCTTTCATGCAATGCTGTGTTGGGGCCGGAGAACTGGTATGATACGCACTAAGTATGTATATCATACTGATTGAATTTGCATAATAATATTGATCCCTATCGTTTTGTGGGAAGGCAGTAAAAATGATAATCACAAGTATATGCCACCGGAGTTCCAAGAAGCGACAACACGGGGGCGGCTGGACTGTTCTGCAACCATTATAGACGATTCACAGCACAATTCATTATCAACCCTTCTCAAGTTCCTGATTACTCCAATGCCCCGTTTCTCGTGGGATGTGGATAAGAAAGTATACAAGAAATTGTTAACCCAGTGCCTTCCCTGCCACGATCCCACAGCAAGGCTTCAGGTCAACCAGGGATGCTGTGTTTGTGTATTCCAAATATGGAAATCTGGCATTTGCTATCAAAGCATTCGGCTGTTCTTGAAATTATTATAAGTCAACCTCCCAGGAGACCCGAGTCGTGCTATTATTCCCTTCCTTGATTTCTATATCTTCTTCTGCCACATCTACTTTTTTCTTCCTTCTTTTGCCTGTGTCGTGCTCACAAACTATAGCTACGCCCAACACTCTCTTGAAGCACTCAAAATCTCCAGCTTTCTTCCATTCCAAAATGCGTCTAACCCTTGCTCTCGCACTGCTATTGTCTGCAGCCTGTACTGTGCATGCTTCCCCATCTCTGTCCAACTTTGAGAGGGCGCTGGCGCCCAAGCGGCGCGCAACAGTCTGTAATGGCCACGCGGAGCTCTGTGATAGGGGATTTGGCAACGTCACGTTTGTGGGAGCTCATGACTCTTATGCAGTAGGGGTGAATAATCGTTAGTTCTATGTTTTAACCTTTCGCTTGCCTTCGATACTTATATTATCTATTTAGTTGCTGTGAATCAAGACCAGAACAGTGAATACCTCCTTGTTTTTTGTGTTTGGATTGGGAAACATGTTAAATGATGAGCTAGTTACGCAACAATTGAATGATGGAATCAGAATGCTCCAAATGCAGACACATGTGCAAAATGGTGTTATCCATAATTGCCATACGAGCTGTGTATGTGCAGCTCCTTATATCACTTTCTGTGCCATTCATAAGCGTTCCTTTTTCCTCATAATAGACCCTCTTTGATGGCGGAACATTGGAGGACTATCTGAAGACAGGCAAGAATCTTTCTGATCTGAAATTTTATTTTCTTTATTGACTCGAAACCCAGTCAAAGCTTGGCTAGACACGAATCCTAATGAAGGTTAGTGCTCCAATAATACTTCTTATCATTGCGACATCTGATTTTGTTGTGAAGTGTTATCACTGCTCATTGTGAACTCGGAGAACCGCCCAGCTTCTGAATATGATACTATCTTCAAGTCCGCCGGTATGGACGCAGTCTCCTTTGTTCCGACGACGGCAGCCATTGGAGTATCGGACTGGCCAACCCTTGGTTCGATGATTGATTCCGGCAAGCGTGTGGTAACCTTCCTCGACAACGGCGGAGGAGACCCTGCTTTCCCTTACATCATGGACGGTTAGTCATGTGCTATTCATCATCCTTCTCCTGGGCATGCATCTTACATGCACCCCTGTAGAATTCTCAAACATATGGGAAACAGAATTCAATGTTGTCAACCCTTCCAATTTCGATTGTTCGGTGAATCGAACGCATGGAGATCCGTCAACGCAGATGTTCCTCATCAATCACTTCCTTGATAAATTATTGTTCGACCAACCAGTACCGGATGTTGCAAATGCACCTACCACGAACTCGGCATCAGGTCCGGGTTCCTTGGGTGCACATGTCGATACATGTGTAGCTACGCAAGGACGCCCTCCGAACTTTATGCTTGTCGATGTGCGTATTTATGAGTCACCGTTTGGCTTGGATTGATAGTAAGCTGTTTGAATTGTAGTTCTACGAATTTGGTGGTGGTTCTGTCTTCCAAGTCGCAGCGAATGTGAATGGAGTGCAATTTGCTCCCGCTTCACCAGTTGCTAGCCCTGTTCCTACCAACTCACCATCTGCGTCTGTTTCACCATCCAGCTCTACCAATGAGGCATCAACCTCTTTCCCCAAGTTATGGGCATCTTTATTTGTTATGGGTGGTGTAACGTTGGGGTTCATGATGTGATCTGCGATTTGAATATAAGATCTCGAAAACTAGTCTAAAGGGTGATCTGGATACATTGCTTTGTATCATATAATGCTATCGAGGGCTTCATGGAATTCAAGCGTTCTAACGTTGCTGTAGTATATTACTATATTAGGATTTTATTTTTTACGTTCTAGACGCCATTTATAAACTCTAGGTTTGTATGTGGCTTCATCCACCTTGCGCAAAGATGAACGTCGTTTGCCTTTTCGTGCGTCAATTTCATCTTGATCTTCCTCGTCTTCCTCATCACCCTCCATTTTCTCTACACCTTCAATTTTCTTCCGTGCGCCTTTCCCCATCATCAAGCGCTGCATCTCAAACTCACGTTCTGCGTATCGAAGCTGCTTGTCTCGTAAGAGACGGGCTGAAAGCTCTTTGAGTAGCCTCTTCTTGTTTTGACTATCCGACTGAGGAGCATCTGTGATTTTAATAGCAGCGCTAGGTTTTTTCTTCTTGAGTTCTGTTGATTTCCAGCCAAGATCAGGAGGAGACTCTGCTATTGGATGATCTGCAACAATTTTTTGTTTTGTTGCCTGAGGATTTGTATACCTGGCAGCTGTGGAGTGACATCAGTATGCGTGGTATATGTTGATACAATATTTGTTCACCATCCTCGGGATTGTCCACGTATATAATATGCTTTGGCTTTTTGTGTCGCGTCTTTCTCTGTGAAATGATGCCGGCATCTACAAGAACGCGCAACTCTTGCTCTTCGAGGACAACCTCTACCTCTTCTTCAGAGAGGGTTGGATGCAAGAGGTCGGCCATTTCCATTAGTTGACGTTTCAACTTGTCAATTTTCTGTCAAAAAAATAAGTAAAATAAAATTTCCAGGAAGAATTTATCAAAGTACTTTCAGACCGGTCGCTCTCACTGTTCGTACGTAATTTTCATCTTGCGTCTTGAGAACCTTGACAAAGTCAGTTGGAAGGGCGACATTTCCGCGATCTTTTATGTGGACGCCGCCCTAAAGAAACGGAGATAAGGAAGATGCAAAGGGGGGAGAAAAGAGAAAGGAAAGACCAGAGTTTTTTGTTTTGTCATAGAAAAATAAAATTCATCCTTATTTCTGTCTGCAGCCTTTTGCCTAAGACGGGCCAAACGGAGCTGCTTTGAATGGTAATCGCGAGCACGTTGAACATAGTCTTTATGTTTTTCTAAGATACCAAACTTTGAACGATTTGCTAGTTGAGAACGTTCTTTGTGTTGAGAGGATGAAGACATGTGAAAGCGTGGGAAATAAGAGGAATGGTCCCAAAGTGATGGCAAAAGACACGACTTTGCTGTCCGATTGTCTCAAATTTTTCGTTTCCGAATGAGCTTCCAGCATTTTCGCTTGGGTGATTCTGACTCTTCCTCTCACTTCACTTCTCCTCCCATCTCCTCTTTCCAAAATCACAACCCTCCTCCTCCATCCACAAAACAACCTTATGGCTCGGGTGACTCTGATGATGGCTACACCCTCGTCTTTCCAAATCTAGATGCTTTTCATGAATGGAAAAACAACGAGGAAGAGCGCCAAATGGTCGAGTTTGTCAAAGTCTGTCCTTTTCTTCCACCATCTCTCCTCAAAATTAACGTCTTAAAAGGGCGACACCCATGGAAGCAAGGCTGTTCCCCCGCGTTTCAAGGACCACACTAAGCTCGTGTGCGCGCGCCACTCAAGGAGTGGTAGGAAAAAGTATGTCAAGAAACATCCAGAGAGAGTGCGGAAAGTACCTAGTCGCAAGGTTGGTCTGCCATCTTCAAATCTTCTACACCCGGAATTCAACAGGACCTCTAGCTCGAAGGACAGGGCTGTACCGCCTCCATAAGCTATAAAACCTATTTTGATACAGATGAAGTGCGCGCTTGCTGTAAGATTACACTATTCATCATATCCCTGTACTCATATCCATCTCAGACATCTCACAACACACACATGAAATTGGCCTAGCAAACCTGCCATACACTCGCCGCGGCCGGAAAGCTGCCGTACAGCAAGAAAAAGAGCGCTCTCGCAAAGGCCCTGCTGTCGTTTCTAATAATACTGAAACACCAGTGCCTCCTTCTACTACTGCTGCTATAAGCCCATCCGCCAGTACTTCCAACACCAACACACTTCCAGCACCTCCTCCTGTTAAACCTCAGCCGACACCTTTCTCAAATGCCGTCTCAATGCTCGCGCCTCTTCCAAATCCCACAACATATGCTCCCGTATTACCCCAACAACCATATGGCTATCCCCCAGCTTCTGGTCATCCATATCCAACTGGACTTCCGCCTCAACAAAACCTATCCCACGAACGATGGGAAAATATGGCAACATTATTTCATTCTATCCGAGATCATGCCAGAGGGTATGAATTCCCTACTGCTAGCGTCGCGGCGTTGGAAACTGTATTGATCCGTTTATATCTGGAGAGCCCGGTAGGGCTTGGCGTTCAACCGAATATTGGCGCGATCATCCAACAGAATGGAATTGCACAGCCGGGGCCGCAGCAGCAGGCTCCTGCGGCACAAAATAACGCCATACAGAACGGCCATTATGCTACCGCGAGTACAGGGAGCAGTACTGGAGATAGCAATAGTATTGAAGGAAATAGTAGCTCATGACATGTTTTTTTTTGATAAGATAGTACTGTATATATAACATTACACATGTCAGTGATGTCGTCACACATAGTACCAACTCCGAGTCCTATCTTGCTTCTGGATTCCCCTCATGTCAGCCTTGAATTTCGCCAAAACAAAATTTGTCAAGGAGAAACCTCATGTATGTTGTACTCGAATGTTTTCAGTATATCAAATCCTTCAATCCTGTCCCATAGTCCTCTGTCACAGACTGGGTCGACATTCTCACCGCAGACAATGTATCAAAAGAAGTCTATGATGGGTAAATCTACCTCAAATCTCTCAATCTGTGTACATCTATCAACTTGTAATCCAAAAGTATCCCAGAACTCGTCGATGCTATCAACCTTCAGGCTTCAGGGTAGATCCTTTCCAATCAGTAGATCTGAGTGACGAACCATTCAATTGATCATCTGCTTGTTATCTAGTCCTGCAGAAGCGTCGCGAGCCCTTCG
Organism: Floccularia luteovirens; assembly: GCA_009739215.1. Lineage (NCBI taxonomy): Eukaryota > Fungi > Basidiomycota > Agaricomycetes > Agaricales > Squamanitaceae > Floccularia > Floccularia luteovirens. The sequence continues at coordinate 2,108,466 of VSJF01000001.1, forward strand.
GAAGAAGCTTAAACATGGTATTCCTCATCAGCAATATCGCTCCTTGGTGGTCCGTACCATATATCCACCGTAATCCCTTTGTTTACGCTAATCTCAATCTTATCTTAGGTCCTGAATGCTCTTGTGGAGAACGGCGGTCACAAATTCCAAAGTACGTTTCCATACACCACGATTTGTAATCACTTTGAATCTAATTCTATATCCTCAAAGCATCCTTTGCGGATGATCAACTTATAGATACAATGAAACATCTCGCAGCAGACGTCCATGCCGATGTTAGAGTCAGAAAGAAACTATTCGCTATCCTCGCCTCTTGGCACGATCAATTCAAAGACGATAAGTCAATGTCAGTTGTAGCTGGTCTCCACAAGCAATTGAGAGGTGAAGGCAAACGTCTAAGTACAATAGAGATAAATAATCTCGTGGGCCTTGTACCTACTGCTGAGGATAAACGAAGGATTGAAAAAGAGGAAGCCCAGAGGAAGGAAATGGAGGAAAGGGAGGAAAAAGAGAAAGCAAAGAAAAAAGCGAAGGCAAATAAAGCAGAAACGAAGCAGGCAAGAAATAGACAGAAGAAACCCGCGTTTGACTTTGAAAGGGTAAGCATCTCTACCCTTGTGTCCTAAATATCGACATTGAATGTAATGCAAGGACAAACCGAAAGTATTGAATAGCATCGCCGATGCCTCACGGGCATCTAGTAATTTGGTGAATGCTATCATGGTTCGTGAGATTACTCCCGAGTAATGTACAGCTTTCCTGACATCGTTTCATCAGCTTGTAAACCCGGATAAGGAAAGTCTGCAAGAAAATGAACGTGTTCAGGAGTGCCTAGAAATGGCTAAGCAAGCCAGAAAGTCGGTTGTTCGATATATCCAGGCATGTTTGTTTACTTTCTCGGGTGTTAATACTCGTATTCATGGACCCATATAGTTAGTAGAGGATGAGGAGCTGATCGGAACGCTGATTGTAACCAACGAGCGAATTATATCCGCACTTGAGATGTACGACAGGAATTGTGCAGGAGCTATGGAAGACCATGCGGATGAAACTGCTGCTATCACTGCCCGGATGGCCGCAGCTGATATCGGTACCCCCGAAAGTGAAGTGAGCAGGTTGCAGGAAAAACAACGTGCTGCTGTACAGAGAGCCTTGCAAAACGCCGAATCAAGGAATAGTGGAGCAGATGATAATGGTCATGTCCATCCTGATTTACAAGATCTGAGCTTTGGACCCCTCGGACATTCGTCAACTAACCTCCCCCCACCAATGCGACCGTCTGCATTATCTGACGATGACTATGGTCACGAAGAACACGGCACTTACAATGTTCACGGCTCTCTTTCTGACTTTAGCGATTATGAATCCTCCGACGAGGAATCACGCAACAGAACTGGAGGACCATCCCGCAAGAGAGCATATGTAACTGTGTCTGATGACGAAAGTGTCATTGCTCCATTCGCAGGTCAAAGGGAAGACCCTTTTGCTGACCCATTCGCCGACGAGAGTAGTAGCGTGCATGCGAGATAACAATGTACTGATTGATGTATAGATGATAAGGATAATACTTGAAAAGACCAGAATATTTATGTTTTAACTGGGTGATTCCATTGAGAAACGGGATTTTACGGAAGGAATGCAAAAGACTCATACCTCCACCGGATAATGCTGTTATCATTGTTTTCACCAACCCAGAAGGGTCTGAGTGCCGAGGGCAAATGCAACGCCATAATTTCGCCATTTTCATCGAACAATGCACCATTCTCCAGAAGAGCTACGATGAGTCTTGGAATCGCGGCAGCTGTACCATTCAAAGTATGCGTGAATGGGAGACGTGACATTGGAGAAGATGAATCGGTCAAGCTATGCTGGTCTGATGGACGATATCGAATATGCAAGCGCCGTGCTTGATAATCTGTGCAATTTGATAGAGAAGATACTTCTCCCCAGCTTCCACGTCCTGGCATCCATGCTTCAATATCGTATTTTCTGTAGGCGCTTGCGCCTAATTCCTCAGTTGGCATATCAAGGACTCTTTGTAACATATCAGAGTTTTGGAGGTAAAAATAACTCTATAGAGCTTCACCTGAAAGGAAATTCTAGGCCACTGAGAATCTTTTTTTGAATAGACAACATTTCATCCATCATAGACTCGCTCTGGTCTTCTTCAGTCACTGAAAAAAGCTCCACCTTCGTGAATTGATGAACCCGATACAGGCCTCGAGTGTCTGCTGAACGGGCACCAGCTTCCTGACGAAATGCATGACCAACTCCAACTACCTTTAATGGGAGTGTGGTCGACGGAAAAACCCTGTTTGCGAACATGCCTCCCAGTGGGATTTCTGAAGTCCCGGACAGAACTAGTTCAGGAGAGGATGTATTTGTTGGTGTGATATGATACATGTGAGATACAGGTGGGTATGAATCGTCGCGTGGTTGAAATCCGCACCGTATCGCAATATCAGAACGGACGATATCGGGTGTAGTTACAGGTGTGAAAGCCATTTTGAATAGCAATAGACATAGCCATAGTTAGTCAATGCGAGCTCGAGAAGTGCAGCTTCATTCTTCAAGAAGTACCAAGATGATCCGGTAACAGTTGAGCCACCTTCCAAGTCCAGAAGATCGAATTTCTTTGCTACAGCTACGTGGTCACGAGCAGTAGTAGCAGGATAAAGGTGAGGGGCCATGACTTGATATTGCCGTAGCAGCCGCTTCTGGGCCCTAGTGGTGTATCCGGATGAGTATCATTTGGAATTAGTATTGCCATGCCGAGACATTGTCTCTCTGCAGCTTCAAGCATGACTTCCAACTCCTTGACCTCTTTCTTCAACCTGGTAGCTTTTTTAAGTGCTGCATCTTTACCTGATGCATCTTTCATCTCAACCGCCTTCTTCAATTGATCCCCAACTATTGAGCGGGCATTTCGTTTAGCATTTAGCTCATTCAATATACGTTTCCATTCAGTATATGCACGCGCTACAGCAGGAATAGCATCTGGAGGAAGTCGGGCCTTTCGATTTTTAGCATTTTGAATTTTTAGTACAATATTTTCAGATATGTTTCGATAATCCAGCCGGGGTTGTGGAAGTTCGCTGTTAGGTAGTTTTGAAGAAATTTGGCGTTTTAGTGGCGCCCTAGCTCGATTCCTGAAAGTTGGATTTGGCACATTTGGTAGACAGAAGAGAGCTTACTAGCTTGTTTCAGAGAAGAGTATAGATGCAAACATCGATATGTGGTTGGAACGAGAAAGACCATAGAAAATATTTAGGAAGAAGATTGTTTTTGTCACGCGGTGTGACGCAACGCGTTTCAATTTCTGTCGCGTTACATTTGAAATATCTGCATGGCCACTTCTTCAACAAAACCAACGGGATCCAATCCTAATGGCTCTGCAGAGCTAGCTTATGAACTTCCATGGTATGTCTATGATAAATTTATCAGTTGCTTCTGTCTGTATGAACTGGGCAGGCAGGGTTGAAAAATATCGGCCGAAGGTCTTGGATGATGTTGTTGGAAATACGGACACAATCGAACGTCTAAAAGTGATAGCTCGAGACGGAAATTGTCCCCATATCATCATTTCGGTGTGTTCAGCTATTTCCCAAAGTGTCTTTTTTCACTCAGACCTATACTGGCAGGGTATGCCCGGAATCGGGAAAACTACAAGTATACATTGTCTGGCGCACCAGCTGTTGGGGGACGCATACAAGGAAGGAGTATTAGAATTGAACGCATCAGATGAGCGGTGAGATTAACTTGGATCTTCGTGACCTCTCGCCTAATATGAATTACGAAGCGGTATTGACGTTGTACGAAACAAAATCAAGGCATTTGCGCAGAAAAAGGTTACATTACCTCCAGGACGCCACAAGATTGTTATATTGGACGAAGCTGACAGGTAACCGCCCATATCACTGCTTTCCCACATTTTTGTAACTAATATCAACCAGTATGACACCTGGTGCGCAGCAGGCCTTGCGACGAACAATGGAAATATTTTCCAATACGACACGGTTCTGTCTTGCATGTAATATGAGCAACAAGATCATTGAGCCGATACAAAGTCGATGTGCAATTCTACGTTATGCTAAACTAAGAGATCAAGAAATTCTAAAACGTTTGTTAGAGATTTGCGAAATGGAGAAGGTGAGTTGACTCTCATAATCCACAAGGGAGGATGTATTGTATTTATTCGATGATCTTAGGTGGAATATAATGACGATGGACTTACTGCTCTGATATTTACATCAGAGGGTGATATGCGCCAAGCTATAAACAATCTACAATCTACACACTCTGGGTTTGGTTTTATCTCAGGAGATAATGTCTTCAAAGTCTGTGATCAACCGCACCCTATTATAATACAAGCTGTGATAAGAGCATGCCTGAAAGGGGACATAGACAATGCCTTGGAAAAACTCAACCAACTCTGGGATCAGGGATACAGCGCAGTGGACATTGTTGTCACAATTTTCAGAGTAGTCAAGATATTTGACGAGTGAATTGCACATATTATTTTCTTTCTCGTAACTGACGCATTTCTAGAATGCCTGAGTACACGAAACTGGAATATATCAAGGTTCACAATTTTATTTGGAGGTGTATGTATCCCTTGCTAACTTGATTACAGGAAATCGGCTTTACTCATATGCGAATACTTGAGGGTGTTGGGACATTGATCCAGTTAGCTGGTCTGGTTGCGCGACTCTGTAAGATGGTGGGTTTGTATTACTATGCACTGTTTATACCTGCTTATAGTGATGTTACAGAACGTCAAGCCAGAGCTTCTTCGTATATAAATTAAATGTAATACATAGTTTTGTTATGTATGCCACCAAAGCTTAGTTGTGCGCAAAGTCAAACAATGCGAAAGCGATCGAAACACCGAGTTGGGTACACACGGTCTTCAGTGGAGATTATTATTCAGCGGACATTATGATACCAAGAAAATTTGCTTGCGTCTATATCATGATCTTCCTTCAATTATACAGTCATCATGTCTCTGGATAATGCCATCACACGCCGTCTTACATCTGTAAAGAATGTTATTATTGTGCTTTCAGGCAAAGGCGGAGTGGGCAAATCATCTGTGTCTACGCAGCTGGCACTCAATTTACATATCTCATCACCGACAGCAAGGGTCGGGATTCTCGATGTAGATCTTACTGGCCCTTCAATACCGCGGATGTTAGGAGTCGATGGACAGAGCGTGCATCAAAGCAGTGACGGATGGGTCCCTGTATTTGCGGACGGATCCTCTGCAAGACTAGCATGCATGAGCGTCGGATTTCTGCTCAAAAAGAAGGGAGAGTCGGTGGTGTGGAGAGGACCGAAGAAGAATGGAATGATCAGGCAATTTCTAAGTGACGTCCGATGGGGTGACTTGGATTATCTTGTTATTGATACGCCTCCTGGTAAGTCTCTTACTGCCACGCTGATTCTACTCTGCTTTTTACACAATTTATATATTAGGTACATCAGATGAGCATCTTTCACTGATGGAGCACATGGCTGGACTGCACTCTCGTATTTCCGCAGTCATTGTTACGACACCACAAGCAGTGGCTTTGATGGATACTATGAAATGTCTTTCGTTCACTCGCGCAGTAAACTTGCCTGTCCTAGGACTTATTGAGAACATGAGCGGCTATGTATGTCCATGTTGTGGGGAGGTTAGCAACGTGTTTCTCAACCGGAGGGGGAGAGTCGATGGCAAGCAAAGAAAAACTGAAATTTCTGGGAAGGCTTCCTGTTGACACGGAGCTTGTGAGTTTGCTAGATGGGGGAGAAGGGGGAGCACTGGTGGAGAAGTACGAGAATACGGCAACGGCCAAGATGTTCGGGAAGATAACGGAAGAGATTAAATCCCAGCTCAATGAAAATAAAATAAATAAATAAATAATGAGAAGCCTCGTTGTATGTTGAACAGTCCCAAATAGGAAAGATAGCACTTCACGTTGAATTAAACAACACAACTCGCGTTTCTCCTTTCCTTCCCCCCTCATGTTCCTCCTTTAAATCAGTCTCAATCCACAAAATCTTCATCCTGCGTTCTTGTATTTTTCTTTTTTTACCCTTTCTAGCTCTACTCGACATATCACACGACACTTATTCACCACCTACCCCATTGGAACAATACCGCGAAAGAAACAAAGGTCTGCTGTTTACCTCTTATTAAAAAAATTTTTACTCATTTATATCCAAAGGCAACATCTCTCTGCAATGTCAGAAGACCTCCCGTATACACTGCCAGAAGAAGATCCATTTAATGTCGAACCCGTGCTTACTCAATTAAGGCGCAGACGCTCAAGCATGCTCGATAAATGGATACAAGAACAACAACTTCAACCACTCATCACAGACCGCGACAAACTGAATGCTGCAAACAAATCCTGTGTTGAATTTTCCAGATCACCCACAAATCCTTACCTCGCGTACCCCGACTTGCGCCACCCATCCCTGGAGCGTGAAACTTCCCGAGATGATGCCATAACGCTAAACAGTTTTGTTCTTGTCGAGGACTCTGATTTTCCACTCGGTGATAATGCGGTAGCCAAGGTATTTCCCCCACATTCATTTAATCCCTCTGGTTTCAATTTCAAATGCTGTTACCCAAAAAGTTACCTTCAACACCAAATAATTCTCGGAGAACCTCTAAAAATATCCTTTCCCCTTCGTCCTTTCGCAAGCTCAATATTTCTTTCCGTTCCATTCCCACCACAACCATGATCGAAGACCCTTCTCCTCGATCTACGCTCAGAAACTCTCTCTTTCCTCGTGGCCCTCGTCAGAGTATTGGTTCAACTACAAGCAATAACACCCAGATACAGCATTTACGATCATCTAGTATGTCTTCTGTTGCGGATTTCTCTAGTTCTCCAAGGTCGAAAACTGGGACCTCCTCCAAATGGCGTCCCAGTGTTCTGAATCACTTCTCTCAAGCATCTACAACCCAGCCCTCGTCACTACCTTCCGAAACCTTTTCGACACCTTCCCGTCCAAGCGTCTCTTCAGCAGATACCCAGTATACTCACTCGTCTGCGACTACCCCAACTATTAATAGTTATACCTCTTCTCCCTCCAGGCCCTCGTTTATTGATTCAATGCGGTCACGTAACCGCTGGTCTCAAGCAAGTGCTTCCAGAGCTAAGCCGGGGTCCATTTCTTCAAGCTCAGCTTGGTCACAAAATCAGTTACCATACCCTAGCCCAATAGAACCAAACCTCAAGATTGAGCGAACTTATTCATCAGTATCTTCCTTTCCTCCTCGTTCTCCCCTTTCCTCAATACCAGGTTCAAACCTTGGGAACCTAGAAGACATCGAAGACGATGGACTCTCATTCCATTCACCAAAATATGATACCGTTCAGCCACCCGTTACGTATGCTTCAAAGCGTTCTTTTTCACAGGCTGCATTTTCCTCGCTAAGTTCCCGTGGTCATAAAAGGAAAAAATTGGTGATAAGCGGTGTAGGATGTCATGAGGTGCGCAAGTTCGAAGGTCTTAAGCGATGGTGTGAGGTACGAGTGCATGTGTATCCATTTGATCTTACAATCATGACTAATACCCCTCAAGAGCTTTGGCGAGCTGCGTCAAATTACCAGAATACCTAATGGTGACCTGCATGTAGAATTTCGACGCGCGGACGTGGCAGATACGGTACGCACGGATTTTTTTACCGTGCGATTTAATACTCAGGACCCTTGGCATGAACAGGTATGCCGCATACGTGCCAGAGTTTTCATTTCTGGAGTTGGTAGCGTGCAGCTATCTTGGTTCTGCGAAAAACGATAAAATAATGAATTCTCCCGTTTCTGTATTCTGTCATCGTAAGGTCAGCCGTAATGCTCAAGTCTATCTTTATAGTCGCTAAATCCGCAAAACAGCATTGACGACCATTGTAACGACTTCTCTGTTCAAGATGCCACATACCCCACTTTATTTCCCCACCCTTGTCTCGGTTAATTTTTATATTGCCGCATTGTCTGCGACGAACTGTACGAATCTCTTACGTTCTTTATGACCCCCCTATGAATTTCCCTCAGAAAAAAAAACCAATATGCCGTGCGTCTACATGTTTCTTGTGACCTTTCAAAGTTGGCTGATTGTTTGTTTAGACCTCATGCCATTCCCAATCACGCAAAAGCTGTATCACAATTACATTGTTGACCCTTTTCTCTCTCTGATCACCTACATGTCTCTAGCCTACCTTGGTTCTAATATAATACTGCGATTGTGACTTTTACCTCGGACAATCTTTTTGGGGGTTCCTCATGTTTTGTATACTACATACGTACAAAGCAATTTACAAGGACACTTTTTTCACATCAATAAACCCTGAATCATTTTTGAAAACCGCAACCCTGCCTTTGGGAATTGGTTACATTTATTCAACTTGGATGAAAAAGAATGTATGTACAATGTTCATGACTTGTGACAATGCATAACATGATGAGTAATGCGAAATAAAATAGCTCTTTTGTTAACAAAGCCGAGGTCCAAATGTGCAAATAGAAAAGCCCGTCGAACTTGTCCTAGAGCAGAGTTCGGGGAGTAATGAACGAAAACAGAAAACAAAGGGTATGTACAATTAAAACGCAAGGGTAAACGATTAAAATAGACAATTCAATAAAAATGGAAATCATTGACCCCATTCCCCAACGCCTGTCCTGGAACGATAGCCTCGGTATGGAGATTGGCGCCCACCTTCTGTACGTTCACTAAACCCATTGGTCTTACGGGCGTTGCGCGGTCCAACGGAACGTGTATAGGTATTGCGACCAGAGGAATATCCATTTTGTGGATCTCGGCGAGGACCCTGCCTCCTCTGGTGAGGCGAAGCATGCATGTTAGAGTTATTATTGAAATCAGTTTGGGAATGAGTTGATGTTATATGGGAATTGGGTTGGGCTGGCAAATACATAGGTCGGGGAGGACAAGTTACCCATTGTCCGACATTTGGCGTGTTTTGGTGCATTTGCCTAGGTGGTAATCCCGTCTCTTGGGGAGGAATAGTTGGTATAGGGTAGTGATAAGATGGGACTTGAGGCCAACCATGAGCGTTTGATTGGTGCAAGTTGTCACCAGCAGACTGAGATGGTGGTCCAGTGGTCATATACTGGTCTAGTGCCTCAGATGGATAGACGGCAATTAAGGTTCCCTGATCATTCTGCATGAACCCTGCTGGTGCGACCGGAGGTTGTCCGTTGAAACCTTGTTGAGAAGCTTGATCTGGACTTTGGTTGAGTCCTTGCGTTGCGCCCGGAACAAACTATACTCAAATATGGGCTGTATCCGCACAAAATAATAAGAATACTCACCCCGAACATCCCCATTGCTGGCCAAGGAGCGTGGGTACCTGCCCCCGGCCTGCTAGCATCCTGACATGGAGGACCAGTGAAGGTTTGCGTGAGTTGAGGACCCGGAAGAGGATAGCCCATGTATGGCGTATAGTAAGGCATCGGATATTGTGCAAATTGCGGATAAGGATTGGCCCAAAGCGGTGCTCCATACCCTGGTAGGGGATACGGATACATAGATTGGGGCATTGTATGTGCACCCGTTGAGATTGAAGAGCCTATGGAAGATGGTGCTGGTGTAGTGGCTGGTTCATCGTACCACTCACGATAAGCAGTTAGCGATGTTTCAGATGTATTGGCCATGGAAGGCACAGGAGAGGGGCGGAGAGACTCTGTTCCAGGCTGTGCACTGTCCTGGAGATCTTTTGGGTACTTTCCGTCATGCTCAGCGGATATGGACTTGAATTTGAGTTCTAATTTGGTGTCCGAATTTTCCATATTCAGGACAGTCGGGGATTGGTCCGATGAAATAAGCGATGGAGATTCCCCCAAGTGCGCAGTAACTGATTCCTCATAATGCCTATGAGGGTTATAAAAATTATTGTTTTGTGGTCTTCCGCGTCCCTGTCCAAACTTCCAAGGAGTGCGAGGTGGATTGTAGTCACGGAGTTTAACACGTATTGTACGGCCGTCATATATGCGATTATGCTAAGTGGGGATGAGCGCGACTGCAACTAAACTCAAAAAGGACATACTTCTTCTGAAATTGCACGCGCGGGGGACTGTGCATTATCAAACTTGACGAACGCAAAAGCCGCTCCAGAGTTCACTATATGCAAGGTTAAGAACCAAATTAACCAGTTGGCATAAGATACTTACTTGGTCGAACGACTTTGACACTTTCAAGGCCTCCGAATCTAGCAAATAACTTTCTGACCTTTTCTTCATCCCACGCAGCATGTCCATACATTTCTAGTCCACCAACAAAAAGTGTAGTTGGATCGGTCTCTTTTTCTGGTTGGCTGTCATATAAGCGTGATACACGTTCATTACTATCATAGCCTTTATATGCCTGACTATGTGACCCGTAGGTTGAGTTAGACGGCGTGATTGGGAATGACTTTGGAGATCTTGAGGCAATTAGAGATGGATTCGGTCCAGGTGCCTGCGGTAGACACGACTCCTTTTCTGGCTCGATACATGTGGTGCTTTGATCTAAGCTTCCATCGGAGTAGTTGGTGGAAGGAAACCTTGTGCGAGCATTTAGAGATTTATTCGCGATGCAACGAAGAAAATATACTTTTCTCTGCGTTGATCATCCTCAACACAAGTAGCCCAATCAGATTTTATATCCGAAGCTACCTTTCCAATGGGGGACGGACCTATTTCGGCCCATTTGTTATTGGTGTTTTTTGCAGTTTCGAACCCATCCTCGGGGTTGGTATGATCTTGAGATTGCTGCTTTGCATCGTCAGATATACCAGAGATGAGGGTGTCTCCAGTTTCTTCCTTCCAAGTCTCATTTCCTTGGCAGGATCGAACGTTATCTCGGTGATGACATTCGGTGCCTTTTGGATTCATGAGGGTCAAGGTGTCCAGGCCAATGGTTATATGAGCTTCTGTATCTGTTGGTGGAAGGTGACGGCCGGTAATACGTGGGGTAACTGGAGTCACAAGAGAAGGCTTATTAGTGGCCCTTGGCGAGGGAATGTAGTGAAGAGAATTGCCGGAAGTATTGCACGGCGATGCTGGATAATTACGAGGAGAATACGACTGATCAAAGGCATTACCGGATGGTTGATGTGCCCATGTGACACTAAGATGGGGGACTCTGCGTAGTGTCTGTTCATATATGCGCATTAATTCCAGTATTATCAGGCTTTTCAGTGGATATTACCATTAAAGCATTCACACAATCATCACGATGTTCCCATTTAATTTCCCAGCACAATTTTTCCATATTTTCCGAACGAATAGAATTATGGGGAGCTGGATATGATTTCCACACTTGCGCTCCATCGGAGTGGCTGTCACCAAGAGACATTCTATCTGTATTATGATTGATTAACGGGCTAGAAGATATGTAGGTCCATGCATACCTCCTGTTTTATATATAGAGAAATGCTCTAACCGACCAAAATAAGTAGCTAAACCATAGAGTGCCTGACAGTTGTAGATGAGAGTGTATACCACATATATGCGTATTAAATATCACCTCAGCATCAAAAATTATGGGTTGTATGAAATGAGCGTCGCCTCTTGGGGAAATATCGCGCTTTTCCGCTTCGACTGCTTCGCTATCATATAGAATACTGTGAAATCTTGATAATCCAACCATTAACAACATGACAGGGAGATTCAGAGTCGTTATGTACCTAGAATTTTTTGTTTTGGATAGCCTCATTGCGTAGGGAAGCTGTAGCTCGACAGGTTGGTCTGAATGGAAACTATGATCCAGGAACGGATCGTCAGATACTCCATGCCTTCGAAGCTCCAGTGGTTTACTTCAAACGGTTGCTTGAGCAGGGACGTAATCGAGGTCAAATGCATACACGTACCGGTATGATATTAAGAGCGTTCTGAACGCTCTTGCAGGTTCGTAGCGCAAGATGCGACCTAAGAATGGCTTCGGTTCACTCGCATGCAGCGTTTGAATCAAAGCAGAAGCGGTAGTGGCGTTCTAGTAGTCATTTAGTAACACCAAAATTGAACGATACAATTCTAGAGGAAATACCTCGCATTGCACAAATGCGCAAACGCCACCTTTGAAATCACGGACAACCTTGATATTTTTTACTTCTGTATGCTCAGAAAGGTGTTCCAAAAGCATTCTAGTAAGATCTCCTTGATCAATATTGGACGGGAGACTGTAGTGTGTGGTGTTAGTTGGAGTCATTAATGTAGAAGTCGACGAACTACCTTCCAACGAAAACACTTGCATCATGAGGAGGTTTTTCGTCCCTTTTCTTGAACCCGAGCTCGGTAATCGATCCAGAACTGTTTGAATTAGGGTACTCGCAAGCAGACGGAGAAGAGGGAGACATCTGAAGAGTATCAAAGCGTGTGCCCCATGAGCGCGGTTGTGATGAAGGCTTTGGAGGCATGTTGAGTACTAATAGTTGTTAGAAGATGTGTCCTTGTGGTATGTGGATAACAAAGTGATGCAGGGCGAAAAATGAGCGGGTACTGGAGTGGCGGTCTTAGCCTAAGCCAATAAGACGGAATATGATTGGAGAGAGAAACTCTGTAGAAAAGCAGAAGACAAAAATGCATGATAAACGTGAGATAGTGATAACTCGAGATTGGCATTTCTTTCGTTGTCACATCATCCACTGGGCTCAACCAAAACTCCCTTTAATTTCATTAACAGTGATAAGCACAATCGAGATAAAATACCGCGGGACCCAGTCAGATGCAAAGGATTAATCAATTATAACCAGCTGTGAAGAGCTGCTGCTGATTAACCGTGGTTTGGTGCGCCATCAAACACATTTAACGACGACCGACGCAAACCAAACTTGTGATGTGATAAATCGATAAAGAGTCACGCTGGCGCATATGCGACGATCGCATCATCGCTTTTAGCCTGGCTAGCTTCCTGTCATGTCAGTTCTTCAATAAAGACCTTGCCTCTTCCTTTTCAGATACTTCTTCCTGCGATCAGAAATCATCTAACACCTGAAAAGCCACTGTATGCCGAAGAGAGTCTGAATTGGCACAAGAGTTTTGAGCACAAATAATACTCGAATGCTAGTAAGTACATACCACGCCGTACTGTGCATACAGTGAACCGGTAAGATTCTTTGGAGTCAATTGAGATACATATCAGAATGTCTCGAGATTCGTTTTAACAAGACAATCATAACATGTCATTGCAGAACACGATCTACAGGGCACACAAAGTAGGACAGCTTCTCACAACATCAGAAGAAAGTGTCGAAGTTTGCATCAATATTCTCTCAAGAAGGTCCAGAATAGAGTTGTCAGGTCTGGCACTTCTGGACGACAAGAGATTCCTATTCTAACCCGGTACCGAGGCAACAAGAAAGGTAAATTCAATCAATGACGATACCGAGCAAACTGTGTAGATCCAACAAAGCCGCGGTCGTCTTCAAGTTAAGATTGAGGCCAGAAAATGGGCTTTGATAGAAGGCATAACGTCGGTCATCCTGTCCGAAGGACTATTTTATTAGTAGTTTAAAACTCCGATGAGATCTGTTTTGCCCTTTTGCCTTCCAGCGTCTGCAACATTCTATATTCATTTCTTTCCAGCTAATTATTTCTATGTCTGACGACGAGTATGGAGGTGGCAGAGGTGGTGATGACTACGACTACGATGCTCCAGGGTTAGCCTTTTTATTGGATTACTTTTGTTGTTTAGCAATTTCATAAATATTGTCCCCTGTCTAGGTTCAACGAAGATGGTTTTGTATGTACTTAGCTTGGGGTACCGAATCCCAAATTTGTCTTAAGATTATATTTAAGGATGAGGGCTATGACCTCCTGGCGGCAGAACAAAATGGGGAGCTGCAAACCGAAGCAACAGAGGATGGTGCTACAGGAGGAGAGGAGGGTGTTCAGGTCAACGGTGTTAGAGACGACCGTGACCAGGATATGGGGGATGGAGGAGAACCAACGGTTGGTGCTGGTCTAACCAGCGAACGCCAACCAAACAAAGTACGAGTGACCACACCTTATCTCACCAAATATGAGAGGGCGAGAATATTGGGAACCAGAGCGTTACAAATCAGGTGAGTTCCGTAGTACAGAAATGTATCCTATCAGATTTAATCTATCTTGAATAGTATGAATGCACCAGTTTTGGTTCCATTAGATGGTGAAACAGATGCACTCCAGATTGCCATAAAAGAGCTTTCACAGCGAAAAATCCCTTTAATCATCCGACGATATCTACCGGACGGCAGCTTCGAAGACTGGAGTGTGTCAGAACTAATCAGCGATTAGTTGTGTAATTCGTACATACTTCTGGTACGTATCGGCGTCGGCATAAAAATATATGGTACAATTAAAAATGGAGAATAGAGTCCCATTAATTAACTTATAGATAGTAAACCAACACCTTCTCCTAGACATATTCTCTTCTAACAGAGAGCCGAGAACGCACCCACTCCACAATGTTCAGCTACTCCCTTATTATCCCTTTTTAATTTGCCGCATCGAAGCTGAACGAGTTTTTGAACGTTGAGGAAGAGGCCTTAGGTTGGCCTTCCCTGCGCGTAACCCTGAATCTTTCCCCTTGGGTGGAACAAGTTTTGTGTCCTGTAATGTTCCCGAAACCATTTCTTTTACCACAGCTTCCACATCTTGCATGGAAAGGTCGAACATGTCTGGCTCTCCCTTCGTAACACTCCGGGTGACCTTGCTCGTGGTTGCTAATATATTTATGCTTTCTGCAAAGAGGACTTTTCTCTCTTCTGCTGGCATGGCATCCACGAGGGCATCGGCAATACGTCGCTTTGATGGGCTGGATTCGTTACTATTGTAGTGTGAGGCTCTTTGGCGCCTTTTGCCAGGGGAATGTGGGGTTTCGCATCTTTGATTTATAGGAGACGAGATATCCATAGCGGCAATTGACTCCACTGTCGGTGCAATATTTTCTTCATATGTTTTTTTCGTTCCTGTAACAAAAGTGGTAAGAAAGAGGAATTCTTGTGTGTCTCCTGCACATGGACTCACCTTTCTTTTGGAGCGAGTTGACAATCTTTGTAACTTTGAAACTGCTACTCATACTAATATTGCCATTAGCAGATACCAGTGTTTGTTGTGTCTCCCAATCCATTGGTCTCATCTTTTTCCAGTCTTCAATTACTCGACTGGACCAAGCATCCGTTTCACCCGCGATGTGGTAATCAAAAATATCAGCCCACTCAGCCCCTGGCGCAGTTTTGTTTATAAAGATTGTTCTCGTGTGCTTCTTTGTCGTCGATGTGGTACCGGCTCTGGAGGCTTTGACAGTCCGGGCAAAATCCTTCACTATTTTCTTGAGGCCATGCACCTTGAGAGAAGTTCCCATTACGATGAGCAGATCTGGTTTACGGGAAACATCAGCGGTGTGTATAGCACCAATCTCGTCTCCTAGTGGGTGGGGTTCGTCATAAAGTACGATCGCAGGGCGAAGAGAGCCGACACGTAATGGACGCGCTGAACGGGCAGTACGAGCTTCTGCTACAGAAGAGAAGGATAATAAATAAACGTTGATAAATGTCATACGTTGCTACTTACAGCGTTTGAGGCATTCAGGACAACCTGGTGGTGTCCCAGCATTGAACATATCAAGATGTTCTTCCGTACACGGATATTCCGCAGAACAGGACATACAACGCACGAGATGGATATCACCATGTAGCTGTACATTGCGAACATCTTTAGGTCTTGATTTTCTGCTTTCCCTTTCCCGCTGATTTTGCTGCTTGACAAGACGTCCCGAGTAAACCCACGCGTGCTTCGAGGCCGTCAATATTCTGTGTGTATGACCGCAACAATTTTTTCTTGTTATCAAGAATTTTAATGAAATGATGTGTCGGAGTTGGCGTTGCACGATCAATAGAGCGCTTGAGCTGGGAGATGAACGTATAAAATACGGCTGTTGATGTCGCGTCGCGAAATAGAGACGCGTCAAAAAGGTCACGACCTTTCAAAATTACGTCGGGATATTGTTGTTTGACAAGAGCATATAAGCCATCGGATGAGCGGAAATCCTATAGGAAAACCTCTATTAGCTGACAGGATACTTGTGCTGGGCAGTATGATTTACTTACAGGGATTCCGGATGAGCACGAAATTCCAGCACCAGTTATAACAACAGCTTTTTTGCTCTTTGCCACTGCCATTGAGATTTCGGTCAAAGTGCGGCGGGTGTGACTGTCCGTGGTGGATGCATCTAAGTTGAGGGTGATTGTCATTGTCGTAGCCAATGCAAGTCTAATAGCTTTGGCCTGGTCATTAAACAACTCAAACAAGTCTGGCATCACTTGTTTGTCTCAAACGCGCCTGTCACGTGAGTCCGCGCCATCATGACTAGACATAACACATCTTGGTACTTATGTCTGCACACATATACATCCATCTTTTCTATTCACCAAAAATACACCACTTGGAGACCAGCTGAATCAATGTGAAGGACTCTGAAATTCGTGATAAATCGTAGTAGATACATTTCTATATTCTCGTTTTCCTTGCATCCCCTCATCGTCATCCTTTCATTTCAACAACTTCAAATCACGTACTTCCTGCTCTGACGATGCCGTCCTTTCGAAGTACCAAATCCCTTCTTTGGCACAAGTTGATGGCGTAGTCGAGTCCAACGTTTTGTAATTACCAAATTGCTCCTATTTTACGAATGCCTCGTTACTGATGAACGTGCGCAAGCAGGGGTTTGTGACTCACTGTCCCAAAAACGTGGTTGAAATACCAGACCTCATTCAACATAGTTCCGTTTCTTGTGCAACCAAAGAACGGAATGGATCCGGTCTGTGACTTGATCGCATTCTGTAACTGGGAAAGACTATAACTTGTTCTATTCGATGGCACTATGCCGAACCTGTCATCAGCGTTAGCATGAACATCAGCTTTCATAGTTAAAAAATCATACGCTGCAAGCATGTCAAATGTCGGGTACTGGTGGAATGCTCTGATTGTAGCATCGAAGAAATCAATGACTTCTTCGTGCTTTTGGTACGAACCCCCATAACAAGCAATATCGAAAGTCGAAGTGCACGTCGCGTGTTTCGAAAACTACAATCAAGGTCTTACATTAATTTGTGTTAATGCATAAAGTGGAAAGAGCGGACCTCGTGTCCCCAGAAATCAACATTTGGTGCTCCTTGGTTGATCCAGAAGGTATTCACTGGATAAAAGACAGACTTCAATTCGAAGCACTACCTATCACATAGAGAACTTACTGTATTCCAACAAATCCTCCCGGCCGAATTGCTTTATAAAGGTGTCGACGCCTGGACCTTTGTGTGGCGGAACAACTGTACCGTCGGGCAAAACAGCTGGGGATGGATTCGGGTCGAATTGTCGTGATAAGTCACAGTACTGATCGAAAGAACTTATTCGAATGTCAGGATGTCGTGTTCATCAATAAATATCAAAAAGGAACCCCACCCGTCACAGTTATCGGGCCATAGACCGTGGATTGTCCAACTTCCTTTCGGTAACTTTTGGCCTTTTTTCTCCAATCCCGTGAATGTACTCCAAAATTGCGTCTGTAATACAAGTCCGCCAGGTGTCGGAGAACAGCACGTATTGCTAATGGCCGTCGTGTTCTCACAGGAAAAGAAGGAAGGCTGTTTGAGACATGACAAAAGGTCCGGGAAAGTGTTCGGAACTTGCGGGGAATGCCCAATCGACTTCGCTAGGGAAGTTGTTGAGAGAAATAATCCGAACGATATCAAGGACCTGGTGTGCAACATCCTAGAGTGTCTCAGCCGTACAAAACTCCTAGGTAATACGAAAACTGTACAACGACTTTTATACTCATTGCCTCGGTCGGCTTTAAATGTGACCTAGGCACAGAAGTCATAGAGAAGCGTGGGGCAGCGAACGTGCTTGAAGAGATTACATGTGGTACTTATTAGACTTCAGAGCTCTATTGCCATGCGACCATGTGTCCAGTTCGCTGCATTTCCGAATTGACTATGTGGAGTGTCTTTAGTGGATCAAATCTTATGAATGAACAACCTCGGACCGCTTGAACTTGGGTCCCTAATTACAACATCCGGAGATACATTTCGAGCTGCAGTTGGAGACATTTTGAAAACATTGAATTCATTCTATGACTCCGTGTATACAACAGACTACATTTATACTCCACGTGGCTAGAATCATATTTTTAACTCTTATGTAACCCAATACCTAAAAAGGGTCCGAAAGCTCCACAAGAATTGAGTATTGTACACCGTCCAGCTTTAGTCAGGAGCTTGCAACAGTAAAATATGAGCGAAATTTGAAGCAGTCGTATTTTGACTGCTTTCAAACGTCAGCCCAACCTCCTTCGTCTAATTTGTATGATGCCTCGCTTTCTGGGCGATCTGGGCTGTCGACCAGTTTGGCGACACGTTCTTCAGCCCGACCTTACGGATATGATGATATAAGAATTGAACCAAAATAAGCTGTGAATACTTCACCTTTGCGAAGGAACATTCTTGTTGCCGATGCATGTGACAAAATATGACCACCAATGGGTTTCAAAGCACCACCGGCTACAAATGTCATCGTAGCTCCTGGGTCCGCTAGTCGAAATTGAATTACAGACCGTTATCAGCGAAATACAAAATAATCTTACACTGCACCTGATTCGTGATAAGAATTGCAACCTATAACTAGAATATTAGAGGATTATCGTAGACGAGAAGGAAGGGTACATTGTATTCCTCAGAAAGTTTGGTTAGTTTAGAGAGCATCTGTTCGATTCTGCTGGATGGTTACTGCAATTAGAAATGAAATATAGTTGCCGAACCTGGGCAAGCTAAAGACGGAATTAGTCAGCTCCAGATTTCTAGATTCACTGTACCTTCTGCTGCCTTTCACTCAACTCCCCCCTCCCTGAGTAATCTACTCGAAAGAGAGCCATGATGCTATCAACAATCTAAGCCACTCTTCAGCTTAGTTGAAACTAGGTATGAGGTCAGAAACTCGCCAAAAGCCTGAAATCTTTGTCTTCCGCAAATCGAAGAGAACATTCGTTTATAAGCTCCATCTAGGATATTGTGATGAAAAAGGGAAAACTTTGATCATTGATTTCTTGGCTACCTGGTGCTCACTATTGAAGGCGCGTGCTAAAGATCTGGTATAGTCTTTACACACAAGCATGAACAAAAAAGTTTACCATAGAGGATGTTTTCCAACGCCATATTCCCATCAACCCCAAATCGGTCGGCTATTGATCGTATTCGATCTGGTCGAAAAGTTCCTGGATATAGATGATGTAAAGGCACGGAGATGATGTTTTGTGGAGAAACCATACCCTCTGTGTCAATATATGCGACCTAAGGTACATTGTATCGGTACCTCTATTCATAAATTAAAAATATACCTTTCCGGACGCTCCTCCAAGTTCAGGTGGTAGTTGAGCCACAACACTCATTGTGTGAGCAAGTTGAGTTTTTCCGGTTCTGAATTCTCCATAAACTACAAAGAGAATAAACAAGAAAAGCGACAATACACCACAATATATTCACGTACCTTCAGATATAGATTGTGACATTAGGCCGCCTTTAATAATCACATAAGGGTCATGCAGTAAATAATTCCAGGAACAACAACAATTACCACCAAGAATCAAATCCACCGATTTACTACCAGTGCTAATAGCTGTGACTCGTCTTCGTTTATCCTGAACTTCGACACCAGTAGCAAATGAGGAGCCCTACTGGACGTTAGTAGTATAAAAAACTTATTCACTACCGGGCTCACCAGGATTTTGTTGGCTGCTTCCTATTCATGAAGGCATCAGGTTTGTATATTCATATGCAATGAGTCGTATGCACTATACTTTTATTTTCTCAACCTTAGCTTCGGACATACCCTTTGGGATGCAAAATGAACAATAATTAACCGTAAATTGTGATAGTTAATATTACCTTGATCTTCAACATCTGACGTCGTGTGGTCATATTCACTCCGGAAACGGTATTAATTGCGGCCGACTGTAACGCATGGATAAGGGATGCTTAAAGCTGACGGCAAAAAATACCTTGAGCTTCAAGATATCTTGAACGTTGATTCCCTGGAGCATGTGCAAATAAAGCTGAATATATGCGTGAAAAGCACCATAACGTGATACACACATGTTGTTGCAGGACGTCTACGCTGTCAAAGAATGGGGTCTGTAGCAGTAGCTCAAGGCATGGAGGGCATAAATATATGCGTGTAAAATACCTCGCCTTCCTCATCAACAGGAGTAGGAGGTCGGGATGGCTCAACAGATGCTTGAGAGGGAGCACGGCGAGGAGGCATTTAAGTAAACTGGTATTGAGTGAGATTAGATTATTGGTGTGAGGACAAGGAGGTATAATTTTAAATGGCTTTTTGTCGCACGTGACAGGAAACTACAACCAGTATTTCAATGAGTACGATAAAGATAACATTGTACATGATAATATGAACGGTACAAATGATAATAATTCAGTCAGCATCAACAACCATTCCACCACGGCCTCTTCTGATCCTGTCTTCTAAACCACCAACTCCTCCGAAAACTCTTTTCTGTTCTTTGTTGATAAACTCGCTCATTCCACCAGATTTTGCTCTTGCTGACTCTTCACGCTCGTGTTCGGCTTTCTCCTTTTTAAGCAAAGCCGCAAGTCTCTCTTGTCGTTCAACCGCCATATTAGATGCATTGGATGTCATTGCTGCTAATCGCGCGGCACGTTCTTCAGCAATGCGGTCAGCATCAGAACGGGCAGGTTGTGAATTGGAAGGTGGTGAGCGGTCATAGCGTGGCCGTTTTGCACTTCTGTTGTCTGTCTGTCGGGGACTTGGACTTGGAGGTTTCTTAGTAGAGTCTGAACGCCTGTATGGACTTCTGCTTCTGGTTCTATAGTCATTATACCGGGTAGATGAGTCTCGACCCCGAATTTCCATTCGTCGACGCTCTGAATCGTGATTGGAACGATGATAGTCCGACGATTCAGGGCTCTCACTGCTCCGCGAGTTTACAAAACGATGATCTTGATAACGACCGTTATTACGTTCGTTATCATAATCTCTGCGAGAGTGGTATCCATCAGGACTTCTTGAATAACGACCTGGAGAACGAGACCGCTTTCGATCTAAGCGCTCGACAGGGCTGTAAGACCTGGCATCCCTTTCATGACGGAGTTTCTTTTCACGTTTCAATCTCTTCTTCTCTTCCTTCTTATCCTTTTTTGACTTGATACCATTCCTCTCTTGCATTTCTCGCAGTCGAAGTGGGTTGGACATCAATGCTTGATATGCTGCTTGTTCTTGCTGTTTGATAGCTAATAAAGGATCCTCCCGAATCTTCGCTGCAATGTCTCGGGCACTATTTGCGTTTTGCACCGCAATGAAATTTTTGTGGGTTGCTCCCAGCTACTTAATGGTAAGATCACTTGGATAAACAATTAAATTTCGGCCACACACCTTAGCATTTTCATCTGCTGTCAAAATCTTGTCGACTCGTTTTTTGCCAAGCAGATAATCTTCTAGATCGTTTGGATTCTGACTACTACCAGTAGCAGGTGTAGAGTACATCCATTCCAATTTCTCCGTCCGCTTTTTCCCTGTCTGTTCTTCTTGAAGGCGTTGTAGCTCCTGCAGCTGACGTTCTTCTTCCTTCTCCTTTCTAAGCTGATCGAGTTTCTTTTTCTCCTCGAGCTGTGTATTTCATCAGGAAAACCATTTCCAGAACCGAAGGCATTAATAACTTACAGCTTTCTTCTCCTCGAGCCATACCCGCTCCTGATTCTTCAGAAGGAGCGGGTGCCACGACTTTTTCATATTCAGATCGCCGCCACCCATGATTGCGTATTTTTCCTTGGTTAACGATTATTAGAAGTTGAAGTATGTGGGAGTCAGAAGGAAGCTTGAATCACTGAAGCATTATTTGGCATTGTGGATATTTGTGTTGCACGTGATGTAATACATGCTGTGGGCGGCGCAGTGCTGATTGATATTACACAATATGCAAGTTACGAGTTAGTTGTACTCGTGGACTGCTATGTCACTTCCTACAGAGAACCCATTTCAAGATCCTCAGTACCGGGATACCAATGATGTGGAACCCGCACAAAGTCGCATTCCAGAGCAGCCAACGTAGGTTATCTATTTTCTTTCTGTTACGAGTAACATGTTCAAATGCTTAGCAGACCTACTCGTTCAATATATGCCTTAACACGGAGCGAAATAACGAGGGGTGTTGCCAATCGTTTTGTTCATTCAAGGACATACATATTCTTATACTTGGGCATGGCAGCCTTATCTGTTACGACAGTTGTACTAAGCCTGACCGACGGATGTCCTGGTCTCGCATTTTACATTCTTGAGGTTATTATCAACTCAGCGATGATATTAGAAGTTGGAATACGAGTTCTCGCACTTGGTCGGGTAAGCTTTTTATTCCTCAGCATTTATGACAATATCTGAATCCCTTGTAATTCTCTATCAGCAATTCTGGAAATCGCCTTTCAATATTATGGACCTAGTTTTAACTGCGTTTTGCGCATTGACTTTACTGGTCCTAGCTTTTGCAAAATGTGGTTCTGGGAGTAAAGAGGAGGAGATTTTTGACACCCTTCTTTTGGT
Organism: Floccularia luteovirens; assembly: GCA_009739215.1. Classification (NCBI taxonomy): domain Eukaryota; kingdom Fungi; phylum Basidiomycota; class Agaricomycetes; order Agaricales; family Squamanitaceae; genus Floccularia; species Floccularia luteovirens. Next base: position 2,131,058 of record VSJF01000001.1, read on the forward strand.
TGCAAGGAACATTCTTCAGTTTGGTCGACTTGCAGCAGTCATGAGACAGTATGTTACTTTGTCCAACCTCATGATATTACCTACAAACATCCCCAACCAGGTCTGGTCAGTCTATATTTTCAAGACCAAAACCAATAGACATCAATGCTGCTCGGAGAGCGGGTATCGGTATTGATTTAGATATGGACAGTGACGATGAAGATGATGCGGAACTCAGTCGCCCGTTGGTGCGCAATCCGGTGCTATTCGATGCAGGACATGATAATCCAAGTCGTGAGGGAGGATTCACTGATATGCCACGCGCAGCACAAGCCGTACACGATCGAGACGCCGAAGACGTTTGGGCTGAGCTGGGTTGAAAAGGACTGTTATGACTGAGCTATAGTCTAGAACATGGTAATATATTTTATGTGAAAAGGACGCTGCGAACTTTGTGCTCGGTACTAATGATATGGGTGAGATATGTGCAAAATTCGAATATGCGAAGTTGAGTTCTCTACGGCAAAGACTAGATTTACCGAGGCCCCTTGTTTACCTGTGAATAATTGGAAGCATTCGCCATAAGCGGAGTGTGATCATTGTTGTTGCTTGACACGGTGCATTGCGGCGTGGGATGGGTCGTAAGAATGATACCGACGGATTGTGAAGACTTTGGTGATCAGAAAATTAAGATTCGCATCAAAAAAAAAAGGATCAGTCAAACGTGTCTGGGAATATATCGTGATTTGTTTTCGGTTATACCCCTGTAAACCTGACCTGGGGATTGGAAACGGTGGTAGCTAACGTTGTGAACAGCAGCCGATACGTAGGGTTGGCAACGAACAAGCAAAGAGAAGAGACAGCTATCGAGATTTGTTGGGATGACACACGACACATCAGCCAAACCTTGAGAAAAATAGAAAATCATACGGACTTCTGGTGCCAAGTTGGCCCCGTGGGCAAGCAATACTCTTTCTCAGTCCTATCCTCTCCCCCTTCATGCCACCAGCTCTTTCTCATTCTTGACTTATATCCAACTCTCCAACCTTGTATATCTCGGTCATATCGGATATATATATTTCATATTTCAACGATCACTTTCAACTCAGTTATTTCTGGCTTTGCGACACGCTCAATGTCTTCTGCACTTCCTTCTGCCAATTCAAATCGTGCTTGGTGGTCCTTGTCCCCCAAAAGTTCTCCGTCGCCTTCCGAGAAGGACTTCAGGTCAAATGCAACGTTCGATTATGTACCCAAACAGCACTCCAAGCCTTCTACTTTCAACTCATTCGCGTCTGCTATGGGCTTCAAAACAAAAAAGCAACACCCATCTCTAGCCATTCAACCACCTCCCACGTCCTTGACAAGCTCTCTTTCTTCCCCCACAAGCAGCTATACCAGCAGCTCGAAACGCAGCGTCCCGTCCATGACCAAATCTATACAGGATGCAGCGTCCAATGGCTCACCCTTGGACCTGAACGAACCCCAGAATTCTTTTCGTCAGCATGGACAGGCACGTCAGTCATTGCTGACACTTTCTGACGCCGACCCTTTTGCAGGGCACAGTGTAACAACAATTTCTATGTCTCGTGTTCCTTCAAATAATCAGAGATCTTCCGCTTCCTCCTCTCTCGCACAGAATAATAAGCCCAGATCAGATGGCTTTTACTTTTCATCCACACCTGAGAAACGTCGAAACTCACCAGGCTCCCCGTACGTATTTCCTTTGAATGTCTGTGTCAAACGTAACTTAAATGTCCAGCAGAGTAAAGGTTTCAAGTTCGAAACAATCTTCCAGCGGTGATTCTCGGTTTCTTACAAACAATTCGCAAAGTTCTATCGCCTTCATGTCAAAGTCAAGCAGTCCTCATAAGGATGCAACCCAACTGCAATCTCCTCAAGATAGTCGACCACCCTTGCGTGCTAGAGGTATGACTTACAGTGGCACAATAAAGCGACCCAGCTTCTTCTGCAATCATTCAATGCCGTCACGACCGGGCTCTTCTCCAAAGCCTTCGCATTCCCAGAGTTCATCCACGGCGTCCTTGTCCCCACGCGTCATTATACGCCAAGCTTCCGTTTCTCGCTTTGGTCTTGGATCACCCCCTAGTGCACCCCCCACTCAAGAATTACCAGCGACACCCAATATTCCATTTAACGGACTTGTCAAACCAGATGCAGTGCTTTCGCGTTCGGAGTCTACTTCTTCAAATATCTCGGCTTCTTCTTCGGCGTCATCCAGTGTAGATAGATTGCTAAAGCAGCCGTACGTTTGGGGGCGACACAACGACCTTGAGGACGACGATATTGTCATAAGAGGAAATGAAGTTACATATAGTGCTGGTTCCATCGGCACAACGCCCATTTTCGGACTCAAATCTTACTCGTTGAAGAAAGCTGTATCACATCAGTCCCTCTTAAGTCGTACACCTCCATCTGAAAAGGCGAACCCCACCCGCATTCCCGAGAAAGCTACTGAAAAGATACCCCGCAAACAGAGCTCTTTTCACCACCTTCGAAAACCTATGCCAATTCCTTCTTCTCCTGCTTCCCACACAAATATCAGCGCCGCATCTTCCCCAGATCGAAGCGAGTTTGTAAACATTGTTGCCATTGTCCAAAGACGAGGCAGTATAACCAATTCGTCGTTACATACACGAAAACGATTATTTTCTGGTTCAAGCAGTCGTCCATCTATATCTCAGGACTCTCACGGGCAGCATTCTGAATCCAAAGTACGACCTGACTCTAGTGCACTAGGCTTACAAGAAGCCTCACCCTTTGCGAGTCCCTGGCGTCATCATTCTTCTCAACCGGCTTCTTTGTATGAGAGCACGATTGATACAATATCCAGTAGTCCTGCACAACCTTCTCTGTTGGAGTACACACCCCAACAAATCATGTCTCCTGCTAAGATGGCCGAGGTCGAAGCTGGCATAAGTATGGAAAATCAATGGACATTCCCCTCTGTCACTTCCCCAGTATCAGATTTCGAATGTGTCACTCCTGTATCAAGTTCATCGCCGCTGTCACTACAAAACCAGGGCCAAGGACGACACAATCAAATCGTTCGAACCAAATCCTTGAAGCAGTTACCCACTGGAGGGCTATCATCAGTTTCAGGCCGTCCATCCACTGCGCAGCCATCATTCTCATCACCTATGCCAGACGCATCGAGACCTTCCTCGTCCCCAACGATCTCCATGACGAGCCTTCCCCCACCTCCTCGACCTCGCCAGCGACCAGCAGGAACTGTACATACAGACCATATCAACGCTATACCAACGTATTCTTCTCCACCAGTTGTAAAACCTCTTCGAAAGAAAATATCAGTTGAGAAAACGATTAGCCGTAGATCGGTGATGCGAAAACCCTCATTCCTTGATATAGACGACGAAACGGATAAGGATGCCGATACTGATGACAACGACGACTCTGTCGGCGGCAGCTTCCTTGACTTGGCAAGAGAATCTTTTGATACAGTACGCACCGATTACGATTAATCATTTCATGTATTTACTTGCGCCATACCTTCGTATCACTTGTTTTAATAGTCTTGCAGCGTATGTTTTACTCAATACCACATGTAAATTGACATAAATGAATTCGTAGAACAGTTACACAAGGGAAATCAATATTTTTCATAAATCATTTATAGACTCCTTCCAAACTAGTCCGTCTCATCGGTATGATATCCGGCTCTTCTCATGGCTCCGAGGCGATGCCGTGCAGCGCCAAGCTCTTTCTCAAGTTTCAAGATCTCTACTTGTTGCTCCATCTCCCTCTTCTTGAACTCCAGGACCGCCATGTTCTTGTAGTCGACATCTTCTTCCTCGCTTTGTCGTGCTGACACAGCCTTGACTTGTCTTACAAGAGCTTTGCAAGCTTCTGTCACAGCTTTCGCCGCAGCCTCGAGTCTCTCTTGAGTCTTGGACATCAAATTTGCCTTTACTCTGGATGCTGCAACGAGCTGAGCCGTAGCCGCAGCTACCTCATTTGAAGCTACTATAAGCTGCTCCAAGGAATGGGTTCCCGATAAAACGCCATCAGCACTTTCAATCAATAGGTTCGTGGCGAAAGCAACAGCTTTAGCTGCAGAGATCAAACCTTCTGTCCAGCGGTTGTTACGTTTGTAAAACTGTTGAGTCGTACTGGAACCTTTCCCCTGAGCAACAATTTCTTGTTGGGAGTCGGTCGCGGCTTTGATTAGACGTGATATGGCATTGGTTATAGCCATTGCCGCAGCAAGGATGGAATCATGGACCTGCAAATCGACAGCACTGAATTTGGAAGAGTCCCTTGGACGCGACATGAGTTGTTGTAGGCGTTCTGTTGCTAGTTCGATGGCCCGTGCAGCACTCGACATCTCCTGTTCAACAATGTCTCCTATGTCGCCGTTTGCTCGTGCTAAGGCACCCGCTTTGGCACCCTTGGGAATAAGGCCATCAACTACCTCTGACAACCTAGTCAAAGCACCCCGAGCCTGACTGTTGTTACGCATAGCAACTTCTTTGCGTTGACTCGGTTGCAAAAGGTCCAGTTTATATGTCTGAAGGTTTTCAAAGAAACGAAGGCCAACATCCCCAGCAGATTTTGCAACATTGATTATCTTGTCCGAAGCATCGTCATCACTGGCAAGACGTGTGATACCTTTCGTGTTGATTAGGACATCGGAGATGGATTGAGCAAATTCGTTCGCAGATTTTATGACTTCAACATGGTCACCACCAACATCGCCACTCAGGTAGAGATTATATATGGTTGCGAATTCCGTTGCGTTATTGAGGCCTTTTTCGATCATTGATAAAGTATATTCCGGTGTGGAATTAAGATTACCGGCCTGAGTGGGTGATTCCAGTTCATAAATCGCGTCATCCACCTTCTGGACGCATGCCTGGAGAATCGAATCTTTTGGAAAGTTTTAGATCGGTTTTGGTTCCGCACTGCAGGAACATACCGATGATTTGATTCAGTTTCTTTCTGCTATCCAGAATCAAAGTATCAATCTGAGCGTTTGTTGTCTCATCCACTAGGCCTTGGTTCTTGATGAATGACGTTAATTATCCATAAAATAAAGGCAACATATAATATACTTACCTGTTGGGCATCTGACAGCTGCTGAATGGTACTATCCATTCCTTCCTGCAAAATCATGATTTCTTGATCCTTTTCGTCCCTCAATCGTTCCAAATCTCCTTGAGCATTATTCAACTTGTCTAGTAATTCGTCGATATGAATTTGTTTGGCCTGCCAGTGAAGATTAGATGGAACATGAGCGCATACAAGGTGAAAATCATACGCGTAATGAATCCTCGAGCTCTGATAACTGCCTATTGTACTTGGACATGACAGTAGAAACCTCCGAGTTCTTCGAACGTGAAGCATCTTCTGCACGCTCATTGGAGAAGTTCAATTCTCGGCGGAGTCGATCAATATCTTCCTTATGAGAAGACTTCTGCCTATCTATTTCGAATCTTGCGCGGTCCCGCTCTCGCAACATATCGGCTAATTCGAGATTCTTTGCCTTCAAATCGCGTTCCATCCTTTCCATACGATCTACGGCCTCTTGGGCTGAATTTGCTTTCAACTGCATTTGTTTGAATTTGGACAACATGTCCAGATGCTCAGTCCGCAGTTGGCTGTAGAGTTTAGCGAGTGCCTCGTATTTGTTGCGCCACAGAGTGACTTGATCTTGAAGTTGCTTGATTAATTCGTCCTTCGAAGCCATCTGGGAATTAACATGATTTTGCATCCCACTCAATTCAGCCTCCAAAGCTTTAACTCGCTATAACCGTGTTAAGTTAAAAGTACCCCAAGAGAGGATAATAACAATACTTACCCGGTCATACTGTTCCAAAAAGATTTGGTCACGTTCATACTGCCCTCTCATTGCCAAAAGCTCTCGTTCAAGTTCGCTCGCTTGCTGGGCGACTGCTTGATTGCTATACATCATTTGTTGTTGCATAAGTTGCTCTTGAGCAAGCCTTTGAGCTTCAATCTGTTCTCTCTGTCGTTGTTCGAACTCCCTCTGCTGTTGTTGTTCAAGTTCCAAGCGACGTCGTTCTTCGGCTTCCCTCGCAGCCTGTAGAGCTGCTTGTTGATCTTCATACTGTTTCAACATGCGGGCTTGTTCATCAATCTCTGCTGCACTTGGGGAGGGAGCAGTTGGCGGCGGTGCAGGTGATTTTGCGCCCGTTTTGGGACGTGGAGGCAAATCCGGAACATCACTTGAGTCAAGCAGGTTTGGAGGTTCCTATGCAATTCAAAAGTGAGAGAGAATTCTCTTCAGAATTTGGAAGGACTTACATGTCCTAGCTTCGGTACGTTTATAAGACCGGTTAGATACTTCAAATTGGAGCATTCGTAGTAGAATTTGCGGAGATTATAATGTTGAGAAGTATATCTTTCTTTCAAAGGTTCCAAAGCGTCATTATCATTCGTCCCTATATGGCCCGTGATGAATAACGCATATCACAGCTGAGGACGTGATAATGTGACGTACTCCTGTACATCGCTCGTAGCATGCTAGTAATAAACCTATATATGCCCCAAGATTCCTTGACAAGAGGTACCAGCGCAGATATGCGGCACTCGTTATTCGCCGAAAGTCTGAAATGCGAAAAGACCATCTTCTGAAAAGAGTCAATCTGGTCTTGTAAGCCCATTAGATCAGATATCGTTTCATAACTAAACTGGAATCAACACATGAGATCACGAATAATTGAATTAGGACATACCCCTCGTTCGGATCGTCAATTCCCTTGAGTGTGACATACTCTTCATACTCGAATAAACCGTTGAACTCGGGTCGTAGTCGATGAAACCTCAGCTTTGAGAGTACGAATTGTACATATGTCCTTATCAACGATGCATACCCTTAAATGCAGCTTCAGTAAAATGAACGTTTGATTTCGGATAATTTCACCTTTTTGAGCATCAACACCAGTTGTTCTGGCACACGTTTCAAGCCACGCAGTTTGACCGTGAGCTTCTTTGATAGTCTTACAGTAATTAGTGAGGACAATAACAAGCCAGATGGATATTGTGAACATACGTTTGGATGACCCTCCTGTAATACTTTGTGAACTGTGATGAGAGCTTTGAATGTTTGCACTTCATCAGCTAAGATGGGCTGTACTCGTAAGCCGTTCCAAAATGATATCGATGAATGGTAATCCCATGTGAAGACGATACATTCTGCGCTAGGTCAATAAAAAATATAGTATAATGAAATTATAAACATACTGCGGACATGCTTCTGCTTGGGGGCAGTTTCTTCTGGACTTGTCGCTTTTTTGATATTAACAACCAGCTCCTGTTCTGCTTTCTCTTTGTCAACGGGCCGCGTGGGGTAGTGAACTTCGTCATCAACGTCGAATCCCGTCTGCCTCGCTCGATTTCCAAACCTAGGTTGAGATGAATAACGATAATTGAAGCTGATATTGCTAATATCAGAGAACTTACATTGTTGTTCAAATCGACAGCGCAAGTGGGTGTGTGGTGGATAGAGACAAGTACACTTGCGACTACTTACGATAGCTCTGCCGCCTATCAATAATGTACTGCAGTCCGACTCCGTCAATTGTTCAATTGATACAAATTCCAGAGCACGTGAACTGGGATCAAAACATCCATTGCACACTTGCTGATATCCAAGTCCATGTTTTCCAACAAATTTAGACCAAGACTAGTTAGTGTTCCTGCTCAAGTTAAGAAGGTACAAAGCCGAACTTTTCTGCGCACACGTTTCAGAGTCAAGACTTCAGATGTTCCGGCCCTTTACAAGGCAAAACGCGACTCATGGGTCAGTCCGACCATGGTACTCATCGGAATAATTCCATTCTTTACCTTCGCTTTGGGAACATGGCAACTCAAGCGCCTCAAGTGGAAGGTTAATTTAATAGACGAGCTAGAGGAAAAGTTGCAACTACAACCGTTGTCTTTGCCTAGTAAAATAAAGTAAGCTTATTTCTCCCCACCTGCACAGCAAAATTTTGATCTTTTAGTATTGAACCAGCCTATCTGTGATCCCGGACTTTGTCTTCAGGAAGGTCATACTCAAAGGAAAATGGGACCATGCACACACAATGTTACTTGGTCCCCGCGTTCGAGAAGGAGTCCATGGTGTACATGTTGTTACTCCGTTGGTGCGGGAGAATGGATCGACTGTTCTAGTTGACCGCGGCTTCATACCAAATGAGTTTACTTCTAGTTCATTTTACAAACAAGAAACTGGCGACGTCGAAATCATTGGCATGCTCCGAACGTCACAAATTCGAAACATGTTTACTCCAGATAATGAACCCGCGAATGGCCGATGGTATTGGACTGACGTGGAAGGGATGTCAGAAAATGCAGGGGGAATGCAGGCTGGAGTTCAACCAGTCTTTATTGAGCAGATATTTGGTTAGTGGAGTCCTAGTATGTACAAACAGTAACGTTGCTGATCCACCGTGCAGAGGGACATGCGGGAGAGGCAGAGTCTCGAATTCAAAAAGGACTTCCTGTTGGACGAGCGCCTACTGTTGACCTGAGAAACTCACATCTATCATATGTAATCACTTGGTATGAGATAATGATTTGAGGTGACAAACTGCTTATTAACTCAAAATTGGGCCTAGGTATGCACTTTCCGGACTGACTACATTGATGTTTGCACGACTTGTAGCAAACAAAAAGCAGTCGTCTGTTGGACGGCGGTTACCTCGATTCAGTTAACTGTATATATAGATACATGAAATGATAATAAGATAATAAAAAACAGTGTGATATCACGTGTCAATTACTTTCATTTACATTAAACGTTGTTCCTGTCCACGAGCAACAGCAGTGACACCAAGCCATGGATTATACAACCACCTCCAACTCACCCAATGATACCACCCGTACTAAACCCCACTCCTCCTCCTCCATTCACTCTGCTCGTATCCATTTTCATGCTAACGACCCGAGTCCCTCTCGCCGCAACCACTTACATTCTCATGCTGAGGTGAGGTGGAGTCTTCCATATCAATCATCAGCCTGGTATCATTATCTTATTATTGTTGCTACAGAAGGGACCGCATACCCCGCATCCACGGCGAGCCGGCCGTTCCATGGATCCAAAAGACAAGCCGACTACGACTCCTCCGCAGAGGAAACTCTTCGTTGGCTCTATGGGTCTAGACGAAAGAAATGTGTCACCACAGCGGGAACCAGACGACCATACTGATGCAGAAATGCAAGTGGGTGTATTTTCGAACGAGTATGATTTAGGTGCGTCATTATCTCCTACTTGTCAATGCTGACTATCTAATTATATTCCGCATTTGCAGCCCATGAAGGCAAAGTCACTTGTTTTATTTTTACGTTTCTCCTGACATATTCCCCTTAGATCCCAGGATTCTTCAAGAAGTACAACGAGCATTGAGAATGAAAGCACGTCGTGAGGCCCGCTTGAAGAGAGAGATAATTACGATCCCAGAGAACGCGTTAACCACCCCGGCGACCAAATTTCCTCAATCAAATCACACCCCACCCAAACGTGGTATATTTCCTCTCTCACCACCTTCTTCTCCAACGCCACCCCGAAAATTAAGCAATAGCACAATGTCGGATGTAGATTTTAGCCCTTCCACTGGCGCATTCAATATCCCCTTCCCTCACCCAGTGCCGTCATCACCTGACAATGGTATGACGTTAGACTGGACAAGTTCAGTATCAGATGAAGATCGACATGATAGACGCTGGGCAATATCGATGCATAAAAGAAGGGGCAAAGATAAAGTTGTTCCGCTGAAGGACACTATAGAGCAGCAAGAACGGTTACACAAAGGTTAATAATTCTCTTATAAGACTATTGCATTTCCAACCTTCGTTAACAGAAAAACTTTCGAGAATCAAGACTATCGCATCCCCTCAGACTATTCGCAAAGTAAAGATAATCAGCGAACAGCTTGAACGCCGCTACAAGCTCATATATGGCTCGATTTCAGCTCATTCACAACCTCTGAATATTGCGAATATTGCACGTTGGTATGGCTCCCAAGATGATCTGATTAAAAACGCACTAGAAAAGGCGGAGCCTTTGACATGGTTGAAACACCTAGACAAACGAGGAGTCAAACCGAAGCGCTTGCAATGGCATTTGTCCGCCTTGATTCTCGAAGAATACTTTGTGGCTCAAAACCGACATGACCAAATGGAAACTATTCCGGAAGACTCACCTTTTCAACCTGCTTTCGTCGATACGTCCAGATTACCACGGAGCCCGCCTGCCTCTATATTTTCACCTACGTTCCACATCTCCCCTCATTCGAACGGGACTTCAAATCCGTCATATGAGGCTCTTATTCAATCTGAACCAAACCGCGAAATGGAAACGGAGTCACGCAAAAGTACAGAGTCTGGATTTAGTAATCCTGTTGGTGCCAATACCGTTCCATCTGCTACGTCTTTGCTTGGAAGTCGCTTACAGATGCTAAATAATGAAGCTGAGGACCTATCGCAAACTAGCGATGATACAAACGAACGAGTCTATAATCGGTACTCTACTCCAGAACGTGCCGAACAAAGATCAAGCTCTCCTTGGAGCTCTAGAAACAGAGCTGAGTATAACACGGTGAACAAACCAGAAATTAGGGTCATCATCTCGCACAGCCCGGAGAGGAAGTCAGGACAACTAGCAGACCATGGTACTTCCTCAAGGTTGAGAGTTTCTGCATCCCCGTTATCAGATAAAGAAGACAGTTCAGCTGTTGAGCATTCACCTGCACGTCTTTCTCAAACGGCTATCAATCGCAAGTTAAAATCTCGTAGAGTGAGGATGTCTCTTCCAACTGAACTACCTGAAAACAAACGTGCGCACGAAGCAGAGGAGGTTTCGCGTCACGAATACGAAGTCAAGGCGAGGTAGGTTGTACAATTTTGTTTATTGTACTTGGTATAATTAAGATTTGACTTCTTAGACTCCTTGAGCAAGTAACGGCCAATAACCATAGGATCAGACAATTGCTTAATCGTATCGCCAGTGGGGTTAGAGAATATGAGTTGGGCCAGTCAAATGCCATGCGAACACTTGGGGTATCATACAGCGGTCTTCCACGAGAATTAATCGAAGCATTTAGTCATGACCCCGCTGCCGTTACGGGGTCCACCCGCAGGTTAACTGGGTACAAGGCTGTGGAGGATATACATGATCGGCTTTCTCGTCAACGCGCGACATTGCAGAATTTCATCACCAAAAGATGTAATCAACCATCAGGAAGTGTCCTGCACGATCCCATCAATGCCCTGCTCAAGGATCTCAAGGACTTGGAAGATCATAAGCAAGCAATAGCTTCGAAAGTTTGTCTTACGACCAATCTACTCCAGAAAGTTCAAAAGCTTCATGGAGAGGTCAAAGAGAACTACAACGATGCACTATACAAGACATCTATTGTGTATCCGGAGGTGTGTGACAACCTCATGTTTTTTGAGCTATGTTTGACACCTTCTTTTTTAGCTTTCGCACCTTGTGGATTTGGAAGAAAACTATCGATATCAATACCAACAATTTTGGGAGTTCGGAATGGACGCGCTTACTTTCTTACTTGATACTGTGACGCCTTTCTGGAGAACTTACGGGAAACGAATTGGAGAGGATGTTCGAGACTTCCTCATCGTCCCTTTATACCGCAATGAGTTCACCGGAGAAGCGAAAAGATACTTGATTAAAGAGATGCCCAAAAGGTCACTGCGGCACTGGATGGGCTTGTTGACGTTTTTCATTCTCTCTTTCACTATCACCATACTTCAAGCGCGTGCAGCTATCTCATCCTCTTCTCATTGCCGACTTAGATGGATACCATATGAAAGCGTGCGGTACACCGCACTTCCATTTTTCTGGTTTGGAATTTTAATGCAGTGGTTAGTAGTTGTTATAGAGTTTGCTATCGTATTCATGCAGGTGGGGATTGTTGCTTGGTGGGCAGGCTGGTCAGTGAAGATTTTCACATAGTAGACGTATAATTTATATATATTATATTATTCGTTTATATTCCATAATATAAACAACTAGGACGTCAATGTGGCTTGGGTGGTCGTTGTTTGGGGAACCTGTTGTTTATCTTGTTCGTTATTGACAGGTCCTGCAATAGAAATACTTGGAGTTGTATGAGTCAATGGTGAAATGAATTGGGATGTATCTTCCGGTTGCCTTCGCGTGTTTTCAGCACACGGCCTACAGTATCCTAGTGATAACATATTACAACTTTCGTTAATTGACCTGATGATCACAGGGAAAACTTACTTCCTCCCATGATAAGTGGTACATCGGTTTTCTTACAAGTTATGCAATGTATTGGATTGGCGGGGATGGAGCTTCTGGGTCGACGCCTTTTGGCATCAACGTTATCACCAGACCCAGTTTTGCTCGGACGTGTGGCAGATCCATCAGGGTTTTTCTGTACAGGAGCTCGTCGTGGACGTGGGTTGCGCACAACAGTTGGTCCTTGTTTCAAGAACTTCATTGAGTATTGAGGTGATGCGGCCTATTGAAAACTATAAATAAAAACCTCTGTACTTTGATTTGTGAACTTACGCTTTGCAACTGCGATAGAAGAGTTCCTTCCGGTAATCGATACCCTAAGTAGACTCGCTCAGCTGGCACCTAATAATAATATCATCATAAATATAGCCAATGACGGATGATAGTTTATTCACTAGATCTTGCAGGGCCTGACGTGCTTCGTTGATCTTCTCTGGCCCACCAATCCAGCGTCTTATTGTATCTTCGATCGCAAAGGGCACATTCCGCAAACGGAAATTGACGGCCTGTGGGGGCGATGGTTCACTTAATGTAGTGGTACTTTCATCCTTTCCGGGTTCAGAACTATTCGCGAGAGATGCTTCGATGCCGGGAAACGGAATCCGAGCAGAGAGTAACGCATCATGTTCTCTACTTTGTGGATCTCCGTTTATAGGTCGCTCGTATACACATGGCCCACGTGGAAAGAGCCAACGCTCAGAAGGATGCTCATGGAACTCAATCACTAGGTCGAACTCCTTCACAGGGGGAATCTGGGCTATTCTGGGAGGAGTATTCAGATGTTGCTGAGACTCTGTATGACTATTGCTAGAAGTCAATGGTAAAGTTTCAACCGTAGCCAATGACTGTATCAGAAGGCCAAGTGTTTTTAATTGGTCTGGGGTTGCCCTTCCCGCTGCCGCGAGTTGAAGTAAATTTGCTAAGATTGGATTGGACGAAGCCGCAGAGTTAACCTGATTTATGAGAGCGGGCGTGATGGTAGTTACTGCGGTCAGCGACGTGATGAGAGGTGCTGAAGTTTTGTCAGGTTCTACAGCATCTGATGTTGACAATGATGGAGTTGAAGTTGACGTGCTCTGCGCGCTATATACAGATGTCGTCATGTATGAAGACGTCGCTTTCTCAGTAGCATTATATCTAGCACTAGAAGGTTGGTATGGATGCGATGTTGTGAATGAGGCTTCGGCAGGTAGGTAATGTACCTCGTAAAAGATTGTTTCGGGGAAGATATGTGGTCCAATTTCCAAATCACACCTGCCCCTAGTTTGAATTGTATGGGGAGGTGGTTGGGGATTACTTGCTGACTTGTTCGTGCGATTTTTACTGGAGAATTTTGGAAAAGTTCGCAAGAGCCATTTCTCGCGAGCTGCATAAAGTGGGTTAACGGACATTGTAAAAATGAGCATCACTCACATTGCCTCAGAGACTGCAGAATTACACCGCTAAGGATAGCAATAAGCGGCTTTAGTAACTATATCATCTGAGACTAAGTCGTACCTCTCAGGATATACCATGGAGGTCATCCTCATCTGACACAGCAGTTTCCCATGATGGTTTGAGCCCTACAGGTAGGTATATGTTATTCTTGTTGTTTCGTTGTACATTCATATTAGCTTCTTTACATGAGTACTTTCAATTATGATTGGTCCTCAAAGCTGATTCTAAAAGATGGCGTATATTTGCTGTTGTTGACCAAAAGCTTTAGATTAATTGCTTCAACCGCCCAGTAACATTTAAAAATTCGACTTGTCTAGTATAGAGACCAACGTTGTGCAGTACCCATGACTAGTCGAGTGCGTAAGTACAATGTATCAGCGTATCTTCATCTCTCTCACATTTAATGTCGAGCAGAAAAGGGCGGAACCATCTTCAAGCCAGTTGTGAAGTCAAGACCTCGGTCGGCTACCACTCAATCTCGTCAGACTTCCATTGTGCAAGACCACCATACCGCAGAGTCACACAATGTGCAACTCGAAGGTACTGCACACGAAGCGATAGCCCCCATTTTGATCCAAGACACACTGATTCTGCCACACGAGAGACATTCAATTCCACCTATACTAACTACGTCGCAGAAAGTCAAACTTCCAACGCTCCAAGACCGAACTGGTCCCACCAACATCAATACTCCAATGCCGCCAACGCTTATTGCCGCTCCCAGACCTATATTCACAAGCGAGAGACCTAATAGTTCCGTCACAACGCACGTCTCTGTTGTTGCTAGTGACCAAGCGATGGGAGCTTTGAGTGTAGAATTTGGTAACGCGACAGGATCCCCTTCTGCTCTGGACCTCAATATCCATCAATCTAATCCCTTGCTACCTGAGTCATCCAATCCAACACATTCCTGGCATTTCAGTGCAACCCATCTCTCACGCTTCAGATAATTCCTCTAGTCCGAAGAAGAGAAGGAAAAGTCAAAGCGTCAACGAAGGATATGAGGAGCTTACACTGACCAAACAGCCAAAGTCCATGAGCGGCACCGATCAGATACGCAGATCAAGAGTGCCATCTCTACCTCCCTTTGACCCAAATGCTAACCCTGGAGAGGAGATTGACCCAACTGTTGTTACAATGGCGGCATTGTGTAGTGATACAGGCCAAGGAAGAGTGAGCAGCAAAGCTATAGAGATTTTATCAAACCACGCTTCTTGGAAACTCAAGAATAGGGAGAAGCGAGCACGTATGAGGGCTATGATGGAGGCTAAGAAGTATGGCAGGGATGGCGATGAGGATTCTGGAAATCAAGAGACTACGGAACAGACTAACTATCGAGATCAGCCCAGTGCTGAACCAGGAGCGTCGTTGACTACATCACAAGGAGATACAGCACCAGCTGCTGATGAGTTTGATTATACGCAAGACCTAGGTGACTAGCAGGTTCAACGTGCAAGTCAGAATAGGTCCCAATGGAGAAACCATCATTGATGAGGATTCCCTTGTTGTGGATCGCGTTGAAGGCGAAGACACCGAGCACTACACGCATGTTGTTGAGTCAGACACGACGAAGTTCGTCAATTCTGGGACATATGGAAAACGATTTCGAGGCTCACGATGGAGTGCGGAAGAAACCGAATTATTTTATGATGTATGGATTTTTTTTTGTTTGGAGACCTTCCGGTTAACGTTGATCAGGCCCTTTCTCAATATGGAGAAAACTACGAGCTTATAGCCTATGTGTTACCTGGTCGTGACAGGAAGGCTTGTAAGAATAAATTCAAGATTGAAGATAGGAAGAACCATGCAAGAATAAACTACTGTCTAGAAAACAGTATCCCAGTTGGTGCGCTTTTCTGTATCTGTATTCCTAACCATCGGTTGATTTCAATATTACCTCAGATATCAAAACACTCTCCCGGATGACAGGAAAGGACTTTTCAGGGCCCGTGCCCGAAATAAAAATTCCGAAAGCTTCTGCAGCCCATACAGTAGTCGCAGAGGAAGTTATTCACGTAGAGGATGGTTCATCTCGTCCTCAGAAAGCCAGAAAAAGGAGTCGGAGTCGGCCCTCTGCCTCCAATGATGAGGCTGTGATAATTGGAGACGTGGACAATTTTGATACATAACCCCAAATTTATTCGTATTATAGTTCGTGTTTTGCCATGTTAAATTCGCATAATCAACCATGTACACGGTCATAATTAATTTGTATCATTGTAGTAAATTCGGTATATATCTACGTCATTGCTCTTGCAAATATAAGATGTTAATTACTACATAGCTCGGCTTTCGATTTACTTCTGAAACATTTCACCATTCACAACATGGCTACATCATCGGCTTCGAAGGTAGTAATATGTGGGGCAGGTTTCGTGGGTCTGGATGACACCCTCAATAAGTTTGATTACTCTTATTCTAACTCTGGTCTTAGGGACTCACATTGCCAAAATTGTCGCTACCGATGCAAGAGTGCTACGCTCAGTGCAAATTTCGTCTCGTAGTCCTCAAAAAGTCTATTCAAATCTTGTAACTTCTGGCATCCCTAAAAATCGCCTGTTACCCCCGGTTTCAGTTGACGTCACAAACCCTGCTACACTTGATGCCGCATTCAAGTCGGCTGGTGTAATCATATCTCTGGTTGGGATAATGCATGGTACGGCCAAAGATTTCGAGGAAATACAATGGAAGGGAGCAGAGAATGTTGCGCGAGCGGCTCGAAATGCTGGAGCAAAACTCATTCATTTCAGCGCTATTGGAGCGGATAGTGATAGCAATATTCCTTACTATAAGACAAAGGCGATGGGCGAAAAATCTGCACTCAATGTTTGTCCAGACGCAACTGTTATTCGTCCCAGCATCGTCTTTGGACCAGAAGATGATTTCTTCAATGTGGGCCCCACGCCTCGTGGTTTTGAAACTTTCGCTAAACATTCATGCACACAGAGATTTTCTAGACTATCACGGGTTCTGCCAATATTACCGGTATACGGCGGGGGTAAATCGTTATTCCAGCCTGTGTATGTTGGGGATTTGGCTCGGGCAGTGGAAATCATCTCTAGGAACACCGATGATATCAAGAATCTTGTCTCTGGCAAAGTCATTGAAGCTGGAGGGCCAGAAGGTGCGAAACCTTTTCGTCTGCCTTCAGCTGACTTCTGACTTGCAGATATTGTAGTATATACCTTTCGCGAGCTCATGGAATTGGTGCTAAAATACAATCACCGAAATCGCCCTATAGTCTCCTTCCCATTCATACTTGGTACCATTCAAGGTGCTATTTTGGAAAAGTTTCCTGTAAATTTATTTACGGTAACACGAGCACAGGTAAGACCTCACTCTTCTGTAAGATCGAAATAAAATCTAATAATATTGATATTGAAGGTCAACCAGCTCAAGCTGGATAATATTATTAGTGGACAGCCAAACCCTTGCCATGTTTCGTTTCAAAAACTGATTGAGCGATACACTGATGGGTCATTGACATCCATCCGCAGCGTCTTACCTACGTATTTAAGCTGACTCACAGTGTCTCGCTAGTAGTTCTAGTCTATTTTCAATTTGTATGCGGGTTACCAATAGTACTCCAAATAATAATTCATTTATTTTTAGAATTTTTACATAAGCAGAAGCAATGAAATTAAACAAGTGTAAATATTGCTTAGAGCATCAGCAAAGTCTTCAAGCTGCGTTTGCAACCTACTGCCAGTGCTTTTCAAGCCACTTTGGTCTGGAAGACCGTATACGAAAACATTTCCACCCTTGTCTACGCGAGCTCATTTTGTGCTGAGTAGAGTGGTCATAACTGGTCACAATGATGAGTCAAGGTATTTCAACTGTCATTCCTGCTATGCAGTTTATTTATTTCTGCAAGACTTCGATCCCTCGCAAGATCCCTACGCATATGACGAAACAAATTATGCCATGGAAGAGGACGAAGATGGTTATGAGGAAATTACCCAAGAAGATTGCTGGACAGTGATATCCAGCTTTTTTGAACAAAAAGGACTTGTTCGTCAACAATTAGACTCATTTGACGAATTCGTGCAGAATACGATGCAAGAGCTTGTGGACGAAAATTCAGATCTTATACTTGACCAGGCAGACCAACACACGGGACATGACACAGATATGACGCGCCGTTATGAGATAAAATTTGGTCAGATTTACCTCTCTCGCCCGACAGTGACGGAAGCCGATGGATCTGTCGTTCCTGTGTTTCCTCAGGAAGCGAGGCTGAGAAATTTGACCTACTCCGCTCCATTGTACATTGAAATGAGGAAAAGGGTCCTCATTGGACGTGAAGATCCTGAGGGAATGCCAGGTGACATAGCATGGGAAGCAGAACATGAGGATCATCCAGATGATGCCACCAAAGTATGGATTGGCAAGGTGAGTTCGAGGCAATTGTCAAGTACGCTCCAGCTTTACAGTATTCATTTTTACACTAGGTACCTATCATGTTACGGTCAACTTTCTGCATTCTACGTGACCTCCAAGATCAAGATTTATATGATTTAAACGAATGTCCTTATGATTCTGGAGGATATTTCATCATCAATGGCTCGGAAAAGGTGCTCATTGCTCAAGAGCGCATGGCTACAAATCATGTCTACGTTTTTGCGAAGGCACAGCCCTCGCCTATTAACTTTCTTGCGGAAATCCGTAGCGCTGTTGAAAAAGGAGGGAAGACCATAAGTCAGTTCCAAGTCAAAATGTTTCATAGAAATCAGGAGCGGTCGGTATGTCAATTCAGTGTTTTGCTTGATATATTGAAACTAAGTATCATTAGTTAGGAAATGTCATGAAAGCTACAATTCCCTACATCAAAGTTGATATTCCAATATGGGTCGTATTTCGTGCTCTCGGTGTAATATCTGATCGTGATATCTTGGAACACATCTGCTACGATATGCAAGATGCACAGATGCTCGAGATGCTCAAGCCTTGCATTGACGATGGTTTCGTTATACAAGACCGAGAAGTTGCACTGGATTTTATTGGAAACCGTGGGACCACAACAGGCCTTTCCCGAGAGCGTCGTATTCGTTACGCTCAAGAGATCCTCCAGAAAGAGATGTTACCACATGTGTCTATGGCCGAGGGTTCAGAGTCGAAAAAAGCATATTTCTTTGGTTATATGATTCACCGTCTTCTTCTTGCGGCCTTGGAACGTCGTGAGCTTGATGATCGTGACCACTTCGGTAAAAAGCGCCTTGATCTTGCTGGTCCACTGCTCGCCAATCTTTTCCGTATGTTGTTCAGAAAATTAACAAAAGATGTATATCGATATTTACAAAAGGTCCGATCTTTTATTCTTTCTATTAGATCCTTCTCATACCATAAATATATAGTGTGTCGAAACCCACAAAGAATTCAACCTTGCCCTCGCCGTAAAGCACCAAACTATCACCAATGGTCTGAAATACTCGCTAGCCACCGGAAACTGGGGAGATCAGAAGAAGTCCATGTCATCTAAAGCCGGAGTATCACAGGTTCTCAACCGATATACATACGCTTCCACATTATCACATTTACGTCGTTGCAATACTCCTCTCGGACGAGAAGGCAAAATCGCCAAACCCCGTCAGTTACACAACACACATTGGGGAATGGTTTGTCCTGCAGAAACTCCCGAGGGACAAGCTTGTGGTCTCGTTAAGAATTTAGCCCTCATGTCTTGCATATCCGTCGGATCATATTCTGCACCAGTTATTGAGTTCCTGGAAGAATGGGGTTTGGAGTCCTTGGAGGAGAATGCCCACTCATCCACTCCGTGTACCAAAGTCTTCGTCAATGGGGTTTGGATGGGTGTCCATAGAGACCCTGCTAACCTTGTTAAGACAATAAAGAAGTTGAGACGGAAAGATGATATTAGTCCTGAGGTTTCGGTCGTCCGCGATATCCGAGAGAAAGAATTACGGTTATACACAGACGCAGGACGCGTATGCCGCCCCCTCTTCATAGTCGAGAATCAACAGCTCGTGCTGCAGAAGAAGCATATCAGATGGCTCAATAGCGGTGTGAACGACGAGGGAGAGGAATACAAATGGGAGCATCTTGTCAAAGGCGGGATTATTGAACTTCTGGACGCAGAGGAGGAAGAAACCGTAATGATTTCAATGACCCCAGAAGATCTAGAGAACTCGCGTCTCCAACAAAGCGGCGTTGACCCACATGCGAATGACGGAGAGTTCGATCCAGCCGCGCGATTGAAAGCAGGAACACACGCCCATACTTGGACTCATTGTGAAATCCATCCAAGCATGATCCTCGGAATATGTGCCAGTATTATACCTTTCCCGGACCACAATCAGGTATGTTTTGTAGATGTCCTACGCACAATCTCTAATAATCATTCAGTCCCCCCGTAATACATATCAATCTGCTATGGGCAAGCAAGCCATGGGAATTTACTTGACAAACTTCTTGATTCGAATGGATACTATGGCAAACATTCTTTATTACCCGCAGAAACCTCTTGCAACGACTCGTTCCATGGAATACCTTAAGTTCCGAGAACTCCCTGCAGGGCAAAACGCCATTGTGGCTATTCTTTGTTACAGTGGCTATAATCAGGAAGATTCCGTCATTATGAACCAAAGTTCGATCGATCGTGGGTTGTTCCGTAGTATATATTACCGAAGTTACATGGATCTGGAGAAGAAATCTGGTATACAACAATTAGAAGAATTCGAGAAACCACTGAGAGAAAACACTCTACGAATGAAACACGGCACTTACGATAAATTGGAGGATGATGGCTTGATTGCCCCTGGAACTGGTGTAGCCGGTGAAGATATAATCATTGGCAAAACTGCCCCGATAGCTCCTGACAGTGAGGAGCTTGGTCAGCGTACACGTACTCATACCCGTCGGGACGTTTCAACGCCATTAAAGAGCACAGAGAGCGGTATTGTTGACCAAGTCTTGATTACAACAAACTCTGAAGGGCAGAAGTTTGTTAAAGTCCGGGTCAGGTCGACCCGTATACCTCAAATTGGTGACAAGTTTGCTTCACGTCATGGTCAGAAGGGTACAATTGGTATTACATACCGCCAAGAAGATATGCCTTTTACCGCAGAAGGCATTGTCCCAGACATCATAATCAACCCTCACGCAATCCCTTCTCGAATGACTATTGGTCACTTGGTCGAATGTCTACTATCAAAGGTTGCAACACTCATCGGAAACGAAGGAGATGCAACTCCATTCACGGATTTAACAGTCGAGTCTGTTTCCACCTTCTTGCGGCAGAAAGGATACCAATCACGAGGTCTTGAAGTCATGTTCCATGGTCACACGGGGCGGAAGCTTCAGGCCCAAATATACTTGGGACCAACATACTATCAACGGCTTAAGCACATGGTTGACGACAAAATTCACTCGCGAGCACGAGGTCCGGTTCAAATTCTAACAAGACAGCCTGTAGAAGGTAGGAGTCGTGATGGTGGCTTGCGTTTCGGAGAGATGGAGCGTGATTGTATGATATCGCATGGTATTGCTGGATTCTTAAAGGAGCGTTTGTTCGAAGCGAGTGATGCTTATCGCTTACACGTTTGCGATATGTGAGTGGGTGACACGTATTCACAGATACAATCTCACACATTCTCCTTAGTTGTGGCCTTACTGCAATTGCTAACCTTGTGAGTACACTGTAATCGTGGAGTTCTGTGCAATTCTCATCCTTACATCATCAGAAAAAGCAAAGCTTCGAGGTACATGATTTTTCTAAATCTTTTGTTCTATAATCTTTATCTTCCTCCAGTGCCGTGCCTGCAAAAATAAAACTGCATGTTCTCAACTGTACATTCCATACGCTGCAAAATTGTTGTTCCAGGTATGATATTCTAGATGACGGATTGAACCTCACTTATCGATATGCAACAGGAATTACAAAGCATGAACATAGCTGCCCGCCTTTACACGGTGTCGTCTGGTAGGATAAGAGACTCCTAGCTTATTAAATGTATTTTATAATAAATATCATCCATATCTGAGACGACGCAATTTTAGGCTGGAGGGAATCGCCATGCTTCAGTATAATGCAGAGTATTCTAATCATCTCTATTTCTGGCGTTGTTGCCAATAAGCCCTTGTCTCTCCGTCTCATGGCCGTCGTTATCCTCCCCGGACACACGATTACCTCGTTTTATCTTATTCCCGGATTCGTCCTCGTCCTCATCTTCATCACCAATCTCGAATACAACATTATCCTCGGCCATGGAATCCGGGCCACCGCGTCTGCCCCCAACCAATGTAGCGTCGTCATCATCATCGTCCCTGAGCCTGCCGTGACCGTGCATTGTCTCCAGATCATAGTCTTCCGCGTCTTGTTCATCTTGAGCAATTTCATCCGACATAGCTAATGTAATAACGAAACGATTGTCAGTTCGATGAATACTAATCATGACGAAAATCATAACATATCTTCTATTATTGGCGGATGGCCTCCATAAGAATGAAATGGCTACAAAAGCCACGAGGTAAAGTAGTGCCAACCACCCGTCCAGAAGCCACCACCGAACGCGCCAAGTTTTTGCGGCATAATCTGTTATGATAGATGAATACTTCACAAGTACCACTACCCTCAAAATACTCACCCTCTGCAAGACGTCCAGAAAAGGAGAAGGAAGAGACAACGAAAAAGGCCGCTATGACAAGGACAGTAAATATCAGGATATGACGCAACCTTTCGAACATCCTCAGTTTATAACGTTGCTTGCGTGACTTGAGTTGTACAATGGTTGCTAAGTATTCACAAATGTCAGGATATCAACGCCATTGAACTGTTTCCAAGACGAACCATTAAGTGAATACATTATCCATAGTAAGAAAGCACTAAGGGTGAATGCAAGGGGAACTATGAATAGGAGAAGAAGTAGGGCAGAAGTAGATTCCAGTTCAAGTTCCACGATCCCTATGGCATACAATACTTGATTGTTGTCAGTTCAAGTGCCACAGTAAAGCACGATTAACTTACTGCCGAAGAGGAAATGAGCTGCAGCAAGGCCTTGGCACTTTAGCATGGTTCGACCAAGCGACTCATTGACAACACTCAAACCCAGGGATACAACAAGCAACATGAAGAATGACATTGAATTTCTTCCTGCATCCAAAACAGCCACTGAACCGAAATAGTTTAGTAGCATAGCAATGAAATCTTACGGGTTACTAACCAACAATGAGGAATATTGTTGAAGCAGCACTTTTTCCATGCGCATTAAGGTACCGGTAATATGCTGTCGTGAGGGTTAACAACACAATGTAAATTTGCAATGAAATGCACACCCCAGTTTGCCACCATCTCTATGACAAGCAAACCCACAAGACCTGACAGGTAATACTTTTGAAATCCATCAGTAAACAATTCCAGACCCGACTTGACAGGATAGTTCACCTGAATAGGAAGTAATTCATGTATATGTTGATAACATAACCACCCCCACATTGCAGCAATTAAAGTATAAACTATGAACATGGAGAAATAGAACTAGATGGAACAGAATGTTAAATTGCTAATCGGCCACTAGAAGGTGCATTAGTACTTACGTTAACTTTTGGATAATCTGTAGCTGGTAGTTGCCCGTCAAAAGTATTCTTGAATAGAACGGAACCTGTAAACGATGGGTGAGGTGATATATCCGTATCTGCACGACGCGTCCCTCCAGATTTTACAGAAAATGGCACAACAGCTAGAAGTAGGAGTTACAGATTGCAATGCGAAAATAAGGCGCCATAAACATACCAACACAGTAATATCCCGTTTTTTTAACAGGATACTGGATTGGTTCCGTATAAGAGTAAAGTCCATCTGGACTGGGGTTTCTCGTTTGTATTGTTGAGATGGACTCAGAGAAGTCACGCCTCCAAGGCGAATCATACTTGCTAGCTGGCAGGGGTGGGATTGTTTCCTGAGTCCCAAAGCGAGTCATCTGCGGAGGTGCGCGATGGAGCGCTTCCCGGCAATACCACCCTCGCCAACCAGAAGGTTGAATTGTCCAGAGACCTTCCCTCAGGAAGGTCAAGGATGAAACGACCAAGTTGATCCCGGGTACAAAATCCTGCAGACATCGCACTTGATGTACAAACATATGTTTTCTGTGAACATTAGAGATTAAATCTTTTCGAGATATCCTAAGTTCAGAACTCACAGGTATAAGGACATCTGTTGGGTCTGTTATTTTGCCAAGATATTGTGAGTCTGCCCACTCATAAACCACCATAGCAACTTGACCCTGGGACGAAGCATCGAAACTGACTATATTTATGATGTAAGTTCGTAATAAATGATAGGGCATTGAAAGCTGGATGCACCATTTATATATGTCGATGCACCACCCCACATTCCACTACATACTTGCCGTGAATAGTCTGATGATTCATAGATGTTGAGGAACAGTACAGATGGGATGACAGCGGAGACTCATACCTGTGTCGAAAATGGGAACTTCATAGGAGTATACGGTAGGAAGAGTAAATAGAGAGAACCAAAACGCGATGTTGACTAAATGAAAGTATGGCCAGTGCATGGAAGCCATGACAAGAAGTGTTGTTGTTGCTTGTTTCATTCCAAAGCTGCGCCTTTGCAACAAATCATTTTATGTAATTCAAGTTTATCCCTTTCCTCATCATGCTCGGTGACGACGAAGATGTATTTGACAGTGTCACTTGGGAGTCTCCAACTGCACCAGTTTATGACAATCACAATGCACCTCCATCTGGTCCTGGTTTCAGGCAGAGTACTTCAGATACAAACGAGGATCCGCACCAACCAAAGTGGGAAGGCCACCTTATCACTTTCGTAAAAGACCCCGTGAAGGAATTGGCAGAAACTAAAGATGCTTATGTCTCGTACTTGGTATCAGCTAAAGTGTGTGGACTTTCAAATTTCTATTCCAGTTTCTCGTATTAATATTCGCGGAGACGAACCTACCAATATTCTCTACCCCAAACCCCTCCTCACGACGCCGTTTTCAAGATTTTGTATTTCTTCGCGAACACCTTGTGCGTGATTTTCCTGCATGCGTTGTCCCTGCCCTACCAGACAAACACCGGTTAGGTATGTACATTCCCTGTTGTCCGAGTACTTTCTGACGTTACTGTGCAGAGTACATCACGGGTGACAGATTTAGCCCAGAATTCATGGAGCGTCGACGACTGGAGTAAGTCCATTCTGCAGCCCGCTCAAACTTGAGAAATAGGCTGATTAAATACGCCATCAACAGTCTGCACAGATTCCTACAACGACTATCCCGGCATCCAACGTTACAGCGCAGCACACTCCTCCGGGCATTTTTTGAGTCAACAGAATGGGTAAGACATTCAAATTCAAATTCAAAAAAGATCTGACGGCCTTGTCCAGCATGTACACATGCATCATCATATTGCACATCCACCAGGCGCCTGAGCCATCTCCTGGTATCATTGATAACATATCAGATACTCTTCTCAATGCTTTTGCCCGCGTCCGGAAACCTGATGAGAGGTTCCTCTCCATTCGGGAAAACGTCGACAAGTTTGAAGAAGGGCTGGTGCTATCTGAAAGACTGTATAATCGCGTGAGAAGTAGAACAAGCGGTGAGTTTCTATTCACACATCCCTTTTACCTTATTTTGTGGTCTGAGGCTGAATGAGATGGCAATCCCGAATCTGGTGAAGATCTTACGGCGGATTATCATGACTTGGCTGTCGCCGTCCAAGGTTTAGGTTTCTTAGAGTCCGGCATTACAGACCCGTTGAATCACTTCTCAAATACTCTGCTGGAATTCTCGGCACTGTTGCGGCATCTGGCACGTATAGTGTCCCATCATGGGTTGCTTTAACTGAATGTATTTCCAGACACAAACTACAACCGACCCTTTGTTGATTCACCTCCATTCTTTGCTAACTTATTCGTATGCGAATCGTGCGGTTCTAAAACTAAGAGATCAGAAACAGCTCGATTTTGAAGAGTTATCTGATTACTTGTCTGGTCTCACATCAGAACGAGACAGGCTCGCGGCTGTTATCAGTGGACATGCTGGTAGTTCAGGCCTTGGACTTAGTGCTTATCTGAAGGACCGCGTTGATGCTATTCGCGGTGCAGATGATGACAGAAGTAGAGTCGAAAAGATGCGGAAATTAGATGTCAAAATCAAAGAAGTAAGTGTCACTTTCTTTCAACAGTACTCTTGTTGACGCAGCGCGACTATTAAAGCTCCAAGATGCAGTTACAACGGCTCATGAAACGTCAGATGCATTCAATGACGAGACAGTTGCGGGAACAAGCTATCTTCCAATATTCTAAAGAATCGGAAATGAAAGAGATGTTGGGAAACCTTGCAGATGGACAAATTGAATTTTACAAAGCGGTAAGTATGGATGCAATCTTTGATAGTCTGATTACTTATAAGATACAGGCAATGGAAGAGTGGGAAAGAATTATACCTATCATCCAACGCATACGTGTTGACGTTTAACTGTTTTGTAAAAATCATTAAATGCTGTTGATGTACATTATCTTCATCTGCCCGTTATAATACTTATGGCTGTTTAATATTTGCGGATTCGTCTTCCTTGTTGGCATCGCGTTCACGCCGTAATTTTTCACCCGACTCCTGAACAGCAAGAGATAACTAACGAGAGTCAACTTTGGCGCTAGTCTGCAAAGACTGTTGAAGGATACTTACATTAATGATTCCTGTATTCACCGCACGGATCATATAGAGTTCTGCGTCATCTGAGGTACCCGAAGTGGTGTGCTGTGTGACCGCAGGGATCCAAGGAGGAGGCTCCTGATTAAAAGCCGAATAACGCTTAAATTCTGCACCAGTCAGGAGTGCTAAGTACATGCCTTGGTTTTCGTCACTGATGGGGCTTCATTGTCCTTTAAGTTCTAGTACTATCGCAAAAGATGCGTCGTCTGCCGCATAGAGATCGTCAAAATCGAACCGTCAAAATACTAAAAATCGGAACTTGCCCCCAAGATCCATCTGGCCCAGTTGCGTTTCAATCATGCAGAGTTTGATCAAGAAGGAACGGAAATACTGGACTAGGGAAGCAGCTGTCATAGCTCCCTCCACCCTTGAAAGTATGCATGAGCAGATTGAGGGAATGGTAATTAACTGATTGTACTTTGTATCCTTATTGAACAGTTCAACAGTTAACCATGTTCTCCAGAGAAAAGATGAATCGTTCCAAAGCGACTTGTTCCTTGTCTTTAATGACGACGACTACTTTATCAACATGTCCCTGCCAGTGGTTATCTATATGTCGTGATGCCCTGAACTCGCATAGAAAATAATCTTACGTGGATTAGTTCTTCTCCAATGGCCTTGATGGCCCCAGAAATGTAGTCATTGAGGGCAGGATGACGTGACTGGAACACGGGGGTGTCATATTTTTTACGGCGGACGAACAAATCTGGAGGATATATTTGGCGCACATACAATATTGTATGGATCGCGACTTCGACTAGGTGGAAGAACTAGTACAGCAGAAGCGATTTGAACACGAATTTGGTGGTACATACTAAAGTCTGTGATACCATGGACGACTTCTGTTTGAGAAATTAATGAATTTTACTGAAGATAACGAAATAACAGGCTAGTACGAACGGTTAAAAGTCAAATTCTGGTCGCTCATCGCGCTGTTCGGTACAGAGGGTCAGAGTAACAACACGTGTTTTATAATCAAAACATCATGCAAGTCAATTGAACTCACCCCCACAGTCGGCGTTTATGTACCTCAGTCATGTACGAAGACGACAAGGGCCGACACAACGATCCTGATGCTAACGGACCAGACCATTCTCTTTTCTACAGAATCACTAAATGCTGCTTCCTACTCAGCGCACTCGCATATATATCGGTCTTTTTGTCCGGTGAATTCCCTTCCCTTCCGCAGCGGAGCAGGAATCCACCTTCTCGAGTGAACCGCCAATGCCGATTTCCTTTACCCAAACTTCTAGCTCATACACCACCTCACGAATCAAACAATGAAATCATCAAGGCTTCGATATCTTTGCGCAATGTTCTGACAGATATAGTAAATAGAGGGTTCATTGATAGTTTGAATGTTGCCGTGGTCACCCCTGCGGGAACAGTCTTTGAGAAAGGTTATGGGGTTCTAAGAGCAAACGAAACAATAAACGGTAAAAGAGGGACAGTTGACCGCAATTCAATCTACCGGATTGCAAGCATCACCAAAATGTTTACTGTACTCGAGACACTCATTCTTCGCGAGCGCGGCGCCTTGAGCTGGTATTATCTTTACTTCAGCTCTGCATTTTACCATTTAACACCGTTTACTTACATTCAGGGACGATCCTGTCAGCAAGTTTCTTCCAGATCTCAAATACCCTAGTTATGGGTGGTCAGAGAGAGTACTTGAAGGGAGGCACGATCCCGGCTACATCTCAGAGAGATATGCCTCGTATTACATTGCGCCAATTGGCAGCACACATGGCTGGTAAGTTTTGTTGAATAAAGTAGATAAGGTTGTGCGATAAGCCATTCACAGGCATTGGTCGAGATTACCCTCCCATTGATATTGGGGATTGGCCCCGCAATGATATGAAATACGATCCGAAACCCCCACAGGAAAGCTATGAACTTATCCTAGATTCCGTATCAAAATTTCCCTTAGTCAACCTTCCTTACGAATACCCAGTATATTCCTAATATCGGCATGTCTCTTTTGGGTTTAGCAAACGTTGCAGCTAACAAAATGATGAATGGAGACAAAGCTAAGCCTGAATCTCACAAGGACCTTTTGAAAAGGGATATTTTCGACAAGATCGGACTAAATAGCAGCTTCTACGAGATTCCTAGCGATCCGGATGTCAAGCAACGTATCACTGTACCTTCGGAAGATACTAGCTGGGTTGTAAGCGCCATCTATTTCAAACTTCACTATATGTAATCTCAGTACAAAACAGGATTATACCTTTGATAACAGTATTGCTGCAGCAGGAGGTCAATATAGTTCTTTGGGGGATTTAGTGACCATTATGCGCACATTTCTATCGCCAACTGCAGAAAATGGTGTCATATCTGAACACACAGTTCGGGAATGGTTACGTCCTTTACACGCATGGCAAGACGGCTTTCATCAAGTCGGAGCTCCCTGGGAAATAATTACTGGGACGAATCAAGTGCCTCTATATACCAAATGTGTGTTATGAAATTTGGCCTTTTTCTATCTTTCAACTAATGAGCGGGACTACATGTAGCGGGATCGATCAATGGGTATCATTCACAATTTGCACTCGATCCCGAATTCTCGTATGGTGTAATCGTTCTCACAACAGGCGCAAGTGTCAGTACAGGTTCAATCGTTTCGAAAATTGTATCCCATTTCCAGCCAGCTTTTGCAAAAATATTAGAACAGCATGTAGGAGAACGTTATGCAGGGGCATGGTCATCGAATAAAAATGATACAGCGGTTGTTACAGTACACCACGGGATATTGTACCTCCATAAGCTCGTAATTCGGGGGACAGACGTGCTACGTCTTGTGCAAAATCCAGGATCCAAATCCCCTAGAAAGGCTAGGCCTGCACAACTCTGGACGACTGGACGACTAGACGAATTTAGGCAAGTTGTAATCTGGAATGACACATGCTTCTTATTCAAACATCTATACAGAATAGCCATTGGTCGACCGGACACCGATCCAGACGAAGTAGGGTGTCTGCCATCCTGGGTTACTATTGATATTGGGCTGTATGGTCGTGGCGCTCCAATTGACCTTATTTATTGGGAAGATAACACACTTGTATATCCATCTGCTGGTGTACGCTTAGTGAGATCATAACAGGTCTCCGAAAAAAGAATAGTAACAATAGACTTTTTTGTCCAGACGGATAGACTTCGATCTAATTAATGATTTGAGGTCGACGTCTCCATTGGCTCGGATCAATTCATAATCATAGCGGTACTCTTATGAATATAAACCAACCATTTTGTACCTAGCAAAGACTATTGCTGATAAATTTGTTACTCACAAACTTCCGAAGTATCCCATTAAAAATTTTCATTTTTATCTTTATTAGGGTTACTGGCTATCTGCCTTAATGATCGATTGGTGAAATATGCTGTTCTACTTCTCGGGGACAATCTTCTACTGATAAGATTTACAACTATACATAACCCCTTCGACAGATATAGCATATAAATATCAAACTTACGACAATTTCTCCGTTCCGTCGGAAATACAGTCTTGTAATCATCAAAAACATATGTTTGTTGTCCCCGCATCTTTTCGGTGAATAGGATCTCATGAAATCGCTTGTTATTTACTGATCCTCCGCATTACATTCCGAGGTTGCACCTTGTCTTGACACAACCAGGATAGTCTGATCAAAATTGTGCAATTTGAAAAATGGTACATATGCGTATCAACGTTGTTCTAATAGGATCTTTTATGTCGTCATTTCGTGGATCAATATTCTGTGGGGGGAATCTAGGTAGGGGACTTAGGAGTATAAATTAGCCATGATTCATGGAAAAGCCGTCTATGTTATTGGAAGTTTCAATTGCGAGGGTGCCAAAAGAATTCCAAGTAATTTTGTATGTGGACTAAAAAAGCTGCACTAGATGCTCGGACAAAACCTAAAATGATAGCTTAGCACAGGTACAAGTCAGGCGATCAGCAACATATGATGCTTACCAGTCATATTTGACCATATCATCCGCATTGACGATGGCAGATGAGATGAATGAGCGGGCTTCTACCCAAACCCATACCTACGCAAAATGTCAAAATCGGGTTCGAGAGTTACATTGCATCAAGATAGATAAACCGTACCTTCAACAATGCACCTAGATTACTTGATGGAAGGTCTTTTGTCATGGATTCTCTGGTAGCCATTTGACCACCAAGCTTCCTCAATATCGGAAGGGCACTTGCGAACAGATCCAGTGTTGGGTCCAGCCTACGTCCAATTCCTTCCAGAAGCAGGATCGAGATGACAGTGTTGATGAAATCGCCTTCCATTTTGACGTGATGCTCTCGAACAGACTTGAGTACGTCTGTTAGCAGGTCTGATATTTTGATCTGACCAAGAGAAAACGTCTTCCTTTTGATGCTGAGTACGAGATGTTGCATCTTTAATGCAAATGTTTCTGTATCGATAGCGAGCTCCGGATAACGAGAGCGTTCAACCATGAGGTGTCCTGTGCGGTACCCATCAAACTCAGCTACGGCTCGGAAGAGATCAAGAAAGTTCTTTCGGTTTGTTGCATCAAGTGTGGTAATGAGACCTGCATCAATGAATACAATCTCCGGAATATATCCAATGCTATGGAGTGAACTTAGTTTTGCGCGCCATTCGTCGGGGGTCTGGGCAAGTGTACGCAAGCTCGAGACTATTTCGTCGGACTCTGAATGACCCGGGTGTACTATGAAAGTGTTGTCGTTCTGTTTATTGAATATATGATTATAGACTGTTCTTTAAAAGTTCTTGAGTGGTGGGTGGCTTGTTAAACTTGATCATAATGTTGCCAGGATGAAGGTCTGCATGGACAAAATTATCGAGAAGCAGCATATTCTATCGAAGAATCCATTCCATAAGTTATGTATCCATACGTGCATGGTTACGGTACTCACCAGAAAAGCATCTAGGCCAATCGTGGCCACCTCGTCGTCATAGGGACCACCACCATTTCTCAAAAATAATTCAAGAGGCAGAGCATTTTGATATTCCTCTACGAGTAAGTCTTTGGTGGACCATATTTTCAAGGGCCGAGGAAAGGTTACAGGTACTTTTCTATGCGCAAAGTTATTCTCAAAAGCCAATAGATTGTCTGCCTCGTTCCTTAGGTCAAGTTGCTGATACATCATAGTGCCAAATGATTCAACTTCTTCAGGAAGGGATAGCCATTGCATGCCGGGAAGAATAGATATACAGTGTGCAAAGAAGGACATGATAGATAAATCACGAGATATGGTCTTGGATACACGCGGATGGAGGATCTTAATTGCTACAGTGGCGGTTGGGACAGACGTTGGAGGATGCTTGAGAATCACTGGATTAAGCGCCCCTGCGCGTCTTTTGCGAGAACGGCGAGGACCAAGGTATGACGGTGGGATGAGATCTTGCTTAAGAGTTGCCCTGTATACCTGTATAAATTTCAGTTTTATATCAAGTAAGTAGAGCAAAAGTGACGCACTTGTGCGATTGCGCCTGTCCCAATTGGCACTTGGTCAAAGTGTTCAAAAACTTGGTCAAATGGGCGTTGAAAAACATTTTCGATGACTTTTTTGGTATGAGACAAGGAATGTGGCTTTCCCTGAGAGTGCAAAGAACCCAATCTCTCGCATAAGTAGACAGGAAATAGGTCTGCACGCGATGCTGCCCATTGAGCAAGCTTGATGAAAGTTGGACCGGCAGACTCCATCTGACGGACCAATAGACCATACCACCAAATTGCGCCCCATCTATCACCCTTGAGCTTCTTTTCGGGTTTTCCTATAAGAAGCATCGGGCTTGTGAGGATAACGGGAACAAAAAGAGTGAAGAGAAAGATGAAACGCTTTGCGGTGAGAAGGGGTTCCCATAACCTGTCGCGTAAGAAGTCTAGGATGCGAGAAGACAGAGAGAGATGGGATTCTAAAGGGGAAAGGATGATGGGTTGGGGAAGAGTGGGACAGGGACATGGTATGAGGGTGGGTGAAGAGAGGACGAGGGGAGAGAGGGGAGGGGCAGGGGAGAGAGAGTAGAGAGCAAGACCGCTTGTGAGAGGAAATAGGTAGTAAAAGCGGGGTAAACGACGAGCAAGGAAAAGGGAACGACAACGGAGAAGAGGCCTTGAGAAGACAGCCGCCATTGTTCAAGTCAAGTAAAATTTACAGTTTCTGATGGAACACGAAAAAAGCAGGGACAGAGCACTCTCCATATGTTCCGTTTCTTCCGAGGATACGAAGAGGTCCCACTTATCCGCGATTTGGGGTTCAAATGCGAATATACCACAGTCTACAGCTAAGGCACTCCTCTAATCTTTGTTGGCTCTTGTTGCTCTCTGCCGTAAGCATCTTCAATTTCAATCACCAAGACCCTACTCCTTGTCCTCTGACTGTTCTTGACACTTTTTCTTCGCGGTGTCTGCGTCCCCGCCTTCGCAGTTTTGACTGCCTTTGCGGTCTATGGCCAGCCCATATGCATTCGTTACTCTTGTATCATCCGATTCTTATCTTCCTGGCGCGCTTGCACAAGCTGCAGCTCTCAGAGATGTCCATCCCTCCCCACCTGTAGATCCAGAAGTCGAATTTCAGACTGTATGTCTAGTCACTCCAGAGACTGTTGATGTCTCCACCATTAAGCTCCTGCGGAAAGCGTTTAACGTGGTCATCGGTGTCGAAGTGCTCGAACAGGAGAATCCTAAAAATCTTATACTTCTTGGTAACTGTTTTTTCTTTCCCATCCTGAAAATTTTTTTCGTCAGGCGCGTGAATGCGGTGAGGGTTTCGTTTGTGAGCAGCAAACTTGATACGTTCATATACTGCATATATGCGTTGTGTTATCCTCATCCACTCATCGTTTGGTTATCAAGCGCAATTCAATGCTGACAATATGTTTCTTAGGACGTCCTGACTTGAATACTGTCCTTACGAAGCTGCATATATTTCGTTTAACTCAATATTCCAAAATTATATTCTTGGACGCCGATGTACTTCCGATACGACCCCTCTCTCATCTTTTCAAATTGCTTCATGATTTCTCTGCTGCGCCTGACGTCGGTTGGCCAGATATATTTAATTCTGGTGTCATGGTCCTCTCTCCAGGCGAGGACAAATTTAGTGAACTCCAGGAACTCTTGAAATCGAAAGGATCCTGGGATGGCGGTGATCAAGGAATCCTCAACGAATGGCGCGGCGGTGATTGGAACAGGCTAAGTTTTACGTATAATACTACGCCGACTGCAGCTTATACGTGAGCATCTCCTTGAAATTATCACTAGACGTATTTGCTAATTAATTCCCCTCTAGGTACGCCCCTGCGTACGAGAGATATGGATCGCAGATATCTGCCATTCATTTCATTGGACCGAATAAACCCTGGAAGTCCATCGCATATCGTGCCCCGTTTGCGAACGACCAAAGGACCACCAATCAATTTGATTCCAGCTCCCAACGTCCTCAGCAAGCCTACGATTACGAATCTTTAGTGGATAAGTGGTTTGATGTTTACGACAGGCATTATCGCTCCACTGCCCTTTCTCCACAACCTGAGTTCGCTATACAGCGTTACTCTCCAGCATGGGACAATGGCAGTGCCAGCCTTGAGATATCTTCTCCTGGAACAACGGTTTCTGCTCCAACCGTTCTGAGCTTAGAAGACCTTAGGAAGTTGGCAATCGAAGGCTTAAGTTCTTCTGGAACTGCCATCACAACATCTGGTCGGAGAAGGCGAGTACAAGAGCCTTCCTCTTGATGGCCGCGTTGACTTGATGCGTCCGCGGAGGGAGCCTCCGAAAGAGGTACCTGCAGATCATGACTTTCCGGGAAAAGGTAAAGGCGATGTGATCGAGCTTGAGGATACAGTCTCGACACCCCTCGCCTATCATGCAGTCTTCCAAAATGATCCTCCTCTATTACACCAGAATCCTTCGACCCCTGGCCCAAATGAATTGCCACCTAGTCTACGTCCCCAGCTCGTACCTCTTCCCTGGGAACCTTCTCATTCTAGGATCGATGATCAGCCTTTCATTATATCCAATGATCAGTCTGAAGCGCAACAACCCTTACAGCAGCATACTCACCAATCACAATCTGAAGAACAGGTAAAGCAAGAAAAAAATATAGGGCATGGTAATATCTCATATGTTCAACAACCATCACTTCCATCACGTCAGCAATCTCATAATGAGAGACACGAGTCTGAAGCCTAGACCTGAAGTTGGTGTTCCATTTCAAATGAAGGAAAGTCAACCAGTCGTCTCCCAACAGTCAGAACAACATACAAGGCATGAGGAGGTGCGACGTCCCATTTCTCCACCACTTCTTATATGGAATCCTGCTGTGGAACCGCCTCCCACCACCGCACCCGCGCTGTCATCATTTCCAGCGGATACCTATTTCCCAAATATTTGGGATCGGAGTCCGTCTAGGCATCATGACCAAGTTCATCAAGGACAATCACCTCTTGATTCAGGAGGGTTTTTCCAGCCTCCCCCAACAAGTGAGATACCTATATCTCTGATACGGCAAGGCCATTACAGAAATGTCACTGGCGAGGATCCAATGGGGGTTGTTCCCAGTCCAGATCGTAACTAAAGTGAAAACGGTATTTCCCTGGGAAGAAAAACCCCGTCACCTTCCAGGGAGGGTCTTTCCAGAATCTGATGCTCCATCACCTTCACTATTCCTGAGTCCAGGGAGCCAAACGTCAACCATTGCCCCTAGCACCCCTGAGTCAAAGCCAGTACCAATTCGCACTCATCAGCTTTCTCCGTTGCAAGGCTTTCCGCCAAATCTCACGTATGCCAATGCATGGGATACAATTCCAAGTATCCAGAAGTACGCTTCCAAGCTTGTTCGCCCACCGCAGACTAATTTAGCTGCTCCGTTTGATGAAGAGGGCTGGACAAAGAAGCATATGAGTTGGGACGAGAGACTGGAAGCTAATAGCCGTGATGGGGACGACGAAGATAATGCTGATGAGGAGGATGACAAGCCTCCTCTTTTGGAAAACAAGTCGGATGATAGCGATTACGAAACATCGAAGAGCGTGTCATTACGTCGTTCCAGAAGTAGCTCATCTGTGTCTGCACATTCTACACGTAAAGGGAAGAAAAGGGAATATAGATCACTCGGTGTCCAGACAACCATCATCGAACAACGAAACCAAGCTGTTCAGGTCGATCCTCCAAGGCCAACAAAGGAGCGGAAGTCTTCAGTATCAAGTAAGCGGAATAGCGCTTCATCGACTAATTCAAGTCTTATCCTTCCCGTTACTCGTGAGGTGAGCGCAAAAATTGACTTGCCCATGTCTACAGCGGTTCCTTCTCCTACCTCCGAACTACCACCACGGACCCATAACTTGAAAATACCTTTACCAATTGGATCTCCTTCCCAACTCTCCCCTTTACGTTCCCCTCGTGAATTTGTTGTTTCACCTTCGCAAACTACAGTTCGTCCTGTATCGCCCAAAGCAAATCATACTCCAGCAAGACAGGGTTCACCACCAAAACCGACAGTCCGAACGAGCAAAGTCCCCGCAGTTGTTGCTCGCCAAATCTCTAATGACTCCACTGTTGGCTCACCACCGTCCTCGATTGGCCCATTATCACCCCAAGATGGTCAGCCCATCTCGCCACCATTTACGAGAAAAGGTACTCGCGTCTGGGATCCTGCTCGCGGTGTAGACCTATTTAAGCGTGGTTCTGAAGAAGTTTTGGCACGGTTTTTAAAAATGGGCTCATGGGAGGATGAGCACTAATTGTTTCCCACCTGACGACCCTCAATTCAGCAGAAGTTTTCCTACCAAAGTCTCGTGTTTATTCTTTTATTCTCACTTTGTCATATCAAGTTGCTACCACGCATCCGCAGACTTTCATTTTCTCGCGTCCAACCTGACTTTGGACATGACCATACCCACATGCACTTTCCTTCCAGTATTTTGCCATTCCACCGTACTTTCCTCAAAGCGCGCTTGTACACAGCCTTGTGATCGAATTACAATAGATGACCGATGAGTACTCCACCAACATTATTGTAAACAGCCGTTTCTGTCATCATCGTCATGCTCTGCCTTATGACGTCACTACCTGTATTGTTTCCAAGACATGCCACTCAGCTCATATAAATATCGCTTTCAACGACATTATCCTTAAATATTCACACCCTGTAACAACTCTCTTAGTATCCAATACCCAACAATGTCTCACCCTTCTCACTCTATATTCAACGTCGAAGAACCCCATGGTAAAGAGTAGGACTGCCGCTTTCAGACTTTTGTATTATCATTGAGACTACTGTATAGAAAAGTTGAGCTGGAAACGACCGCTGGAGAGGCTCAAATCAATGCTCCGGATGCAGTAGCTGCCCGGCAAGTAGAACGTAATGCTGATAGAGCTCATGAAGCTGCTGCCCAAGCTGCTTCTATCGCGAAGGTGCGTTACAGTCAATCCAGTTACAGATTTGATCTCAAGATTACATCAGACCATGGGCTCAGATCTCACAGGCGAAAAAACAACTGCTATAGATCAATTCCGCAACGAAGCGTCGAGGACCACTGACGCCGCCGTGTCCGAAGGGAAGCACGATGTCGATGCAGCTAAAGCTACGGGTGTCGGCTATGTGGAGCAAGCAAAATCAATTGCTTCGAATGCTATTTCAACTGCTCAGGTACTTCAAAATCATACCTCAATTGGATATTGGTAATGATTATAATCAGTCCTACCTACCCGCTGCCGTGGGCGGCAAACAGACCCATGACTCCACTACTGGCTCGAGCAACCCACCTGGAATAGTCTCTTCTATCCAATCGACAGCGTCATCTGCGCTGAACACTACATCCCAATGTATATCCGCTGCTAAGGACAGTGCGCAACCCCAATTGGAAAAGGTGAAAGGTGTTGCACAAGGTTATCTTGGCACTGCAGGAACACAAGGCTCTCAAGTCAAAGGAAGCAGGTGATATTCCCGCTACCAGCGCGCCTTTGGAGAGCGGACCCCATACAATCGGTACCCCTTACCCGTCAACGACGACCACGGGACCGGGTGTTGCAGCAAATCAAGGTGACCGGAGTGTCAATTGATGATAGATTATACCTCATTACTTATTGTAAACTAAATCATCCATCTCTTTGGTGTAAATGTAATATCCCTCACATGTGTATGAAACAATTCAAAATGAAGCATTTTTTTTTCACGTCCTGAAATGTATAATTGATTATACATTGAATTAGATCACGTTCTATCTTTATCACACTACCTTTCCTTATCCAATCCTAGCCACAAGATTCAACCAAGCTCCACAAACATCTTTCGATACTACCATGGTGAGGTCCACTATATTGCAGCTGTGGCTTATGTGCTGAATGAAAAATAGGACTCTTTCGTGAATATGGCTAAGCAAGGCTACGAAACCTACAAATCACACTGTAAGTCTGAGCTACCCTTTGATCACAGATCCGATCCCCCCTTAGGTGATGATCAGGAAGATCGTTAATCTCCCTGCCCTCACTAGCCGATGTAGCAAAGACAGGTGGGCAAGAGTATAATTCTCCTCACCATTCTGGACAGGACGGGTCTGGAAATAATGGCCCCGATTGTAAGTAAATCATATCTAGTTTTCTGGCAAGCAGATTTGTAAGACTTTCTTGGTGGTGCAGTCGATCGCGACGAAGTAGTGAGGAGCGCTCAAAGCCATGGTCAAGGAGACAGTTCTTTGTTTTCCTCTGCGCTCAGTTTCCTGTCCGATAACAAGGTAGGTTTTCTATATATTAAGACGCTAAATATATAATAATTTTGCTTGTAGCAAGCCCACACTGAACCTGTTAATGAGGATGAAGTTACCAGAGCGCACGCCCAGGCATACAACAACTGGAAACACCAGTAACATGAGTGCCGATTTGTTGGGTGGTGCTGCTGCGATGCAGGTAAGTTCTCCCCTATTTGCCGCAGTGCAGGGATATCCAGTCAATTAACTTGTATATTCAGATTATGAAACAATTCGTTTCTGGAGGACAAATCTAGTGGTAGTTCTGGCGGGAACTCTCAGACTCAACTAATTAGTATGGCTATGGCGGAGGCGACAAAACTCTTCGATAAGTCTGGTGGTGCAGCATCTGGTAACAAACAGGACGCTGTCAACGGAGCTGCTATGACTGTTATGAAACTTCTTGTTCAATCTAAATTCAGTGGTGGCGTTATGGGAGGGGGGAATTCAGGCGGGCTTGGTGGTTTGATGAGCCTTGTGAGTGTTTGCACAACTGATGACATCGGAATTAACTGACAATAAAATAGGCATCTCATTTTACTAAATGAATATGTACACTGCATATGGAAAGCTAAATTTCTCTATTACAAACAAACATGTACCAGGCATGAGGAAATGTGAGAATAAGTACTTACTGTACTATAGTATTAAAATTATCGCAAATACCAGCTGTGACTGGAGAAAAAGTCATATTAACCTTGTGTCAGGCTCCTAAAACCAGCCACTCACTGCGCTTCACCTAGTGCGTGATGCGTGACGATCGAAAGATGGAGCTTTTGCTTGTAATTATTGATATTTGGTTGTAGAACAATGGGTGTTGGATTTGTTTGATTTCATTTGTCCTTTCGTTTATCAGTACGAAGTTAGTTAACTAACCTCACTCTTACTCACCTCTCATCCTCAATCCTCACCCTTCGCATTCGAACATCATGGAAGACCTCTCTGACTCTGGCGTGCACGACAAGCTACTCGTGCTACAACGAAACTTCTTTATATCTTTAACAAATGGATCTGAAGCCCTCCACTCGTTTCTGGGTTCGTGGGAGGGTTTTTACAAGAGCCTAGAATCAGTTGAACTCTCGACCCATACATTGGATTTAATATACACAGTTGCAACTGCAATATGTGATGTCTCTACAGGAATTATGGAACTTCACAGGACTAGTGACGATGTTGCTGATGAATTCGTAACCAATATAAAGGAGGTTCTAAATGAAAATACGGTTTTACAATCAACTGATACAGGTAAGTTGTTAAGTTAGCTAGATGTTGTCCCATACTCATGTCTTGTATAGCTATTCCAACATCATATCCAGCCTACATCGAACCGTCATGTGAATGGCTACTTAATAATCTTCACAATCCATACCCCTCGAAAGAAACAAGGATCGCTATCTCCACTCAAACAGGGTGTCCTCGCAGATACATTGATAACTGGTTTATTGATGCTCGTAAAAGAATTGGTTGGAACACCCTCCGAAGAATTCACTTCTCAAATAAACGGATGGATGTTATTGATGCGGCTACTCGCTTTTTCATTAAGGATGACCCGGACCGTCCTCTTGCTGTTGCCATTGAAATGGAATTTGCTACTATGCAGACCAGGGCTCAGCTTCTACGTGCAGGGAAGTCTAAGGGGAGTCCAAGCACTGTTGTGGAGAGTGTTACAACATGCATCGGAGGACAAGAGCAAGGTGTTGCATCATATCCATCCCCAGAGCCATCTCCAGGGCCACTTTTGCGGATGTCCTTGCTGCCGGCTACAACAGTAGAGGTTTCTGATCGAGCTGCTCGCAAACGTAAGAATTCGGCGATAAGTCTTGAATATGATTCTGCTGGCTTGCCCAGCAAACGCCCAAGGTACGTTCGAAATTACAAACTATTGGTTAGGGGTTCAGTCTCATCGATATTCGGATAGGTTGGATGTGGATCACGCTCTCCCATTACCTGCGTGGTCTGTGGATGATCCTGAGCCTCCTTCCCCAAATAAGAGGAAAAGGAGGGTGTCAGATAGCGGTTGTCATGGCTTTCCAAAGCGGATCTGTAATGATACCTCCCTAGGTCCTCGTCTACACGCGGTATCGGATCCTACGCCTCTTGATGAATGGTTTCATGATTTTTTCGAGTCGGTTAGTGTGGACGCACCGGATTCTTCTGCTCTCCTAGATATCAATCTCTTCGATTGTACACGTTTCGACTTACAGAAGAAATCTTCTGGTAAGTAATCCGACACAAACATTTATTTTATGGTGTTAATACGATACCTATAGGTCTTAATTCGCCATGCCATATATTCTCGACCGATAATGAAAACGACTTAGCGAACTTAGACTTATTCAGTTTCGGTGATGACTTTTCTGCAATCCTACCTCAAAGTGAGTTCATTTATTTTGAAACCGCAACGATATCAATAACGTGGCTTGCAGGTGTGCTAAACCCTTCTTTGCTTGGGTCTACACCTTCTCATCAGCTGAAACATGCTTGTTATCCTACCCCCTAGCGCCCACATAATATCTTAACATTGTATTTCTATTCCGTACTATTATTTACTTATTTATAGGAGTCTACACAATGGCATGAGTTTTTCAACTGTTCACCTATGTAGTACGAATGTCTCCAGTATAGAAATCAGTTTCCACTGATGGCTGTCCCCTTTCAGACGGTGAACATATTTCGGTTTCTCTCCGTTCAATGTAAAGCCTGGGTGGATGGTCGTGTCGTCCTCGACCACGGATAACTAGAGCATTTTCATCCAAATGAGAAAGGAGCTTAGCTAATATCGCACTTTGGTGGGATGATGAGACCTTCAGTGAACTAGTAAAGTACTCAAATACTTACAGTTATAAGTTACTTATTGCGTTATTGATATGCTATTTTTTCTTTCTGGGTTGTCCACATGTTACGCGCAAGGTTGACGATGCTGCCATTTCGGAGACTGAATATGACCTCACCCAATTGGGTCACAGGTAGGGCTAGTCTCGTTCCCAGAGGTTTGGTGCTTGCCGCGCGGAGTTTATGTCTGAGAGTCAAAACTCAAGACAAAATATGCACCAGAACGTCTGGTGCACTTCGTATAGAGAACCCCCATCGGTGACAGTGTTACCGTGATTATAACAAAAACATAACTCAACGTGATGTACAGGTGCGAAGCAAGTTGAAGTAATCATTTCTTCAATCATGTGACATGTGACGGCTATCTCGAGTTGGAAACATTGACCAAACATTACCAAAGCAATAGATGGGACAATGCGGACTTCAAACTGCGGAGTGTTGTGCTTTCATATTTAAAACGGCGGGTTGTTTGGAAACTGTTCATAAGGGCATTTCGCACAAGGCATGAATACATTCGCTGCCCACAGTCACAGCACCCACTCCAATCCCCTCATCGCATCCCAAGTGCGATGTAAAATTCATATCACACCACTTAGGTTTCCCTCGACGGAAGAAATCACAAAGTTTTTACTTGATTCTGGAATATCAGAACACGTCCTACAAAGGTCTTCGGATACAGTAACGAAGGCAGTTCTCTCGTTACAAGAGACACACTCAAAAAGTTACGAACAGACTGCACTTCGTATACTCGATCTTCCAATGGTCTCTGCATCGCTCACGCTTGAGAGGTTACGGATCGCCTATGAATCCTTATTCACGAAACAACACCTTCCTGCCATCAGCAAGGCGGTAAATGATGGTTATCTTCGCTCCTCCCAGCACAAGCGAAGCGATGAGAAGAAATCACCTTTCAACAACGTAAGTTCTAATCAATTCGTGACACGATTAATCCGGTCCGACCATCTCTCCAGGAATATACACCACTTCTCGAAAAATATTTTGAGTATAATGCTTATCCATCGGCCCCTGATCGTAAGGTATTGGCCCGAAAATCGTTCATGACACAAAGGCAAATCGAAGTTTGGGTACAGCCTTATTACGAAAAGTCTTTGTTTGTAGTTCTTACTGGATTTTTTATAGTTTCAGAACCACCGCAACCGTGCCAAAAAAGAAGGCAGACCCTTGAGACGGTACCCGCAAGATAACTTACTTCAGAACACTTCTTTAGATTCCCTATGTGATAATATGTCCCCAAAACCAGAAATCTTGGATTTTGAAGGAGGCACAATGGGAGAGCTCACTGAAAAAGATGTGGGTATCCTACCACTTTACCTGGAACTCGACTTGATCACACCTTTAAATCAGCTTACACCGAAATCTTCGAAAGCGGTTGCAGTCACTCTGGATAACACTGTACCTTCCTATACCTTTCCGACGCCTTACAAGAGTCGATATCCTCAAAATCCCTTTCTCATGCAAAGTCAAGACATAAAAAAATTATTCAAATTTTCTAGTTCTGAATGGGGTCGCAAGCCTGTCACACGCCTTGTACCTGTACCGATTATAGAAGTTGATGATTTAGCCTCTACATTTACTTCTAAGCTAAATCTTAGAAGACGGACGTCCAAAGAACAATCTCGACAAAATTCTCCAGTCGACACAAACAGCAATCATTCCTGGTTTGCACATCGAGTTACGAACCCTTCTTCCGCTCCACACCCGGCCCTTATTAGGACACAACAGATCCAATCTTTCATCCAGCCTACATTCTCGACGTTATCTGGTTGGTTGATAGGTTTGGGTCACAAACCTGCGAAAGATTTGACTCAGCCTGTGGAGTTACCCCAGAAAGCCTCGGATGTTAGACGCAAGAAACAGCGTTACAATTGTAAACCTTTCCTGGGAGGTTTAGGTCGTAGGAATTGTTATCCCACATCAACTGTCATTCCAGGATCGCGTACTTCGTCTTGCAGTTCCACGGGTTCAACAGATTCCCTAATTTCATCCTCGTCTTCATCATCGACGAGCAGTCTGTCGACCCCTTCGACTT
Organism: Floccularia luteovirens; assembly: GCA_009739215.1. Lineage (NCBI taxonomy): Eukaryota > Fungi > Basidiomycota > Agaricomycetes > Agaricales > Squamanitaceae > Floccularia > Floccularia luteovirens. The sequence continues at coordinate 2,174,069 of VSJF01000001.1, forward strand.
CACCAACATCTTCACCAATACCTCTGCCTGAGGCCAATTTTATTCTACAAGACCAATTACTTGATGAACTCTTCGGCCACTATCCGCAAGAGTTGACCTTTTTGGATCGTGAACCCACTTACAAAAATTATTTACCCCATAACCCTTTGAAGATACCCTCGTTGATATCGGTATAGTCCTTGGCACAACTCTTTACTTTGCTATTCTTCCTTGCTATGCTTGCAATAATATTAAGTCACGTAATTTATTCAAATTTGTACAAATTATGCATCATGTACTGTACTCAACTTGTTTGTCTTCGTCAACATATGGATTAACAAGATTGCCTGTTTGTTTTATCCCGCTTAAGTTTCAAAATTTCTTTATTCACTACAAATACTATACTATCGACACATAAATTATTGAGCATTGTCATCAGTATTGAATTACGATGATTCGGAGGCTTATGAACATCACATTCGCTGTCAATTCAGTGTCGTCCAGGGAAGCCAACTTCATCCTCTATTTTCCAACGCCCTACTTCATGCATTGCCTCTGCATCACCAGTTTCTAGTGCCTGTTTGTTAAGTAGGATACTTAGCAACTTCCATGGGTCTTTACTTCCACCATATTTAAGCACCTCCCGCTTATATTTTTCACCTGTCTCACGATTGAGTGGATCATTTAAAAAGACATGATTCCACACCCGCGATGCGATGGCACGATCAAATAAGTATGAGTAATATGTCGCTCCATAACCAAAAAGGTGACCGAATTGAGTTTGAAAAGATGTTCCATTTACATGGGGAATTATTCCACGAGCGTTGTGTAAATTTGCAAGTTCTGTCGTAGAGTCAAATGAAGTATCTAAAACGGCTCGTGAGTGGTATATTTGGTCGGCAGCGGCAAGTAAGATCTGCGAGTAGGTATCGATAGAGTGACAAGGATCTTCATGATGGTTCCCAATCTGTCTTATAGCTGATGAGTCGTCCGCGTCGAATAACGAAAGCACAGCGGACGAATTTAGGAAATGCTCCATAAGAATGGAAGGTAATTCCACGAAATCTGTAGCACAACGGGTGCCCGACACGTTTTGGTACTCTGTTCTTCCTATCATGGCTGCATGTCATTTGTGTTAACGTTCCAACCTAATGCTTTCAATAGCAACACGTACAATGCATGGCATGTCCCATTTCATGAAAGAGTGTTAATACCTCATGCCACTCTAAAACGGTAGGACCACCAGTCAAGGTCGGCCTAGGGAATTCGCAAAGGAGCACAACCAGAGGGAGCTGGTAGACACCCTCTTCATTAGGAAGACGGTGCCTTTTAACCGCCTCAAATTCTTGTGACAGCCGTACACGAAGCTGGTTCTCTCCATATATGCCATCAGCTGCTTCGTCGTCATTGTCTGTCCTGCGCGAACAACGAACAGTATAATGCGCTGCACCACTAGCTTTGCCCCTGCGAGCGAATAGATCAGCATATACCCAACCAATAATACCCTTCTCTTCGTCAACAACCTCCAGTTTTTGGACATCAGTATGCCAAATTTCGCCAGATTTCGAGTCTGCTGGGCGAAGTGAGATTCCGTAGAGATGCTGGAATAGGCGCGACAGCCCCATGAATACAGTACCCAAGGTAAGGGGAGGGAGAGGTATAGGAGGTGCTGGTGGTTCTGGGGGACAGTAGAAGTCTCGATCCCAAGCTTGGATGACTGGCAAAGATGATAAGCCGTGATGAGCTTGCTTACGCGTACTCAAAGTGCGCAATGCGCGTCGGGCAAACGGTTTTGTATGATGCATGAGAGCATCGAGAAACTTGAGAACATTCTCTATTGACTCCTTAGTATTGCTTGGACTGAATATATGGAATACTTACCAGGAGATTTCGCCATTTTATCATCCAATGCCATGTGTGCAAAACTTTCTTTTCCGACAAGCTGTGCTAGTTCTGCCCGGGTGCGCAGGAGCTCTTCTAGTACATGTATTTGTTCGGGAGTACTCGAGTTGGCAGCAATGTACACCCGACGCCGAGGCTCTTCGTTGGGTGCTGATCGCATGATCATCTGGGCTTGCAAGGAACCTGGATAAATTAGGAGATCACGGTGAGTGAATTGAGCTTGAAGCTGCAATCTGACCCCCATGCCCTTATGTTTCAACCCAGCCAATTCTGATGGTTTGATCGGAGTAGGCGGTCGGGGAGCACTAGCTCCTTCTAGAAACTGGCGCCCAAGGACTAAGATATCTGAGGAAAGTGATACGAATTTATTGCGCTGCTCGGGCGCTAAATTGATAGCTGATTTCTCAAAGTCGCGCCAAAAAATTAGAGCGGTCTGGTATGCTTCTGGGCCCAATGTCTTGACAATGGATGAATCCGATAGAACCACTTTCAAAACCTGAAATAATTTGAGAGTCTAGTGGATTCGAGAATACATGCAACGCACTTCATAGAGTCCCACATGTGTGTTTAGCACGTTCATGAATTCACACAACGTTTCGTATGCATTATTAGCGGCTTCGACCCACATTCGATCTGGATGAGCATTTCGAACCAGCTCCGCAAGGTCTATGACACCACATAGCATATCACTGAGTCTGTCCAAGTTCTTCACCACTTTGAACAACTCATCGCGTGAGTTGCGAGCTCGTAAAATGCGATCGGTCAAGAGCTGTGCTCGAACTAGAGTAGATTCGGCGAGGGATATGAGGGCTTGTGGGTTATTGAGTGATGGGTGACCAAAAAGACCAGTAGCATGGAATGGGGATTTCCTCAGGCTCGACCGTGGTTGGTCGAAGAGAGTTATGAGGGCCTTGTCGTCGACGGTAGCGCGCATATGCGCTTGGGTGGCAAGAAATCTCGGAATTGAGACATTTTTTTTCAAGAGCAGGCAGCCACGGAAATGAAAGGGCTTGTTCAAGACCGACCCTGTTGACCTTGCCAACATGAAAGAGGGAGGTTAAGATGTATAAAAATCTTGAAACAGGGATTGAATAAGTCTGGACGACTGCACGTGCCAAGCTTCACATTGCATTTAATTTAATTACGTGACTAAACTACTAGTCCTAGATGTCCAAAAATCCAATGTATTTATCTCATGATCTGTATATCTGTAAATTGTCAAGTTGCAAATGCTCACATCCAGAAGAATATGTATGATATGGTTAAATAGCAGAAAATATAATATAAGCATGCCAAGGCATTACGAGTCATGACGAATGTAGGGGTGAAAGACTGCCTTCAAGACTTCTCTCATAAACTTTTCCGTTTCCATTTTCGCAAGGTCCCCGTGTGGTTGTCGCGTGACCGTTATCAATTCCCTGATAACCATTGAAGATGGATCCATTGTTGGTTCCTCCTGGTATCGGTTCTGACGGAACGGGAGCCGCTCCGGGTATGGGTTCGACAGCGTAAACCCAAAATTTTGAGCGTTTTTTTCCGGCAATCTGCTCCAATGCAATCTCCGTAGGTTTCAATGCTGCTGCACCAGAAATCTTGATTTTTAACCCGTTGGATGAACTAACAGCACCCATATCTCCTGAATTGGTGCTCGTCGTACTCTCTTCTGTGCGTGCGCGCTTCAAAGGTGGCTCAGAGTCAAGCTGTTCTTCAGAAGAAGCAACTATGCGGGACGAACGCCGTCCGCCACGCCCTTGACCCCAGGAATCTGATGAGCCCTCACGCTTCCCGTTCATATTCAGCGCTGCAGCACGTGTAGAGCGTCGCTGACCAGCAGAACTTCCATCCTTTTGCCTCCTACCGCCATGCAAGCTGTAAGTTTTGATATTCGTAAAGTCACCATCAAATTCTTCGTCATGATGTTCTTCCTCTTGAAATTTATATTCATCACCGTCATCCTGCCCTCAGATATGCTACATCAGCTATGAAATGAGAATGACATGATCTAAGCTTGCCTCGCTGTCAAAGTCATTATGATATACATAGTCAGGTTTCTGTGTTTTTCTTCGAGTGCGGGTTTCTCGCAGCTCAGCTTGTGCGAACAACGCTTGTTTTTGTTCTATCCTCCTTCTGACCCTTTGTACACGCTAATTTGGAAAGTGTCAGTAATATGGCATAGATTTTATCAGAAAGAAACAGTCAGTTATGTGGAAAGGTCTCAAGAAATATAATTTAAGTCTTAAAATATCCACTCACAGCAAGTTCAGCGTCAATAGCCACTACGCGACTCTCAAGAGCAGCTATTAAAGCAAGATGGGCATTTTCCAGCTTTGATAGCTTCTTGCCTTTCTTGGGTTCCGGCGGTGCGGTTCTTTTAATACTTTCAATTATTGCCATGTACTCTTCTCTAGTGGAAGAAATCGCTTTAAAGGTGGCTGTAGTTTTCCAAGGGTTGGTGGACACATATATCCTGGGCGAGTCTAAGGAAAAATCAATGTTTATCAGAACCAATACAATCAATTTAGGAACCAAAAGTAAACGCTGAAAGCCGAAAAAAAACTTCAATGAAAAAACATCGAGATCAGGCAGATTCCCGGGCAAATACATGTAAATAGGAAATACAAGGATAATGCACACCGAGAAAAGCACGGACCATCGACTACCCAGTAACGTTTGCGTTGACTGTCTTGACCGAGAGGTATGAACTGCAAGATCTCTTGACTTCCTGGGTCCGTAGGTTCCAGAGGCGCAGTGGCATTATCTTTTTTCTTGTGTTTATTGTGCACAACTCCCCATGCACGATCTATGTTGCCTTTAATTTCAACAGAATGGCATAACTGGAGTTCAACCAGTTGGCGGAGAATTTCGAGCTGTAGAAAACACCGTATGTCTGAGTGAAGAGCGTCACTAATGGAATAAAATTGGCTAACCTTAAAATCCCAATCGGCAGCAAAGAACCCAGTCTGTATGCTCTCAAATGGATCTACATTTGCTTTTAGTTCTTCGTTCCAGAAGATCGTTCTTTCTGAAGATTTGAAATACTCAGAGAGAACATTCGCGACAGTAGACGAGATTTGATCAGCGCTGTACCCGCACGAATATCGTGAGGTCAATAAAGTTGGCTAGTAGCATGGCAGAACATGCACTTACCTCAAGTTACGCGTCTGCGGTTTTAGATTGAGAACGAAGTGTCCGAGCAATTGGGTTAATATGTCATTGGGCTCTTTTGACAGCAGAGCATTTTCAAAACTGTGTAAGCCACACAAAGTGGTATCAACTAGTTTCATTTAGAAGAAAGGGTGTGACTCACTCCATTGGAGAGTCCATTCCCTGCACCTTACTTCTGAGGTTGGTGAATTTACAGACGAATGCGTAAACGAAGAGAGATTCCCAGCGGTCGGAAGGGTGAGCAGCATCAGAAGGAGGGCATATGTGTCCTCTCCTGTCAAATTGTGCAGTGGCAGCCATGAGAGTCGCAAAGGAGACGCGACTGGAGCAAAAGTGGAACGAAAGGAGGGAACACGGTTTTTGTTACGAGAATCGTCACAATTCATATTTTCTAGTACATAAATGGAACAAATATATTAAAATCGTAAACCTATTATAGGGTACATCATTTCCTGCTGTTCATGTCGACATAGCAGGAGCGGAATAGCATAGATCAATAGAAAACAAAGAAAGGGATCCCCACAAAGAACGACTTTATCCCGGTCCAACCTGTGCAATAAGTAATTAGTATATGGAAAAAGCGCACAGGCAGCAATTCAGTTACTTTCGGGATGTCATGGTGCTCACTGAGAGATTCCAAGTGGGCATTGAATTCATTGACGCGGTCCTTGTGCGTCTTATTAGCAAGTTTTGCCACACGTTGAGCAAGCTGTGTTCCGGGAGACGTATCAGTAGAGCACAAGTTATATGTGGGAATGACGTACCCGACGCCTTTGAACCTCTTCAAACCGTTTCTCAGCTTCAGTCTTCCTCGATGAGCTTACAGCTGCGGGAGTACTAGTATCACTTCCGGATTGCACTGGTTCCTTCTCATCATTTTCGAACATTAGTCTCTGCACGCGTTCACGTTCCCTCTGCTTCTCGGATATCTCTGGTTTACTTTTCGACTTTTTCTTTTTTCTGTAGAAGATAGGAAGTGAATGAATACCATGAACCTTTGAATGAAACTTACTTCTTAACAATACCACCATCAATGACTCCCCCTTTGAGCTTTAAAGAGCCACCAGGGCGTGAATCGTACTCTGACATGAATGAAATGCAAATGATAAGTACATGCGATGGTCGGTATCCGGAGGTAGTTACAGGTCACAGGTAACAGGTCACATCACACGGTACCCGAAGTGTGTTGACGCCTCCAAAAACTGATTCATTGCACTGTATCTTCCTGCAGTTGCCAGTACCAACGACTTTCCTGTAGGGCAAACCATTTCTCCTTTTGAAATGGCCATCCTATCTTCTCCTTTGGCCCTCTTGCAATCAATCCCCCCTGTAACGCGTGCATTCACCGCTGCAACAATAATTTCTTCAGCAGCCTATGGTTGGTTCTCTTGGAAAGATATGACCTCAGAGGTTGCCACCTATATGACTCTTGTCCCTGGTTCAAGTCTTTTCGCACCTTGGACATTCTTCACGTCAGCATTCGTTGAAGTATCCATATTTGAGGTATTCTCTTGTTAACCTGTTGTGGACGTTTCATTTACTGAACAACTGAACAAGTTAATTGCATCACTTATCTTCGTCCCCCCGGCACTGAAATACTTCGAACGACTTTGGGGTAGTGTGGAAATTATAAAATTCATTGTTGTCTCGGTGGTTGCCTCGAATATCATCGCTTTTGGGTTCAACTGGATTGAATTCGTTGCGACAAGAAATGCAGAACTCTTTCTGTGAGTTAACTATCTCTTTGTATATATTCCATGCCAATCTTCATTCCAAGGTATGGCATGCGCTATCATGGACAGATGTCTCTCCAAATTTCACTTCTGGTAGCTTTTACACAGCTTATTCCAGAACATCAAGTCCAAATACTGGGCATGTTCAAAACCCGAGTCAAGGTTCGCTACATCTTGATTTTTTCGGGACATCTCATTTATATTTGTAAAAAGGATATTCCAATGATATACTTGGGTCTTTCAACTGTACTTTGTATATTGGGCTTCCAATGTCCTTGGATCATCATCCAGTTCGGCTGGTTCGTGGGTTGGGTGTATCTAAGGTTTTACAAAAAAAATTCTGGGGATTCAATTGGTGGTGTCGATACGTATGGTGATCGCAGTGAGACATTCTCTCTTGTGTCCTGGTTCCCTGCCGTAGTTCAGTGAGTAGGTTCTCGAACTTTGATAGCAGTTTCTGACAGTTTTCCTAGTTATCCATTAACTGTTGGTGGCAAGCTTTGTATATTCTTTGGCCACTCGTTTCCATCTTATTCCTTCGTCGGGCCCCGACTTAGAAGGTGGAACCTATAGCCAAGTGCCAGGCAGCGCTCGTGCAGAGGCTGAGAGGCGGAGGTCCGTACAATACACATTTTGTGTAACTTCTATCTAACCTCTTTCTAGAGCAATGGCTTTGAAGGCTTTGGACCAAAGACTTGCAAATACATCTTCACCTGCTGCCTCCCAATCTGGAAACGTTGGAACTTCGCAACTGCCACGATCAACCCCCTCTCCCCAGAGTAGCTCAGATGTACATGGTGGAGAGGATGTTCGGGCTGACTCCGGGAATGACATAACAGATAATCAGCAATAAATGTCCACTATCATGCCTGTAATTTCAGAATTACTACGTACATTAGCATGCTTTCGTTTTTTCTAATATACCGATATTATTTTCTTCTGAGAGGTGCATTGTTGAGTGAAGTTTTATTACGTAAGATGAAAATGATATCCAAATACTTTGACTCGAGCGTAAAAGTTGGTAACACAAGTCAATGTCATGCCCCAACTGCCCTCGACTTCGACAGCTCGTTATTCTTTCCAGTATACAGACACTGCCCCACCTGTGACCACAGCTCTACCGACAACAAACGGACTTCCTACGCCCACATCGAAACTCGATAATGACCCAAGATCCCTTAGCGGGAGCCCGAAAGTCGATCCTGACCAACTCTTTGTCAAACACACTGTATCGGAGGTGAAAACCGTGCAGAAGAAGTTAATGTAGGTTTAGCACATAACTACTTTAATTCTTACAATCTTACTTCCGCGACAATATTAGATCAGATGCTGACGCGAAGCAGGAGGAACTCCGGCTCATGGTTGGGTGCGTGCTGCTCTTTGGTATCATAGAAGAAATGTCATAATACTCCTTCCGCAAGTGTAGGGAACGTTATCGGGACTTGTTACAAGCCTCTACTTCGATTATATCCATAGCGAAATCGTCTCGCCGCGTCTTGCAGGCTCTAGAAGAGGTCCAAGAGTCCATTGTTTCTCAAGAAGAACCCCCATTGCCGCGTCAGAGCTCAAAAGCATCCACTATGAGTGGTACGCCTCTCATTATCTGCAAATGACTTTTACTAATATAAGATTCAGATAAAAACCTTCACACCCTTCAAATAATTTCTGCGCACATCAAAGTCCTACTAGATGCTCCAGAGCATTTGTGGAGATATATAGAGCATAAGCAGTATTTACAAGCAGCTTGGCTGTTTCTGTTAGCCCGCGTCATATATAGAGCCTTCGTACGGGATGATGAGCAGGATGGAAACCCATGGAGTGATCAAGGCGTGGATATCATGGTAGAGTTGTCTGTCTTCTGTTATAAACTTTACTTAATGACTTCAAACCAGAACGAATTCCCTCTTGTGCAACGACAATGGGAACTCGTCGGGCAATTTCGTTCTCAAATTATTCAGAAGGCAAATTCCTCTTTGCGCGAATTTTCGACAACCCCAGAAGTACGTGTAGTTCACTAACAGCTTTCTTGCTCTTTCTTGCTCTTCTCACGCCACAACTAGGAGATATGTGGCACACTTGTTACACTACACCTCCTAGATTCTAAACCATTAGGTGACGCAGGGGTTGCTCTACTCTCTCAGCGGTCAAAAACACTACAGTCCGCATTATCATGGAATCCATCACTATCTCATCATACCAATGGAAAATTATTGAACGAAAAGATCAACACTAATCATTCCGTCTCAGCAAATACATTGCCCAAAGAAGTCAAAGAAGCTATTTCAAATGGGTTAAACATCATAACCCAGACTGTTTGTACTACGCGTACAATATTTGAAGGCGATGACTGTAGGACCTCGTTGATGGGACGAGTCCTTAAGTCTATGCAATCAGACCAGGCCATTACTACCGGAGATGACATTCCCGACGAACTAAATGTAAAGACACAAACGCTCCTTATGAAATTAACCTCGTCAGCACATGTCCTTCTTCTGTCACCGGACCTCAGAACATACAGGCCATATATCGACCTAGAGTCTTTGTCTTCCTCTGTACAAGATCAGCTCTTCCGAAAATTAAATGAGTGGTTCGAGACATCAGCAAATCTCTTGCGAACCTCGGCGGTAGAATGGCTTTCACACCTCCAAAGCGTCAAAGATGTATGGAATACGAGAACATCGATTCGTAGCTGGGTCACTACCACAAAGCTGCAACATCATGAGCAAGTGTGCATTCAAGGACTATTAGACGACCTCTGCAAAGACCGAGTTGTAGGAATCTGGAGACTGTCTCTCTCGCATGCTTGTGATTCATTCAAAGACCGTCTACAACAGTCAATATCCTCAGATCACACTCCCGAAAGTAAACATCTCACTTTTGGACTCAAGCACTATTACTGACCAATACTATCATGCTATTATCACAGAACAACTTCCAGTAAACCTGTTATTCGATCCTCCCATTTTACCCTCTCTTATGCAAATAACCTCCAATTCTACTAACATTCCTTTCCAAAACTATCAAGCTACTTTGAAGAAGCAACTTGCAGGTCGCGATTCTGCTTTGGACGATGTCTTGTTGGTGCTAGAAGAATGTGTTCGTGATATACAACGGGATGTTGCACATCTTCTTCGCAACGAAGATAAAGCCAAAAATAAGTATGTTGCATGAAATATCTGGCTACGTTGCTTCTCAATTACACCCAGAATCATTATCGATCAACTGAGCGACGCCTATCTACCAGCGGCAGAGGCAATGGCGGAAGATATTGTTGAAACATTGGAAACTTTCGTGTCCCAAACGATCGAAGAATCAGGTATTCGCGTCTGCTTTTCCATGCTGCCTTTCTCTTTCTTACAATTTGTATTAACAGAAATTGCAATTCATAAACTTGTCCTCCTGGGACGTGTTGTGGATACTCTTGCATCTGATTATCATTTTATGCTGAACCTAGGGTGTCAGAAAATTGCAACACAGGGTTTGAATGTCCTTTGAAACAATAATCATTCACTAATTCTTACCAGAATTCCGATCAAAGCTGAAAAGCCTCCATGAACGCATCGTTGATAGTTGGCGAAATTCCATCATCATTAAAATTACGAGATGCAAAGAATGTCTACCATTCGTCCCCTCTTCCCCGAAACTGAAACTGGAGATGACGGGGACAAGTATGTGATCTCTATACCCTAACTTATGTTACCTGGTCTTACGTGCATACAATTCAGTACCTACTGATCCATCTCCTGAACTTGTCGATGCTTTGGTGACTCTTTCTGGCGCGATCCAAGAATTTACCCTTCACTGGGATCGGACACAAAGTATCGACATCATAGGAGATACCTTGCACATGTTCGCTGTGAGCTGGTCACAAAAGTACCGCGACCACGGAGAAACACAAATTTCCTTTGATTTAATGCTCTTGAAAAAAATCCTAGCTCTCTACAATGCAGGATGGGCTGATGATTTCAACAAGGAAGACACTGTACCGGTAAATTCAAAGGCGTTTATAATTTTATAGGTCATTGACACTCATGCTTAGGCACGAACGGCTTTAAACAGTAAAGAGTTAGATAGTGCTACTTTGGAGTACCTGGCACGGACTCAAACCCTGTTTTCTGTCTTCCTTCCCTTCGCAACCAGGCATTCGAATAATCAGAAAGCAACCTGTCTCTTGCCACTGGGTATCCCATCCTCAACGGAAACTTTCAAATCGGCCCTTAATTTAACTAATCCAGGTCCGAGATTTAGCTTATTATTGGTTGGAGGAACGACGGAGGTCAGTTAGAACTCGTATCAATGATCCAAACTAGAGTATATAACCATGGCATAACCATATAATATTAATGATATGTGCACTCGCTCATGAGTACTAACCATTATGTTCATTCAACCCAGAGCCTCCCGACTGCATAAGCAAGGCTCACTACGACCTGTTCTCAACAGCCTGCATCAGGATATGTTCCGTATCCAAGAATGGTATTTTATCTTGGAACTGTCGAGAGGTCTTTTCATCACCCCAACGTGTTTTCTGTGTCAGCCTGAGTTCTATCGATCTACATCTGAGGCAACCTCAGCCAGTTTCGACGCTTAATGATGGGTGGTGGTTACCCAGGGCAAATTGTTCGCTTGATCTAGACCGTCTCTCCATTCTTTGACACATCTGATATTTTAAATGATCCTTATGCTCGAAGTATTCCGTAGTTTAACGTTTATCCTGCGTATGTCTTCCAGAAAACATAAGATATCCAACCTGCGATCATCTAGCATCAGCCAGTTTCCTGCAGTCAGGGTGTGGCATACAGATTTCAATTGAAATCAAACGTTTACGAGAGATCTAATATATTAAAAGACCCCTCGAACAGTGCACGGCCATCACGAAACAAGCCAGCAAACAACCGATATAATCATAGCTCCTTTGAAATTTCCCAAGGTCCGATCCAATGTTTATGCCGCTCTCATCTCTACTGAACGCATGCACAGTTGGCCGTAATTGATTCATCTTGGCACGGCTGATGAATCTTTGCTATGTAACTGATTTTATGTTCCTGTTACGACAGAGTGAACATCAGGCTGTGACTGTCATGATACTATATATATTACTGTAAGTATGCATTGTGTAATGATAAGCATGATGCAAAGGAATATCGTAAAAATAAAATCGACCCAACAAATTTGTGCTTGTTGATGTTCAAGATACGGATATCTAGGACATCTTAACTAACGAACTGGTAACTTCCTTCAATCGGTGCGGAAAACAATAAATTTTTTTATTTTGGCGAACAAAGTAGAAAGCAGATAAGCCCTATAGAAGTCTGGAATGTCTTCTTGTTATTTCTTCCATTCTAATAATATATATACCGTATTCCCTAAATAACCTGAGCTCGATAAGCTTCTGGGCTATGTAGCATTGTATCTATGATATATCATCATCATCTAACCAATGGCGATTCATAACACTCATCACCCGTCACTTCAAAGTTCTTTCAAATAAATACCGGCCAAGTCTGTTTCCCCCATCACTACCTTCCTTACTCCTCGTGTACCCCGACCATATTGCAAGGTCCCATTAACGAAGCAGCGTCAATTTATTTGACCTCGAATCCCTCTCGATGTCGCATGGTCAAGTATCTAGATTCCTCTCTAGTGAGTGTATTGACTTATGCCAAGGCGAATATCATTCAAACACTAGTTCTAGTATGAACGAATATGATGAATAACTCACAAATCAAGTCTGCTTTCCTAAGTCTCCACGTCATCGGAGGCCAAATCTGTCTTCCGCTGCTAATTTTCGTCTTCATAACAAAAAACATACACCGTCACCCCATCTTGATAAACTTCTGCCTTTCCTGGATAATTTATTCTATAACATATTGTATATTGTAAGTGCTTTTGCAGCATCTAATGGGCAACAAATAACAGAGCAACGACATAAGGTTTTATAGTAATCAGCTAAATTCACCGTCTGACAGTTTGTGCTTTGTGCAATCTGCAATGATACATGGCGCACCTCCTATGTAGCTACTTTATATCCCTTCGGCAATGCACAGCATCCTAATCCACTTCCTTCAGGGCTGGAGTTGCATCCCTAGCTCTGGTTATACAAGTAATACTTCCTCGCCTAAGCCTATGGAAAGTCTGACGCGTATACCGTGAAATAGGTCTGGTTACCCTTCAATGAACCAATCCCATTCGACCAGCGCAACCTATCTCTAGCCCTGCAGTTTCTGGTAAAGTCTCAAACATTTGATCTCATTTGTAGTCCTAATAATGACACTGTCGACACAGATACTTGGATTACCGTATCTTACATTTATTTTCTTCGCAATAATTTCAGGCATTGTAGGTTACTCGCCGATTTATATATGCGCAAGTTGACCAATAGATGCCTATAGCTACAGCATCGGCGTCCGGAACTCGTAGATGCTTCAAATGGCCTTTACTGCACATACAACGGACACTCCTTGTAAGTAGCGGAGTACACGGGCCAGTTTTCTATATCTGATTATACATATAGCAGATGGGTTGTGCCAGGATTTGCTACTTCAATGTTATTGTTGATACTTGTTTTTGAAGGTTAGTTAATTCTGCTCCTCCTGAGGTTCTTGTTTTTGATGATACTTTCTTGACAGGAATCATTCTGAGACGCTATTTTATACTCAGGAAACAGGTGTCGATTGGTTTTCCACTTGCGCAAAGGAAGACCTCATTGACATTGGTCATCCGCTTATTTATATTCACCGTTTGGACGATCATTTCTTTGAGGTGTGTTCGCAAGTTGACCACCACTTAAATCCGCTTCTCATTATGCATTTTACAGTGCGGGGATATTTTTCATTTATAACGATTCAGTTCAACCGTGGCCTTACATCATCCAAGCAAGTAGTACGTTCATTTTTCTGAGGAATGTGGGATAAATTTTGATTTCTGGGTAGTCCCTTTAGCAGCGTTCCTGGCGTTCGCCCTGCAGAAGGTATATGAGTTTATCCTGCTATATCATACTTGAAATGCTAACTCTCGACTCATAGGACTTATTCCTCGCTGTTTGTTATTGGATGAGAAAACCCCAAAATACAAGCTCTGGTTCTGAAACAGCATAAGTCACTGGAATGACACCTGCTGTAACAATGTTCGCGCCAGATAGTTGTAGGAAAATCCGTATGCTTGTGATTCATTCAAAGACCGTCTACAACAGTCAATATCCTCAGATCACCCCCCCCCGAAAGTAGACATCGAGCTTTTGGACTCAGAAACTATAGGGTCTTTCAAAGTTGTCATTAATTATCCCATTATTTGTTCCATTAAGTCGTTTTTCCCGCCAAATTTTGATAATGGAACAATTAATGGGAAAATTAATGGACAACTTTGAAAGGCCCTTATGACTGACTATTGATGTCGTGCTATTATCACGATCTTCCCATTTTGCTCACTCTTATGCAAATGACTTCCAATTCTACCAACATTCCTTCCCAAAAGTATCAAGCTACCTTGAAGAAGCAACTTGCAGGTCGCGATTCTGTTTTGGACGATGTTTTGTTGATGCTAGAAGAATGTGTTCGTGATATTCAACAGGATGTTGCGCATCTTCTGCGCGACGAAAGTGTTGCATGAAATGTCTGGCTACATTGCTTCTCAATCGCACCCAGAATCATTATTGATCAACTGAGCGATGCCTATCTGCGGGCGGCAGAGGTAATGACGGAAGATGTCGTTAACACCTGGAAACTTAGTGTTCCAGACGATCGAAGAATCAGGTATTCCGCGCCTGCTTCTCCATGCTGCCTTTCTCTTTCTTACAATTTGTATCAAAAGAAATTGCAATTCATAAACTTGTCGTCTTGGGACATGTTGTGGATACTCTTGCACCTGATTATCATTTTATACTGAACCTAGTGCCAGACAATTGCAACACACAATAATCATCACTATAGTAATTCTTACCAGATTCTGCTCAAAGTTGACATGCCTCCCTAAACGCGACGTTGATGGTTAACGAAATGACATCTAAAGTTATAAGATGCAAAAAACGTCAACTACTCACTTCGCTTTCGTCGAAACTGGGGATGACGGAGACAAGTATGTGATATAAATTTGTACACAGCTAATGTTACCTAGTCTTATGTGCATATCTTCAGTACCCACTAATCCATCTCCTGAACATGTCAATGATTTAGTGACCCTTTCTAGCGCAATCCAAGGCTTCATTGGGATCGGACACAAAGTATTGACATCATAGGGGATACTTTGCACATGTTTGCCGTGAGCTGGTCAAAAGTGCCATGACCAACAAATTTCCTTTGATTTGGTGCTCTTGAGAAAACATTCCAGCCCTCCACAATGCAGGATGGGCTGATGATCTCAACCAGGAATGCACTGTACCAGTAAATTCAAAGACGCTTATAATTTTATAGATCATCAACACCCACTTTTAGGCACGAACGGCTTTGAAGAGTAAAGGGTTAGATAGTGCTACTTCGGAGTACCTGGCACTGACTCAAACCCTGTTCTCTGTCTCCCTTCCCTTCGCAGCCAGGCATTCGAACTAATCATCTCTTGCCATTGGGCATCCCATCTTCAACGGAAACTTTCAAATCGACCCTTAATTAAATTAATCCAGGTCCGAAGATACAGTTTATTATTGGTTAAGGAAAGGACGGAGGTCAGTTAGAACTCGCATCAATGATCCAAACTAGAGTATATAACTATGGCACAACCATATAATACTAATGATATGTGCACTCGTTCATGAAGACTAGCTATCATGCTCGTTCAACCCAGAGCCTTCCGGTTGTGCATAAACGAGATTCACTACTAACGACTTGTTCTCAGCAATCCTGCATCAGGATATGTTCCGATTCAAGAATGGTATTTCATCTTGGAAGTGTCGAGAGGTATTTATCACCCTAATTTGTTTTCTACGTCAGCCTGAGTTCTATCGATCTATATCTGAGGCACCCCTAGCCAGTTTCGATTAATGATTACCCGGGCAAATTGTTCTCTTGATCTAGATGGTCCCTCCTTTCTTTGACAACAACCCTGATCAACACCGAAGTTTCGCCTGGTGGGAGTAGATACTATAAACGATCCGTGGGCTTGTAAGTAATCTGTAGTTCTGATAGTTTAACGTTTATTCTGCGTATTTCTGTTATTGTGTTTCAGATAACATCAAATATCTGACCTGCGACCATCTAGCAGCAGCCAGTTTCCTGCGGTCAGGGTGTAACATATGGAACGCACTTGAAATCAAACGTTTACGAGACATCAACATATCATAAGTATAGGAGATTCCTCGAAGAGTGCATGGCCATTTCGAAACAGACCAGTGAACAACAGATATAATCATAGCTCCCGCGAAATTTCCCAAGGTCCGATTCGATGCAGCTCTCATCTCTATTAGTTGGCCGAATTGATTCATCAGCCATTTGTTAGCTGATCTCATGTGCCCGTTACGACAGAGTGAACGTCGGGCGGTGACTGCCATGATACCATATAATATAAGAGATTACCGCAAGTACGTGTGATGGTAAGCATGATGCAAAGGAATATCATAAAAATAGAATCGACCCAACAAATATGTGCTTGTTGTTAAGATACGGACCTACATATGTTTGCTATAGAACGCCTACAATAACTGTAATCAACTGGTAACTTCTTAAGCCTCGGTCGATGCGGAAATCATTAAATTTTTTTAAAACCATATCTGAAGCATCAGGGCAGATAAGGCCTGTAAAAGGTCTGGAATGTTTTTCTCCCCGTCTAATAATGTACCGTGTTCCCAAAATGATAAAATAACTTGAGCTCGATAATCTAACCAATGGTGGTTCATCATGCGTCACCGGTTCACCCGTTAGAACGGTATTTATTAGAAATGAACTTCAAAGTCCTTTCCCCCCGTCACTACCTTTCTTACTTACCCCTCGTGTACCCCGACTATATTGCAAGGTTCCATTAGCGAGGCAGCGTCAATTTAGTTTGACCTCGAATCCCTCTCGATGTCGCATGTTCAAGTATTTAGATCCCTCTTCAGTGAGTGTGTTAACTTATGCCAAGGTATATCACTCAAGCACTAGTTTTAGTATGAAAGAATATGATGAATAACTCACAAATCAAGTCTGCTTTCCTAAGTCTCCACATTACTGGTGGCCAAATCTGTCTTCCGCTGCTAGTTATCATTTTCATAACAAAAAACATACACCGTCATCCCACCCTTATAAACTTCTGCCTTTCCTGGATAATTTATTCTATAACATATTGCATATTGTGAGTGCTTTTGCAGCATCTAATGGGCAACAAATAACAGAGCAACGACATAAGGTTGTATAGTAACCAGCTAAATACACCACCTGGCAGTTTATGCTTTGTGCAATCTGCAATGATACATGGTGCATCCCCTATGTAGCTACTTTATATCCCTCCGGCAATTTTCAGCATACTAACCTACTTCCTTCAGGGCTGGAGTTGCATCCCTAGCTGTGGTTATACAAGTAATACCTTTTTATCTACGCTTATGGGGGGTTTGAATTTCATCTACTGTGTAGGTCTGGTTACCCTTCAATGAACCGACCCCGGCATTCTGCCAGCGCAAACTATCTCCAGCCCTGCATTTTCTGGTAGAGTCTCAAACATTGGATCTTGTAGCCCTAATAATAATATCGTTGACACAGATGCTTGGATTACCATATCTTACATTTATTTTCTTCGCAATCCTTTCAAGCATTGTAAGTTACTCGCCAATTTATATATGCTCAAGTTGACCAATGGATGCTTATAGTTACAGCATCGACGACCGGATCTTGTAAATGCTTCAAATGGCCTTTATTGCACGTACAAGGGACATTCCTTGTAAGTATCAGATTGGGAGTTGGTTTCTATATCTGACTCATTGTACATATAGCAGCTGGGTTGTTCCAGGATTTGCTACTACAATGTTACTATTAATACTTGTTTTCGAAGGTTAGTTAATTCTGCCACTCAGGCCTCAGGTTCCAGTGTTTGATTATAAGTCTTGTTTCCTGACAGGAATCATTCTGAGACGCTATTTTATACTCAGGAAACAGGTGTCGATTGGTTTTCCACTGGCTCAAAGGAAGACTTCGTTCATACTGGTCATCCGCTTATTTATATTCACCATTTGGACGATCACTTCTTTGAGGTGTGTTCGCAAGTTGGCCACCACTTAAACCTTCTTCTCATTATGAATTATTATATAGTGCGGGGATATTCTTCATTTCTAACTACTCAGTTCAACCGTGGCCTTACATCATTCAAGCAAGCAGTACGTCCATTTTTTTTTGATGAATGTGGGATAATTTTTGATTTCTGGGTAGTCCCTTTAGCAGCGTTCCTGGCGTTCGCCCTGCAGAAGGTATATGGTTTATTCTGCTATGTTTTACTTGAAATGCTAAAACACCCTTCATAGGACGTATTCCTCGCTGTCTGTTTTTGGAAGAGAAAGCCTCAAACTACAAGCTCTGGTTCAGAGACAGCATAAATCACTGGAATGGCACCGGCAGTGACAGTGGTTGCGCCCTCCACCACTTCAAGTTTATTGAGTGGCGAATCGGCCACATGGCTTACTGAAGCTATGTTCATAACAACACAGGAGTGTTAAACCCAGCATCACCTTGCGACATAGTTGGATAGGCAACTATAGCAACAGAATATGAGCGGAGACAGATCATTGACCAAGCATCCTCAGGAGTAACGTCATCGATTTCATCCAGTTGCTGCAGTGATACGTTCAACGATTCGCAATACATTGCATGCCAAAACGCACAGGATAAAATATATAAAGTAGTGCTATGCTCCTCCACTGCGATACTTGTCAGTAAAACTAAAGAAATTGTGTAATAAGAAATAACATACACTAGAATATTATTACTAGATGAAATAATCCATTAGTTCAGGTGAACAACACATAGAAAATTTCACGAACATAGGGATATGAATGAGTTTAACGAAGTAGCCGATGAATCCCATAACGGCAAATCCGACTGCTACTGCTTTGCAAATCTGGGAAAACTCTATGATGATATAAGTATCCATGCTTTTGAGGTCGCCTATGAGCTAACCTTTTTGTGAAGGTTTCGTGCATCGTGTGAGGAACTAAAACGAACATTTTGAGATACTCTTTCATTACGGAAAAAACATTAGAACACATACTTGGTTTCCTTCACGGATGAACTGTTGGGGAATTTCGATAAATTCACGGACTTTGTCGGACATGGCTGAGGTGAAAGGAGAGTAGAGGACGAAGGGTGATGCAGCAGCTGGCAAGAAGGAAGTGTGTTGTTAAAAAGAGTGATCGTAAATTGAGACGTGTCACTGAGTTGCAATTCCCACGGTGATCCGACTTGAATATTTTTCAACTGTCAAAGTATTATAAACTAATCGCGTTTCAACAATTTACAAGTTTGTCTTTTTGTTCTTTTCATTTCTAATAGCTTATAACATAGATCATTATAGGTTCACATACATGAATGTCCTTGAGGACGGACTTCTTGCTGTCCGTTGTCACCAAAAGGATAACCCATACTGCAATACATAAACGAATCTCTTTTAAGCCGTTGGCCGGTGTTGCATATTCCTCGGCGTCTTATTCAGCCAGATTGCCAAGGAGCAATGCTGCTGTCGAAAAGCTCGTTGGGTTAGATGCACCTGGCATTCATGACTATTATCCATCCCTGGTCGAAGAGCTCAAAACTAAGCGACACACTGAATCGTCTGCTCTCCGTTCTCCGAGCCAAGTATCCTCAGTGTTAGAGTCTTTGGCTATATCTGGCCGTCCTGAAGACATGCAGAGGATTGAGGAAATATTGTCCGACTTGAGCCCAGTTTTCGGGATTAATCCAACAATTGACATGTATACCGCCATCATTAGGGGCCTTATACAACGTCGGAATTCCCAAACTCTACAACGTTGGCTTCTCAGGATGCCTCTGCTTCCTGGGCATTTCTCCCCTACGTTGAAACAGGTCCACTTTGTCTTAGAAGCCTGTCCAGATTTTGCAACCTTCAAACACATGCGCAAATTAGTGGTCCTCATGCGGAAGAGTGGATGCAGACCCTCCAATGAAACTTTCAGGATCTTGATTCGTGCCCGTTGGAAAATAGCGGAAAGTCAAAATAAAATCCCCCACCTCGCGGCCTTCTCGGCAATAGTCGCAGACATAAAGCGAGAAGGCTTGTCGCATGATCCATCTATTGGCCAGCTTCTCTATGCCGGCTATGCTGATAGAGGAATGGAACAGTATGCAAACCAAATACTCGATCTGTATGACTCAACAATAACGAAACTTTCCTCTCCCGAAGACACTACACGGAGGTTGTGGCATAACAAAATTTCTGACGCATCTCGTACGAAAGGAACCAAGGCAGCCATCGAGGTTTTCAGACAACTCGAAAATGAAGGTTGTTCTGCAAGCTCTGATGTGATTAAATCTATGATCAGATATTCCCGAAATCTCGATGATTTAAAGCGCGTGGAGCATGAATTTGGTATGACAGCTGAGCATTCGCATTGGTCAATCCTCATCAATAATAACATTCGTGCCGGTCATCTATCTAATGCGCTGTCATTATATGAGGAATCAAAGAAAGCCTCTTTGCTGCCAGACGCTGGTCTTGTCGGGTTGTTGGTTAGCCAGCTTTGCAAATCTCTTTTGACTGGCCCAACAGATGCCTCCCTTGACCAAGCTTTATCCTTATATCAAGATCTTGCCAATGGAGTCCCTGCGACGTACCATGAACAACCTAAAGAGGATTATACCCAGCATTCTATTGGACCTGATGTCAATATATACCAATCTCTCCTACGCGGCCTCGCATTATCTCAAAACGTCAGAAAGTATTTCCCTGTCGCTATGTCACTGTTCGATGACATGAAAGCACGCGGCATCGTCGCATCCGATAGCTCTACTGCTAGCTCCTTAATCGTATTCTACATGAGGAAGTCCTCACGCGTATCTGAAGCACTGAAGATATATCAGAGTCTTCGTTCCTCCCTTGACGAAAAAGGATATGTTATTGTCCTTAACGCATTCAGCAAATTAACTTTTGGGGACGACCTGCATATACCTTCCTTGACACACTACTTCAGCATCGTTCGGGATATGCGTAATGCAGGACTACCAATCACTGTAGAGGTCTACACTTTCATCTTACACCAGTTCGGTGTCTTGGCGACGAAAATGAACAAACCCGACGTTGAATACTTGCCTGAACTACACGAGAAGTTGGTCGTAATGACTCGGCGCACACACGACTTGCTTACATTAGACGCTGCCGTATCTCCTGACGCACATGTGTGGAATCAACTGATGGATACATATCAGCGTCTTGGTCGTTTCGCCGACTCTTATAGAGTATGGGAAATAATGTATCTCAGTGGACGATTCGACAACATAAGTGTGAGCATCATCTTAGACGCATGCGGCTATTCCGGGGCATATCGCGTTGCAAAGCAGATATGTGCGAAGCTTTTTCGTGACAAATTTATCTTTAACCTTCATAACTGGAATACATGGATTGAATGTTTATGCCGTCTAGGGAGGCTGCATGACGCAGTGGAAGTTGCTTGTCAAGTAATGGATAATACAGGGAATGGTGTCCCAGCGGATACGGAAAGTATCCGTATCCTGGTTAAGTTTGCAAGGAAGACAAACGAAGTTCAAGACGTTCTGGCTAGTGTAAAACACCATTTGCCGGACCTTTGGACGGGCCTTCCACCTGACTTGAAAAATATATAGATCGGACACTTATCACACTGAATCTTAAATAATGAGTTATAGGAGTAGAAGCCGATTGTATTATAATACACATGCATGCTTATTCGAGTGGCGTGGTTGAACAACGCAAGTAACTGATAAGTCGTCTAAAAGATACATAATAACCCAGTATAACCAAGAAAATCTAATAGTCTATGAGGCGAATTCTTCTACGGTTGGACAATCACACTGAAAATGTGATTAGGGTTTTCATAATATATACGAGGAGTCACACTCACAATTAAATTGAGATCTCCATAAGCTATAACAGAACAAGTCTTGAGTATTGTTGTTAGAAAAGTTTAAAAAAATTATACATACCATCATCAATACGTGAAACAGTAGGCCAGAACTTCTTCTCATGGAGCCATGGTAAGGGGTATGCCGCGGCTTGACGAGAATAAGGTCTAAGTTGTTTCCTTAAGCAAGCAGACGCAAGTATGTTTGTAAATATCTCACCGATTCCACTCTGCGTCGGATAACGAGATAACAGACATAGGGTGTGGAGCATTCTTGAGAAGGTTGTTATCTTTTGGTTGTTTTCCGGTAATTATATCCTCAGCTTCCTGACGAATACTGATCATCGCGTCGCAGAACCTAAGGCAAGTTCAAAATATAAAACTAAGGTTGAACACAATTGTAACAAACCTATCCAACTCTTCCAAAGTTTCTGATTCGGTTGGTTCGATTAGCATGCACGTCGATATTGGCCATGAACATGTAGGCGGGTGGAAACCATAATCCTGAACTCGCCATTCAATATCTGACTAGGAAAGGAGTATTCCAGGAACTGACCTGAAGTCTCTTTGCAAAATCGGTCACCTTGAGCCCAGCAGACTTGTCAAACTCGGCCAAATCGATAAGCAGTTCGTGTGCGACACGACCATTTTCATTTTTGTAACGAAGGTTGTAATGACCTGACAGTCGACTAGCCATATAGTTAGCGCTCAGCAAAGCGATCTTTGACGAGTCAGCAAGTCCTTGGCCTCCCAGCATCTTGATATATGCCCATGAAATTATGTTAACTGAAGCACTTCCAAATGGAGCTGCGGACACGGCATCAATGGCGTGCTCTCCTTTTCCAGGCATCGCAGGGTGGCTGGGTAAGAAGGGAGCTAGATGTTTGGCTACGCAAATAGGTCTAAGGACAATAAGCACTCGATGTGGCAGTGTAATAGGATATAATTTACCCGACACCAGGACCACCACCACCATGAGGACTAGATAAATGGTTAGGAGCAGAAAAATTTAGTTTAATATGAACGCACATAGCAAAAGTCTTGTGTAGGTTCATATGGCACACATCACCACCACAAATGGCAGGATTTGTAAGTCCAATTTGTGCATTCAGATTGGCCCCTAAAAATACCATGAATGAATCGTCGAACATGTCTGAGAAATCACCAAAGATACCATCTAGATAGACTTGGCCGCCGTTATCGTGGATAATTTTACAAGCCTGACTTCAATTAGATTTTTGTCTTTAGCAATTGAAAGGGACTGACCTCCTGAACACCAGCCTCAAACACTCCGAAAGTAGATGGATATGTGATCTGGGTCGTCTTGTCAGTTGAACAATCGTAATCACAGAAGGAGTAGGTGCTGACCATGAAAGCAGCGAGGTCATCTTTGTGTTTCTCAGCCTTTGCCCTTAAATCCTCCAAATCAAGGTTTCCATCCGGGTGTACCTTCACCGACACGACTTTCATACCAGCCATAGCAGCAGACTTTCAAATATAACATTAACAATGAAAATATAAAGATGTGGGGTAATCCTCACAGCAGGATTAGTTCCATGAGCACTTAAAGGAATGAGACAGACATCACGATGGGCTTCACCCCTCGATTCGTGATATGCTCGAATGACACAAAGACCAGCGTATTCTCCAGCAGCACCTGAATTAGGTTGTAAAGAAGCTGCGTGGAACCCAGTGATTCTACATAAATCGTTCTCTAGTTCCTATATCCAGAGCCTTTAATTGTGAGTAATACAGAGAAATTACGAGGTCACGTACCTTGATGATAGCGTGATATCCTTTCACCTGATCGTGGGGTGAAAATGGGTGTACAGCACTAAACTCGGGCCAGGTAAGAGGTATCATACTGCTTGTACTGTTCAACTTCATTGTACAGCTGCCGAGGGGAATCATCGTATGGACCAAACTAATATCCTTCGATGATAAATGGTGGATATATCGAAGCATTTCCGTTTCAGAGTGGTGCTTGTTGAAGACTGGGTGAGGAAGGAATTCAGATGTCCGTTGCAGGTCGACAGGAATTGATGGTGACTGAGGTTCACGAAGACCAGATAATTGGACGGGGGCAGTAGAAGAGGCAGAGGCAAAAACGTTGATTAAATTTACCAAATCGTTCGGAGAAATGCTTTCGTCAAATGTGACGCCTACACGGTTTTCATCAATTTCGCGTAGATTGATTTGTGCCGCGATTGCTTTCGCATGAACCGCGCCAGAACTTCCCGAGACGTTGGAGGTATTCAAGGTCAAAGTGTCAAAGAACGCATTATACTCCGACTTGAAGCCCATAGTTTCGACAGCGGACTTGAACACTTGTGTGTACTTGTGAACCTTATCTGATATCCGGGCAAGACCTGCGGGTCCATGATAGACAGCATACATGGCAGCCATGTTGGCAAGAAGGACCTGGCTGGTACAAATGTTACTAGTTGCTTTTTCACGGCGGATATGTTGTTCCCGGGCTGTTAATGGTCAGCAGATGGTAAAATTACACTTAAGTGATTCTGCTTACTTTGGAGAGACAGCCTATATGCGGGTTTCCCGTTTGCATCACGGCTTCTACCAATGAGGCGACCTGGCATCTTCCTTTTAAGTTTGTCGGTGACAGCAAAGAATGCTGCATGAGGTCCACCATATCCAACAGGAACACCAAAGCGTGCAGAATTTCCAACGACAACATCAGCCCCCCATTCACCAGGGGGTTTCAGTTTCGTCAAAGCCAAAAGATCCGTTGCACAAATAACCAAACCTCCAAGGGAGTGAACTGATGCGGCAAGAGAACCAAAGTCCTTAATATTGCCATTTACGTCCGGATACTGAACAAGAATACCGCAGACTTGTGATTGTAATTCTTTGTCTTCCAATGTAGTCATGACATCAGCCACGACGAGCTTAATCCCGAAACCTTTAGCACGAGTACCAAGAACTGCCAGAGTTTGTGGAGAAACACCACTGTCCGCGAGGAAGATTTTCTTTTTCATCGACGACGAGACAAATGACATTACCATTCCTTCAGCTGCGGCCGTAGCTTCGTCAAGAAGAGATGCATTAGCAATATCCATAGCTGTCAAAGATGTGACCATTGTCTGGTAAGTTTATGAGAGATTCCAGTCGACCTATAGATTTTTAGTTCATATTTGTTGCAATGCATGGCGATCACATACCTTGTGCAATCTCGGGTTGATAAGGGGTGTATGGGGTGTACCATGCCGGATTCTCAATTATCTAAATTCAGGGATGCCGGTGAGCATTGTCCATATCTTTTAGAGATAAAAATGGAACAGACATTGCGTAAAATGACAGGAGGTACGACAGCAGAATGATATCCCATTCCTATGTAACTCTTGAAAGACTTATTCTGGCCGGCCAATTCTTTTGCCCTCTCATGAAGTTGATATTCACTAAAAGCAGGTATGGACGCGTCGTTGATCGAGGAAGCCGGGACTCTAATCTTAGGAGGCACGGTTGCCGAAATAAACGCGTCCATTGACTCGTAACCCAATTTTGAGAGCATATTTGATGCTTCTGCGTCATCTGGACCTATATGACGCTCAGGAAACGTATCCAAGGGTGCAAACAGGGATGGGGGTGGTTTAAGAGTAGCAAAACCCCTCGCATTGCGACGAACACAGCGCA
Organism: Floccularia luteovirens; assembly: GCA_009739215.1. NCBI lineage: Eukaryota > Fungi > Basidiomycota > Agaricomycetes > Agaricales > Squamanitaceae > Floccularia > Floccularia luteovirens. The sequence continues at coordinate 2,199,500 of VSJF01000001.1, forward strand.
GGACTACAGTAGACCGCCCGACAACTGGAGCATGCAGCAAAGCTAGCATGATTTAGTGAGTGAAGCCACAAAGACTATGAGTGGTCGAGGGAAAGGAAAAGAACGGAAGAGAAGATATTGAAAAATGAAGCGACTAAGGGTCAACAGTTGGAGTTTGAAGGTTCCACCGAGTCATTCACCGAGTTAAGCGATATCCGTGACATAATTACACGATAAGGAAAGTAATGAGCACCAAGCTACAAGTACGATATACGAGAGACGAGAAAGAGAGTAAAAGAAAGAGGAGACGAAGGATGATTTATATCAATTTTTTGAGCGCCAACACGTTAACGCGCGTTTAACAGCATCAACGATCTGCTCTCTGATCCCTTCGCGTCGGCGAAACAAAAAATTTTTCTGCTGGCTCGGAGGAACGGAATCCCGCGCGTGACGTCACATTCACATGATCAGGAACCAGCATCACTCATCTCCGCAATCCAGCTCATAAGAACCTCATCACGTATACGAACTCCCTCCAGCAATCGCCTAATACTGCTAAAAGCCTTCCGTCCCCTTCGCTCCCCTTCCTTCTCAGTTCCCACAAACCCACTATCTACGTCATCTTCTCCTTCTTGTTCTTCTGTGTCTTCCACGATTCCTGGGAATCCAAAATGGTCTGCATCCACCCGGGGAGCCGCTTCAGCAGAAGCAAATGAAGTTCGAAACAAAATACGGATAATAAGCAATGCTGTCAACGATGTCGAAGGAGGGTCTGATGTAGGCCGTTCATAGCTTATTACAGTACTTGGTGGCGGTGGAGGCGGCCGTTTCGTAGGTGTATCTGTAGGATATTCAGAACTTTCGAATGGCAGTGTGATAGTATCACTCTGTGACGACGGCTTTTCTGGAGGTTGAGAACTCGAAAGGTGTGTCAGAACGTGAGATCGAAGTGCTTGTTTCAGAAGTGGCTTTTGTGTACACGAAGACCACAGACATGGAAACTCTGCATTTTCTACTTCTGCAAGATGTTGTAGAAGGTGTTCAAACAATTCCCCAGGTGACGAAAAAAGCACTTGTCTCTGGGCATTGCGAACGATCCCATTGACACTTGAACCGCTCCTTTACAATAGAATCCTTCCTTCTATCAACACCTCGTACAATAAAACGTTGGACAGGGCCTTGTAGAACCATTGCTTGTGCTTGAGGAAATACAGAGTTGACATTCTTAATAACGTCCGATGCCACCAGTAGGGGATATTGTTCTTGATATGGTGAAAAAACATCTTTGTAGAGATTCCAAAAGTCAACTTGAGTAAGCTCTCCATCCGCTTTCGCAACAAACATGGTTCTCATCCTATAAAACAAATATCATTGGAGCTCTACATTGTTCAATACAAAAAAATTACCAATCATAACAACGTTGAGGTTCTGGGCGATCAAGTAGGCCGTCCAACTCCTCCTTCGTAAGTTCGTGATCTTGAGTTCCTTGAATTGTAGATGGAACGGTATGAAGGGTACCAGTAATATCGAGGGCAACTTTCTCTGAAATTTGATGCTGTTCGTGCAGAAGAAGGCTGACAAAGATCCTTAGAACACTCGGCATCTCCGCGTGCAGCAAGAAATTTCTGGCCATCTGAGGATAGGATAGATGGACATACAAATAATTTAAACATGCATCAATCAATGGGGGGTCCACGAATAATGGTAAATATTTGATCGCAGCTTCGAAAGCTGGCACACTGAACAGAAGGTGTGCTGAGTTGACTGGATTTCCTAGGACGGCGGTCAATGCCGTGAGAGATGAGATGATAGCGGTGCGGTTTGTAGACTGGGATGCAATTCTAACGAGGGGCGGCAAAGGATTTGATCTAACTGGTGCGGATATGTCTATTATCAATTTCGAGGCAACCACTTGGAAGATGTCGATTATATGTAGAATGACCTCATAATTTTCATCACGAGTAAAATCCAAGTTGTGAAACGCATTCAATATTAGGGGCATTGTGTGTGAGTGATGTGCCAGCTCCCAGGAATTTTGTTCGTGCAAAGAGGCATTGCGCAGGATAAACAATGACTCCAAAGCAAATTGTCGTTGTCGGGATTCTTCAAGGAGTGGTGCAAATAGTATACGAGAATCTGTCGCAGTTTTGTAACCCTCTGTAACATACCATTCCGGCCAGTCGAATAAACCATCAATCAGTCCAGGTATAGACTTGAAAAGGAATTGCTCGTTGTGGCACAAACGGCACAAACGGTCAAGGGCCCATCCAACCTCCGAATGAATACCGGAGCGCAAAGATAATGACATGCGATTATTGGGGACCGTTTCTGTATACCAACCTAGAAAGTTCAATGGCTCACTATTTTAGAATTGTTCCGCATTCGCAAGAATGCTCACGCTCATAATCATCTCTAACATCCGCTACTGGTCGAACGGGTGCACCATATCCTGGGCGAAAGTATGCGTTTGGGACAACGCCCCGATTGATGAAAGTTGTCATTTCAGAATTTTATCGAACCTTCCAGTGTGAAGTCTATTGCAAACGCGTCGGTCACGTTTGTCACAGCAAGTCAGTCACATAACTCTCACTTAAATTTCGGACTGCATATACAATTCCGCTAAATATGTAGTACTTAGCAGAGGGCTAGGAAAGTAGAACAACAAGGTCAACAAGGAAAAGTTCCATCGTTGACCCACCGCGCGCCAACAGCATCATCGTCGGGATATGCAACCCGGCTCTCCGGACTTAATACCATCCTTCCTCTTTCTGGAATATCCAAATTGTTTAAATGTAATTCAACATCTTCAAAATATAGGGACATGTCGTGCACATTCTCCCAAAAATGAGAAACCAATTCTTGCGAAAGAAGGACTGGCTCGATATTTTCCTCGGCTACGTCTATTATAAAATATATGAGTAGAGTCTCAAGCAGTAGTACGAAAAAGATTACAGCGTCGTGTATCATCAAGGGATACTGAGGAATAGAATGGCTGATTAGCGCCCCGATCTAGAGAGTTCACGTTCATTTGTATTATCCAGTCCGCACTAGCCTTGCATGTTTCCTTCGAAATAGTAGGCGATACATAAGTTATCAACACACGAGCGAATTGTGTAGGAAAATGCATACATCCCAGCCAGTAATACAGCCCCAATAATCATAGCGGATATGCTTAAAGATCATCCCGCAAAAATACTTGACTGGCTTTTCTGCTCGCCGCAGATTCACGGTGGAAGATACCTTTTTATTCGCTTTAAGGATTGGCATGCAGTGTTCCTCTATTATGGTACGGAATCTGCCTCGTAAAAGAGGGGCAAGCTTTCCAACCAAAAAAACCGCATAATCAACGGGATCCAGATCCAAGTTCATCAGTATATGGGAAATGAGTTGCGTGTCCGTTTGGAATAGCGAATGAATGCAGCATGCTGCCAGCATCGACGCTTGAGATATTTCATGTGTCAGCTCGCCTGCCTCTCGGTATGCGGATAAAATATTGCGAGATGCTCGTAGTAACATTGGGGAAGATTTACAGGGAACTAGATTCTCTTGGATAGTATTGGCTGGAATCGGTAGCTGTAATAAAATAGTATGTTGGATGTCCACAATGCATTGAGAGGGATCTGCTTCGAAGACATTGATCACAACGTCACTTGTCTCGCGCGAGGTTGCAGAAACATGAGCCAGTACAATTCCAGGGAAATTAATGGGAGAAGCATTGAGTCCGAGTCGACGAGATACTGACACAAATACGTGAACAAGACATATAGGTAGTGTCTTCTTTCTAGTCGATATATATGCGTGAGGGAAATGATTCATCATGTCACGGAACTGTTCAGCTAACAATACATGTGAGTTTCCAAATGACACATAGCAAAAGATGGATTGGAGTACCATTCGAAGGTCCAAATCCATTATTAAACATGAAGCGACAGATGGACCTGCATAAATTTGGGAGATCAAACCCAAGATCTTCTGGGTCAAGGCAAATTCTTGAAACTTGAAGGTAATGTCGACAATCCACGGCAAGATTATCGAAATATTCTGTAATCTGTACCAAATTTAGCTTATACTCAAAAAGTAATAGGGAACCACATAACCTTCAAGGGAGGGATTCCAAAGAAGCATGACAAGTTGTTCATGGTGACTTCGAAACTAGGTTCAGGAGGAGAGGGAGCATTCAAGTCCAGATCCAAGTCACGCCAAACATCTAGTGCATAAGATCTGGATAGAATGTTGACCATGGATTTTGCCCAGTATCTACGAGTGAGTGTATGTTTGGTTACAATTCGATTTCGCGGGTTAGTGTTAAAGGACACTCTGCTGCCTTCTTGTGAGAAACCTGGAATTGGCTGGCAATATACCAGGTCAAGGACATCCCAAACATCCATCTTTAAGCTTGCCAGGTCTGCTGCACGATCATTTCGGTCGACTCTACACTCAACAATTTCATCTAATAATTGCATAGCCCTTTTATCCAATTGTCGACGCTCCAAATACATTAGTCGCCAATCTTCTTTGTGTTTGTGCTTGCGAGAGCGTTCCATTTCTTCATCACAATGTAGATACCGCGCCTTATAATGGCATTCCCAAATAGATGTGATCATAGCTGCTTCCCGTAGAAGGGAATTGACTTGAAGGCAACTAATAAGTGCTCCTGTACTACCATCATCAAGGGTCCTCGAAGCGCGAAGATGGCTTAGAATATGAATGTAGACATCCAAGGGGAGACGAGACATGTTCAACAGAGCAATTATATCGAGGCGGTTTTGGTGGATGAGTTCTACCTGGATACCACGTGATGTCTTTGGACGCATCGCGAATTGAAAGTTGGTTGTTACTGCAGGCAATGAATTGGTGGCATAATATACCTATATAAAATACAAGACACTAATTACATATTCTCATCATCAGAATCTGATGCACCTTTCCACAATGTATACAACTTTCGTCGATTTGTGTCTTTAGTGTCTGCCTGACTCGCGACTTCGAATATAGTTCGTAGAAGCTTTCTCTTGAGAAGGCCTTTGCTAATGAGACCTTCATTTTCTGGCTCTTCAAGACAAGCATTCGACAGGAGCGTAGGATATATCTCCATATCGTTGGCCAGACGCATGCTCTCTTGGCCAGGGGGCTCACCCTCAGGATAGGTGGACGAGGAGAGGGCTGATAATAGTGGATCAAGTACAGACGACTGGACTCTCTTGTAAGTCACTGTAGTAGATGTTCTTGCCGCGAGCTCGAAGAAAGGCGCCAATATAATGGACAATGGCACAGGAGTAAGCGAAGAAGAGGGTTGGTGAGCCAGTGCTTTTTCGAGTTCTTCAAGATAAATGTCCGCCAAGTGGTACGTTAATCCTTGAGGGACTCGATTATCCGTTGGGCTACAATAGAACTACAGTTAAACAAGCCAATTAAAAATGGACAAAACCATTACCACAGAGGACCACCAATGGCAGTCAAGATGGAATTATACTCCGTTAACGTGTTTTTCTCCCATCTGGAGATGATAAGACGACGAAAAGACGCGTTCACAAAGCGTCTAATCAGCATATAATACTTGTCCATTCTATGATGAAGATTAGATAAGAAAGTTCGAAGGTTGGAGTGACAGACCTTAGTCTATCGATCCCATTCCATTCACGAACGAGTGTTTGCCAAAAGGTTCGCAAAAATATCAGGAATGAAGAAAGATTTGTGATCGTTAATAGCAGTTCCGCCAGTTCGGATGCCAACGCTTGCTGGACAAGGGGTTTGTCAGACATCCAGAAACCTATTGAGAGAGTTTAGATGCAATACGGGATTTATGGGGTGGTCTGTCTAATCATCTCACAATAGAAAATTCCCTTCCATAGTTTGATCAATTCTGATTCCGGTAAACTGCCTTGCGAGGAATCGGAGAGAAAAGATGCCAAATTCTTTATTGCTTTGTCGCGTGTCTTTTTATCTTGTTAGCAATTAGATCATTTCTTCCACATATAAAAGTAGTGAGCACACCAGTTGAGGCAAGGTACTTCCCTAGAGGTAGGGTGTTGTGTTTTTCCGAGTCGGACATGGATCGTAACAGAGGAATAAAGTTTTTTTTTTTTCGAGTTCGGAGTTTTGCCATTTTTGGCAATCAGCACTCTTTAAAGCTGCCATCTTGCTATGACTTCATAATCATAACCCCTCTACGTATACCAGCAAGCCAAAGTACGATGTCCAGATCACAAATAACCTGTCACGGTAGAGCTCATATCTTTTGTCGTCACTGTGCGACAAACTTTAATGCTATCGTTAATTTTCAAGTCCTCGATTCATCTACCGGAAAACCTGCAGAAGGTGTTTTAATCCGGTTGCAAAAACTGGAGGTATCCCAATCTGATGACGGTCCTGACATATTCTTTCCCCTTGCAAAAGGGTAGGTAATGTACTCATATCGTTGTTGTCAGTTCATGTAATGTTATCTCATCGGTGTTTTAGGTTCACTAATGCAGACGGTCGTTGTCTTGATCTACTACCTCCCCCGGATTCTGAGGAGGCCAAAAAAGAAAAGATTGCGTTAATTCCCGGTCAAACTTATAAATTAATTTTCAAGACTAAGGAATATTTCGAGAGAATGAACAAAGAATCATTCTACCCTTGGGTTGAGGTTCGTATCGTTAATCGCTTTAAGAAACTCAAGTGTTGACTTCGTGTAGATTGCATTCACTATTATGAGTCTACAAGAACATTATCACGTCCCACTCCTTATCAGCCCATTTTCTTTCACTACTTATAGGGGCAGCTGATCTGAGAAGCAGTATATAATGAAACACCAAGATGTTTCAAGTTGTAGTATAATGGGTCAGTCTACTGGTTTTATACACTTCCTGGCCCGTATGAATCGAAATGTATATGATGGGAGTGTAATAGGAGGGTGTGCCAGATAATGATGAAATGTGCAATGACAATGATAATCAGACTCAAAGAAAGTTGCTATGGAGAACAATGTACCGAGAATATATGCAAGTTCACCGCACCAGTACGTTGTCATACTGTACTCCTTTAATGTTGCTTCCACGCATAGACATTTTGACGTTACGTAAAAACTGATCTCTGTTTTTACTCATCTCCAAAGCCGCCTCTGAGGCACGGGGTTAAAAGAAAAGTGGTTTTATGAGAAGTGTACCACATACCCTTGTTCAATGGATCATCTGCATTTGGCTCGAGGAATAGATATTGTAGTCCAACCATTACTGAATTTAAATTGAGTACTGGTTTCCAGTCCTCTCGCAGAATGTTTAAGCATACGTTGCCTTCTAGGTCAACGTTTGGGTGGTATATCTATCCAAATATAAAATGAGTTCATAATCTTGGACGGCACTGTCTTTGAATGAAGATACGAACAGTTTGTGTACATTTGACCTTCGGAGGATCGTGGGGGTAATTTGTATTGATTGCGAACGAGAACAGAAATGCACCACCCTTGTACATGCCTAATCGAGATTGGCAGGATGTGTATTAGTCAAGTTGAAACCACATGAGATTACCTGCATACCTTCATCAGGTTTGATAGTAAGAGAAAAGTTCAAGAGATCGGCGGGATCTGGGAAGTTAGTTTCCATCGTCGAGGGTAGGTCTAGTTCGGTAAGGTCTGTGGATAGCGAATACGGAAAGTGGTTAGAAAGGACTCTGAAACCTAGAGCCACTTGACACTTGCACACCTTTCTGCACTCGAATCTGAGCGGCACTAGTCTTGGGCTTCTTCTTTGCCGCAGCGTCCTCGCTCTTCTTCATGCTCCAGATCTGTTACCAGACATTAGATTCCTGTAAGCCTGGCTTGAGCTAGGGTATGGAATAGTTACTTTAATCATGGTGTTGGTCGGGGGTAAGTGTATGAGTCAATGTGGTGGTAGTGTGCAAGGTTGTGGGTGGACATCACGAGTTGCGCTTACAATCAATCCGGAGTGGCTGTGTCAGGGAGTAAATCTTACACCATGCTGGGCACGCTGGATAACGCGGCAAAGGGAAATGTTCCATGTGGACCGGATCCGCCACTGCAGGATCCGTATAACATTAAAAAAATCATTCATGTCTCCCGCTGACAATCTCCTTGCTGACTATGTCAACAGCGGACCTATCAAAGGATCTCCCTGTGATTGACCTTGACATTTTTCTTTCTGGTTCTCCTGATTCTGAGGCCGTTATCACGGAGTGTAAAAAGGTACGCATAATAATCATCATCCGACTCGTTCTCTGTTCAGATCTAGCTCATGTAGGCCGCGGATGCTCTGATCACTTACGGCGCGCTAGTATTACATGACTCTCGTGTCTCCGAGGAGGAAAACTCGGCATTTCTGGATTTACTCGAGGATTATTTCGACCAACCTGAGGATGATCTGAAGAAGGATGAACGTCCCGAACTTAGCTATCAAGTTGGCGTAACGTTAGAAAATACTGAAAAGCCAAAATGCGCTGTCCATGAGCCATGTCTCAATATCATCCAGCAATTGGAAGTTTCAGAAAGGCCAATGGATATTTCTGCCCATCAACCTGATCCCAAATGCCGCTTTTTTTGGAAAATGAACGAAGTGCCACCATACGAAACTCAGTTTCCTGTTTTAAATGCACCGAATGTAGTGCCCGAAGCAAGTCACCTGGAAAAATTATGGACACCAACGATGGAAAAATGGGGTCAATTTATGAAGAACTCGTAAGGATCAATATACATGACTTCGCTGTCCCTTCTGATGGCTTGTAATCATAGAGTTTCGTCTATGACTGAGATGATCGCTATCGGGCTTGGATTACCTCGGGAAACTTTCAAGGAGGCTGGGAAATATGGGTGCGCGATTATTTTGTTTTGCGATAGCCCTAGTTCATATAATGCCTCACAAGCCCCCATCTCCTTGCCCCTACGGCATCGGATTTAGTTAAATATGGAAGAGAGAATACCATCCTGGCCGGATTTCATTCGGATCTCAACTTCTTGACCATTCACGGCCGCTCTCGATACCCAGGTTTACATATATGGGCTCGTAACACTGGTAAACGTATTCCAGTTAAGATACCCCCAGGAAACAATTTGCTAGTTCAAGCTGGCAAACAACTGGAACATATGACGGGAGGGCTGATTCAAGCAGGATATCATGAAGTTGTTGTTACCCAACAAACTCTAGCGGTTAGTCAGTCAAAAAAGTCTGCATCTTTACCAACTCAAAAAAAACCCAAAGATTGTTGAAAAGAGGAAAATCGAGTATCCCACTCGACCTCTTATCCGCATTTCTTCTACGTTTTTCTGGCACTTGTCTTCTGACTATACCCTTGCACCCATTCCACCTCTAGTGGCACAAGCTAAAGCATGGACCAGAGAAACTATAATATCAGACTATGAACCCATGAAAGTTGGTCAACAAGTACAGAAGTATGTCCACAACCAAGATTTTCCCATTGATAGCTAATTATGATATACAGCGAGTTGAAGCATATTGCACTTATGGCTTAATCTTTTTCCACATGTCATAAATAATTTTGAATATATCAGAAAGATCATGTTGATGGTGTGGTGCGCAACCGTTCAATTATAAGACTTGACATCACAATGTCATCTAGGAAGTCATGACCTTTTGGTGTTACCTCCAGTCGTGTTACATCTGGTTGGCCACCTTGCTTTCGCATACGAGTAGGGGGTATGAACTTCGCCATATGATTCGTTGCAACTTTATCTTTGGAAGAGAAACACTGAAATTGATGAGAATGAGCTGAAATGACTGGTGAAAATCAATTTAAAATTACCATTAATCCACCTGTGCTATTATTCTCTTCCCAATACAGAACGGATGAGCTGCCATTTTCTGACACTTTCCATGACCAGGTCTAATAGAATGCGATGCAAATGAGTGTCTTGGGCCATGACAATTACACCAGTAAAAAACTGACATTTCGAAATAGCCGCGTGCTCGATTCGAGAACTTCGGTCAGCGGTTGTTCTTTGCCACGTAAAAAGATGGTATTTGGTTTCTTTGATAAACCCATCCTGAATCACAATCAGCTACAGGTCTCGTGATTTGAACTGGAGATTATTACTCGAAATCTCCCATTGTTTCGCCATCCCATGAACCTCGCCTTACCGTGGTGATAAAAGATGTAGGGGTAAAGCAATTCACATTCACGGAAATAAAGTATGATGGCTGCGAAGTGACGTATGCAGGAGGTGCAAGAACCATACTGTTAGACGGTACTGTCTGTGGGAAGAACGTATAAACGATTGAAGTAGCTGGCCTGGCGAGTTCTGCATAGCTTTTCAGAGCCAATCTAATAAGACATTGGGATGAAAGCTCATTGTAAGAGAAACATACCCGGGAGGTGTAGTTGACGCGCTTCTGTATTGTATCGCAGGATGAGCAGGAGGAGGTGACAGTCTCAGAGGCAAACTGGAGTTGGAAACCGTTTGTGAGGAAGTATGGGAATTATACTCATCAGCGGAGGTATTGCGTTCGAGTTTTGAAGATTCACTGGCAATGTACAATATTAGATATCCGATTTGGTCAAACATTACACACCTAGAAAGCACAATCATTGATGCAGGATACAGACGATATCCAATGCTGAAGGTTTGAATATAGGTAATGCTGTGGTTTGTTCTAGCGATTATGCTCGTAGTAATGTGACAATGATTTGACTGGGCGCGCGCCCTGCTCGCTGTCTAATTTAAGATGACTTTGTTGGACCGGCGTGATTGGGCGTGAGATAGCCGAACAAGAACATCACGAATATGTATCACTCATTAATTTGAGAATAAGTATAGAGTTGAATCTATGTACATTATTGAAGTAATATATATGCTTCCGTTAATTATAAAGTAGTACCTCAGTGGGACAGAAATAGATCACCCCATGGATGAGATACCCACATCTCCCAATCCAAAGGACCTGAGAACGCTTTGTAACTTGACTAGCATCTCATCCCATTCAGCATCAGGATCAGAAAGAGCCGTAATGGCACCTCCTGCGCCGATATACCAGCTTTCCGATTCATTATCCTGCACCACATCGGCTTCGTTTCCGCAGTCATCATATTTGAAACAACTTCGGATAGTCACAGACCAGTCTCCGCTGCCTCCTACACACCAGTATCCAAAAACCCCTGAGTACACACTTCGTTCTGTATCTTCGAGTGATTGGAGTATTTCAACACTACGCTTTTTCGGAGCACCAGTCATGCTACCTGTCATGGAAAATTACGTTATATTGGGGGAAAACTTCAGATTGCTAAGTGAATTACCTGGAGGCAAGCTTCTTCTCAGGACTTCCCATCCTAGTTGTACGTCAGAATTGGAGCCACCCCTCTCTGGAGTCAGTGCTCCCTCAATAACACTGACAAGTTGCCAGACTGTCTCGTATTCCTCAACAGAGCAGAATTGTTTTACGAAGACGCAATCACCGAGAACACCATGAAGATCGTGACGAATCAAATCCACAATCATCAGGTTTTCAGCAACCTCTTTGATACTACCAGCCAAGAGTTTTTCAGCCACCGCTCTGGTAATCTCTGGACTTTTTCGGACTGTTCCTTTGATTGGCCGAAGTTGGCAAACAGGTTCTGGTGGCCGAGAATAGGATAGGAAACGTTCTGGTGATGATGACAATAATGTGGTTGGGTGTAACCGCAAGTAACCGGAATGAGGAGCAGGGTTGTTTTTGCGCAGTTGTTTATATCGTTCCCATGATGAAGATGTTTTGAATGGAGACTTCGGCAGTGAGATACGGGTTTGATCTGTAAGGCACAGTTCATATGAGTCCCCAGCAAAAAGATGTTCTTTTGCTTGGAGAATGCGTGTAGTGTAACGAGCCTTGTCGGGAATTGCAATCTCGCATGTCTGTGGATGAGGAATCTCTGGTGCTTTGACCGCGAGTTCTTTGCAGTTTGAGATATTTGTAATACGGGAGCGAGTCTCTGCTATCCATTCTGAGTCACAGGGAATTAGTGACTGAACGTAGACTTGTCCTGTAAGTGTATCAACAACGATGCTTCGCTCGACAAACATAAGATTGACATCAGGATGGCGCCCAGTGTTGTTCGTTAGATCTCGTGGCAGAGGTATGTTGAGGGATTTCACACCAAGTTCGTATGTTAGAATTCCCACCAAACCTCCCCAAAATGGTGATTCGTTTCGTCCTCCTTGGGCCTTCTTTCCTCGCATGAAGCTTGCAAGCCAGCACCAAATATTCTCTGGTCCTAACTCTTCATATGTCGTTTTTCCATCTGTTGTGAGACGGACATAAGGATCATTAACAAAGTGGGTGATTTGTAAGGATGTCGATAACAAGCATGCAATGATGGAAAATCGTCCAGGCTTTGCAGCAGAATCAAGTAATATGAATTGAGATTTATCCTTTGAGGCACCGAAGAGTTCACAAATGTCAACGACAGATATTCCAGGTATATCAACGACAGACGTGACTACAGATAATTCCATTTTCGTTTCAGGTATATGCGAAGGAAGATGGTAGACATGGGGCCATAGGTCTCCAGCAATCTGCAGGTCAGCATTCCATGGAAGTGTTCGCCTGCCTGTCTTTTTTGTCCAATTTTGTGCAAGCCGCCAAAAATTGACGAGTACCTCAGCACCACCTTCATTCGTACAGACCGACTCTGGATGATATTGGACCGCCCAAAAAGGCCTTTTTCTATGCCGTATAGCCATAACAACGTGTCCATTTTCGTCGTTAGTCCACCCCAACTCCTCGATTTCCTGATCTTCGGCAAGCTCTATATGGAGAGAATGATAGCGCACTGCTCTTACTGCCCCAGCCCCTTCAAACAAATCGACACCCTGATGCTTTATGTCGGAAACCTGGCCATGCTTCACAACTTCTAGTCGCCGTAAAGATGCTCCGAACTCCAAGCCCAAACTTTGTAATCCGAGACAAACACCGAAAATAGGGAGAAGAAACTCCTCGCTGATCTTCCAGATGTCTTTCACAACTCCAATGTCTGCATCATTACTGGGGGAACCAGGACCCGGTCCAACTATTATAGCAGAATAGTAGGCAAGATAGGGAATAAGTTCATCTATAGTCAGAGCATCACTGTTTAGTATGTGTATTGAACAGCCAGGAATAGATCGTCGACATAGGGCTGCGAGACTTTGCTCAAAACGAGGTGAATGACACGTGAAAACAAAAGAAGCAAACTTGACGCACTTGTATGTGAAAGAGTCATAGGAGTCTATGAGTAAAATTCTTGTTGTCTCAAAAGTCATTCTGGACCTCGGAGGAAGGAGAGGACTGGAAAGAATTACTTTGTTTGTGGGTCCTGATTAAGTTACATAAACCATTGGGAGAACCTGAGGCCCCTGGTTGATTGAATTGGTTAGAAGGGTAATCGATGGACTGGGTAACAAAACTCTTACTATCGGCTAATAGTCAGGAGATATGTATAAAGGATCCGTCCGATTGCACAACACACTTCTGGAAAAAAAATAATGAATGGAAATACACGTGATCTGTCATAGTACCCAGGTACCACCAATCCATCGCAGGACATAACTTCAAGTATTCGTACCTTGACTACTATAGTATGAATGCAGAGGGTTCTTCACAAGAAAAATTTCAAAGAGTATGTTCTGTAGCTTTATATCACTAGTCTTGTACTCATTACTTGTAGCTAAAAGCACTCTGTGTTCCACTTTTAGGATCCTCACGCCTTACACCTGGTCCCTCTTTAGCCACAGTTTCAAGGCTCCTGACTGACCTTCATCATGTCCTACAAGATCTGGATTCGAAAGATCTCACAGTATCTTTGATATCCTACGTGTTCTACCCCATTTCGACTATCCTACAGCGAAATCCTCCTGGTGAAATACCGGATCAAATCTTAGAGAAACTTCTTGTCGTTCTCGGTATCCTTTGCGAAAGCTGGTGGTGGGACTTTGATCTTAAAATATGGGAGCAGGTTTTTATGCTCTGTGGAGCTATTATTGGGGGAATCGAAGGTAAAGGTAAAGAGAGGGGTCGCGACGACGAAACGAAGCAAGCAGCCGCCCTTTGCCTTTTGACAATCTTGCGTCCAAGAAGTGCGACGGAATCATCTTCTCGTCTGCTACCCCTGAATCATGAGCAATTGCGTTTGAACGAGATACTAGAACATGCTAGGTCATCTACTTTTGTTCCTATCATTGGTAAAACCTTGGATTCCTTGTTAGGAACCGTGGCATCCCCAAACCTGGCACTCCAGAAGATCTCTTTAGAGCTTTTGTATCTCATTATCCAGGTCTATTCTCCCGAATATCTAATACCGTCAATTCTGCCTGGTGTTATGAGCGTTTTGACTAATGTATGCCTTGGACTATCTGGAGCGAAAACTTGGGTCAATGGTGATATCGTAGCTGGTTCTCTCAAAGTAATGGGTGCTGGAGTAGTAATCGCCATAGGAGATGATGTGTGTATTAGAGAAGGTGCAATACGCAACATCGAAGATCTAGAAGGGTTCACGGTCGCCCTCGATGATCAAAGAGTTAATTCCCCTCACCAGAAACCCTTTGCCACTTTACGAACACCGTCTTGGCTTCGCGCAACTGCATCACAATTACACATTGCTATCAATGCTCTTGGCCCTTTAGTCCTTCATCCAACACCCTCCGCTCTCCATTCATTATCCCAGTTCTCTTATAAAGTTCTTGGTGACACTTCACTCACATTACCTCAGAGTCGGGCTCTACTCTTATCTTTCTTACTTTCACTTTCTAATTCTCCTTTCGCTTCTGTGTCCTCTCAGAGTACCCAAGCCCTGCTGAAACTTCTTGCAAAAGATTCGAGGGCTCAGAACTCTTTGTTGCAAACTCTGATGCAATCTACCGGAGAGACTCTTTCTTCCTTACCTCGCTTGTTATCGGCACGGGCAGACTCGAAGGTGGAACATGCTGCTGGACTGATAGAAGCCGTTTGTCGTCTTGCATCTTCGGAAAAATCTGCACCAGGACTCTCAACGATATCAAAAGGTATCGCAAGGCTCCTTGGTCCGTCCGGGACAATTGAAAAATGGGGTTGGAACCTACTATACGTTCTCGAATTCGTCAAGCCCGCTGTCACATTAACCACGACTTCTGCAGCCCAGCTGACGTTTGAGAGCGATTCTGATTCATCTGAATGGGTCCATTTTCCTGAATTTATCCTCAAGAACGTAAATTCTCACGAAACCCGCCATTCCTTGGAGAGAATGTTTCGTTCCCTTGGTTACGCAGCTGGAGACAGCTGCCTTTTCTCTGTTGAATGGTTCATCAGCGTTGGTCGAGCCAATAACAGTAGCAGCTCTGTCGCAGCCATGTGGTGTGCATGTAGACTCTTAGAAGGGGTTTCCGGTGTCGCGTTATCCGCGGGGATTACTGGGCCACCGGTTCGAGTATCCAAACGAACGGAAAAATTATCGCGCTCGGTGGTTAAGGCAGTTTTTGAGATCTGGGATAGAACAGGTAATCAAAACAACGAGGAGAAAGAGAGAAAACAGTGAGGACGAAAACACACTCGCAGATATCCAACACCTCCGAGGTATTGAACCTTTACACGAAACACTCAGGATAGCTCAGCCATCTCCTGCAAAACTGAAGAGTACCCAATTGCAACCGATACTTCACAGAGCCATTTCACTTCAACTTATTGCAATAACATCAGGAATAACTCAAGCTCGATTTACTTCCTCACTCCTGTATTCCTTGTATCCCGTTCTGCATTCACTGGTCTCTCCTGTTTCCTTCCTGTCTTCCACTGCACTCGCTACGTTACACTTCATATCTGTTGCAACTTCTTATGCATCCCCAGCAAATCTTCTATTATCAAATTTTGACTATGCTCTCGACACTATATCGCGTCGCCTCACCCGGCAATGGTTGGACGTTGATGCCACAAAGGTTCTCACTGTTATGATCCGCCTTGTTGGTAGTGATATCGTTGATAGGGCAGGCGATGTGGTGGAGGAATGTTTTGACCGTCTGGACGAATTTCATGGTTATGAAGTAATCGTGGAGGGTCTTGTTGAGGTACTCAATGAGGTTATCAAAGTGGTCGAAATGGATCACTCCACTCCTGAAGCAGAACCGAACAAAAGTACCCCTGGACCTACAGAGACCAGACCAACTATTGCCGAATTCGTTAATTGGTTTCAAGCTTCGGCATAATCAAAAAACCACTGTCGACGAAACGGATTACGGGCCCGCTCCTCAAAAGGCATGGGGAGAAGAGACGGCAAACAACGGAGAACAATAACAACAATCAACAATATACCGCGCCCGATGTTGACCCTCCACCAACCCCGATCCAGGCTCTGACGGGAAAAATAATCAATCGATCTATGTATTTCTTAACCCACAGGTTCTCCTATCATTAGAGCTCGAATCTTGAGTTTGATAAGCATGTCGGTCTCTGTACTTCCAGAATCAGCCTTGCTTCCATCGGTTCATTTGGTATGGCCATTCGTCTTAAGTCGCCTTGGCGATACGGAAACATTTGTTGTAAGTGCCGCTGCCTTCCTAGTGGAGTCCTTATCAAGGCATGTCGGAAGCTTCATGTTTCGCAAGATTTGGGATGACGTGTGGCCCCGATTTCAAGTCACATTAGGAAAGCTTGAAAATGCAGATGCTCCAAATGCACTGGCAAGACGTACTCATGGTTCGGTTGGCACTGAATCTGCATACACGCACTCCCACCGACTTTTATCGTTCAATTATCAGAACGATGACAACGGCTCTTATAGGGGTACATCCTCATGAAAGCGTCTGCATGGCAAGTGCTCGTTGCCTTTCGTCGTTTCCTTTCCAGTCAGGTTCACATCGAGTTGCAAGAGTGTGCTAGGGAGCTGTATGTTGCAGCGGGAAAATCGAATGCAGATGGAGTGTGGTTGGTCTTAACCACGACTTCCGAAAAGGCCTTTACAGTTATGAATTTCATGCACGAAAGCAGGTGGGACATTAATAAGAATAAAGAGTTAATTTTGAGAGCCTTAGCTAGCAGATAGCTTTATTGTGTCACTTATCTATCAATGCTACCTTTTTTCTAGGGTGTAACAGCCTCAACATCATCTTCTGTTAGACGAATCTTTTTGCCTGGGTCGAACTTCCGCACACAAACATTGGCTTGTTTGAAAAGGGACGCTGAAGCGTCATCACTACTATTGCACTCAGAATGATCCATCAAATCATGTTAATTATACTCACACTTTATACGTCAGATTATATACTACAGTCTTTATTCCGGATTGAATTATTTTGACGGTACACCGCAAACAGGGGCATCTGAAAGAAAATGTCACAGACATCTTTTTACTACTGATAACCACACACGTATTGCAGTAAAGCACAGCATTTTCTCCTACTCTTTCGCGACCCGCCTCAAGCAGGGCATTTTCTTCAGCATGCAGACAGACACATTCATATGGTATTTTAGAAGGGGTTTCATTGCATTGAGGACATCCCCCTTCGTTACAGTTTTTCAAACCACGAGGAGTACCGTTGTAGCTATCATCAAGGGAATCAGCAGCGATAGCTGTATTGTTGTGTTCTTATCTGCCTACCCAGTTGCAAGAACCCGATTCTCCCTGACTACGATGGCGCCAACGCGGCGTTTCATGCAATTGGAGCGATGGGATGCCAAAGAAGCAAGTGTCTGAAAGGACTTAAAAAACCTAAGAGGAAAGCTATCCTAGAATTTACTAACCATGAAATACGCATCCCATCCAGGTCTTAGATGTTCTGGATCCAGAATGTCCAAGTTCTCCAGGTTTGTGTGAAGATCTAAAATATTGTCATACGAGTTCGTCACGTTGATATTCACCAGGTCGTTCATCTCAACTAGGGAATTTCTTTGTAGAGCAGAATTGGCGCCAAAAACAACAAGGTCATCTTCCTGAACAAATTCTTCAAGGGACGCTGGGTGAGAACTGTAGCATGTCGCATCACCTGGTTTGTTTAATTTCACAACTACAGCAAGAAATCTTACGATATTGCAGTAAAGTCGTCGAAAACGCGTCAATAAAGGTGCGTCAACCTTCACTAGTAAAAAGAAAGGTCTCCTGATAAAAGGTTCTATTAGGGCCCTTGTCGTTAGATCGACCGTTACAAAGTTAGTTCGCCAATTCCGCGTCACGTATTTGAGCAGGGCAGCAGATGATGAGAAATGTAAAATATCTTTCGATTTAAACAATGTAGGAGGGGGTGATTCCAAAGGACTCATAGATAGAAACGAGAGGTGTTTTTTCGACGAGTAAGGTCCCGAATATACGGGCTACACTATCTCAGGTAAGATAAGATATCAAAATCAAGATTCGAAAGCTTGTTATCACCTCGAATTCCGAATTCACTTGTGGTGATAGACTCTGGGTTCACGATTCGCACAACCGTAAAGCTTTGGTAGGCTACAAGGTAACTTTCTATGCTCGTCTTCCCGGAATACCGGGTCCCTACAATGGCAATGAACATGGTTGCCACGCTGCAGTGACTCTGGGTACTTTGCGGAGCAGTGAGTATAGTAGTGTAGTAGTTAAGAGGCTTCGTATCAAATCCACTCTGTTACTGTGTGACATGATAAACAACTGATTAATTATATAGACTTCAATTTTCAAGGCTCTACATGGCTTCAAGACTCAAACATTGAATATCAAGCTGTGGTATGGCCCTTATCACACTCTTTAGCCCGATTAGCTGCAGATTCCTTCCGAAGTTTCTTTGCCTTGGCCTTTCCTGCAGCTCTTGTCACTTTAGCAGCTTTCATATCCTTCGGGGCAGATGTCAGTATCTGTTTTACATACGTAGGAATGAATCGCCTGTGTAACGATAGCCATGGAGCTGTCAAAGTCGGAACTGTCGCTATAAGGGTGGCCAATTCTGCAAATTCTGGAAAATCTCCCTATTAGATAGTATAAGTCTGGTCGGGTACTAACAAATGAGGAAGAAGACATACATCAACAGCCAGCACGGCTACTCGCCTGATGCCCAACGAATTTGCTAGTGTAGTTTCTGCACCTTTGGGGAGAGGAACGAGTTTTATAACTTCATTTGTCTTTACGGTGTTATAAGCTGCAATAAGATGGGGTAGATGGTCCGTTATAATAGGGGGGTTGAGATCGGCTCGACACGCAAATACGATTCTGATTGGGGGTGGGACTACCTCAGGAGCAGTGGTATGACCTGTTTGCATCATGATGGGACGGCGAGCAGCTTGAACCTGCAGTTCCAGCTTTTTTGTCACTTCATTGATACCAAAGATAATATGCTCAAGAATTCTGGGTTTGTTGGCTGACTCTCTGATCTCCTCTTCAGGTTTGTCTTCATTCCAAATTTCAACCACTTTCATTCCAGTGGAGCCAATTTGTTTGTCATCTGTGGATTTCGTTGTGTCCTTTGTCTTTCGCTTCTTTCTTTTAGGTCCTACTTCCGAGCCTAATTCACGTTTTCTCTTTCCCCCCGCTTTGGTACGCATCCGATGGTACTCTAAGACGCCATCTAGAAAGGCCTGGACTCGTGCTAAAATAGTGTTTTGGAGATTCAAAGGAACAGAGGGCCTGCAAAACATTACTAACAATCCTCACTAAGTTGAACTTGAGCTGAGAACTTACCAATGTATTCGAAAAGGGTTATCAAGCTCAGCTTTGAATATCACCTTTTTGTTCGCTGAATGTGCACTTGCACGATTTGAAGGGTTGTTGTGCGTCCTAGCTTTTTTTTCTGACATTGGACATCATTAACTCACGTTAACATCACGATAGGCGCGTTCTTATGCTGCTATATTGAGTGCCGAAAATATAAATAAATATTTAGAAAACGAATATTAATTAAAATATTTCAACAACAACCGCATGCACTTGTTACAAGAAAACCACCATCTAGTGGCATTATGAATGAAGAGCACCAGGCTACAAACTGTACTAGCTCTACAATTTCCGCAGGTCTTGGAATAGACTTGCAAGCTGACTCCAATATCGAACTGAAAAGCAATTCCCGCCCGAGTTCTCAGAAGAAGAGCAGTTCGATAAAGTCGAACTTGGGCAACAGTAATGACGTCTTAGAACCAAAATCTTGGGGACATTCTACCGTTCGGTCTATGCGGGGCATTGATATAGACACTTGTATACCTGGCGGCTCTCTCAAAGATATAACGTCGAGCTTGCACGCCTTAGAACAGCATGAGGTAAATCTGTCACGCCAAGGAACACTCCTTACTGCTGGTGCCACAGCCGATAGGAATGCTGCCGAGCTCAAGTCTATCCTTGGGAATGCAAATGCGCGGCTTAAACCTGGAGCTACGGTTTTGTCTTCTGCTGGAACACTAGATAACGAATCAATTACTCTGGAGCAAGCTAAAGCCCGTGCCCGCGTGGATGTTGATATAATCTTGGAAAACAATACTTTTGTGCAAGGTAATTATGTTCGGGGCCATGTCAAAATACACGTACGGAAACGCACAAAAAAAGAAGGGCTGGTTCTTATATCTGGAGGCAAAGTCAGGATCCTTGGTTTTGAATGCATTCTCAATGAAAGTCAACGTTTCACATTTTATCAACAATCTGAATCTTTATCTGCCGTCTCTCCGGATGTCGAATCTATGTATGAATCGGACTATGACTTTGGACGGATTTGCTCAAGCAAGAGAAGGCGTACATATCCTTCCTTTCGCACTATATCTACCCCTTTCAGGCGATTGCGGAGTCCCTAAAGGGACTTCGCATGTTGAGACAGGAGCGCTAGCTTCGCTTCGTTATATTGCTATGATGTTTGTATATCTGAATATACTCCAAGCCTCTTATGAAACTCACCGGCGCGCTTTACACAGCTCAGTCCGCGTGAAAGAACCAGAAACTGGCAAAAAGTCGATAGCTCATTTCTACAGAAAATGTGAGGTTTGGCCTCGTCTCGAACCTTCTATCGTGCTAGCTCCCGCACCCCGGCCATTACAGTCAACAATATTCAAGAATCTTTCTACTGGTGGTACTGGTAAAGTAAGATTGACTGCTTCCCTTCACCGATTACATTGGATCGCCGGACAACGTTGCTTCGTTAAGGTCAACGTAGTGAACGAGACCAAGAAGACTCTCAGAAATCTTTCGCTGAGTCTACTGAGATCCACCATCATCTTTAAGCCAAAGGCTCATCTTGACGCGCTTCCAGCTAGTAACAAGTATAATCCAGATCCAGATGCTTGTCAGACGTCTACAACTACGAAACAAGTTGCGGAATCCATACTGCAGTTGGGAAAGCATGCTACTAAAGGTCATGCTAGCGCCAAAGGATGGTGGACTGGTGTGGATCCAGGCGAAACACTAGACTTCATGCATTCAATATTGATACCCGTAGTTCCGTTTCCATCACTTAGCATTCCTTAAGTGCTAATAAAATGTTTCAACAGCCAGATGCACTCTCCATCACCCGTGGCAGACTAATAGAAGTCGAATATAACATACGCGTCTCGCTGGGAACAGGATCACTTCTGTCATCAGGAATTCAAGTGACTGTGCCAATCAGAATTCTGAATTTTCTCTCAATAGATCCGCTGCCGAGTGACAAAAATGATCCCCCACCCGAGGAACAAGTGCCTTGTGATATTGAGCACCCGGTCGGCTCCGGAATGAATTCAGAAAATCTCACCAAGAGTGAGCAGGTACACAGAAATAATTCGGATCAATATATCGAAAATGGTGACGTTTCTTTCTCCGAAAATTTCTACGAATGCTGCGGAGAAAGTGTATCGCAGGAATTCTGCCAAGATTACAATAGGTCAATTGGAGGCGAAGAAGATGTAACCAACAGTCTTCTGCAAGAAACTGCTGGAGACATTTCGCAGCCCGCAATAGCTGCGGTCAGCAGTGGTCATGAATGCGCAGAAAATGCACCCCGTTTTGCCGATTTGTATTATTTGTCTCTTGAGCCGGCCCCTCATCTGGTCACTGAAGACATATTGGACCCCGAGACCAAACCACCACAGCATACACAGTATACGCAAGATGAAAACAAAGACAGCGAAGCACATCAGACCCCGCCGAGACCCAAACAACTTAGGATGTCATCCTCGTTTGTACGACGTGTAGACGAGAAAAGACGCATGATCGCGGCTGGAAACTTAGAAACTGTCCCTGGATCTCTTGACCCTATACTCGTAGGAAATGGAAAAGATGGAGGTTCACATGACATAACGGAACAAGGAAACATCGAGGACGGGCATGGACAAGCCATGACCACCTCGCGCAGTACAGACAATAATGTGTCTAAATCACACGCGGAAGAGAATGAACCCACACGAGCTCCGACTTATTTACCTGCAGCGCATTTTTCTATTCCAGGCGCACCAAGGCGCGTCGTGTGTTCAGGGGCGGAAGACACGGGTGTCTTTGCCCGCGAGCTTCCTCTATTCCCAAGAAAATGTGTGTTATCTAAGGTTTCTTCAAGCGGTTCCAGCTCTTCTCCAGAGCACGACTCCGCTAATTCCTCAGCTGATACTTTCCCCCATACATTACCAAAAGACCTTCCTATAATGTCGGTTTCAGCTACTACAATGTCAGCAGGTGGCCTATCAGTTCGCGACAAGATACGTGAACTTGAGGAGAGGGCTGCGCGAATGGCATCAGGGTGATCATCAACTTCTGGCTCGGTTAGGGCGTAAACACTGCGGATTAGCAACGAGATCAAGAATAAAGCAACGTAGTGTAGTATGAAAATAATATAATTCTTGACTGGATGACTGATCGGCTTGGCAGCATATATAGTCAGGTAACCGCATTTCCAAATCAATGAATGATGCGTAGCATTGAAGGTCCCCGTTTGTAATATGTATGTACTCCGATTGAAGGGAGTTTACGTACGGATTACCATCTTGTCTCATGAATATTATGAAAAGCGGTCGTCAGTTGGGCAAACTGAGGGCGTTATCAGGGCCGAGGTTATATCGCTACACTGCTGCGGATGTACGTTTTATCAGAATGCTATGATCATAGAGCGCAGCATAAATGGACAACGACGAGTATTACAGGTCTTCTCGGGCGCGTTACTGATTACAAAAGTGTCGAGTAATAAGGTTTGATTGGCACATTCAAGAAGAAAATGAGAATACGCATACATTTGTTAGCAAATTATTTATCCGTACAGAACGCCCTTCACAAAAATTGTCTGAATAAATGAAACAAGGTTAAATATTACGCAAAACATGCAGAAAGAAACCAAAAAAATAGTAAAAGTGAATCGTAGCAGATGTAGTTCCCGGATATTAGTGGTCGTCCATAGGACATGCGCATTCCGCAACGATGTGCGGAAGTCGATCAACCTCCAAGCGCAGCAAGTGCAGCGCGTAGTTCTTTCCGCGCGTGCTCTGCGTCCTCGTAGTCCAGCGCGCTGATAGCAAAGCGGCAATGTTTCTGTGCCTTTGCAATTATACTCGGAGTGAGTTCAAAAGGTGCAGACACTGGTGGTGCAGGAACCATCGGAGGCGGTGGAGGTGGAATCTGTGATCGGGACGGTGGTACAGAGTGCTGAGGGCCAGAAGGGGGGAAGGTAGGAGATGCAGAAGGAGGGAGGTGAGGAGTAGGCCCATGCAACGGATATGATATCGGAGACACGTTCAATTTCGGAGGTGTTTGATATGATGGCGGAGCGTGTGTGTTAGTACTCGAGGTCGGAGAGTACATAGTCGGAGGTGGATGTACTGGCATGTTCGCATAAATGCTCGATGGTCCAGTATATGTCTGTTGATTGGGAGAAGTTGGTGGAGAATCTGTCGTTGACATCCCACCAACCACAGACGGTGTAAAGTGTACTTTTTTATTTGACGGGTCGGCATGCCCAATATCAACACCGAGGGTAGGAGACCGATTGCGGCGAGGGGGTGAGCCAGACGTCGGAGATGGAGTTGTCTTCCCTTCCAACTCCTCGCTTACTGATGCTTTCCTGTTCTTCAATACAACCCCTGTAAGATTAACTGGAACACCACCGCTTCCAGAACTGCTTCCACTCCCACTTCTGGGTTTGTGCTTTCTAGCAGCCTCTTCCCGCGAGTCACGCCTAGTTGTCTTTGGGCGCGTAGGAGATCCATTTCCCCAATCAAGGTTCGTAGAACTCATTTTAGGGCTTGGTGTACGGGACCCGTATGCATCAGTGGTTCCAGGGGTAGCCGTAGTACTCCAGCTACCAGGTGTTGCATTACCCTGACCGGGTCGAACATTTGCATTGGCGCGTGCAATGTCACTAGGTTCCATTGTTGGTGTAATGGGAGAAGCACGTTTCGTACGTGGCGGGGACACGGAATCGCGCTTTGGGGGTGATCGAGATACTTCTTGAGAAGCAGAATTGGGGAGGGAGCTTTGGGGAGGTGAGGTTGTCGGAAGGGAAGGTGAGTATGGATCGTGGTCGGCCCCTGAACCTGCTGGCCCCGGCGTGGGTTTCCTTCCCTCTCGGAATGCCTTTGCGATATCTGCAGCTTTCCATTTCGCGTAGCGAATCTTTTCATCGTTCTAATAAGACGTCAGGGTGTGTAGCATGGTAAGAGGGAAGTCACTGACAGAATCCGACAACTCCGACTTGGGAAAAGTCTTGAGGACTTCAAGAAAGTTTGCTGCAGCGAGGAACCTTTTGGCGGTTGATCTACGCTGAATGAGTTTGTGATTGAAATTCAGAATGGATGGTAGTGTACCGTGTGGCGCGGCCAGCGCGGTCTTCACTATCAGCTGCTTGAAAGACCTTTAACGCAAAGTTTTCTACGTAAGCAGCACTCGCTGCCTCCATGTCAATGGCATCTGTAGGGCCTATTTCCAATTTCAACCGTTCAAGAGCACCGAGAAGGGCTAGGAGAAAGTCGCGAGATTGGACATCGCGAGCTTTGAGAGAGATGCCCAGTTGCGCAGCATAATAAGCGGCTAAACGTGATAGACGGTTAGGTCGAAACAAAGAAGAAAAAAAAGAGACAAACCCCAATATGCGATGACTTGGTCCTGAGAGAGGACTTCCTGAGCGCGCTGTAGAAAAGGAAGGATTTGTTTGAGATCAGCGGTAATGGGTGGAAGAGACTTGAGAGAAGACATGGAAGACTTGAATAGCGTACCAGCACAGTCACAAAGTCACTCGTATTTATCTTTCTTTTATTATTTTATTTATTTATTTTTATCTCAGAAAACGCGGTTTCAACGTGTAGTGGAGTTGTTGTCCAGAATATCTCTCGCGGGAAGATATATGTCTAAATCATATAGCATAGCAATTGCCTATCTGTCATTGTCGGTATCGCTCCAAGTGCCTCGAGGATACCGTCATGCAATGCTTCTTTGTATATTCTGACAATCATACCTTTGACGTCATTGCTGTCACCCCCACTCTGAAGGAAGTTAATGTACCAATGATTGCACTACCTCCTATGTCCGGAACTGACACAGTGGAGCTCTCTATAAAGTCAGATAGCGTTGACACCCCAAAGCTTATCGTAAACATTCACTGAATTCATCACACATCAACCATATCCCAACTCCGCGGTGGGGTACTATAAAAACATGTCATGGAGCGTTGCTGGTAGTTGAATGAATGACAGCAGATACAACAATGCACATACATACGAAATCACCTATTCTCTACCCAAGTAAATGTAATGGTATATATATGTCACATAAGATACTTTCTTCATTCTTCAGCCAGCTTTTTCCTTTTTTTGCCGTTAGAAATAGGCAGAGGCACCTGCATTGAGAGAGGTGATGACACTGAGGGCGAGCTTGGCGTGTGTATTGGTGTATGGTCTTTGAGCGCGGAAGGTGGAGCATGACCATTGATTTTTTGTTTGACTTTGGGGGTGACCCCATACACAGTTCCGTTAACCTGCGCCTGCACCGGTGGTTCTGGAGCTGTCGATGACATGACATCAGCGATAGGCTGGCGGACACACCTCAGATAAGAATTACCTTTTACTGAGTGCCTCCTGAACAGAGACACGAGACTCTCCAATTCCTCCCTACTCACAGTTCGCGGTGATTGAGGTTGTATATCAGCTTCCAAGTTTTCGTCTTCCATTTCATCTTCGTCTTCCTCCCCTTCACCTCCACGCCCGTTAGATACATTCCCCGCCAAGGGACTTGACTCCTCTTGTCGCACTCTCAGGTATGGATTAACGAGAGGCTCGAAAAATTGTTCCAGCGGTGGCGTCAAGTAAGCCGGGTTCTCAAATACATTTCTTGGCTCAACATCAACCAGCCGAGTAGGGACAGCCCTCGAAACCACATCATTGTTTGATACATCGGCAAATGCAGATTTACCAAATATGTCTGTGAACAAGCTCCTCCGCCCAGAACGGGAGTCTGCTTCATCCACTAAGCCTCTTGAAATATGGTCTGCGTTCACCCGAGGTTCATCACCAAGTGACACAACGCTCCAAGACTCGCTTATACCTAGCAAGCTGAATATTGACGGGGTTGGCGGAGAAGAATACCATATAACATTGCGCAGTTGGAAAAGGGATTGTATGCGACCTGATAGGCTTTGGAGAATTAACATAAAAGATCGAAACTTGCATTCCAGTTTGGCCGTTCATTTGAGAAGAACTGAACACAGCAAATGTATCATCTTTGGGATGAGGTACTACAAACTCAATACCGTTAATACCGTTATGTGTCCATCGAGCTTAAGAAATATGAAATCAGCCATCAAATAAATTCATCCATATCATTATATTTACCAGTGTGAGTGACAAGGTCCCAGAGTGTGAGGTCTTTCACTCCAGCGTCAAGAAGATACCTCCCTCCTTTACCGACGAAATGCACCTGTATCACCGAATGGGAGCCAGGGCGAGTGAGGTTACGAAGAGTAGTTCCAGATATTGGATCATATAGAGCAACAGAAGGCCCTATTGATGCAGCCAACAATGATGCATCCGGTGACCACGAGACAGAAGACGGAATATCGTTACGAAACCTGAAGCTTGTGTGGAGAACCCAAAAATCTAGATTTTCAGATTAGCCAACACTGAAACCAAGTTGCAAAAACATAAACAAGCCTTCTGTAAGATCTGCTTTACCACGGCGTGTGCGTAGCCTCCATAATTTGACACTCCCGTCCCTCCCGCTCGTCGCTAGTGTTTCTGACTTCTCGTGCGAGCTAAACTTCATATCTGTGGTACTGGTGGGTCCATGAGGGCGTTCTATTCGAGTGTTTAAACTCCAGGCTGATGTCTTACGGTCCCAAGACCAGATTTTTAGATGAACTTCTCCCCGCAAATCTAAATCGCCATCACGAGCGTCAATTGATGCCATCCATCTTCCAGACCTAGAAACGGCGATTATTTCGACTCGGGAGGGTTCTATCGGTTTTTCGTCCCGCCGAGAAACTCTATTCGACGGTGATACTTCAAGCTCGGATATAAGTGTTGCTGTAGAGGGGGAGTATGTTTGAAGTGATGAGGGGTGTGAGGACCGAAGGATGAGAGTAGAGGTAAGGGGATGCATGGCGATAGGTGCACTTGCTGCTTTTGGTGCAGATTGCCACTGTCTTGTTGTGGGATCTGCGGAGAATCTTCGAATGCGTCTATAGAGAATTATAGGATGTGAAATCACCTGTTTTTATACGAGAAAAGCTCCTTGAAATCCTAAGATTGGCGGGATTGATAAATGAAAATGTTGAATCTGCAAGTCCCAGTAGGTACTCTTCTTGGCTGCCTTCCGATCTCAACACAGATATCGCGCTTATCGGTGCCCCCACCCGCGGTACGAACTCTTTTTTTCCAGTATGAAGTTGCCAAACAACCAGTACCGCCTCCTCACCCCCACTTAGTAGATATGCACCATTCGGCGAGAAAGCGAGTGAAGAAATTGTATGTGCATGCCAATGCAGAGCAGTAGTTTGCGTCCGTTTTTCCACTCCACGCGCATTCACGGCAAGGCTGTTATTGAGGCAATACCACAATCGAATGATACCCTTTTCGTCTCCTGTAGCAAAGTACTCCTCGTATGGATGGAAAGCAAGACAGGTCAGGCGTTCAGGCGATACATATTTAGTGAATCCCGTAGATAAGGATGCTGATCTTGCGACATATACCTTGTGAGCAGCTGTTGCGACAAGCCAAGCACCGTTCCTAGAGAAAGCAAGCCCAGACGGAAACCGTATTTTACCAATTGGAGTGAAATTTGCTGTTTTAGTGCTACTAGAAGTAGGACCTGTCTCTGCTGACTGTTTTAAAGATACGCGGAGAACGACGGCATTGTTATCTTGCAAAATATGCATAAGTCTAATCAATGCACATATAATCAACGTGGCAACGCACCATCTCCACGGTTGTTTTTCTGTAGTTTGGAAGTGGCAACAAAAACGCAATCTCTAAACTCCTCGTGCGCGCAAATAAAGTGTATAGATTGTTCAATGTGTATAGTTTGTAACAGCGTAGCGTCGATGAAATCCCAGACCATCAGCCTTCCATCCAAGCAGCCTGTGATCAATTGAAAAGAATTGTGTGGGTTGATCACGATAGATGTTAACACATCTGGAAGATTTTTGTTGCCTGTGACTGGTGCTGATAATGTGGAAACAACTTGGCCAGTCGCAACTGAATGAATTTTGACAGAAGATCCTATGAGAGCAAAAAAGTAACTGGTTTTGCAATTAGTTGCAATAAAAAAAAGCTGAGATTCGTTATGGCCTACTTTCCATCCTTGGTAAATAGTGGAGGTACCTTGCTCGAAGATGGATCAGTTAGAGATGTCCATTCCCAAGGTGTCGTTTCATGTTCAGCCCAGAGAGCCTGTTTTGTGATCTCGGACAGAGGCTGTGGTTTTGACGCAGAAATAAGGCTGGTATTCTCCTTTTCTTTTCCTTTCTTCGCATTTATTTCCTTCTGTGCTTTTAATCTGAACTTGGCTTTTTGAGAATGTGGCAGGCTGGAAGTATACGCCGCCATCTAATGTACGGGGACACGGTCCCACAGAAGAGATGATAGTTTACAGGAAAAAAATGTGCCAAACAACATCAAATTGACAATTTCAGGTACAAGTAATTATCACATTGATTGTATGCAATGTACATACAGTACATAAAGAAACTAAAAACTGGATATCATAAAACGTTCTACGATATATAGCTGACAGAGAATATTCAAGTCGAAGCGCCTTGGATAACATAGCCTGAGGGACAACAACTCACTCATAATTTATACCCTACTAAAACCCTCAAAGCTCGGCAAGGTACCTGGAGTTCTTCCCAGGTTGCAAATTTACGAGCTTCGAGCATGGACTCCCGAAGCCGTTCCTCTTCTACGAGTTCTGCCTTGGTCAGTGGCTCGCGAATAGGCACTGGCCAACCTATATTTGTTAATGAGCACCAAAGAGCAATGCGAGCTTGCATATCCCTGCCAGAAAAATAATATCGTCAAGCGAGAAAACACAACTATAAAGGAAAGGGGCATACATCTTGTAGCGTTCAATAAGTAATTCAAACTTCTTTCTACTCTGGAGCTCTTCCAGCTCCTCATCATCTTCCCAACCAAAGCGAACGAGTTCTTCCTTTCTGTTTCGGATACGGTCTTTGAGTTCTTCCCACATTGCTTCTTGGCAGGCTAATACTGTTTGGAAGGACCTATAAAGATGCATAGCCAAAGATCGCTCATTCAACGCGGTCAACTGCTCCAACGGAAACAGCGAGCGGGGTAGTGCCGCAATTTCGCTCTCACTGAGTGACCCGTCGAGCATGAATCGCATCATTGGTAAAGGCACCAACTTTTCGGGTATAACGGAGAAATTTTCAACTGATCCAGAAATTAATGTAGGAGAATCTGAACTATCAATAGTGGATGCCACAGAACTTGACAGGACTCGTTGATGCGAATCATAAAGTGTTGTCCTTGACTCCTCCGTAGCATCTGTCGATGTTGATACATGAGACGAGAATGACAAAGATGCAGACCTTCCCGTGGACTGAGACTTTGAAAGGGTAAATTTAGTAGGAGATCGAGAGCCGGATCCCGAATCTTTGTTTGACATCGTGGGAGTTGGCGCATGTAGTGGCTGAAATGGTGCGAAGGGTGGCATTGGAAAATTAATTACAGGTCCCAAAGTGACCTGTCGAAAATACGTTGTAAAATAACTTGGCAAGACAGCTGTATAAATGATGAAGCGTAATTCTATGATGGGGATCAAGTGGTAGGTGCTCACCTGTCGGCTTCATATTGATGAAGCGATGTTCAAATACAGACGCATTGAGTGATTCAAGTAATGCATGATCATGAGAAAGCATGCTTTTTGAGGGGGTTGAAGGAGGAGAAGGGTATCCTCTGCTGGACCCGTCGGGGAGGTGGACTGACGATTCTCTGCGAGGACGGGGGCGAAGTGCTCCAGTAAACCACCGTGGCAATGTGGGGAAAACAACATCTATGAAGTTAAGCTAGAGAAGGATTTATGAGAAGTTATCTGCGCTAACCATCTTCAATAATTTCTACTGAGCCACCAGGTCGGAGAACACGGTTGATCTCCTGCAGCTGGTCAGAGATTGAAAATTTCCTAAGTCATATTCACGTACTTCAAATAAAGTTCCCCACTGTTCAACGAATTAGTTTGAATGAACAAGAACTCATTCATGAATTAGTACCTTATTCTCGGGAACTCCTTTAGCAATTGATTGAATGTGTACATGATCGAAGTCGTCGTCATCGAAAGGTAGTTTAGTCGTTAGACTGCGGAAAAATATATTAGTCCCATATAACGCACTCAGAGGTTTAGTGCATATATGTACAAATTACCATGCTCCCATTCTATGCGACTTGCTATCGATGGCTCCAACAACGTCAAGGGTATTTGAATGTTCACAAGGTCGAATCCAACCTTTGCAGAATGAATTTATAGTCTTGTGGCGATAAAATGAGGGAACATACAAATTCGCATTCCGGCCATTCTTCCGCAGCATCAACAACCCATGTACCGGTCTAAATAAGCGCATATATGACTTCCTAATGTATCAGTTGTTAGAATAGGCCTCATACCCCACACCCAAGATCCAGTGTTCGCTTTGGTATCTCCTCAAGATTGACAAAAGATATAGAACCTCTAAGGTGTCGTGCTAGACGATTGTCCATGGATTCTCTAATAATGACAATATGAGAGTTGTTTCCAACCACCAGAACAGTTGTAGTCACATTTCTAGTACACAGCGGTCATAAGAGAGCGGGTATGGAGCCTTCTCATTATCGTAGGAATGATGTTTTTGTCCGTGCTTGTATATGAATTGACCCTCTTTTAGTCGAGGATGTCTCTTGCCGTCGAAAGAATTTGATGATATAGTTCCGGAAAAGGTGGAGGTTATGATTTGTGGAGAAGGTGGAGGGGTCAGGCCAGTCATCATTCTGAAAGTACAACCTGTTCAGTACGCAGCAGGTGGTGCGGAGGGAATATATGAAATGGAATGAAGAGGGTAGTGAGGAGGTATAAAGAAATCATGTAGATCAGGTCATCGAAATCTGCTGTTGTCAACCCCGTGTAAACATGATGATACTGCCAAAACGAACAGCCAGAATGATCTGATGGAGTTCTCCCCTTCACCAGCTCCCAGCCTCTCCAATTGGACATAAATATCACAGTTCCCGCGTCCAGCTGATCAGTTATATGATTATCGAGTGCTTTTACTGTTGTGATCAAGTGAGGCGACTACCGTACCCTTCAATGCAGTATTGGATATTCAAATGGGCTCATCAATGAACAACATCAAGTTCATCATTAAGTATTGCACCACCAATCAGCTAAAGAACCCTCCTTGCCATCGGCTGAAACTAAGCAACTCAAGACCCAACAGCTAGCCTTTCTCATGTATGACTAATTTTAAAATATCAAGATCAACGTTATCAGGCGACAAGGCACCCTGCAGGTACGCGTATTATTAAGCTTAAGGAAATAGAACCAGTAAACATGAACGGCGGATTGATGTAAGATATTTGCCTCGTTACACAGTACTTATTGCACCTTGTTATCCGAAGTGAACTAGTATCTGATTGCAATTGGCTATAAGTATGTACATATGTACAGATTTCAATGAAACGTTTCTATAATTGTACGTAAGTGGATTTGTTGGCATCTATCAAGCTCCACGATGCCTCCTCGCCGGAAACCTACATCAACCAAGCAAAAGAAGGCCGATCAGCAATTAAAACGCGCTATCAAACGCGGGGACGTTCCTCCTCCAGACCCCAAGTCCAAGAGTACCAATCGAAAGCGGAAAACCAGAGTCAGGTTAAGGGCCTACTGGCCAATTGATAGGATCCTCTAACTCCACTGTAACCGCAAATGTCGAGTCTGCTAGACGTCTTCAGTCGTCATTTATCAAATTACCCCCTACCTTTCTAGAAGATACAAAGTTACTAGCGTCAAAGCTGCGTTTACCTCGTCCCATTACTGTGGAGAGCGTCATTTTCAACGATCTATCTAACAATCATGAGGTGCAGCTTCCCACCCTGACCTGTCCTCGAAGGCCAAAATGGCGGTTCGATATGACAAAAGTTGAAGTTGAGCGTAATGAAGAGGGTCTCTTCAAGAAATGGCTCATTCAAACGGATGAAGCTGTCGGGAAATGGCAGGAGATCCTGAAAGCACCTTTGTCAGATAACACCGACGACCAACCTGAGATAGAGCCGAAAATGCCAGCATCCCCAACTTACTTTGAACGGAATTTGGAAGTATGGAGACAGTTGTACGTATACTAGAACACACGAAATATATTATCGTTAATTGATGTTACTTTATAGATGGCGTGTGACCGAGATATCTCAGATAATCCTTGTCCTCCTCGATTCACGCTGTCCTCTGTTACATTACCCGCCTTCTCTGTCGGCTTACCTTGCAGATCGTAAAGTTATTCTAGTATTGACAAAAGTGGATATAACAGGACCAGTTCGTGTCCAAGCATGGATTAGTTACATAAAAGCAAAGCACCCAAACATCCCCATAGTACAAGTCGAGTCGTATGTTGAGAAGGACGCAAGAGCTGAACATCAAGGACGGCGGCAATATGCTCCACATATACCTGAGAATTTTCGTCGGACACTTGTTGAAACCATCAGAGAAGTTCACAATCAAATGCTAGAACCCCCAGAGAAAGTGAGGAAACAACCCGAACTGGCTTCAAAAGTGGGTGGCTCCTGTACGACGGATTATTGACTGGGAAGCAGTTCTGAAAGCTGATGGGACGAAAGTGGGAACTGCTGTTGGAGGTGCTGCGGTTCCTCGGAGTAACAGCAATGCTGAAGAAGATCAGGAACCAGAGTTTCTGACTGTTGGGCTCATTGGTGAGCTTTCGACGGTTTGCAATGCCGTAGCCATGGTAATAAGTGACATGTACATAATAGGTCAACCCAATGTCGGGAAGTCATCCCTCTTGAATGCTCTGTTTGGTATTCAACGGGTACGGGCGTCAAAGACACCGGGGAAGGTAGCACCAAGACAATAAAGATGCGCAATTTCAGTGAACTGACCAAGTTTCAGACGAAACATTTCCAAACTTTATACTGGACCCAAGATGTTCGCCTTGTCGATTGTCCAGGACTCGTCATGCCCAATTTTGTACCAATGGAAATGCAGGTTCGTTGTCGTTTTGTTATATGCATTTTATATAGGAGCTAATATGAACAAAACTCAGGTGCTTTGTGGGATCTTACCCATATCCCGCATCTCTGCAATACCATCTTGTATTCACTTTGCTTCGTGTTTGTTACCACTAGAGCAGATATTCAAACTTGTTCATCCAATAAACAAGGCTGTCCTAGTAGAAGACAAGCGAACCTGGAGGGAGGGCACTCGTCCACGAGAATCTGAGGATAAATCGCTGGCATGGACAGCTATGGATATTCTGACTGCATATGCCGATGACAAGGGGTGGGTAACTGCCAAAGCAGGTCGGCCTGATATCCATCGCGCCGGCAATGCCTGTATGTGCTGTCGTTTACTGCGAGAATTATCCGTTGATTAGTTATGACGTTAGTACTGCGAGCTCTGGCAGAAGGTCGTGTGTCGTGGGGATTTTGGCCATCTCTGGTAGATCAAAAACTTATAGCTTCCGAAGGCGAAGATGATTCTGGTATTTGGATAAGTCGCACCACCCCTGTCGACTTTGAAAGTGGTACCGAGAGTGAGGAAGATAAGGCGGATGACACTAGCTTCTATTAGTGAGCAGGAGGAATTGAAGGATGAAGAAGGAGAAAGTGAAGAGGGATGTGACAACTGACGTCAGAGCTAGTAGATTTGCTGCGTTGGCAATCCTGCAAGGGGAGGAGCAAGCGGATGAAGATGCTGTACCTAACACTGAGTCTGATGATTCAGGAGAAGAACCTGAAGACCAAGATTGCTAAAAAGACACTCATAATTTTAGGGCTCAATCAACTCAACAACTCCCTATATTTTCCTGACCTCTACGGATACCATCCCACGACATGCAATGTAGATGAATACATGTATTATGAAAGAGCAAAGTAAATATATCTTGTTCCCATATGATTTGTGGTGGCTAGTAGTTGGTAGCGGGCCGGACGAAATCTTCCAACCATGGAATAGATTTGACCATAGAGGGACATTATGCCAGGTGGCATAATTTCCGTCCTTCGTAGTAAAATCACATTCGAACTTGACTTCTTTTCTGGCGTACTGTGTCTGCCAGCTTCAATCATATGACGCCGGCGGCGGACCGAGGGTGTTTTGGTATGCGATAATTCTTGAAATGGAACACTTCTAGCTTGTATAAGTATGAGGACGAACAGAAGGAGGCGACAAAAAAACAGTACACCATGCAATTCAGACTTACAGCAGCCTTCACCACCCTCCTCTTGACAGTGGCTCGTTCACAAACGGTCTATCTTGCTGGAGACTCCACCATGGCAAAAGGTGGAGGGGGTTCCGGGACAGAAGGTAAATTGTTTTCATTCGAAGCGTTAGTAGTCACATACTAATAGGTATCAAAGGATGGGGACAGTTTTTGGGACAATTTTTGAACATCCCGGTCATCAATATGGCTATTGCTGGACGCTCAGCAAGATCCTATACGGATGAAGGTCGGTTCACGACTCTAATTAACACCGCGAAAAGTGGCGACTTTGTCATCATTGAGTTTGGACACAATGATGGCACTTCTGGAGCCGTAGATAATGGTAGGCAAGACGCAGTTGGGGATGGATATGATACGACTGCAACGGTTACCACCTCGACGTCAGTATTTAATATTAGATTGTCCTTGGAATACGGTACTGAATGAAACGATAGGGGTGCTCAGATTGTCATCCACACATTCCCGTTCTACATGCAGAATGCGATAACTGCGTTATTGAGTAAAGGAGCTATACCAATTGTCTCATCGCAAACACCAGACAATATTTGGTCAGGGAGCGTCATTGCGCCAGGTCCACGATTTGTTGGGTACGCACAAACTGTCGGACAGCGCACTGGGGTAGTATATGTCAACCACTATGGATATGTTGCGCAGGCGTTTGAACGCATCGGACAAACGACAGTGAATACATTCTTCCCACTGGAGCACACGCACACATCACCTGCAGGAGCAGAGGTAGTAGCAGAAGCGTTTGTGAGAGGACTTGTTATGCGGGAATAGCACGCTGAAGAGCAAGGTGAACGCAGCAGGATTGAAGGTTCCTGACGGATGTATTTGATAAAATTATAAATAAATAAAATTAGATAAGTACTTAGTTGACGTTAACCTCCGATATTCCAATGTTAAACCAGTGGTTTGCTCAAAAGTCTACCGTCCTACGTCCTCCTGTACTTTCCAATGCTCGTCCTTCCCCAGTACTAACCCCAGCACCTCACTCCTCTTCTCCTCATCCCGCTCATTCCACTCCACACGATGCCATTATAGCTTCCCTTTTTGCTGACCCAGATTCTCAACGTATAGATCCTACAAGCTCAAAGCCTGGTCTTGAGGATGATGATTATGTCAATCGAGGGCATGGTGGACTGTTTGACAAGCCACGGACGGCCGAAAGGGATCAACAACATAATAATATCTTCTCCGAGGTTCTTTATGACCCTGCAGATGGAAGCGTAGTTGGGCAACTTTCTTCCCCAGATCCAAATTTATATTCCGACTCAAGGACTCACAATGAAGAGATGTGGTCTAATCTGTACCGTGTCCTGGAATTACAAAGCGATATTGCGCGGTTGCACGTAGACATGGAGGGAATTCGGGTAGCGGAAGGAAAAGGGAAAAGTATGGGTCCTACCTCAACATCCAGCGTTGCAAGGAGTGTGGGAGACATTGGCATAGGGAAAGTCAGTCCAGGTATACCGAGCGTGGAGCGCGGTGAAAATAAGGATGTCAAAGACGACAAAACAAAACAAGAGGAGGAGGAGGAAGAGGAAGAGGAGGGTGTGGGTGTTGAAGATGAAGAAGCAGAAAACCTCAGGGTTCGTGAAGAAGAATTTGCAAAACTCGCAGACCAGTTTGACGCCAAGAAGGAGGCCATTGGTGCAATTATGGACAAGGTTCGTGTTTCTGCAAGAACGCACCTAATAAAGTCATCTGAACTTACTTCTGTTCACAGTTAGAGGATCTATCAAAAGTCCTCACCGAGTTCCACGCGTTGCAGGTTCCCAATCTCGATTTCCACGGCGCAAGGACGAATTCTTTTTCTACACCCTTCCCCATACCGTCTATAGCAATCAACTCCTCCAGTACCTCTTATCACTCACCACCGATATCGTCTGCCCATGGTTCGTACCGTGAGACACAAACTAAATCACAGTTGCTTCCTCCATTCAGTCGATTACCGTCGCAATTTGACGTCAAATCTCTTTCTCCATCTCTAATCCCATCTCTCTTACCAACTCCTCGCCACGAAACGACGCCGAGGACCTATGATCCAAGTCCTGCGTCGAGCAACCTTTTGGATGTTGCCAGTTATCCCGACGTATCAACCGTTTCGCTTCCGGTCAAAAGCGTCCCTAATACACCAGCGAACTTGTTACCTCTCAATACGTCAGCCGCAACACATCCAGACACATCCACTCCCATTTTGCAACAGTCATTATCACGCGCGCCTCCACGGCCGTCATCACTCATTTTACATCCAGAGACCCACGGAATTGTGGACAGTCCGGTATCAACTAATGGAAGCCTAGCACCTGAATAGCTGTTTGATGACATCCGTCGGTTGAATTATCAGATATAACTTCAAAATGAGTGTTTTAATAGCTAGCGTTTTTACAAACAACTTTGGGTACTGTTCTAATGACACTATGCCAAGTATGAGGAGTCTCCTGTGTCTGCAAATATTCATTAGCCACTTTTATATATACCAGAAATTAATATGTAAGGATAGCGTATAGCAAAACAACTTTTCGAAAACATCTTCATATATTCACACCTCGAGCTCTTCAAGATCTGTGAGCTTCATCTTCCTCTGGTGCCTTCCCACCGATCTCCAGTATATGCAGACTACCTGCGGATGAGAGAATGTCAAATTGTGCTTTATTAAGTGTAGTGGCCATTTTTCTGGATATATAAATTTTGTTAAGTGGTGCGTCGATGCGTTTTCTCTGCTGTCCCCATAGACCTATGGTTACTGGATCTACTGCTTGAATCTCTAGAGTCGTGAGCTGAGGGCATACTGCACGTCTCTGCGAATTGCCATCTTGTTCAACTCCCAAAAGTTTTGCGGGATCGATCAGGAATGTATTCAAGAATGTTTGCCCCACGTTCGCGATCCGTAAGTATGAGGTTCGGGGCATGGAATCCAACCATCGTATCATGGTCAAAGTAGCACGATCGTTTTCGGGAACCACAGTATTCCACATGGTCAATAATCTGACTTGTGGAAACCTTCCAGTCAAAAGAAGATAGAGAGGTGAATAATCCTCGCCAGAGAAGTTCATCAAGGTGAGATCCCGCACCTCCGGGGCAGATATCTGGGGTACGATATACCGAGCATAGGCGAGACTGAAATTCGCGAGGACAAGGATTTTTAGTTGTGTGAGAAGGATAGGTGGAAGACCCGCTGCTTCCTCGCGCTGATAATTCGGTCCAGCGCCATCCAAAATTAGTTTTCGGATAGCAGGACAACTTTGGAGAATATCGCGGAATCTGGAAACAGAGGGCGCACAACCCAAAGGTATACGTCGTAAATCGAGTGTTGTCAAGTTTTTAAGGATTGACTTCTCCCAATCAACATAAATTCCATTGATTGAGAAATATCGAAGGGTTGGGACATCAGCACCTCCGAATAAAACCAATGGCTGCGAGTAATTATTGGGCATATATCCTGAACCAGGCTGTATATATGGTGAGCCAGACCGGTGGAGTTCGAAGCGCTCCATGATTGTTGGGACACCCTTTTCTGCGACGCAACGAATCTTGTCAAGAATCACTAAGGCTGGTTCCCAGTCTTCTACCACTACAATGAGCATGCGGATATTGGAGAATTTGACGAACACTTTATCGAGAAGCTCGATCATTGTTTGGGCCGTGAAAGGCAGATCCTTTCTGTCATTTATTCGCAAATCGAGGGGAGCTCCTGCTGATCTTTCAAGCCATGCTAGCGATCGTTCATACTTGGGTCTGTCCCGGAACCAAATTGCATTCCATAAAGTAGGATCTGCGATAGCTACCTGCCTCCAATGTCGACAAGTCCATGTAATCCAAAGACGCCACCCAATCCCTTTACCAGGTTCCTCTGCTGACCATACAATGTAGCGAAATATATTGGCAACAATTTCATCGGGCAGATCATTTATTCGAAAAGTCCTAGGAAATCTGATTCGATATTCGAGTCGCTCCATAAATAGGGTCTGTTCTAGCTGTGGATGTCGGTGAGGAGCCAACTGCAGCTGCTTCTCTTCCAACAAATGGATCTTACGAAGGCGGTCATGTGTGTCCCGATGGTATTCCTGAAGTTCCTGGGGTGATAGTGGATGTGGTATATAATCCCCGACAATACGCTTGGCAAGCTCCTGCGCATGTTTCACATAATATTTCATGACATGCTGTGGAGGACGTTGAAGAGGTGGTAAATGACCTGGAGTTCCAATGTTTACAACGATCTTATTTTCGCCTGTATGTGATTGGGTTGTCAAGCCTTGTGATGAAGAAGATGGGAAGCGTGAAGGGTCCCAAGGGGCAGAAGTTGACGGAATGAATGCCGTATCTGAAGTGGAACCCTCGTGTCCTGATGATGTATTTAAGCGAGGGGACTCGGTTTCCTCGTTCGGGAGGTGTCCAGCCGCTCCGGGTTCGAACAGTGGAGGTTGATGCGTGCGCGTTACTGGATAGCATTTATGGGAATGATGAGATTGATCCTGCAAAAAGACTAGCGAATAATTCTGTAAGTGCCGAGATATACAAAAGTAATTCATACCTGAGTTCGGATGGGTGTTTCGTTGATAGCCCGCAAGCTAGTTTAAAGGAATGGGGGGTAGAAATATATTGCAGATTTAGCAACAGCAAAGAGGAATACAAAGGATACCCAGGATCAGAAATGGAAGAGCTTGTTCCCAGCAAGCAATCGATTACAAGTGTCAAAGCGTGTTGTTTGGCCAAATAAAACACCAGCGCCCACAAGACCAAAGAGAGGCCTACAACTCTCTGGTAATCCTAAACCTCTTGTGAAGCTAGGCCTAGCAAGTCCTCGAAGGAAGAAGAGGATTGAATGCCACTTCCAGAGCACGTATCTGTTCGGGTAGTTGTTGCTGGTTAAGCGTAGGTGTAATGTCGAATTTGTTCGGTGGCAAGGACACTCTTATAGGGAAATTCCAGAGGCACCTTTGAAGGAATAAATTATAACAAACCCCTTTGCAATATTGTGGACAATCACGGTATGAAGTGGACCCAGTACCGGGGTCAGAAACCAACGCTGGTTGGTATGTCATCCTGAGGGTTTAAGGACTTCTTTGACAAGAGCCCACCTAAAACAGTTACTATCATCTCACCTGTATCAGCGCAGCTAGAAAGGGGTATCTCGGTCATATTCCGAAGAAACAAAGGAAAGATGCAATATCGCCACTCGACCCATTTTGATACGAAAATACAGATGGGTGCCACTTGCCACTGCATCTTACATCTTGCGCCGCTCGTTATATCCGCATCTCAATATGCTTTTCTGTCATAACCGAAGATATTTGTGTTTTATGCAAAACCTTTATCTTTTCTAAATCCCCTGCTGTAGAAGAAATGAAATGTCAAGAATTTTGCTACAGGTATGACGCACCGGAACCCCCGTTTTTTATGCTACAAGATTATTTCTGGATCCAAGGTCCAGAAAAGGGTAGCTGAAAATTGATATTATACTTCCCTTGGTAACATTGTAAACGTCGGAAAGGTACCTCGCTCGGGGCTTGTCTCTAACACGTTTTCTTTTTAAGTGCCAATTGCAATGTCATTCCACGAGGCTCACATGTAATTACTGCCCTCGATCATCTTCACACTAATCACATCTACGCCCCTGAATGTATCTCGGACATTCCCGGATCTTCAAAACAATCTCTGTACAGTAAACACACTTTATCATTGCGTACAAACAAACCGGAACAAGGATGAAATTATATTGCTCGTATATGCGTGTATAACAAGCAAAAATTCAACGATAAGAAAAATACAAACCTACTTATAAAAGCACAAGAATGTGGTAAAGCACATTAGTTACTACACCCGCATAGTTTTACAATCCTAATTTTAAAATTTTCATTACCGAGAAGTTGACGCGATTGGCGTCTTTGGAGCCTCTGCAAGAAGCTCTTCGAGGAGAGTGGTTACTATATCATCCTCCTTATCTTTGTTGACCACTCCTCCCTCTGGCATTTGAGCCTTAATCTTCGTCGGTAGGGATGGATGAGCATTCTCTGTGAAACCCATCTATAGATCTTAATGAGTACGTATAACTAGAAAATATGATGTTGGGGCATACATCAGCGAGTCTCCTGCTAATTCTTGAGAATGTACGTGTTGTTAAGTCATCACCAGACCTCTCGGCGCGTCTATGTCCCAGCCTATGTCCAGGATGCGTGTTGTGTCGACGTACGCTATACATTTCCAGTTGAGGGAATGATCCCCTTGCATTGCTTACAACCTGGGGAGGAATGACAGCCTCAACCGTCGTCGGAGGTTCGGGTTTTTGTGCAGACATTTCCGCAGAGGTATCAGGGGTAACCTGATTTGCAGACCTTAAGATAAATTAGTTTAGGAAGCATATTGGAATTGGGAACTCAAGCTTACACGTTAGCTCCGTTTTCTCCTTCAAGCTTCTTTCTCTCCTCACGCTCCCTCCTTTCTTGGCGATATCTTTCTTTCTGAATTTTGTAGGCCATTTTTGCAGCTTCCACTTGTGCTCTCAGTTCCTGTGAAGTAGGTTTGGTATTACCATTGTCAAGGGACCCATTCACGTTCAAGCCAGATTGCTGCCCTTC
The DNA here is from genome assembly GCA_009739215.1 of Floccularia luteovirens. NCBI lineage: Eukaryota > Fungi > Basidiomycota > Agaricomycetes > Agaricales > Squamanitaceae > Floccularia > Floccularia luteovirens. Next base: position 2,240,804 of record VSJF01000001.1, read on the forward strand.
TTGAGAAGCCTGGTTTATAAAAAGGGGAGGGGGAGTGTAAACTGACGGATGTTGGAAGGGGACGGGAGGGTGGGGACCAGGTGTATGAGAAGATGGTGGGTGAGGGGTTTGAAAGAACTCAGATGGATTATAAGGTGCAGCTAGTCCTGGAGGAGGAGGAGGTGGTGGTGGTGGTGGTGGGGGTCCGTGTGGAAAAGAGTGTGGTGGTGGGGGTCCGTGTGGAAAAGAGTGTGGTGGTGGTGGTGGAGGGGGTCCGTGTGGAAAAGAGTGTGGTGGCTGTGGGCCGTGCGGATGTGGTGGACGACGTGGAGGCGCAGGGTGGTGGTGTGGTGGGCCATGAGTGAAGTCGGCCATATGTGGAGGCAGGGGACGATATTGGCCCGGCGGTGGTACTCCCCATCCCGGACGACCAAATGATGCAAACCCAGAGAAAGAGCGACCATGATGCCAAGGAGGCATGGCGCGGTGAGGAAACGCTGGCAAGAATGTTACATTCTGTGTCTTCTGTGTAGTAGTTGGGATTGGCTCCGCAGCGGAGTTTTGTCTTGCAGCTGGAACGGGCTGAGGCTCACCCTCTCCATATTGTGCGTCATTTTCGGCCCTATTAACTGGTACAAAAATTCCAAACACTTTCGAAAGGGCCTCCGATACGCGCTTTCCTGCCTCTTCTTCTGCTAGGCGACGCGTCTCTGCAGCAGCTTCTCCGGTAACTTGGGAGATTTCAGATGCAGCCTGGGATAATGCGTTACGATGTTGGGCCCAATATGTGCCACTCGTAACATTATGAAGGATAGCCTGTAGTTTTTCCAGGAGTTCCGGGTGGGCAGACAATATACTTGTTAAGTTGTTAAGAAGGGATGCAATATCCTGAGTAAAGAGCTGCACTTGAAGTAAAAACAAGGGCGGGAAGGGGAGGATCATCAACATCATTGGTTGGAGATTCGACCTTGACCTCCTTCGTAATGTCGCCATTAGAAGTTAGGCCTTGAATGGTAGCCTTGGGAGTACTTTCTGCGGCAATCGACATACTAGCGTCGTCAAAAGGAGGAGGGGTGACTGTTTGGTCGCCATCATCCCGAGAGCTAACATTCAAGACATGAATAGGATGTTTAGCCCCAGTGCTTTCAGCAAGCACAGAAGGGGTTGAAGATATATCCGAGAAGGCCCTGGCTTTTCCTTTGTCTACTGCGGAGCCGACTCCAGAATCTGTATGTGATGTAGAATGATCGTCGCCAACCTCGGAGGTGCTATCAACACTTTGAGCCTGGCTGTTGACATCGCTTTCGAGAATTTCAACAAATGCATGTGGGCTGCCGGTGTCTGAAACCCTAGAGGCATATAAATTACCAATTACATTCGGGAGCCTTTGCCAATCGTCGAAAGGAACCTCCTGACCAAAAGTATTTCGGCTGTCAGGTCAACGGGGAATAATGCTCGCGCCTATTTCTAGAGGTTGAAAGGTCGAAGACCTCAAATTTGATGGTTTGGCCTGGTTCCAGGGACGTGCCATAATACCCTTGGAGTTCTTCATCCGTGCTCAGAGTAATTTCATCATTATCGCTATCAATGTACGAAACACCAACCCTGTCGACTGGTATGCCATAGAGAGCATTAATCTTGTCAGCAAGAGCAGTCCACGAAGGACGAGTAGGGAAATTTATTCGACGAGTAGGACCGTCTGATTGCGAAAACTTGAATAGGGTGCTAGACATGGTGGTGGAGTAATAACGCACAAGCAATTTGTCTTCCGGTTTATATTTACCCATTCAATCTGTTCAATTTCAAACTCCGCACTGCGCATGCTGCGCTGCGCAACAGCCTTCAATGCAATGACTAGAACTGACATTGATGGTCCGTGATGCACTGATACACAAGCTGTGCATTGCCAAGTTCCTATGCATAATTTGATGCCGATGCAAAGACAAATTTTCACAGTAAAACGATATCAATTAACACACACGTCATCTTGCTATACAACTTTACAAAATAATCAATTTATAGCTTTGAATTTTTTTAAATTCTTCCAATTGCATCACTCTTTTCAAGTTCGTTGACTTGATTAAACATGACCTGGAAATCATTGTCCATTTGTATGCTCAAGCGAAAATAGCCATGCGAGGATCGATATCAGCAGGATCATTGAGCTGTGCAGACAGTATCAGCACTGAATCAATGACGTTTAAATTCTCAACGCTCACCCTCAGTCCGCAATTAAGGGAATTAATAGCTTTCATATCACTTTCGGAAATAGTGAAATCGAGGCATTGTAAGTTTTCAATCAATCTGGCATGGTTGTTGCTCTTGGGGACGACGGCTATGTCGCGCTGAGTAGCCCAACGAAGCAAGACTTGAGCCGGAGCTGCAATAGATATTGATCTTCAGTTCATATATTTAGCACTGAATAAAGTAAATCACTTCTGCTGTGTTTCTTGGCCACCTCGGCGACAGCAGAAACCTCAAACAAAGAGGCTGCTCCCTTGGTCATGCCAAGCTCTTCCCATCCCTATTTATCGCGGTAAGTAGGCAAAGCAAAGGTCAGGTTCTAATGTGTAATACCGTAGGTCCGAATGACGAATAAGCAGTGATTGCGATACCCAGAGTCTTTGCAAATGAGACCATTGGTTCTTGGGTAAGATATGGGTGGAGCTCTATTTGCAAAACTTGGGGAGGATAGCGGGCATAACGAAGGATGTCTGACAAGATCGACCCATTGGCGTTACTATGAGGATGTGAGTCTCAGCCACCAGAAGCCACTACATATCGCTCACCTCATTCCAATGTTCACTACTAGCTTCTCATCAACCAACTGTTCCATAGCAGCCCAGGTCTCCTGCATGGGAGTGTTTTCTGCACAGGATTAATCAGGGCACTCGTGTGATACAATTTCGACTTACGGAGGTGTACTTTTCCATCATCACCTTGCCATCCTGGAGGGTATCTATGTGCAGGATCGATATATTGGATTGCGATTGGGAAATGAACCAAGAATAAATCAAAGTATGTAAGTTGCCAGTCAGCAAGCTGTTTTCTCGCAAGTGAGGCGACCTGTCCAGATAATGTAAAATAACAATGTGAAATAGTTGATGGAATGACGTACGTGTTCACGGGCATGGAATGCATTCCAGAGCTATAGACATTTTTTGTTAGTAACTCAACCTCAACAGTCATGTCTAAAAAAAATACCTTAGATGTGATGACTGCGAGACGCAATGTTCAACACAAAATAATAATGTAAATATTGATATCTACGCACACAATTCTTCACGTTTCACAAGTCCATCGTCTATGGCTCGTTTAACACCTAGACCAGCTTCCTTCTCATTTCCATAATCAGCTGCACAATCAAAGAGGCGGTAACCAGCTTTGATAGCATTGTACACAGTCTGTAGCAGGTTCAGGGCTTTTTGAATTCTCTCCCAAAGGATTACATACATCTGCACAAGTGGACTGTGTGACCTATTCCTTGGAATTAGAGCTTGAAAATTATCGAGTTACTGTAATCATACCTTCCACAAACCGAAGCTGTCAGGATATACATTCAAGTAGGACTCTAAGCTGTGATTGTGCAAAATTTTCACATACCCAACCAAGGGCATCTGTGAAATGACTGCAACACGCCAGAGTAAGTATGAGATCTAGTTTCGTACTATGGTACTGACCTTCTGACCGGTTCTAGACAAAGTGATAGCAGCCATTACTGAGAGCCTGGAACTAATGGGGTGTTGTTGGGGAAGTGAAGGATGATGAAATTGGGAGAAACATGGATTTATTTGTTTTATAGCATAGATAAGATCATGGAGCCACCGAAACTTTCCCGAAAGCCAACCAAAATTCCCGTGTAAGAGCAGCGATCGATAACTAATATAGGACTTGAGATGCGCTTGTGACCTTTGTGCCACATGCAAGCCAGTGAAAAAAAAAATTCGCTGCTTTTTATCCGGTCCGTCATTCACCCACGGAAGACCGCTCTTACCGCCTAGTTTGATGCCAACCAAATACTAACCAGCACAATTCACAAAACATGCAATTCCACATCCTTGGCCTCGGTGCAATTGGATCATTGTTGGCACACCATCTACGAAAGGCTGTTCCATCTGCCCACACAATTACCCTCATCCACAAAACTGCAACTAAAGCCAGAGAAGCATCTTTACGCGGAGGGTTACAAGTCGAGAACAACGGCCTTGTTGAACGCGTGCAAGGCTTCAAATCGGAGGTGTTTGAAGGTTCCAGCAATGACACTTCACATCATACACCGTCTCTCCAGGCTCACTTTGATAGTGGTTCAAAGGAATCTTCGATGATCGAATCTCTCTTTATTACCACAAAAGCACACCAAACTATACCTGCTGTCCGACGACTATCTCATCGCATATCACCTAACTCGACAATTGTTTTACTTCAAAATGGCATGGGCATATATGAAGAACTTGTGCAGAAGATATTCCGCAATGCTGAGCAACGACCTCATTTTATTCTTACTTCTAACACTCATGGTGCATTCCTCAAAGGAGTGTACGATGTAGTCCATGCTGGCGTTGGGAATTTGGAGTTCGGAATTGTCCCGGATCCTCACGAACGGGATTTTGAGGCAGGATTCAAAGATGAGACTGTCGAGAGATCTGAGCGCCAAGGAAGTATCAATAATATCACCGAATCCCCAAATGATCCATATTTCTCCCGTTACAAGAGCCTAAGGTACACAGTAGCTGCAATGTTGCTTATGGAACCTCTGAATGCCTCTTGGAAGCCTATATCTGAAGTTCAGACAACCATGCGCCGTAAGGTTGTCGTCAATTCCGTCATTAACCCGATTACTGCACTTATGGGTTGTCGGAATGGGGATGCTTTCAATACAGACGCGTCTCGCCGACTAACGAAGAGAGTTTGCCAAGAAGCTGCTGCCGTCTTTGCTGCGCAAGTCAAATTCGAGACCAAGGACTGGCTTAATGACCTCATTATGCAAGGGGTAGACCCAAGTGATGTGGGGATCGAACGTATTCCACAAGGATTGACCGCTCAGAGTTTGGAGGCGGAGGTCATGCGAGTTGCTGAACTGACGAAAGGCAATATATCCTCAATGCTCTCTGATGTTAGGCGTGGCAATCGGACAGAGATCGATTTTTTGAACGGATACCTTTTGAAATTGGGCTCAACTTATAAAGTGGAGATGCCAGCGACTGCTACTCTTCTTAATCTTATGAAAATGCGCAGCGCTATACCATTGGACCAAATGTTATAGTAACAAAAGTACCGAACATATGTTCTAATTATCTTAATCGTTAATAGATGCATGTCCATTCTCCCTCCACAGACGATGAATTAGTATGTATCAATATTTAAAGTCAGTTATAAGTCAGAAATCATCTACATACATTGAACTTTCTCAGTGATCGTCAGCACCAGGTCGACCCCATTTTACAATCCTCACAGCACCGTCCGCCCATGATTCGACCCGCCGACGAGCAAGAGTTGACATTGTTGACCTGTCTGTCCCTACAAACCCGACACCACTTGATTGGATAACCGCATCAATGAGAACGGGGTGCCTGGTTCAAATGAGTAAATTTATTTGCATCGAAAGACAAAATGCAAACCAGGGAGTGTAAAGTTGAACAGTTTCACTGTGGTCAAGAACAAACCATCCTTGTTGAGTAACTGCTTCCCACCAGCTGCTATTTCTCTCGTCACTTGTCACAATGACGTGATCCACAACAAGCCCTTTTCTGTCACGCAGCTCTGCTTTCACCTCTTCAACGCGGCGAGCGATGACAGGAATTGAGGCAAAGCAGTCAACCAGTACATCTTTACACCAATTACCAAAGTCACCATGACGGACGTGTACCGCAATCCACTAAATTACGTTTCCATTTAAAAGTCCGGAGGCGAATAGAAATAAAACAAAACTGACAGGTGGGGTGACTTGGTTTTCTTCCATTCCGATCGCCTTTCTAACATATTGTTCGGCGAGTTGTTGTAGCTCATATGTCCATCGCAAATGTTTTCCAACGAAGCGCCAGGCCGGGCCATAATCAAATTCAAATTCATTAGGCTGCTCAATTGTTAGCTAATTTTCGTAATATAAGATGCCCTAAACTGACCTGATTTGCACACACATAATAGAGGTAATCGTAGCAGAGCACTTGTTCGTCTGGAGGGAAGCAACACGTGATGACTCGGAGACTCTAGGGGCGGAACAAGATTCTGTCTTCGTGTTTCAGGAAAAGCTAGAGCTGCTAGGGCCCAAAAGGTACTATGGCGATCGTGCTCAAAATTTGGAATTAATTTGATCCAAGTTGGGGCTTTTGTATATGATATGTCTAGAGGTTTCAACTTTAGAGGATTTGGTCAAGTCATACAACAGAACCTCACCAAGCTTAAGACGCAAAGGAACGCTGCTACGTCTGGGATATTTTTCGTGTACTTGCAAGGATTCCCATGTATTCCAGCAGCCAAGCTCGTCAATCGTTGTACTGGACCGGTTTTTGACCTGATGCCATTCGAGAACGGGTTTTCCCAAGGCCTCGCTAAGGCGTGGCACGTCAAACACTTGACCGAAATCAATAGGTGGAACACTTCCGCCGATATGAGATGGTGTGAACATTGGTATGATAGGTATGCGTTCCGTGATTAGTCCGAGATAAATTAAATTGATCTATGGCAGAGAGTTGTCAATTTCTTGCCCGTTTTGTGTGAAGGGGAATTCGAAAGAGTACATAAGTCATCACATCATTCGCTTCGAATAGTGATGTTGTCAGGTAACCATATTTTTCGAATGATGTGAGGTTTGCTTACTCCAACCAGCCGATATCCAGGACGTGATATACTTTTCGTTTGGTTTGAAATTGTCTAAACACGTTTTGAATAAGTGATTGAGGTGAGTTCAAAGAATTGTTTAGATATAATTAGCTTAACAAACCTCTAAAGTTGTCTGTTGGGGGGCCATTAAGGAAGCTGGCAGAATGAAACAATTTGGGCGTTGGAGCTAGAACGCCTTGTTCCCAGCTATGCCCATAACGAGTGTTGTGAAATGTATAATCAAATGGACGAGTCAGCCAGTGGGTAGACAGCAAGACACCAAATATTGATAGTGTGCATAAAATGACGCAAGCAATGATATAAAAACGTCGACGTGGTTTATGAGCAGAAGAGGTATGCCAGGCTGGGATGGAACAAGGCACGGGCATGAATAGCAGACGATGGAACGGTGGGGAAGTAGGGAGGCATTTAAGTGATTATGCATTATGCATCATGCGGTGAGCGAATTGAAGAGATCAAATGAAGTGACAGAGAAGACAACCGAACAATCGTTCACAGATTCAGCGATTATCACAAATCGGTCACAAAATCTGTCCCCATTTAGGTTTTTGATCTCTACTTTTGTGTTTGTTGTCGTGTCCTATATATCATTCATCATGGTCCTTCCCCACCCATCATCCTCTTCTCACCATGGCCTCTCCCGACAAAAAATCTCTCCAGGTCACTGCCGTTGTTTCCTTCTACATGGTATCTGCCCTTGTTGTAAGTTCTTCCTTCATAACATATCAATTCATTTTTGAATGTCTCCTGCACTAGATGGTTTTTGTGTGAGATTCCTCGTCTTTTGTCACCAACCAGTCCCCTCACCATAACACAATCAGAAATAAAGCAGTTCTGAATAATGCTCCAGATCTTCCCTTGCTCTTTCTTCTCCTACAGCTTCTCATTGCTGTTGGTCTACTTCACGTGTCTGCAGCTCTCTTTAAACAAATAGAACTTCCCCAATTCGATAAAGACGTTGCAAAGAAGCTAGTCCCTGTCGTTCTCGTCAATATCATCGGTTTGGTGTTTAATACACTATGCCTCAGAGGTTTGGAGGCGTCGTTTTTTCAAGCAAGTTACTATTCATTCTAAATGACATAATTCATTTACGCGAGTTCTAGATTGCTCGCGGTCTTGTCTTGCCGCTAACGATCCTAGTTTCATCGATTCATACGCGCTCATCTCCTTCTCGAATGGTCGTATTCTCGGCAATGATTGTAACGGCCGGTTTTCTCTTAGGCATTGCCCCATCGAAATCAATACCATTGCACTTGGTTCCCTCTACAATCTCTTTATTCTATGGAGTTATCTCTTCAGTGTTCATAGCTTTCCATGCTGTTCTCATCAAAATTTCTCTTCCCTATTGCAACAATTCTTCCATCAAATTGGCTTGGTGGACCAACGTGGGTTCCGCGGCTTTTCTTTTCCCCTTGATTATTTTCAGCGGAGAGCATTCCACATTTCAAACAATGCTACATGAGAAAATTTGGGACTGGAGAATTTTTATCTGGGGCAGCGTTGTTACGGGATTCTTCGGTTTCCTCCTTTGTATAGCTGGCCTACTGAGCATAAAAGTCACCAGCCCTGTCACCCATATGTTTTCTAGCGTATGTCCAATACCAGACTCCCGGGACATTTAACTTACGAATGGTATACCCTTGTAGGCTGCTCGGTCTGTTCTCCAGACAATGTTAGGGGTATGGATATTTAACGATCTCCTCACCATGTATGTAACAATTCCATCCGTTTAATGAGTGCTAAATTCTTTCATACAGTAATCGGGCCGCTTCCATAATGGTTATTCTCATCGGCACGATGTATGTTCGGTTTGTTTCTCATCCCAGTTTACCATAATTCTAATTTTGTTAAGGCTGTATACGTGGTTCAAATCAGCAACAGCCTCACCACCACTTACCCGCGAAAAAGATCTAGAATCAAATAATTTGGACAAACCTAACGACACAACGCAAACCGAAAAGGCATAGAGTAATTTTTGTTACGATAGATTCGCTCTTAATTGGACGCTCCACACCTTTACTGGACAATTTGAGACATAATACTGGATTTAGCTAGTCTCGGGTTGATCTTACTTGATTTTTGAATATTTATGTGCCGTTCTAGACTTCAGAAACGATTTTATTGACTATAAAGATTACGGCATGATGTCAGGAAAATAAGGGTTGCCGCGTACAAGGACTGCTCAGAAGTTCTCTCGATCATCTATACACCCTTTGTAACGGCTATATATACAAGCTTCCATTCTACAAATCGTTTGAATTCAAGTACACTGAGTCTTTACAAGCTTAGAAACTTGTACTGTAATTAAACACCCTTATCATTGTTGATAATTGTTTGCCACTGTACCGATGTATCATGGCAAACGAATTCCGACAACTTCAGCCAACAATGCATAGCTATCACAGCTATCAGTGATACTATCAGCACATGATTTGAAACGACTACGGTCCGAAACCCTCGCAGCTTCTATGGTGCTCGAAGGAGTTGTTGCGGAGGTTTGTACAGACCGGAATATATATAAGGAGGCTTGCGTTGATGATTATCAAGGCAGGATTCCTAGGACGTGAACACAATGTTCACCGAGTTACTTTCTTAATTTTCAATTTTGATTCTCCTAATTTGAGAATGACTCTTAGCTACGTCTGACCAAGTAGCTGGCCTAGATCGATTTGCTGATGCCGGCGAGAGTGCGCTGAGAGACTCGCTAAAAATAGTGCATAACCTTTCCTCGTGTGTTGTGACATGTCACACAGTGGTCGTCTTCGGTGATGTCGGTGAATATTAAAATATTAATCCCCTGATGGAACAGCACTGCCAACACTATCATTCTTAGGGGATATCCTTTACTCAGTAAAAGGTTACATGAAAGTTTTACACAATGTGTCATGGATATGTCAACCCGATGGACATCGGAACCACTTTGGCATGCGGTTCGACATCAGTGGCTTCTTGCCTTGATGGTCAGAGCATTAGGGTTCTAATATAACATTCTTGTCCGACCTAAACACATCAGCTTCAGGAGTAATCCGACCGCCCTTCTTCGGGTTGTTTCTACTTTTCATAAAATTGTCATTATCAAACAACTCCTGCAGCCCTTCTTGACAAGGTGAATGGATTGTCTACATGTTACAACTGGTGCCTGACTACCAACCCTATATCAGGCTCCTCCTACTCTGTTGAAGTTATCCCTTTTCACTACGCGATGGCGGCATTAAGCATTAACCCAAGACCAGATCACTTCCTTCTATTGAAGCCAACCCAAGCTCTAATTTCTGAGGATGGGCATACTAGACCGGGAATCGCACTCACATTCTCTCACTCTGAAGAAACTCTTGTTGCCAACGAAGATAAGGCTCGGGTTGAACGCCCTCTCGGGGAAACAGAGGTGTCGTATTTCCTTCCATCTCGCGACAGTGGAGTGAATGACATGTGAGTGACCCTTTCATTCTTTACTTCAAGGCTGGCTTTACGAAATAACAAAAACCCTTGATCAGGTATCTGCATCTCGGGCTGCGTTCCCCTACAGGCTTCTTTAAGCACTCATTTGTTTGTTTGATGTGGGCGATACTTCGCCTTAGACATCCCTTGCTTGCTTCGAGGGTAGAAATGACCAATTACCGAGATATAAATTTCGTGTGCGTTTCATCGTTCTTATTCTATAATTCGTAACCTACCTTCACAACAGATACAATTTACCATATAATATAGAAGATGCTCTAAGAGATGCAGCATCTAGTCTTGACTTTAAAACGCAAAATAAAGATGGTATTGACATGATTCTCCCCTTTCAGATTCAAGATTCACAAATTTTAATTTTGTAGGATTGATCGATGAATACTTGAATGGCCCACGTACTCTGTCGAATGATCGATTGTCTTTCCTTATTATATCACAAGACAAAATTGAGCACGGTGAAGTTGACAGCGGTGAACAAAATTATGACCTTATGATATGCGCTGCACACTTTTTGGGTGATGGCATGGCTCTACACCGGTTTGCCAACGAACTATTTGGACTCGTTGGCGGGGCATATTCCCATTCTGAACTCACAAAAATTCTGGAGGACGAGATTCGTGTTCGACGTGAAAACGAGATTAACGTGAGTGATATCCAAATCATGAATTATATTTTATTTACACAGAAATAGGGAGCCTCTCTTCCGCCTGCAATGGAAGATGTACTGGAGCAGGTAAATGGGAAATTTCACCGAGCAGCATCACTCGTGGAATACCAATTATCGCAACAGAAACTGATTGTGAGTTATTCAACCTGGTTGTGTGGAGACATCCCTACAAGTAAGAGATCGACAGGGTGGTCACACTTTTCCACGAAAATCTCATCTTCCGCGGAATACCGTTGTTCCAACGGTGTCTTTCGATGTAGAGACCAGCAAAAATATCCTGAGAAACTGCAAAGCTAGAGATATATCTGTCTCGAGTGCTCTTTTTGCCGTATGCAATATAGCTTGGGCTAAAATGTGTAGCGACAACGTAGAGCTACCTATGTGCGTCCAACAAATCCAGCTTATTTTATGCCATAAAACTAACACAAAGCACAGGATGATGTACTCTGCTCTTAACATGCGGCCCCACATACTCGCAAACAAATCCCTGCATGATTCATATTGGTTCCTTGCCATTGGTTACTTCAACGTAATCCTACCATCTTTCATCCCACGCACATCTAGTGAAGATCTCGAGAAATGCTTCTGGCACAGGGCGAAATCGGCGAAATTACAAAGTTACAAGGCAGCCAAAAGCCCTATGCTTATATCCAGAACGCACCAGATGGCCCTGGAGAGGGGACAACGGGCTCGGATCTGGGCAAAGCAAGATGACAACAAGTCACCCAAAAGACCTCCGGTGGCAAAACCAAAGCAACAGGCTTCAACAAAACCCCCCTCTAATGCATTACTAGGTCTATCACTTTTGGGCAATTTAGACGCAATTTATCGACATGATAAATATGAGAACATAAAGCTCCACACCCTAACTACCGGTTCTAGACAACGCCAAGGTGGTATGTTATTATTTGGATATACATTTGTTAACAAGTTATGGGTTAGTTTAGGCTATGATGAAAACGGCTTCGAAGAGGGTGTTGTAGAGACATTTTGGCAACATGTGCTTGATACAATTAATCAGTTTCTTCTGTAGTTTATTGGAATCGCGTAGTATATCCCTAATACGGACTTCAGCTTGTTTGATGAAGATGCGATGCTTGTTATTCATTAATAAAATACAACTGTGTCTCGTGAATGCAACATTATGGAAGGATCAAGGGCTTAGGCTGAGCGTGGGCTCCTTTGAGGCAAGCCCTTCAGGGTGATGGAACTGTTGTATCGCATTTTAGATGTCATCAGCCAACGTGCATACCTCGCTGCATACCTTGGTTGTTTGTATTGCTCCCACATGAAATATGTCAAGTATGCATGGTAAGCACCCCAGATAGCAATAGTCTAGTCATAGGAATTAGAAGAATCAGGAAGCTAGAATATGAATGCGACTCACATTCCCGCGACTTAGCACTGCGTTATACATGTTTCTGGATTGTTTGCTGGTACAAAAAGACAAAGGGGCTCAATAAGCTTAATGTGAGTGACAGGAATGGGTTGAATGTTCTCTGGACATGGCGCTTTTGTAGTCAAGGAAATGGGTGATTGCGTTACCCATATTCGGAGATTACGAACTGCTTCGCCTTCATTCAATTACTCCAAGTCCGTGAATCTATCAATTAGAATTAGCATTACTGAGTATACAAAGGACCAGCCACAAGCCAGGATTCTAGACAGAACCAGGCCAACGTAAGAACATGAGAAATACACTGTTTGTCGGACCATCTGGTGGGAAGCTTGCGTCTAAAATATCCTTCAATTCATTGTTCTAGGTTGACCCACAAGCAGTAGTCGGGTTCATATGTTTGGATGCATCACAGGCGTGTCGCCAGCGAGACTCGGTCCGACGCCCGGTGGCGCATCTGTGATTAAAATGGACTGGGGTAATAAGGAAATAGAGGTAGGTAAGCTGCAATAATACAATTCCACTGGGTTATAGGTCGGGTAATTCCCTTTGTGTTAACCGTATCCATGTCGAATCCCTCCACCAGTCATGCATACTGTCGATCCTCTCCCATAAAGTTTCCTCATCAACGCCATAGATCTCATATATACCACCATTAAGTGAACAGCCCTCTCGCCTCGCTACTTCCAAAGCTGCTTTATTCTTTCCACTGGGAATGGAGACATCGTTAGCATTATAATATTCCGATAAGGCTAAGGAACCCACCTGAGCAACTCTAACAATTCCTTTTTGTCCGGGAAAAATAGCCGTGGTTCTAGTACTGCGAGAATACCTAGAGCAGCTCGATAGACAAACGAATCACCTTCCAGAATTATCACGTCCCATAGCCGAGCACACGCCTCGAACGGGAGGTGCGCTAAGAAAAGCGGAATTATCCAGTCCGGGAGGTACGAGGATGGGGATAGTTGGTGCTGCTTAAAATTGAAGTAGACTGTTTCGGTAAGTAAAAGGATGTGAGGGTTATCGATTGACCTACTTTTTGGCATTCCGTCGGCGAGTAAGGTATCGAAAATTCTGACTCGAAAAATTGACATTACGGAATACAAGGATGATTCTTGGTACTTGTTCTTACCTATAATATGCCTCAACCTGCAAAAAAAATATTTCAAGACAAATAATGCAAATAGATATACAGATACTCACATCGTCTTTCACCTTTTCTCCCCCAAAGAAGCTGCGCAGACAGTGCCTTTCTAATAGATTTCGCATAACAATAAAACCTTGCTGATTTGGCATGTTGATCAATATCATTGCGGCGACCTTTGCTGCACCCATGCAATACCCCAAGCCTTCGTCACTGCGGGAAACTACCCATGCATACAACATGTCTTTCAACTCGGAGTAGAGTGGTCCAGTTTCTGGGTGAAAAATATGGAGCGAGGGGGTAGTGGTGGATATATCTTGCTCAATCATTTCCAGCGAATTCTGGGGAAATACACCTGATGCAAGAGCGCGTTTGGCTCTAGAAAGGCATGTACGATAGTGATCTGTGGTCCAAAAGACACAAATATAGTACTCAGAAGTTGGTATCGGACACGTGAATTTTGTGCCCACCTTTACTTAAGGCCAAGGCGTTTCCAACGGCTCGTTCCCATAAGACGGGTCGAAGTTTCGTTGGTATGCCCTTCCACCATAATTTCCGTAATTCAGCATTCTTATGAACAACCTTCCAGTCTGGCAGAATCTCCTTCTCCCATATGTGAAGTGTCTCTTCAATTGCTTTTTCGCGTTGTGAACGACGTTCTTGCAGAGCTTTTCTGCGCTTTTCCGCTTAAAGGACGGTCAGCTCTGAAAACATTGTGAAAATGACAAACTAACCTGATATACGACTGTGTTTCATCATATGCTGCCAATCAGCCAAGTGTTTATCATCTTCCTCTCGAGATTTAGGAGGTAAAAAAGAGGGCCGTGTTCTGCTTCTGACTTTTTCTAATGCACTGGGACCATTGGATCGGCTAGAGCGCTGTACAGAGTTTTTCTTGGTACTTATACTTGGTGGTGTGACTGGTGATATAGACATTGGAGCAGTTTGTACGGTGGGTGTAGATCCAGAACTTGAGGTGCGCAGCACTTCAGACTGGCCATCTTTGTCAAGCGGTAATTCCAAAGATGGTGATTGATCAGAGTCCTGAGCTAATGCTGTTGAGACAACTTCATCAGGTGTTACGATAGTTTGATGTGAGGATGGCTGTGAAGCATCAATAATAACATTAGGGTAAGGACTTTCACTATTGCTTGTCGCATCGGTGTGGTGTGTTTCATCTTCATTGGGTGTAGATGGCGCGCTGTGTTCGGACTCGGAAAGTGATATTTGTGAAAAATGCGATGATAATTGCGGGTCATCATTAGGGGTCTGCATTGCTGGGGAAACATGCTCAGAGAGCATAGGAGGAGCATTCATATCCAGCGTAGAGACAGAATCATTTTCAACCAGAGTGTTACGGTTTTCCAGCCACGATGCAGTGTCAGCAATAGGATGTTGCCTAGCCAAATCCTCTCTGATTTTATCGGGGGTGAAACGATAAATTTGAGGGTTGTCGTCGTCGTCACAGAAGGGGTCGTCATGATCGAACGATGAGACATGGTGAATTGGGACTTCGACGGGGATATTTGATAAACGCTCCATTGGATGGTACTAAGATATTATGTCGTGGGGACGATGCGAGGTGTGCATGATGGT
Source organism: Floccularia luteovirens (assembly GCA_009739215.1). Lineage (NCBI taxonomy): Eukaryota > Fungi > Basidiomycota > Agaricomycetes > Agaricales > Squamanitaceae > Floccularia > Floccularia luteovirens. The sequence goes on from VSJF01000001.1 coordinate 2,255,882, forward strand.
CGGAAGCTTACCTCTCCCTGTTACTGACTGTGACGATTTACATCATCATACCATCACCCATGATTGCTGAAGTCCTTCTCGTCCTTGCTGGCCATTCTTCTTCATTGTTTCCTTCGGACCACACCCTCAATGCTGCATTCACTACTCTTCTACACCCAGGTGAACAACAGTGTCTAGAGTCTCTTGGTCTAATCGCTTTTCGTTACCGAAAAATTAAGGCATCATGTAATAATCTGTCGCGTTCCCCTTCAAGATATATATGCGCGTTGTGCGCGTCACTTTCACGTATATTGAAAGATGAATACGAAAATCTAGTAATAGATACCGAGGAAAAGGTTCTCAGGCGCGATTCAGCACTTGTCGCAAAAGGAGCTTCCGTTCCATTCTCATCTTTACGCTCAATTTTCGCGGAATGGGAAGCTCCCTTTGCAACACTGTCTGCTCTCATGGATGACCTTGAATTAGAGAAGAATTGGCTTCCTGGACCTCTGATTGACCTGTTGCTTGCCCGATCGCGCACGGGAGTACATCGAATAGCCGATATTCTATCGCAACTCTCAGCTTCTGTTCAGTGTGTATGGAGGACACAACTTACTGCATTTCTGGTTCATGGATCATTGACTCCAGTGGATCCGATCGCGTCAAAGGAGTATGCTCTGCTGGCTGGTTCCATGCCATCCTGTGTATCTATGCAATCGCGAGAGTCCATTGCTTATGTTGGTCGCGCCATCGGGACCATCAAAGCAGCCAGGTGGCAAAAAAAACTTCCTAGAAACCTTTCTTCAGATCACACAACATTACTTGCATCAGTATTACCTGAAGACCAACATGCATTTGATCTTATCATATTTCAGATCAGAACAGATGTCAGTGAATGGCTATGGCTCAATGTCCTCACCAAACAAGATATAGAAGATGCTGTAGATTCGCTGTATGATTACTTTATCATTTTTTAGCATTTAGTTCACTCAACGAAACAATAACAGGAGCAACTACTTTCTTCTCCGAAACGGAGAATTCAGCCTTTCTCTTATCAGAGAAATTGAACGCCTCAAGCTTTCACGATTGACTTCACTTTCTGGACCATCTTCAATAATTCGAGAACAGGACTTGAATTTGGCTCTTCTTCGAGCATCACTTGGCACTACTGCGCAACATGACCCTGCTTTGTCCCGTCTTCGATTCTTACTCCCATCAGGGCCTCTCCGTCCGTTCCTTCCATCACTTGCTAATGTGGCTCCTATCCCTACCTCTCCAACTGGAAATTCAGATCCTGCATTGTTCAGTTCGCATTTGCTCGGAACACCGCTGACCTTGTGCTATTCCATTTCATGGCCTCTGGACATGTTTCTTGAAGGCAACGATTTAACAGCATATGCAACTATTTTTGCATTTCTGACAGCACTAAGAAAAACTCATATACAAATCCACACATGTTGGACATCCCTTTCTAATGCTCAACGCGCACGTCGACGCTGGACTGGGCTTGGAGAAGGTGGGACTGTTGAAGATCTAGAAGTGAGGACAAGACTTCTCAGGTGCGGTTGGGGTATTGTTCGAGATATGGGGTGGTTCCTCGATGTGTTGCTCGGGTATATGATGATGGACGTTGTTGATGTAGAGTTCAGGAAATTGAAGGAGTTACTTGTAAAAGGGAAAGGTGTAGAGGAGGTAACAACCGGAAAGTTCCCAGCCAAATTAATTGCAGGTCACGAAAGTGAGGAACAATCCCGCATGGATTTCACAACATTACGTTCTATCCATACTGGCTACCTCGACAGATTACTCACTGGCTGTCTGCTTACCAGCCCTACCTTGACGTCGATTTTGCGATCTGTGTTAGATATATGCGAGCGTTTCGTTGCTCAAGTAGAGCGATGGGGAGGGGATGTGTTGCCTGCGCTTCTGTTTGAAGGCAGTCTCAAGGGCGGAGAGGAGGGAATTGGAGCGATGGTAAAAGAACGTTGGTTGGTTATTGCGGAAATCGATGGGGTTGAAAATTTTCATTCTTGAAAGTACCAAAAACGGGACTAACTGGTTGTCATTTAGACGTTGCGGTCACTAGTGGAGTCATTTTATGAGGAACTGACACTGTCGACGTCTCAGCAACAGTTTTCTTTGGGGACGGATGGATCCAAATCACTGTTCATGAACGGCAGTATGATAAATCAGACGGGATTGAATTTGTCAAGAATATCTAAAGGGGTCGTGGATAATAACCGTAGACATGTTGAACGGTTGCTGTTGAAGCTGGATTTCAATGGTGGTATTTCTAAGAAGCAGAGATGTAGATAAGATAAATGAATTCACACGATGAAAAGATTTTAAGAAGATGATTGAATGTCTTTTTTTTTGGAAATGCAAACATGAGCTTTAGATTGGTGATGGTGAGTGTGTGGTAATAGCGAATGATATGTTGCGATGCGATAATGATCAGTTCTTCTTAGAACCTCGCCAATAGCCGTTCTATGACCCATTCAAGAACAAATACATTTCAACGCCTCTCTCAGCATCTCTCTCACCTTGCTTCTCCTCAACAATCCATGGCCTCTCGTACGTCCCCAGTCTAACTCCGTCCGCCTCCGTCATCCTTATTGTTTTAATAGAATACACCACCCGTATCATCGGTGCACCAAACACTTTCGGTGATTATCGATAATAATTGCTTCTTGTGGTACAGACATTAATCTTTATCATACTTTGATCTCCCCTTCTAGAGAACCGTGTCTACATCGAGCAGAACGGCTCTGTAATCTCACCATTCCACGATATTCCACTCTTTGCAGATCAGAACAATGGTATCTTCAACATGATTGTTGAGGTCCCTCGGTGGACCAACGCCAAGATGGAGATTTCTAAGGAGGAGTCATTCAATCCTATCAAGCAAGACATTAAGAAGAACAGACTTCGCTACGTCCGCAATTGCTTCCCTCACCACGGATATATATGGAATTATGGTGCATTCCCCCAGGTAAATACAGGGATAGACCCATTTTAATCCTCAGATTAATCTTCTTTTCAATTAGACTTGGGAGGATCCTACCCAGTCTCATGCAGAGACTAAAGCGAAAGGTGACAATGACCCTCTTGACGTTTGTGAAATTGGCGAACAGGTGGGATATGTCGGTCAGATCAAACAAGTCAAGGTCCTCGGAATCATGGCATTACTCGATGAAGGTGAAACAGACTGGAAAGTCATTGTCGTAGACGTTTTGGATCCTCTTGCTTCCAAGTTGAACGATATCGAAGATGTTGAAAGACACCTTCCAGGCTTGATTAGGGCCACAAATGAATGGTTTAGGTATTTCCTCGATATATCAATCAATTTTTTTTCATGTAATACTGAATATCCTTGTCAGGATCTACAAAATCCCTGATGGCAAGCCCGAAAATCATTTTGCATTCTCTGGCGAAGCGAAAAATAAGAAATACGCAACCGAGATTATCCATGAATGTCATGAGGCTTGGAGGCGTCTGATCGTAAGCGACACTGCTGCTAATTACGATATCTCTATGTGAGTCTTAATTTTTCTCTAAGAATATTGACTAATGAAATCTATTAGCCGTAATATCACGATTAGCAACTCGCCAGGCTTTGTGAGGAGGGACGACCCTGCGTACACCAGTCTTCCTCCAGACTCCAGAAAACCCCCCGCTCCGATCGAACCTTCAGGCAAGTGTTTATATGATGGCATTTAGCTGTACTAAAGCTGATCATTACAAACTAGTTTCGAAGTGGTTCTTCATCTCTTCTACAAGCGTCTAGTCAAAATAGTCTATACTAGAGCTGTGAAATTTTCATGTCACTAAAATGGCCATTATCTTGTTTTGCAGTGTTACAAGGCTGAAGAGTTGCGAATTAAATATTATATATTGTGGATGCAAGATAGTTATATGCTAATGTCAACTGCCTCATTGCTTTTCCTTGATGACTATTTCAGGTTGCACAGGCGGGTACCTGCAGTAGCGATCAGAGATCGAGGTTACAGTCCATGTGCCTAGAAAGAACGTAAAGCTAAGGATTGTGCGTAAGGAAAGAGAAGGATCACATACCTTCAAGAGCTGAAAAAATTGAATATTCATTTGTAAAAATGCGAGATACGGTGTGGGTCTCAAGAATCTTCCCTGGCTTTCCACCTTTTTTGGTTACTGGTTCTGAACGTTGGTATGTGAATGTGAAGGGAGGTTCTCCAGTGAGCGTGAAAACTATTTCAGCTTGGTCGCCTGTAAGAAAAAAAATCAATTAATTGAAACAAATAGAGCAGAAAGTAATGTCATCCTACCTTCATGAATATCTTGGTATATTCTTTTTCCATGACCTACTTTAGCTGATGGGAGAGGGTGCACGGAAAATTTCAAATCCGTGATTATAGCTTTGCACATCATTTGTTGATGAGCGATAGAGGTTATGGTAAATTCACCCTGCTGTTGTTGCAGAATTGAGAAGGGTGATACTTTTGCTACTTGGGAGTATGCTTTGTTGTTTATGCGATATCTGAAGTTGCACTGTGAGTCAAAGGTAGTGCGATATTTGGAGTCAACATACCCGATTGTCCATGGTGGTATCCCTTCCAACTGGAACTGTGTTAGCTCTCCGATACAGATATCCTCACGACGTTCTATGGGGATAATAGCGGCAGTTTCAGCAACGTCAACCCACACAGAACTCTGCAAGGGGTCCAGCGTCAGCTGGTCGCATGAAGAAGAATCCACAACAGACTCGATTTTGACAAGATGGGGTCCAATGGAGGTAAAAGTGTATGAAGGTATATTTATTCTCCATACAGTATCCGTAACTTCGACAGTCTCCATGTCGACATGGCTCGAGGCTAGGTTTTTGATAGATAATTTCAAGATAAATGGAGGGGACCCTTCCAAGATGATGACTCCGTCCAGTGTATTTGTATCAGATGGTGTGAAGGGGTCGTTTAGACAATGTGACAATCTGTTTCTGCTTTTGAACCACGCCGATGGCCTCATTTCCACTTGTTGTTCAAAAAGAAGCCTTTCTGAAGGAGGAATAATCCTGCCTTTGTGCTTTGAAAGTGGATATGACGCGTCACCTATTTGTTTCACCTCGTAATACATTCGGCCGGGCATAGATGTATGCAATTGGAATCGCGTTCGAGGTTGGATACTATTGAAGACCGGTTGATCCATGAGTTTTGTACCTCCAACCTCACTGTTTTGCGCGATATTATACATGATTTGAAATGGAGGGCGGCCTGGAATCATATTATAGGGTTGTAGGATACGACAAGCTATCCAACATACCTGTGAGATCAAGGTCGACATGATCATTTGAGCCTTCACATATTGACTGTAGAATATATGACCTGTTGTACGTTTCGTATACGGCCTTTGTTTGTGGTGACAGTTGGGCAGAAGGCCGCGGGATCCAGCTAACTCTAAAAGTTGATGCCTCAGAGTTTACAGAACCAGGACATTCTCTATCAGAAATCTATGGTGATCACGGTATTAGAAGGTAATTATAGAAAGAAAATAGCGATATCACATCTATAATCTCATAAAGACCATTTTGGGTGACGTGAAGGAAGTCATTTGGGTTATTGAGCACAGTTGTCATCACTTTACTATCATCTCGACGATATGACATTTTCCAAGGCTATAGGATTTATTTCAGTGATAAAAAAAGGTAGGTAGTACAGGCTTACACCGTCGCCAGTCAAACGGAGGGGAAGGCTTGCACGTTCATGTTCCGTGACAGTAGCTTGTCTCTCCTGTTGGTTACCATAGAATTGTACTGTAGGCTGTAAAATCGTGTTAATAATTGAAGAATGGTGATTGAACTTGAACTACCTTCACTCTCTTCACGTTGACTACCATTCCGGGAACAGAGACAGACCGTTTACATTTGTAAACATCCTCAACGCTAACTATCTGGAAATGAACAAGAGATCACAGCGGAAGAAAAACTCATTACCTATATCAATTTCGAACGACCCCCCATTTCCCTTTATTGCTTCTGGAATGGGAATTTGGAGAGTTTTCTTGGCGGTCTCGATTCCTTTTATCGTCAAAGTCTCGGACTCCATGGGACCAATGACTTGCATTTCCAAATTCCAAGGACCTGTACCCTACAGAATGTTAAAAGAAGGCTGTTAGTAACGTTGGGAAAAGTAAACATACCTTTAAATCTACGTCTACGTCTACAGAATCTCCTGCGCAGCTGCTGAGTACTCTCTTGTTTCTTCCGCCAGTTCCTGTCGTACTAGAAAAGTCTGCAGAAGCAAGGGGATGTATCAACTGATCGATGCTTGGTCCATGTAATTCCACCTTCTTATAGTTGCTATCGCTCATATGAAGGAAGGAAAACGTGTAATGACCACTCCTTTCAGGTTGTATTGTTAATTCACTACGAGAGTGTGAGAACACTTTCGTAAGTTCCAGAGGTGACTCGTTATCACGTTGTATGCGGTAGGTAACTTGGAATGGGGGTGTGCCATGTAGAACTAAAGATGCCGATACACCTGTATCACCCGAACTATGATTGGCTCGTCAGCTGGGTTGTCATGTATAAATGAACTGGACAACCATTCGTGAATCCGCTTCCATTCGATTTCCGACAGTGGCAAAGGCTTTTCAATGACCTTGCATGTATCAGGTGCGTGGACTTCTCCAGTGCAGTACTAATTGGAGAACTAAGTTTCAAGTTTAAAGGATGAAAACAAGGATATAATATACCTTTCCTTTGATACCTAATATAGTGTAATCCCCTGGGCTGTTGGCAGATAGAGACAGGACATTAGTATTCCCTTCAGTCTTGAGTGTTTTTTTCCATGCTTTTTTTGAGCCAGAGCCCTTGTTATGCTCTGCATACTTGAGGTATATATCCCAGGGAGCATCAAAATTGTTGGCCCCACTTGTTCTGATGCTCAGAGGGACTTCAGAGCCGATTAGAAGTGAAGCGGGATTTAATGAATTGCAATGCTCGAAAGAGACGGTTGGTTTCTGCAATACAGTGAATGAACGTGTTGTTTTCGTATTTCCGATAGCGTTAATAGTCGTTGGCGTCACATCATTGCTGGTACGGATGATATTTCCGAGACCATCGATAATCTCTTCAAGTGCGTAAAAATAGGAGCCAGGTTTGTCTAATGATATCATCAAAGGCAGTTTTATAACCTGGGGGACAGGACCATTCAGATGATCACCACCATCGGCTGAGTGGATATGGTCGTGATCCCCTTCAATTCCCTCAACAAGCAATTGTTCTCTGTCTCCGTCAGTTGATTTAAGCCACCTGAGGCTTAGGGGGGGAACACCGAATATGTCTATCATCAAGGTCAAGTTCGAGTTTTGTTCCGCACATCGGATGTTTTGGGTAGCAGATTCGTCGTTGTCCACGAAACGCATCTCAGGACAAGGCACCACAGTAACTTCTACAGGCGCTAGGCGTGCCTCAGTACTGGAAGTATCGAAAACGTGCTCCAAACGAACTATCCCAGGTTTATTTATCCGAATATAAACCAGTGATTGGGTTGACTGGAGCTCTGCTTGTATCTTGTGGGACTCCGCTGCGTCGTCTTCATCGTCATATTCATCATAGTCACCCGTATTCTGATCTGAGGCCATTGGCCGAACTGGTTGAAGCTTTTCGCCGTAACTTTGTTCCAGTGCTTTCAATTCCTTGGAACTCAGGTCAACATAGTCAACCCGAGGATTTTTGTTACTAGCAAGATTGTCAAGACGCGTTAGTGAATACTTGAGCCCTGATATATTTGTGTTATTAAGTAGCACAGGGATAAAAATTATATCGTTGGGTGAGGCTAAACAGAAAGTGGATCCATGGGGGTTGAGCCGAGCTGTGCTTATTGGTGACATGCGAACGGTATGCTGGCCAAGCAAATGCTCATCATTGGATGTAGATATTATGGGCAGCAATCCAAAACTAAGTGGGGAGAGGAGGTTCAAGAGAGAAAATGATTCCGTCGTAGGAGGGAAGTCAACCTTTTCTGTAACAATGAATAGAGTCATCGTTTCCAAACATAAGTTCTGATATACTGACTGGAAAATCCAGGTAGAACAGACTCTGAGGGTCCGCCAAAAATCGCCGAACCATGAATTGTTATTCCACCGAACATAAGACCATCTAAGAACCAAAGCAATGCGATTTGAAGAAGAACGGTGGTTCTTCCGTATGTTAAACGTGGTATTTTCAGTTGCGTAAGAGCTGTGCAGTAGACAAAATCTACAAGCAGCCACTTCCTGAAGTTCGCAAAACGACCATCACTAGAGGTAACAGACCATATCAAGTCGAATAGTTTGATTGCCTGCAAAAGGCGTCATTTAATGCAGGAACTGTAGAGATGGAGGTGCCATACTTGACAAAGGAGGCCAATGCTAAGATAATACAGTCTCTGTGCTGGTATATCTATGTATTTCTCGGGTATAAGAGGTTGGGGGAGGGAACGATGTTTTGGTTCACGAGCAGCCATTTCGAACTATTTGACGTGCCTCGAGTCGCCACCCGCCTTGTTATTGGAGGAAAGTCCTGGGTAGTCCTATTGACCAAGAGAAGCTATAGAGATGAGCGCAAGTTGTGAACGTTTTGAGGAGACAAAGAATGGTATTTTAACATTCACGTGACCAATTAATTCTGAAACTCATTCTGGTTCTATTCGTAATCACATTGATGTCAAGTTCGAAGAAGGACAGTCCAAGCATGGCGCATATACAGCCCAGAAAACATAGCATACAAATGGTACAATAATACCGAGTCATTATGCATTATGTTCAACGTTGCCTCTTGATTCTCAACCACGTGCTTAAAAGTGTGGCGTGCACTCCAAACCCTACAAGAATGCTGAGAACCCGCTTTAATCAGTATCCATCTCTTTGCTCGTTGCTCAGTGGTAATCTATAATGTCGAATCTTCCACCAATTCCTCAAATTGAAGGAAATGTGGACATTGTCCTTGACCTATTTACTCACCAATCTCTACGAGTTGGTGGTGCAACGATGAATGATGATTATGGAGATACAGAGCGTTTGGCAGAACTGGGAAACAAGGTTCTCGATCTGGTTGTCACCACTCAGTTGTTCAAAAAGAAACCACTATTGAGTGCCCAAGAAATGATGGTAAGCACTAGCTGCTTCAGTGAAAGTGTAAAGAGGAAGCTACATAGTATCATGAACTAGGCTCATAAGTGTCAAGTAATATCCGATGAAAACCTTGATTACTGGTTAAATGCATACAATCTCAAAACCAAGCTCCGTTTTGCACCTGGTCAAGCCGATGCCATAAATTCTCCAGACGTAAGACATATACATAATTATATCAAAAATTTGGCTGATTACTCAATGGATCGATAGGAAATTCGTAGATTTTTTAACACTTACGTGGGGGCAGTATACATCAGAAATGGGTTACCAGCCCTACAGAAGTGGATATCAGCACTCATAGATCCCAATGCGGATACGACTGATTATGCTGCGCCTCAACCACAGTTCAACTACTGGCCACCTCCTGCACCACCTACAACAGCCCCTCCTCCACTTCCAGCTTACACCCCAACAAGCAATCCCCCCGGAGGGGGAGTCGCTGTATCTAGTTTGGTTTCATTGGCTCTGGTAAACCAAACAGCAGTGCAAAAGGGATTCCAAGTAACCTATCCTGCGGAGCAAATCGGACTAGCACACCAGCCATTATGGACTGTTAGGTGTTGTCGTGAGTGAGAACAAAACTGGAAATGATCCTGATGTAACTGAATGGGTTGTACCAAGTTAATGGTCAAGAACGCGGGAGGGGACAGGGCAAAAGTCAGAAGATCGCAAAAGAAGAAGCAGCTAGACAAGCATGGGCAGTAATGGGGTGGGGGCCAAGTTAGTACACTTCATTTCAAAAATTGCGGTAATTTGCACATCCTCATTGAAAGCTTAGGAGCCTGAGTCCCCCTGGGCGGGAATACGTATCCGATATAATCTTTTTTACTCATGTACCCATGTAAGATAGTATAGTATAGATGTAGTCAAATTCAAGACAGTAACGACAACGCTCACTCAACTGATACACCAGAACAAAAAATACATCGCAATAAGGCCCAATAAAATTTGAACTTGAGGGTCAAGCTTGTCCAAACCAAATGTAGGCTTTTCGAGAGTGCCACCAGTAGAGTTTGATCCGCCTAGAGCCTGTCCTTTTCCAGAGAAGGACGTAGACGTTTCTGAGTGTCTACGCAGAGCATTCTCAAGTCCTCTGTATAATACAAAATAACCGGTTTGTGCTGGAAAATGCTATGGATGTACGCACGCTTTGTTAGCACCTTGTACTTGATCAACTTTATTTTTCCCTTTTAGGAACACGAAAGTAGGCCTAATAAGTACGACAAGGACAATTATTAATACAGAGCTATAAATGTGCTTTACTAAACTTACAACGCAGCGATGGAGTAAAGGCTTGCCACGTCTGTAGCTGCTTCCGTATCGCATTTCAAGAAGTTCACGTTGGTATACTTTTTTGAAAGAGCCTCGAAAGTAGGAGCAATTGCATGACAAGGCCCACACCTGTCGACAATTATAAGTTGCGTAAAGGCATCCGATGCACAAACTGCAAACCAAGAAGCGTGGAAGTCAATGACCTGACAAATATATTTGTTCAGATTTTCGCGTATATTCCGGTAATTGAAACTCACCGAGAGTTTGTCTTTGGATTTCCCGAGAATTGCTTGCAATTCGGAAACCGAGTTTAAGTGAACTATGGGCATTGGTCAAGCTTCTAGGATTGTAAGTTATGGTCTCTTATAAAAATGTTCTTTGAAAGCAAATTCTGGCACACGTCATGACAGTGATCGCTTATGTAATGATTTGACTGAAGCCTGGGAACATTGCACAAACTACATCTATAAAAGTCTATGTCTATAGCTACTTATTTGAGTATCTGGGTTTGATTAAGTGCGTCTGGAGAGCATTTGACCTGCGATTGGCGGTAAGTTTTTAGGTCTCATCCCAAGAATATCACGATCCTCAGGGCCATACTGCTGTCTAATAGTAGCGCGCTCAATCAAAATTTGTTCCATTTTTGCAGGCTCGACAATGTGCCGGTTCAGATATTGTGACTTTGGGACGGTTTGGAAAAAATGATTGCGCAACCTTTGTTCTCCAGCGGATGAGGCTCGTCGACGATGAGCCAGGAACGGATCCATGGCGGAGGTATCATCAGATAGCATTAATCCATGTGATGTAACATGATCTTCGTTTTGAGGTTCCTGGGGACGTCCGTTTGAAGTTTTTGACTGTTCCCGGGAGTTTAATCCATGAGATTGTACTCTCCTATGAAATGTCCAGGCCTGAGACTTGATGTAGTTCTGAGTAGCTGTCTGTATGTTGCTTTTAAGCGACATCAGGGGAGTAAGGGTTGGTGGTCGAGCAGATCTTGCTGCTGGTGAACAACCTGGACCCGAAGATTCAGACTTCTCAGAGAGTATTTTGGTAGCCATTCCCTTTTTCAGTATATGTATGACATTGATTTTCTTTCCTTGAAGGGGAAGCAGTAAATTTGGTGAACAAGAAAATGTCAATGGAGTGAGTGTCTTTTCGCCAGCCTTGATTTTTCCAGACTTATCAACCCGCCGATCATCGATCATATAATCGAAACGCCACTGTAGCTTGTATTGTTCAACCTCACCGGAATTTAAACTGCCATATGGTATGGTGCCTAAAAAGATTTCTGTGCCACGCACACTATACACACCATTGGTCTTCAGGCATAGTTGGGCTTGCCGTGAAATGTAATCCCTAGTTTCATCTCCATTTATCGTAACACGACGTAGAAGTGGCGATCCATCAAATGGAGCATAATGAAACCTATACATCTGCCGCACCACAGGTCGAAATTGGATGAGTTCAGACCCTACTTCCAGTACATTCCCTTGCGTTCGCACGCGGTTCAAGCCAGTGAATTCGAAAGATGGTTCAATAGTTCGGAAGCCTTCTTGGTCGATCAAAAGGTCTACGGTGATACTTTGAAAATATTCATCAATGCGGCGATTACTGGATGCGATGATACAATTTCCGGGTGCATCATCGGTTTGTGACCATTGAACACAGTCATATTTTTGACCAAAATCTTTCTGTCTGGTATTTTCTTCCCATAACAAACGATCAAACTGGGCAGCGCCTTGTTTACGGATATTGCTGATATTGTGAATGTTATCATCTTTCCCGTAAATTTCTTTAGAGGGGGTTTGGGGTAGCACTTTTGAAGTGTCATCGATACCCTTACGTGAGAGTCTACGTTTTACACTATGTTTTCTTGCCGATATATATGGTGAAAATTGTCCGGAGTTTGGTGGTTCTTCGTTATCGAACTGATCATTATTCTTTAATATTTCGAAAGACCCGGTTGGTTTGGCCCTTTGATCTCCCCTGGTGCTTACCCCACCAGATGCGTTATCGTGCACCGCGTCCATTTGGAAGGTCGTAGAGAACCTACACCTCGGGTAGCTATCAGGTGGTGCTTTGTCGATCGAATCGTTGGTTGTGAATCCAGGTGTTGGCATATCACGGGAACCGGGGCCTGGCTGTGATCGCGCAGCCCGCCTACGTGTCGGTCCAAATGTCCCTACAGACCCTATAGAACTAATACTTGATGGCCTTGATTGGTCATGTAAATTATCGGAGAATGTATGTGAGGCATATTCAATATCTTGGATAGTAGGTTGTGTTGAATGTGTGCCTTCAAATAGAAATATAGGGATATCTCCCGATGTAAATGTAGCAGATAGTTGAGAAGGAGTAAGAATAGGGGATGGCGGGTCCAAAATTAATAAAGCATCAAGAGCAGATGACGATAGCGAGCAACGTCGATGCTCCGCCTCGCCTAGCGTCATCGTATGATGTCAACCTTATCCCGAGTTCAAATCTTGGTTCGAGCGCAAAGGGATCGGACAGCTAAAGATTTAATTTATATAGGCAGCCAAGTTGTTGAACACGTTTCGGACAGGATGTACGTCTCCAAACAATCAACAAACAGAGGTACAAACAACATGGAGCATAGTGATCTTGGTTTGCCTCGTTATGTTAATATTGGTGTAACAGGCGATACACCTTACCTTTACGAGTTCAGAACTGTACCTCCCCTCTTTTTGCGCGCTGCGCTACTTCTTTTTCTTTTCTAGAAACAGAGATAGCGTTTCTAAGAAGACAATAGTCCCCAAATTCATTTTGACTTTGCCAGAAACTGCCAGGCACCCAGAACATGCGTGTCAACAGCAATGAATGTCTTGCATCCAAGAATGGAGCACATTGGACACGTTCCCAAGTATCAGCCTCAATAGAATAGCGAGGCTCATTTTTCGAAATCACTGGATGTATCGGGAAATCCAGATCAATCAGGTAGTCGCATTTATCAATCGTTACCTGGGGTTATGTGTTAGCCAGTGTCTGGTAGACAAACTCAAAACCCACGTAATGTGATTTCTCTTCGAGATTTAAATCGTTCAAATCATCTGGAATATAGCTTGTTTGTGGTCTAAACCACCATTTAGAATAGCTGCTTGTAGCTAGCATGGTGCTTGTATTGAAATGCCTAGGTAGGAGGCCGTCAAATTCACTTTTGATGAAATCTACTCGAACACCGTTGGGAACCAAGTAATGCCCGGGGAATCGATGCCATTCTTTTCCTAAACAGAGAACAAATCCAAACTCGTGAACCGGGGTCAGATCAATCGTTGGTATGTCCTCTTCAGGAGTGCCTGGGGGATATACTGGAAGAAGGCCAGATGCGTTGAGAACTCTAGGAAGTTCATCTGATTGGAATGCATGCATGACGGATAATGGAGCATGGTAATAATGCCAGAGAGCAAAAATGCGAGATATAGAGATAATGATGGATCCAAGGACGATGGAGAAGGTGAAGTTGCGGAAGATGAGCGATTGCGAGGCCTAAATATTACTTCAGACCAAGAATGGATTTAATCTAGATCGACTTACTTACCTTGTAGGGAGATCGCGTTACTTTTAGATAGGCAACTTCGACCCAGCCTCTCATAAGGTAGATAGAAACAGCAGCATTAAGGCAAAGCAGTGGATATGCAGGAAACATAAAACGCTCCTCTTTGTGAGGTTGAAGTGTAAAAATTGCCAGCCATAGATAAAATGGGGCGAGCCGAAGTGCAAGAATAGTAAAAGGTGAACTTTGGTTTTCCGAATACTTGTAAAGTCCAAGCCGTCTGCGATCAATTAGGTATGTAAGACCGAGCGCTGGCAGAGAGGCTAGAGCCAAAGGCGCAAGGATGTTGAAATTGAGTATAAGGTTACTGATATAGAAATTCCATGGTGCGGTGCCGTACAAATCGGGGCCTCGTTCTGAGCCTCCGAATATATTGTAACGAATTATATTCCACGGGACGACCGTCAGCTCTCCGAAAGCAGCTGAATCAATTGCTACAATGGGTACCTTGGAGAAGATTTCGAATTGGACGGGTTATAGTTATTACTATACAACACATACCAGTATCAGGAGTGATAGCAGTCCAGATTTCATCATGCGCATCCAACGTTGGATCATCCATGACCGTTTGTTTTCTGGTGTTACCTTGTCTGCACTAGAAATGAATAATTCTTCAAAAACGAAAGGAATTGCAAGAGCTAATGCAAAGGGCCAGCCAACAATTCCGCCTGCCGCAAAAAGAGCTGTTGCTGCAATGGTCCTTCGATTATCACTGAGCGTTGCAGGAGCCAGAACGTAAGAAAATGCGATGGTGCATAGATACATAGCAAAGGATGATGATAGAAACGCTTTCAAAATTATATCAGAGGTACTCCACAGGAAAAGTTGCTACAGAGTCACCAGTTGAGGCATTCCACATTCCAGCACTAAACAGCAGCATGAAAAACACATAACGGCCAACTCTCTCGTTTATCTTAGTAACAACAGCCCGGAAGAAGGAAACTTCGGCAAAAACGGAAATGGCCGCTAGTGAGATGCGGACAGCAAAGAATGCGATTCTCTAAATGATCTTTTATTCTCTGAGTTCAAATTTGAGGGGAAAGCTCACCTTATCAGACCCAAATAAAATACCAGCGAGTCTGGCAGGGGGGAAGTGTAGAAGTATATAGGCCCAACTCCGGATTGCGTACTTTGGAGAAACCTCCCAAGTTTGAAAGCCCTGACCTTTGTCCAAGAAATGCAAAGGTTCCCAAAAGTTATATACTGCATCGTTTGGTCAGTTTTCGTGTTTTGCTTGTTAAAGCAGGAGCAATTCACCTTCGTCGCAATCATCAATATTAGAGTACATTGCACCACAGAATCGCACAAAGAACAATATCCGAATACCTAAGGAGAAACTCGGAACCCATGGGCGGCGCTGAGCTCTATCGGTCGTTTCATAAAACAAGTCGAATGTTTTAAGATGAAGTATACCTTCGAAGTTGGTCTTGAAGAATTCCGGTATGTCTAGCCGAGACAGTTGGTTTTACTTGCTGCTCTGCGGCAGGACGCCTGAACCGAAGGGTTTGAACGTCTGAGGACATTTTGGCGGCAACCAGGATTGACCGTTCTAAACGCGACGACAATGATGATAAATTGTCACGCACATGTGACATTAGTTTATGTCGTCATTTAAGACCAAGTACCATGTGAAATGTCCACCTCGTTTCAAGAGATCTAACTCTTGCTTCCATGCTAGATAAAGTTACTACCGAACAAAAGCCTCGATTGTGGCGACGGTGAAGGTATATACAGTGAGGATCGGATATGCGGGTAACTGTTGAACGTTGAACGTTGAACGGTTCGCTGGATCCCAAAAAGGATGTCGACCTGCTTCTTTCAGAGTTTATAGGATGTCTGTTTGTATGAGCCACACAATGTAGTTGACGTTATCCGCATTTCAATAACTGTTTGCCTGCTTTTTATCTCCCAACTTTCCTTGTTTTTTCACATTCCAACTTTCTTCTAAAACATCACCAGCTAGCTACTCTCATCCCTCCACAGGTTATGGACAAGGCGGACTCAATCGAAACCGCAGAACATTTCATCTATGTCACTCAAGTATACTTTTGTGGTGCGTTGCTACCTGTCCTGATGCTCGTTCTTGCTTACGCTCAGTCACTTATAGCCATGTGTACCGAGACTATTTTTTATTCCCCGATTCCCCACTCTGACTCCTCGACCTTTGCTCTAGATGCTGTCGTTATATGGGACTGGATCATCAGTTTGCCTCGAGAGTACCGTTTTGTAAATGCCCATTTCATTTATATATAACGTCTTCTCACTGTATCTTAGGTGTGGAGGACCCATTGGACACCCGTCAAAATGGCTTATGTGTTCTGTCGGTGAGGCTAAATGGCATCCCTTAATCGAGCTGCAGTTAAATTTATTCACAGTTACTGGGTCATAACTGTAGTACCTTACTTGCTTTATTGCTTTGTCGTTGATCACTCCAGAGCAACATGTGAGAGGATTTACAAGGTTGGTAACATTATATTCACTTGAAGCACTGAATTTTACAGCTTTTGCATAGATTCCAGTCGCTCTTGCTATGTGGAACCAAGTGGGCTCCGAATGTAAGATTCATTGTTAATGTATGCGCATAGTTGTTAACAACCACGACGCGTCCAGCTGTACTCCTGATACGTACCTATGCTTTTTTCAGCCGAAACAAATATGTACTATTTTTTCTGGTATCTGCCCTTTCCGGAGTGGTTGCCTACCAGCTTTACGTTGACACCACCCAAATGTTACGTGAGTGGCGTATAATTGTATTTTCCTCCAGGACGTAGCTCAAGCCTGGACTATAGTTCTCCCTTTCTTCAAACCTCCCTTTGTGTGTAGAGAACGATTTTGAGTTGTCAAATTTCCTCATTATTTTCTTTACAGAATACGGGCCCATGTTTTCCCATGTCAAAACCGCATTCGGCTCATCTACTTGGTCAGAAATCTCTAAAATCATACCTATTCTTACACCTTTCTAACTTTATAAATTAGGATTTTTCGTCAGTTTGTGTTTGGCTACGCGTACAGCTGACCTTATTGGGTCGTGTAGATTGCACCTCTCCTTTTCGACACAGTCATAACATTCATGACTGTTTGGAAAGCATTCAGTATACGCAGACGCAATGGGGGACCAAATAGCAGGCTCATCCAAACATTTTTGCGCGAAGGTGTGGAACATTGTCTGTCGCCCATAGCGGTTCGTATTCACATTCGTCATATACAGGTGTCTTCTACTATATCCTTATTTCTATTGCAAATTTGGTACGTGTCGAACACACTTTTTCTTGACGCTTTTCACCATAAGCAATTTCAGATCAATGGGGTGTTCTACCTTCAGTATGCATTTTTATATTATATTGATAATTTTTTTGTTGCTGATCAGCTGACAGACCACGTCAAGTTATATCTGCTATCAATATCCCCCTCAGTGTCATGATGGCTCCTATTCTTGCGTGCCGTTTAGTGAGCATGCTAACAGCGCAATATGCTACATTGTCAACATAATAATATGATTATTTTAGATCCTTGATCTTCGCGAACGTGGGTCAGAAACAGTTTCACATTCAGAAGGCACTGGGATTGCTGCGTTTACGACCAAATCTATCACTCAACAAGGATCTCCTTTCACACCCCCTGGTCATCGTAGTAAAGGTGGTCATGGGAGGTACAGACGCAGCCATGGAGTGGTCAGCACAATCAGCTCTAACGTAATCCTCACCACACTGGGAAGCATACATCCCGACACAGAATTGGACATAGAGCAAGATATAGTTGAGCTCGATGATATTCACCACTCAATTGGTATAGATTTAGGTAGCCTCAGCACAGCAATTGGAGGCGATGATGGTGAGCCTCTCCCAGAAAACGAAAGTCATGGTGGGAGTCCCGCTCCAGCGTACCAACCTTTGGAAATTGGGTTTAGAAGAGGGAGAAATTCAAGTCCTGAGGAGCATGAGCCAAGGGCTATCAGGGTTGATGTGGAGAAGGCTATGCCGACAATGTGAAAACCTCTACAATTGGATGCCTATGAAATTTGGAATTCGAGTTTTTGTGTTTCTCTACCTAATTTTTCTTTTTTGCATGAATTGTATCATTCCAGTTTACTCTACCTACTGTCGGCTAGTATTTAGTACGTTTTGTTCTATGTTTTCGTGTTTTAAATATGTATCGCATGACCACATTTGTACACAGTTTCTTGAATAACACGAACTGTCACTGTGACCCTCGGCCACTGCATCGAAGCTTCCAAATGTGGAAATTGATTGGTGTTCGAACTTGATTTACTGTGCATAGTTACTGCGGTACTACTGGTACTAACTCTTCCCATACCACCATGACCTATGACAAGATACCTTTTCTCGAATTTCCTGCTGAAATATTACTGCATATATGTGAGTGGCTTCAGGCTGTCTGATTATCGTATTTTAAAATCCTATAGTATCATACCTCGACCTACCAGATCTAGCCATACTTGCGCAAGTCGCGCCAGTATTGAAGAAGCTTACTGCGGATCCAGTCTTGCATAGTAATCGTATTCGAATAATTTCTCCGTCGCGTCTAAACCACTACCTCTTTGCAACGGATGCAAAGGGGCGAGCGTTAAGACCCACTGTAGGAGACCTTGTACAACGAGGAGTGATGCGCGGATTGAACATTGAAAGAAGGTGGAGAATGGGAACTTATTTCTACTCGAAAGGCGTAAGTTCTATTTATTCATTTAAATTACTTTCCTTTTCTGTCCCTAACCGGTATGCGGAACAGTCGATTATTCAATACGAGAACGGACTTAAGCTCGCACGACAGCATGCTTGTCATGTTCTATCTCTCCAACTAAACCGTCGTTTACTCAGATCGAGAGGAGAGCTTAAATCGTTGTATTCGTGCACGTCAAGTGTATTTCCAGATGTTGAATCATCTTCACCAAATGTTGCGAGGGCACTACTACCCATAATGCGTAAGCTGAAATGGTCTTTCAAATGTGATGAATTGGCAAAACGCTTAAAGGTTGGTGCACGGGGAGGAGCGGGGTTCGCTTTCTGGCTAGAGCATAGGGGTAGAGGGGTTGTGCGTGATGATACTACGGTTAGGCTCGCCATTTGTCCGGACATGAGGAAACTAGTAGAAGTGTACGAGAGACTCGGTTTCATTGAACGCATAGTCGAAATTGTTGTTTTGTCATAAAAGTAATTGTTCTTCAAAAAAATGTTCAAAATTCCTATTGTTGTCCACGTACAAAAATAAACTCAGCATGGATGCCTTAATTCGGTGCGAATTTCAGAACGAGCAGTTGGTAACTGGGGTCGTGTTGCAATTGGCGGTATTTGCGAGAATATTAAATTCTGTTTAGAAACATATTGTTCACCAAAATATTCAGCTTCCCAAACTTCTCTCCACGCACAAGCGAGCAACCTGAAATTAACTCGTGCACCATCTTGTTCAATGACAGCTTTCGCATTTCGGGCATCTTCTAATCCCTCGGGCAGGTGTGCAATGTGATCCAACTGCATCCCTCGCGTGCCAAACCTGATCGATGCAGCCCTTCTGATCTCTCTATCTCCACCATGGCCAGTTACTATTATTGTTTTATCGTTTAGCTTTCCGCTACCGGCTTCATATTTGCGCAGACTGGTTTTACTATCGTTATGATTGACCGGTTGTTTCAAAATGAAAGGTTGCTTCAAACTCATCCGCATGTGGGTGTTCCATCATCTCCAGTTTCGTGATATTTTGCTCGCGTTCAGGCTTCTGATCCGATTGATGGCACACAAACAGTATAAGGTACAGCCGATCAATGGTAAGGAAGCATTGAGATCCCCCAAGATTAAAACTGTCACTACCAAGAATGACCTCGCTCAATATGTGTATCTTCACAAAAAGTATTGTCTCTACGTATGTAGTTTCCAACTTTCCCCCATTTTTGGATATCAGTCAACTTAAGGGAAGTTATGTCAAGCGGGAGTTGCTCTGCTGTTATTATCATAGATCGCGAGCTATAACTGGGAGTATGATATCCTCTGCAGACATTTTGGGATGTAAGATGAATACCCGGCGGTACGAGCCATATTATTGAACACGGTGTAGTCCTTCATATGATCGTCATTTTTCATAGCCGTGAAATCATAACATTGTGAGCAAACGTGAAGTTTAGGAATACAGTCGAAATCTATGGAATCATAAAGTAGAATGCAGTGTCATAACTTGAGATATGATTACGGAAATGAAAGCAGAATGCACGGGATGGTCGAAAACGGTAGTTATTGTGTGTATGAGATGCGTGGGATCGGTGGTATAATGAGGTCTAAAGGGACCTACGAAATGGGAGTAGCACAGGTATAGATAACATGCACAGCATGAGGTTAAATAAATAACCAATTACCATACACCCGTAAAGGAATCGTGAAAAGGGTTTCATTCCATCATTCACAAAACAAACATCTAGACTGTGTTATGAATGGTGTCGTTGGCGGACTCTATGTGCGTCCGATCTAGCTGTGGGGGAAGTGTGTCCACTACAATGCGCACTTTCCTAGGTGTCGGAGCGACATATTCAGCTTGTCCTAGAAATGCGGCATTATCTTGTGCACGGTCACATTTTTGTGCTATACGGCACGCAGCATCGACTGCTCGTTCCACAATGGCACGGGAAGGGGAAGTGGAGGGGGTATGCAATAGTATATCTAAAAGAGAATTGAGTGAATTGCAGCTGAACGAACTACTATAAATGCGGACCTCGATAAAGCAGCACGTAGCGTGTTACTCGCTGTGTCGGTAGAATAGCAAGATCGCGTACCAAAGGCTGCTTTGCGACTGCTTGATCCTTCTCCTTTTTTGAGCCAAAAAATGACCCCCCGAAAACCGGGGAGGAATTATTTGAGTTTGAAGTGACCACAGACATGTCAAGATTTGACATGGAGGGCAGGCTCCTCCTCCATGTACTTACGGTGCGTCTCAGTGGACCCATACTCTCCAGGGAGATAGCCATATGTGTCTTGACTTTTGTTTTTGTGCTATTGCGTCTAGACCTCTTCTCGTCGTCTATGCGAATTTTGCTCAACTTCCTCCTTGGAGTATTGGGAGTGGATACGCCGCCTGCTGAACCATTCTCTAGATTGCCCGGACTACTGTCAAACCAGCTGCCAACTACGCCGCACCAACCCACATAAGCAGCGTCCACACTTTCTTCATTCCCGAGGAATGCAGCTGCTACTCCCCAAGCACTAGGATTTTCTTCCATGCGGGCCAACAAACGTTCGCTAACTTTGACTAGTTCTCCAGCATAACGAAGCATAAGGGGAGGTGGAGCCGAAGCAGTCTCCGCAGAGAGAAGGATGCGCAAAGAAGACAGATAATGTCGTTCTGTGCGGACCAGCTCGCGACAAGCCAAAAGGGCGCGCCTTGCTGTCTGCCATGAAGCATTTGACGCGGGAGCTGGGGTAGACATTCTATGCTGGATCGGAAAGGAAGGCAAGGAAGGGGTATAAGTAATCTTGCTCTCTGGGTTCAAGCCATTTTCGGAATCGGGGCTTGCATGCAGTACATCACCGGTGGAATTAGAGATTTGTTCAGGAGTCGTAACGTTATCCTGCCGAACGGCGTCTTCCCAAATTTCGCGGCCAACATCCCAGAAGAGAGAGACATTATCATGGGTTCCGTTTCTGTCCTGATAGATGCGCATCTTCTCGAGCTGATCGACAAAGACCTCGTCAGTGATGGCGTCATCCATGAGAGCGGTTGCAAGGGTCCAGCGACGGCGGGCATCCCGACGAATAAGACGGGGACGAATACTGTCATGACCATGACTGGAAGAACTCTCAGGGGAGTGATAGAGAATATCTGGATCGAACTCGTCTCCGAGGGTGAACTTTGGTTTCTTTGCAAACTGGTGATCGGGAACCAACGAAGTTACCCCATTCGGATGACCAATGGAAGCACTGGTAAGGACCCAAGGGATGGTCTGATCGTCGTTGTGGTGGGAAGGCTGAGACTAGGAGGGAAAAAAAATTAGCACCGAATAAGAAAAATTTAGTTAGAAAAAAAAGAGCTACCATTGGAGGAATCCAAGGCAAGACAAACTCATCGGTGGGAGTGTGGTGGCCGTGTTCACTGACAGTAGCTCTTGCATACTTGTCGTTGAGATGGAAAGAGGATGGGGGAGTTGCTGTGGAGAGAGACTTGCGACCGGTAAGACTACGCAGACTGAAGTTGCGGAGTAGAGAGGAACGTTTAGTCATGGGGAGAGGGGGAGGAGGAGGAGCATGAGTTTGTGGAAGTGGGAGATGGAAATGAGAATGAGAACGACGTTTTGTGAGCTTTCGAGGGGCAGGGGTGGGTGGGATAGGAAGAGATGGACGACGAGGTTTTCGTAGTTTGTTGTGCATTTGTTCTGCTAATAACACATTCAACTTCACAATTTCTCTAATTCACCTTCGCACGTTTCACTCTGACGTCATCATCTCTTCATCTCTCTTTGTTTATCTTTGTTTACCACATGCTCGATCCTCCTGCTTTCCTTTCCCCTCTCATCTCTTCATACGTACATCCCACTCCTCCTCACCGTCCACACGTTACTCTCTCCTTTGCTCAGTCCCTCGATGCCAAGATCGCTGCTAAACATTCCAAACAGCTCCCACTTAGTGGTCCCCACAGTCTCCTCATGACACACTGGTCTGCCTCTTCTCTCACAGTCCATCCACTTTCTTGACCGTTCCATCCAACAGGCTGCGTTCCCTTCATGACGCAATTCTCGTTGGCATTGGCACCGCTATCAATGACGATCCGCAGCTGAATGGCATTTATTCCTTCATCATTCCCTTTTCGTCTTCTGATCTCCTCCGATAGTCCGTCTACTCCCTAAAATCTTTCCTCCCCCTGCCTCACAGCCAGCTTCTCCTTTCCTCGATCCACACACCCATATATGCGGTCACCCCATTCCCCTGCCTGTTATCCTCGACGTTCACCTCCGTCTCTCACCAACTTGTAGGCTCTTGTCAAACTTTGCCAATAATACTGGTCGTTCTCCCCTAGTCGTCACTCGATCCAATTACATCGATCCAACATGGCAAGCACGCAAGATAGCCCTCGAGCATGCAGGCGCGCATATACTTACTCTCGATGATCCTGGACCAGGCCGTATGTTAATATCTTGTCTATTTGTTCTTTACTTTCCGATTATCTTCTCCCCACAACATTGACTCTCGATTCATCCTATATCTATCATCCACCAACCCCTTCTGTTCTCAGCTATCCTTGTGTGTTTGTCTTTCTCTCATAAACTGATTCATCCTTTTATTTTATAAATAGTTTTATCTGTCCCTCGTGTTTTAAACGCTCTCAGAGGTATCGGCATTCGTTCCATAATGGTAGAGGGTGGAGCGCATGTAATTAATTCCTTTCTATCTGCGACTCCTAACCCCGAAGTCGTTCATGACGTATGTTATGACCCTCGCAATTCTCCACCACCTTTAGTCGATTCTCTCATCGTTACCATTTCCCCTACGCTTGTTGGTCCCGAAGGTGTAGGATATGCTTCTAGCCCAGAGTGTCTTGAGGTATGTTACACATAAGCTGTTACAATAATAGTTATCCCTCAATCTATGCTTAGTCTTTTAGACATGTCTCCACAAATGTCTTGGGTAGAGACACCGTAATGTACATGGTTGCAAACCGAGAAAAAATTATTCTGTAGAGTAGATTGTATTGCTTCGGTGTATCTACAACACAATTCTCTACTACGTTTACGAATATAACTGTTGGTTATTCAATACAACCCAAACCATCTGGGCACCTTTCATTCTTCATTAGTTTATGATGAATCTTCGTCGTCATACAAAACAACATAATCCATGGCGTTGGCTTCACGTTCTCTTGGAGCCTGCAACCTGCCAGCCTCCCAATCGATGCTGTCTGCGTCAGTAGAAGTCAGACTAACGAGTGAGATGTCAGAGCCGTGCTCAGATCCTATTTCATCCGTCGGTAATGTTGAGGGAGTGGTGGCTGGGGATCCCATGACTGTTGACAAGTTCGTCTGCCCATCAGCAGTTGTGAAAACAGTTAACCCAGTTGAGGACTGCGCAGGAGCGGATTTCGGCATAATGATGACAGAAGACGACGATAACGATTCTTCTGAACTGGATTGTTCTTCGTGAGATGCTTCAACCACGTTGATACTAATAAACACCCGTTTAGTAAAACGTAACCATAAATCAAAATGGTTATAATCGAAAGCTTACTCAATCCATAAACTATCTCCAAATAGGTTTCCCATGCCATCTTTCAATCTCCAATAGCTAACATACCTATCGGGTGTGTCAGGTGCCTATGAAGAACGTTCAGTATGTCCGAAAAAGAAAAATCCGGTGGAAGGAATAACCTTTAGCTCTCCAGTTGAGACGTCAACTTCGGCGCCTGCCTTTACATAACCAACCTTTACCGAATGGATCGAATCTTTCTGAAGACCCAGCGGGGCTCCCGCAACGAACTCCACCTCTGTAGATTCCGGCCAGTCAATCCCACCATCATTAAAAACCCGCCAACACTTTACAAACTCAGCTCCAGGTGGGAATTTCTGCGAGTCCATAACCGTGACATCCGCAACGAAAGCCGCACTGAATACAGGTGCTGAACGTGACTCGCTAGTAGGTTCGTGCTTCATTGGTGGGAAGGCTTTAACTAGTTCAACAAGGGCAGGGGGGGTCTGGGCAAGTAGTACTGCAAGCGAATTAGAGTTCCCTTTCTGCTGGTTATCCTTTCCTATTTCGCATGATAGTGGTCGGGTCAAGAGTGCTTCTTGTCCAGTCAATGGAGAGCCTCCTACTACGGGAGCTTGTTGTACCATGGGCGTTGATGGCGAAATAGCTTTAGTGGTAGGAGGAAGTGGCATCTGATGATCCTCGTCTGTGGTGTTTAATGTCATTGTTTTTTGCAATAGATGACTTAAATTATCAAGAGTAGTCGGCCAACTCTCTCTAGTCGGTCCTGTTTCTACCTTGTCCGGTGTACCGAGCCAGAATGAGTCAGTGTTATCACTTGAGGGATACACAACTGAATCTCTAGTGGATTGCTCGTCGGCACTTTTACAGAGCACAGGACTTGCAATTTCGTGTGAAACAAGTGCGTCCTCATTCAAAGTATCGGAAAAGTTGATAAGAGGATCTGGTGATGGAACGTGATTTGGTTGTGGAATAAAGGAATGTATAACTTGAATATTTGTTGGAGGATGTGCTTCAGAAAGAATGTGTGGCTCAGGTAGGTGTACCTGAGGTTTGGATGCTGATACTTCATCTCCCTCGAGGGCCCTCGTGATAGAGGGTGAAGGCCACCTGTTCATTACTAAAAGAGGATCTGTCAGAGAAACATGTTCAGGTAACGGAGCAACTGCTACAGTTGCTGTAGAAACGTCATGTTTGGTAGTCCTGTTCGCTTTCGAAGGGTCTTGCCGGCGTTGTACTGTTGGGATTGTAGTATCGCTCGCCTTCACTTTCAAGAGCGGATGATTGGTTGGATGAACAGGGATAGGATGTGCTTCACAACCCTCACACAGGTCAAAGTCAGGGCAATCGGAGTGCATACACTTCGTAATTCCGACTTTTAGCCTTGGGGTATGATATAAAAAGGGAATATAACTGACTTTAAATCTAACACCATAGATAGGTTTGTTACATGCTGGAAGAATAAGTTTAGTTTTCTCTAATTAACTTTGAGGCTTTTTGATAATTTACCATTGCAGGTGGCGAGATGGACAGGGATAGTTAGATGGAGTGATTGTCGATGCTAAACCATGATAGTGAATTGTTATCACAACGTTATTGAACTTGAAGAACGTACAATGTAATCCTTGGGGTTTGATATTTTTACGAATGGATGATGGGGATGTTGCTCATTCGTTATGCTAATAATGCGATCAGTCAGGCAAGGTCATATATTAGAAGAGATAAGAAAACCTGAAGCAGGAATCGCAAGTATCAAAGTCAGGACAAGTAAGGCATTTCTGAGGATGAATAGTTAGTATCTCGACATCAGTGAAGCAATATAAACTGACATATCTGTCCCCACGAATGCGTGAATCGCAGAGATCACAAGAAGCGAGATGAATGGCAGGTTGATTGTTTTCTAAGCGTACTGTTCCTGAGACCTGGTGGTTGCTGGTTGTCGCTTCCCTTTCTCTAGAACCAGAGAACACAGTATGTACTATGACCCTTCCTGCCTCCGTGATTTCGAAGAATTCGTGGAATGCATTGTGGCGCTCAGCTGCACCGTTAGTGATACAAGGAGTGCAAAGATCATAATCTAGAAGTATTATCAGTGATAAAGCTCCGCGCCACTTCTAAAACCCAGACTTACCCGGACAGTCAAGACACTTATGTCTGATGCCTTCAATCGTCTTATTACACATGTCACAGATCACCCCCAGATGCACAGGCTGCGATTGTGAGTTGCTTGATGATTCCGCAGCAACAGGAGTCAGGGTTGTATTTGACACATCACCACAGTTGGGATCTCCGGAGGATTGGTGGGCCGATGGGGCCAATGGTGCTGGGGAAAATGGAGTATAAAGTTCCCTGTTTGGAATGACGGTTGTTTGGAGATCCGGAGGTATGAAGGGAATAGGTGTAGGTGTACCAAGTCCATTACTTATACGTGTATCGTTAGCCGCAGCTGGCGCCAATTGCGAGACTATGTTACCACCCCAAAATGGAGGGTTACCACGCGCCTGTCCTGAAGTCGGGCGTACGTACCAGGACGGAGCAGAAGGGGCAAAAGATGGGTTCCTGTCGAAAGCCTTCATGCAATGTGGTCCTATAGCATTAAAGCAGAAGCTAGAGTTGTCGGATCCAAAACAAGGTGCGCACTTCAAAAACGGCATGAGCTGGTAATAACACTGGAACTCTGGAAGCCATACCATAACAATAAAACACCGTTCACAGAAGTATGATAATCCCTGGATGCCGTTGGCACATTTCGAGCAGAAGTTAGGGACAGGTGAAGGGAGATTTTCATAATTCGGTTTGTGTGAGTAAGAAGGATTTGTGGGTGACGACACTCCTGAATTTGCAAGAACACGGGAAAGTTCCTCCTGAAAGGTGGTTATGAGTTCTTGAATTTCCTTCCTGCCTTGAGCTACGGAACAACAAGACGAATGCGACGACGTCGATCTGTGCGGTGGCACCGGGTTACATTGAATACCGGATGGGTTAGATACGCGACCATATCCGTTACCGTAATCTACTTCCATGGGTGCATGTGGTGATACGAGAGGTGCAGAATAAATGATTGGAGGAGGTAGAATATGAGATACAGAAATAGGTGGAAGACGATTCGCTTGTTGGCCAGGGTCTGCTAGCCTGGTTGGCTGCACATCAAGATCAACGCCATAACTATTTGTTGCGGAGGATTGAGCAGGAAGTTTGTGGGGAGTCGCATCGAAAATAGAGAATCTCAATAATGGGTTGTGCCAATTGCGGCTTTGGTACGGTTGTATGCAATTTTGGTAGTCTTCTGCGCTGTGAACCTCGCGACCGATAAGTATACGAGATGGATTTGAAGCGTCTGGAGAGAATAGAAGTTTTGCAAAATAATAATTATGACTTATAGGGAATACGCGGTAAAGCTAAGAAAAGGAACGAATGAGACATGGTATAGGGATGAGATGTAATATGAAAGCGTTACCTGATTACAAAGTTCATGGAAAGTAGGAAAAGAATTGTGATTAAAAGTAATCTTCCTGGTTTCACCACGATGTGTGGATTTGACTGTGAACATTCTTAGCGATGAGGGTTTGAGGAAAGAGAGGACCTCGTCCCCGCAGTCGTTCTGCATTCTCCGTTATGGGGTTACACAGCATCACGTGAATGTCACATTTTACAGCCACATTTATTACATATTCTGTGAGGATGTGAAAAGATGCAAAGTTCGCTATTAAAATATATGCTTCACTTGTATCATTCTTATGACATTGTGCATGAATGCTGCATTGATACAACACCGTTTTCTGGGTACATCTCGGTTACACTTGAAATGCCTCGTTGAGATAAGATGTCCCTTACACGTAAAAGTGCAGCCAAATAAAGCATAGCAAGGTCAGCATGTTCATGTATTTCTGCAAACCCCTTTATTTTAAGGTCCCAGATATTCGGCTGTTGTTATAAGTTTAAGGTCGCCGCTAGAGTACATCAGTGCAAGTATACCTTTATTTATTCAATGCAAGTATATTCGCTGAAATAGCCTGCACAAAAGATAAGCTGTGTTCTAGCGAAATAAATTTATGCCACGGAATCAAATATGGATTCGCACTCAATTCAGAGACTTATCTCCAGAAGGGGTTTTTTAAAGTCCAGATTTTATCTTGATTCCGTGAGTATGGTGGCGTCCTGAATTGAATAGTAGCAGTTTATTAAGCGGAATCATTTTAATGGGACCCTTACGACTAACTATGTTTATCCATCATACACACACACACAGCAGGACATAAAAAGGTATGCGCAAATGCCTCATAATTAGATCCCCCAGGTATAATCCTGCAACCATCCCATTTATCATGGCTGCCTTCGATTTGACAGTGGGCAAGTGTTCACGCTAGCCTTTCGTTGCTGTTTCCAACTAACTCTTTCCCATTAAATCAGGCGTTCTCTTGCTCGGCCTACTCTGTGCGTCTTTGACATCAAGGCTTCCGCTTGTAAAAGCTAACCTTCATATCAGTTAACACATACCTCTATGGTCTTGTGACCTTCCAGTTCATAGTCTATGTTACTTCCAGTAAATGGCTGCAAAAAAGAATTCAGTCGCATGTTACTGACATATTTCATCAGGATTCAAGGACCCCACATGGATTAAGTGTGTTTTCCTTTCTGAAAAGAAATTCCAATGCATTTAACTGGAACTATTTTTTTAAGAGCATTGGTTACAACGCTTTTCGTTGTGGATACGGCTCACAGTGCCATGTGAGTACTCCCATTGCTTTATCAAGGGTCAGGATTGAATATTGATGGGATATCAGTGGAGTATTTGCTGCATGGGATATGTGGTATGTCCGCAATTCATATCCCTCATGTGAAATTTTCTCATATTTAGCGTGCAGTGTCACAAACTTCGCGAACCCACAGAGCTTGCTAGGTCAGTACCTCATTCCTTCTATTAATGTTTATAGACTAAAGTTAGCTGTAGTGATCAATTGGACCATTCCATTCACTGCAGTCGCAACCTCGGTTGCTGCCATCTTGGCACAATTCTACCTCGGACACCGGTATGTATCACATAATATTTTTACAAGGTTTCGCTAATTTTGATGGTCAAGGGTTTACCTTTTAACACAAAGCAAGGTGATCTGTGGAGTAATCGGCCTTCTAAGTTGCCTTGGCTTTATATTTGGTGTATATTCTGGTATTCGTTCTGGTATCATTAAGGAGTGCGTATTCCATTCAAGGGCTTAGCTGTGCCAATATAACTTATAAATTGATACATCTAGGGTTCTCCTTTTCAAACCTCTAGAACCTTTTGTTATCTGTTGGTTAACATTTCAAACAAGTGCTGACTTCGTCATTACGGGTTCGTTGATCCACTTCCTGGATGTATCTATAAACTTACTCCAAACTTTCAGGTACTTTGATTGTTGTCCTCAGCCGAGCACGAACAGGATTCCGCAAGACAGATACAATAATCTACAGGTTGATTAGAGGCGCTATTCAAACCGGGGTTTTCGTGTCTATCTTCGCACTGGCAGATCTGTTCAGTTTCATATTGCACCGAGATACTAACCTCTACGCTATGTTTGCATATCCTATTGGACGCATCTACACCAATGTAAGTTGTCATATAGATAAAAATTTGCCTCGTTCTTATACTTGAACACCTTGCAGACATTACTGGATACCCTCAATTCAAGAGCTAAATATATTGATATGTACGGGGATACTGAAGTGAGTCGACCCCTCTCGAATAAATAAAAGTTCTTTTTATTGAGTTATGATTTTTAGTACGACCCAAATGGTAAAACATTGGGTGATGTCCAAACGAACCTTGATGCGTCAGAAACACCCTCTGATGTCAAGGACGATGGAACATCAAGCTCGTACACTCCTCCAACTTTAAAGGCGTAACATAGAATTGTTCTTCAATAAACTTCGTGTTCCTCTGATGATTATGTTACAAATGACTCTCACTGTGTACATACTGCTTTGTTTACGGATATTGAAATTTCTGTTTTAAACGCGGCCTTAACGGAAGTTTCATATCTGCTCCCCCAATATATGGACCTTCCTCAACAATTCGACCTATTATCCACAACTCTATTTGACCCTTTCTTATCTTCACTGAGCTGGAATAACGATAACCAAGCGCCATCTTCATTTCTTCTACTACCGTATCATTTCGACAGGCTCGTTATAGCGATCGAGAAACATGGTTGGGAAAAAGCACGAGCTACTTTGAATTACGATGCTCTTAAATCTAAATGTCAGGATGCTGTATCTCAGTCTCAACAGAAACACGGTGGAAATGCATTCCGGGTACAATTTACACGTAGGACCATCTGCAGCCCTTTCTCTAATTATTTCATTAGATTCGCATTACCATCACAGTCTCTGGCGAGATATCTGCCGAAGCATCACCCAGAAACACGTTGACAATTAGTCCTGAATTAGCATCAACTTTTAATCCACGTACTGAGGATTCTCCGAACTACCATCCATACGTTGCTGTATATGTTGATCGGCAACCCACCCCTTCGTCTATATTTACTTCTACAAAGACTACATATCGTGTTCATTACGACGATGCGCGCGCAAGGAATGGTTTACCATCTTTGAAAAGTCCCTTGGTTGCAGACTCTGACATTCTCCTGTACAACTCCTCAGACGACATAACTGAAACGACCATCTTTAACGTCGCATTTCATTATTCCGACAAGTGGGTAACCCCTTCAACCAACTCAGGATGCTTACCAGGAGTAATGAGGAGATGGCTACTTGAGAAGAATTTGATTTATGAGGATAATAGCGGACTCCTGAAGAAGCAGACCATTAAAACAGGAGATTGGGTTCTACTATTTAATGGGTTACAAGGCTGTCGTTTGGGAAAATTTGTTGATTACACTGATTTTTAAGGTTATTATACTACTTTTGATATCGTAACATCTATAAGTCTACTTCCATGATCTCATCGCTGTAATCATCATTGACTAAACCATCATCCATCTCACCCAGAATATAATCGACAACATAGCTATCCTGAACAAGTTTGTCCATGCGCGATAGATGCCTTTCCGTATATGGTAGAAGCGCCTCGATAAGCTCCTTGAATGGAATATATCCAGTACTCTGCCCTTTTGTAGCTGTGACAACTTCACCATCAGAAAACATCCGCTCGGAGTTATCGTCTTCGAATGCATTGATTATATCACTTGCAGACCAGAGTTTAACAATTGTAAAAAGGAGTGTTTGGGCAATCTCGCTCGTTTTTACATTTGTGTTCCAGTCCCGAACATAACATAGTAACTTTGCAAGATCGGGTCTAGATAGAGATTTGACCAATTCGTCTGCTGAGACAATGCTAGGGTCAGAGTTCTTCGCTTCCTCCTGGGACGATAAAATGTTCTTGAAGATAGATAGCAGACGTCCAGGTTGTTTCATAGCGAGCGCGAGTTGAATTGCCTTCTTATAATCGTGCAACGCAATGTAGTTTGCCAGATCTTGATCTCTGAATACAGATGTAAGCAAGATATTTGGAGGTAATACGAAAAATTCACTGACTTCAAAACCATTTCTGCCCTTTTTAGCTCCTTTTCATCCTCTTGCTCTTCGGTACAGTCTACCCAGAAGGTTACTATTGAATCCGCCGCACCTGACACGATAGTCCGTTCATCTTTGTCGACTGTTAGTGCCCATATCTAGAAGGAAGATCAGATACAGTTGATATAATTGGAGCTGCCAAAGGAACACTTACTTTATCTTCGTGGTTATCAAGTGTTGCAACACACTCCTCTGTGGCAATGTCCCACAATTTGACAAGTCCATCAGATGCACTACTGACAAGTTGCATCCCCACATTGAAGAAGTCAACCCGCAAAACAGAGTTTGTGTGGCCCTCAAATGTCTTGAGGCAGGAGAAATCATCAAGACTCCACAACTTCACTGTTTTATCGCCACTTCCAGTAGCAAGAAGACGCTCAGTCCGCCCAAATCGAGCTGTCCAGACTCCTCGTTTGTGACCCTTGCAAGTACCAAGGAGCTTAAGTTCCCCCCTAGTTTCATTCCCTTTGCTGTAGCTGAACTCGATCTGGAAAACCTTGGCTGTCTTATCTTGTGAAGCAGATACCAATAACCGATCATTTGGTGACACGTCCAATGAATTGATATCCTTCTCGTGAGCTTTATGCGTTGTAAGACTCTTACACCGTAATATATCTCCTTCGTCCCGCTTGCTTGACGGTATGCCTGTCAGATCCCACATCTTTATGGTCTTGTCCTGACTGCCAGTGAACAAGAATCTAGATTGTACCCCATCTTCAATGGGTTTTCTGGACATAGCGACAGCTCCAACGCTTTCTGCATGTCCTTCACAGAGAGCTACGCAGTCGTATCCCCAACCCGCTTCATTGACAGCCAACGTAGGAGCCCATATCCGTGCAGAGCGATCTTTACTGCCACTTGCCAGAAGTTGTCCATCAGCACTATGATCCAAAGCCAGCACGATGTCGGTGTGTCCTTCTATGAGACGCGAATCGTAGTCAATGGAAGAGTACACACGGATTAAGGAGGAGTTCGTAGCCAGGGCCAGGACAGTTTCTGGGGTTTTCTTTGAGGAAGATGGCGGCTTATATTCTAGGTAGGTAGAGTCGACAATCTCATCGTTGTATCCAATTAGTTGCTTCGTCAAGGACTTCGTTGTAGTTGAATAGAGAATGATGTTCTGGTCAGCGTGTATGGATATTAGAGTTGATTGGTTTCGAAGATATCTGGAGCCAACTTTAGTATCATAGCATACAATGATAAGGAGTGCGCGTACAATATATCGACAATCTGTCGTTGTTCTTCTTCTTCAGTGTTAGCATTTCGCTGAGCGTGAACGTTCCCGAGGGTGAAGATTACATCGCCTTGATTTGCATTCCAGATTTTCACAACACCTTTTTCGCCTCCTGTATAAAAGTGTATGTCGCTTGAAGAGGAACTGGGTAAGTCTTCTGGATTAAGAATCCCAACAGCTTCCACCCTCTCTAGAACTGGGATAGTTTTTACGAGCATTGGAGTGGTAGCCTTAGCTTTCCCTTTTTTTCGCTTGTCCTGTTTCACAACCGATGGGTCATGATAAAGTAGGTCCCATAAAAGGACTACAGAATCCCTTCCACCACTCACTAGCCATCTTCCATCTGCAGAGACATCCAGACCTCGAGGCACGGAAACATGACCTTCTAGTACGGCCTCTGCCTTTCCCGCACCGCTCGATGTAGAGGCTTCTGTCGACAAGTTGAATATCCGTATGCGGGTATCAACAGAGGCGGTTATGAGACGCATATTCCTCTGAGTAGCTGAAGAGATGTCTTGAGGGTAATCGAACGTCAATGCACTAACAACACCTCCATGGCCTTTGAAAACATGGGTCACATAGCCACGAAGGATGTCCCAGACTTTAACTACACCATCAGCTGATCCAGAAGCCAGGTAAGATGAGGTGGGGTCTGCTTTGCATACATGAACCGACGAGTCGTGAGCACGAGCAATGGTTCGGATGGGTTGTATTCTTTTCTGCGGAACACT
This sequence comes from Floccularia luteovirens, assembly GCA_009739215.1. Taxonomy (NCBI): domain Eukaryota; kingdom Fungi; phylum Basidiomycota; class Agaricomycetes; order Agaricales; family Squamanitaceae; genus Floccularia; species Floccularia luteovirens. Next base: position 2,289,584 of record VSJF01000001.1, read on the forward strand.
TGAGTCGGGGAGTTCGTATATTTTTAATGAAAGTGAGGACGAAAACGTAATCAAATGTCTCGATGAAGGTGTAACGCAGAGGGAGTTTATAACTTGTGTATCCTGTAGATGATGTCAACTACTGTCTCAAGCACAGAAAAAAACTTATCTCACACCAGCAAAGCGGCAAATCTCAGCACCATTGCTGATATCCGTTACTAGCACAATATCCTGCAAACATGTTATTAGCCATTTTCCATCAGGAGTAGACGCGACAGGTCCATTGGTGTATATGGGAGCGATGGTGCGTGATTTTTTAAATCTAATCAAAAACTTATAGTTTAGGACGTGACATGATATATTGTATGGAAAACATACGCTGTTTTAAGCTTAGGGCGGTTTGTTTGAACAGCCATTGGTAATGAGGACAGCTCAAGTTATTATTCTGGAGGTTGTGAAGTGCGTCCTCACAAAATTGTAACCTTTGTTTTTGCTTGCTGTATTGCCTGATGCGGCGAATGTACCTTCTGATGAAAATAATTGGACAGCGATGAAACAAATCACGTCTGGGCGACATTGACATTATCCAGAACTAAAATGCGATACCACAATCAAGACATACAATGTCTGGAATTACTATCTCTAATGTAAATTAACGATATTTCTGACCTACTGTAGGCATATACCCTGTAGAATGAAGACAAGCTACGCAAAATATTGCATGCCATATAACTTGCATATTGACCAACGAATGGTTCGAGCATCTCCTGGTCATCCTTGGATGTGGAGTGCTAATAGTCGTTCGAATACGATGCATGGCGACAATTTTTGGGGCATGGATGAATTTACTATGACGGGCGGGATCTTGAAGATGCCACAGTCATGACACGCAGCGCTTCCTCCGCAGACCGTCTCCGCTTCGTTTCCTCCTCAGCAGTTCTCTCTGCTTCCCGTCTTTTCCTGCTTTCCCGCTCTAATAAATCCTCAACATCCCTAAGTGTTTCTCGTAGCCTAGAGACTTCGGCTTGTGCTTGTGAGACTTGTTCCGAAAGACGAAGTGAGACTGAGACAGATTCTGCAGATTGTCGACGTAGGTTTTCAATTTCCAATTGCAAACGTTCTACCAGGTTCTCTGAGCCATGGTCCAGAGAGGAGAATGGGGGTAAAGTGAAAGGTTGTGGTGGTTTAGAAGGCGCATATGCTGATATTCCGATCAAGGAGTTCCGTCGGTCGTGAGGATTTACAAGTTCTTCTTCACTTTCGTATTCATCAGACACTTTCAACGCCTCCTCATCAAATGAAAATTTCCCCTCCTCCTCTTCCTCCTCTTCCTCGTCCTCATGTGATTCGGGCGAAGAAGGGATTGGCGTAGGTTCTCTAATACTGAAGGTTGTTAATTCCTTTTTTGGCCTGCCTCGTTTCCTGGGGACGTCCAATACCCCCCTCGCCGTTCCTTTGTTACCAGATCGTCCTCTCTTGCGGGGTCTTTTAGTACCGGGAGGAGCGGCGAGATTGACTGTCCAATATGACCCGAAGCCAGGATCAGTTACTGGTCGCGGCTGCCTCTCAAAAAGACGATTCAGAGATAAATGATGTCTTACAGATTGCTTTATCGTATATGAGGGGGGGTGTTTATTTATCAAAAAATGCATTCATACCTTCCATGTAGGTCCTGCCTGCTTGTAATAAGGATATTTTGCTTCCATTGCCGCATATATTTCGCGGATAGTAAGACGCTTTCGAGGACTTCCCAAAATCGCACATCGAAGGATAACCGGTAATGTATGCTGTGGTCTCCCATCCGTGTCAGGCAAGCATGCTAAGGTGTCCGGACAGTCTGGATGCATTTCATGGTCGTGGTATTTCCTATCTTCATTTTCAGTCTTGCGGTCGTTACATGAGGTCCCTTTAAGCTCTGCATGAGCATTTACGGGACTCATCGTCGGAGAAGGTGGTGTAGCGCTAAGGGCCCTCTCTCTGTTTTTCATATTGAGGACCAGTCTGGAAATGTTTCATGACAAAAGTCAGTAGATTGCAATCCAATGTCATAGTTGTAGCGTACTTGACTACTCTCTTGCGATTGCCATCAGGATTGAGGATGCTGTTTATATTTGACATGATACCCTTTAGTATCATGAATTGGTGGATGAATGGACCTCTCTCCATTCATAACTTTGTAAGTACCTCCACAGCTAACAAGGCTGGCATTATGTTACGTAATTTTATATATATATGTTATTCAATACAGAGTAAAACTACAATTACATGTCTACATTGTAGCATAACAGTTGACAAAGTAGTAGAGACATTTATACAAGAAAGCATAACGGGGTTAGGCACCATACGGACCAAAATCGTATGAATAATTCAACGATGTCGGATCAGTGGTTGTATTTGGCAACCACTGGTTTCCTTGTCGGTTGGGCAAACTCACCGCTGGCGGTGCAGGCATATTCTCCATATTCATATTGTTATGGTTTGAATTTGACGGCGACAGGGGCTGAGATGGAGGTTGAGACCCATCTTGGTTTGCTTTTGGCCACCATTCATATCCAGGATAGTAGGAGGTAGATGGCTCAATTCCGGGGATATCAAGGCCAAGCATATGAGCCATTAGGCGCGTACTCAACTCTTGAACGCCATTTTCATTTTCTAATTCACGATTTTCGTTGGGTGGCGGCCCAAATACCTCACGCTGAAGATAGTCTGAACTTTTCTCCTGTCCAAACGCAGCCTCTGCGGGCCTTTTGTGCCTCTCCGACGGTAGAACACGCTGTATTGTGCTGTTATCGGAACCTAACTTGACTCCACTCAAGAGATCCCAGGCACGTGAAGCGCTTGGCCAAACCAGCTATCCAACTCGTTAGAGAGTGTTTTGATTTTGATGATCTCATATATTACCTCCATTTCTTTTAGTGCAGTCATGCATTGCTGAAGTCCCAACGATGCCTCGATGTTCAGAGGGCGCATGGTCACTAAAAGAAAACAGAAAGTAAATATATTTTATCATGACCAAATTAGCAAAAACATACGCGTAAGAATATGCATGATTCTGTGACAAAAAAAATTAATAAACTATACTAGTGAACGCTAATTTAAACCTCTTACGATGCGCTGAAAAGATAAGATGTTAGGAAAGGAGAAGTTCTCCTAAGACTAAAGGTTTCCCGATAGGTTGTGACTGCGATTACGTTACAGTGTCGTTAATGTACCGGTAAGTTCGAGTAAGCTCGAAGACTCACCAATCGAACTTATGTGACAGGCAGCTCCTTGCGCGAGATCAAAAGCCCTAGATCCCACATTCGACTTCTGTGCAGCTTCGTCGGAGCTATGGCACAGCTGCGTGAGTGCACAATCAAGTCTTATAGTGCAAAACAGTACCTCTTCCAATTAGGTATACTAGATCAGAATAAACGGTTAAAATTTATAACTACATCAGACTCTTTAACACGTACAAAGCACGGTGTAAGAGAAGAACAGATCCCCAATACCGTATATGCAAGAAAAGAATATGTGGTGGCGGGGCCGACCGTCGACTGGCCGGGTTATAGCGAAGGTATTCCGGAAGCGTTATATACCACTGGTCCAAGCGAGCTTCCAAATCTGCTAGTTGTGCTTGGCGGGACATACCAGGCATGACTCGCACAGGATAAACTTTCGCGATGACCGAGCCAACGATGACAGCTTTGAGAAGATGATGAGGAATAGACCATGATTATAACAATAAGGAATACCTAATTTAGCGACGGCGCAGAAAGTGCTCATTATTCTTCCTGGCATTGCATGATCAGATTTAATCGTGGTTGGCAGTTGTTGCCAAGGTTTGCTATCGTCGACCTAACATTCGATAAATTGTGATTAGTAATGAATTAATGATCGTGAAGACCAATAAATACATACGGGGTCAATGTCAGGTAAAGGGGTATCGAAATCTCCGTCTTTAATCATAGTTGGTCGACCTTATTGGTAGCGATGTTACTTCAAAGCTGGCATGCAAGGTTCAAACATACCCATATATATTGATCCATACCTATGAAAACAATCACGACATGCGGTATAATCAATTCGCAACATACATACCTGTCAGCAAGGCAGCATGCCCACCAGATTTGACGACGAGTTTGTGTTTCTGATGGGGAGAACAAATCATGGCCGTGTATTTTCCAACGGGAAGAGTCACAATTGAGTCCCAAATCGAAAGCCTGCAAAGGATGAGGATGACTTGCTTATGGCAGCTATGAGACATTACCATTCTGATCGCCATTCCTAGGGAGGCGGATATTGTAGACGTAATAAAGTTGGTTATCGGAATTTACTTACCAATGAAAATCCACCCTTGTTCCATTGAACCTACGAATAGATATGTAAGATGTGGAACGATGTGATAGGTATCGTTTATTATTACCAATTCCAAACTCGCGGTAGCCTAACAGGAGCAAGGACTGAACTGTTGAGGGACGTGACCGGTTGAAAACCCTCGCTAGAGTGGCGTTAAGTTATATGACAGATATGTAGTATAATTGACGGAACGCAACTCAAAACGTGACGTGCACTGTCAAGATAAGAGCAACCCGCTTCCCACATTTTACCCTGTTGAGGGAAGGGAAGTCCAACATCACTGAATCGCGCAGATATTGCAAACATAGATAACAGAAGAAGAGTGGTCACCTCCTGCGAGGGCTCAGGCCGCGGAGATGAGTAAGATGGTGTCGAATGAGGCGACTCAGTGTTTCTCAAGTCGCTTTAGTCAAGAGTTTATTATGAGCAGTAAGGGCGAATATATTTGGATTCTCACCCTTGATGTTTCCTGGAATATATGGTCAGGTTATTCTGTCAAACGATACGACGGAGAAAGCACCTTGCTTGATAATCAGCTAGAAAACGGGTCTTGTGGATAACAGGGAATGCAGGGTGAATGTACGTGAAGAATAGATCAATAAGCTGGTCTTGCACATCTGGGGATGGAAGCTGAACGTATGGCTCATCAAGAGGCACACAATCATTGGGAAATTTTGACGGCGGCCACACCCTCGCCATTGGCAATCTCCTGGAATAAGATGAACTACAATCGCGTGAGATTTAAGAAATTACTTACCATACACCACCTTCAATACGATCGTCTGTCCGTAGACTACGACCGAGTAGATGCAAGCCACTTGCTTCGCCGTGGAACCGGACCTACTATTGTTTGGACACACGTATAGCTCAGATTCAAGCTGTAACTCACCTCTTGGTGTTCGTCTAGGGAAAGTTCACCAAGCGCTTCAGTGGCAGAGTTGTAATCATCTGCGTGGGAGAACTGAGTGATTGAGTAGAAGGGCGAAAATTTTTACCCACCTGCAGTGGCATCCATAGTATACATGGTATTCCAGTCAGGTTGAATACTTGTAGCACCAATATTATTCAACCGCCTTTTCTGTGTCGCATGTAAATCCACATCTTCAGAAGTTCGTATTCCGGGATGGAGACGGTAGTTAATAGCTGAAACGGAAGTTTGAGGTGAGGCAAGGCGATGGGAGAGATTATCCTGCCATTCTTTCGTGGGCACGACAGATAAACCGTGATCTTAAGACCGCTCAAGTGAACATCTATGTGGACAAATCCAAGGGAAGAGGACATACCTTGGCTCGAAGACACGATCTCACGAGACACTCTGGATTGGCGACGAGAGCGGGAAGAGTCCCGACCATTTGCAGATTCATTGCTTCTTAGTATCGATGCAAAGAAATCTTCTTTGGTAGCATCAGCAGGTTGTCTGCGACGGCCAGATGGTCCCTGTAATTGCAACGTTAAAGATCTCTTGGGTGTTATGTCTCAAAGGCTGACATATGGTCCCATATCCACCCGTGCCAATATTTCACGGGCAAGATCATCTTGCTTGAGTTCAGACACAATTGTTTGCACCCTACGATCAGGGCATTGGAGGATGGCCCCAAGGAGTGACTCGACTTGGTGCCATCTTTGTTCGATAGCATGGATGTATCCCTTTGGAGGGCCTCGTTTATAGCTGGGTCCTAAATAATAAAAAATCACGACGGTAATTGGAAGGAACAATAATTTAATAATACCTAGGAATGTGCAAGCTGTGAAGATAGGACAAAAGCAAAGATGAGTTGTGATGATTACAATTGAGATCGTTCCTTACCGGTTCCTGCTGCAGCGCAAGACTTGCATGGAAGAGCTTCTCCCGCCGGACGTTCGCATTTACTCTTTGTTTTGCGACACTGATCACAAGCTTGTAGTGTGTAAACTGGGGAGGTACGGGGTAGAGGTGACAATAAAACACATGCCTCTACTACTTCTTTTCCTTGCAAAAGCTGTATGAGAATCATCATGATGGCCATTATCGTCGTCGGAAGGGTCGGAATCGTGCCACTGATCCATGGTATCGCAGAGAACAAGACAAAAGAGACTAAAGATGAATGTAACCTGAGTGAGAGGCCAAAGTTAGGCACGTGAGTTGTAAAGAGTTATATATACGCCTGTGGACCGCAGAACTGGGTTGAATCGATGACGGCGGTATAATATCCGGGAAACACGATAAATCAAAGAACTGTGTAATTGCTTAGCTGTATTGAAAGTATCGTTGCGTTGTGTACATTCCGAAATTACTCTGATATCTCCGCGGTCTACTACCCTAATCTTCTAACTGATCCTGGAAGATCTCCATCACTTACCACCATGAGGTTCACTCTGTAATCCAATACAAACATGATACATGATATATTCAACCCCATCATACGGTACGGACGTTCGGACAATGTCACGGCGTGCAATTTTTGCAAGGAACACGCATATAAACTCTTCAAAGCCTATTTTTATCATGTTTCCAAAAGCTTGGCAAGTATCGGAATTAAGATCTTTAATTCTTCAAATCATGTGTCTGACATGCCCGTAAGTGAAAAATTATTAGCACTTGCAAATAGATTTATTGACATGAGGTGCTCCGCGTAGTGAATGTAAAATCAATTCCCGTCTTCAGATCTATGAAGCTACTTAAGCGAGGTATTTCTCCTGCTTCCGCCATTGCACTCCAGTATTCAATAAATCACATTTACTTGAGCGGGCTGAAAGCCAGCGGAGATAGAATGAAACAGTCCATAGACCTTGCTAATTGCGCAGTCTGAATGCTTATTCAGTGCCTTGTGCCTAAAATATTTTGCCCGACATACCTTTGATACTGTCTCAGCCCATCCATCTATCTGCCACGCTTTCTCTCTTGTTTCTTTTCTTGCTTCCAAGTTCCTATCCCACACATTACTGATGGATTACGAGATTCGAAGATGAAAAAACTGACGGGTATTGCCACATATGATGAACTTGATGAAGCCTTCCTACCTGTGAGAACCATGCTCCAACAGGTGCGACAAATTTTCGACGCGCTTCAATTCCTCTACGCCTAAAACAGCGATCAGGCACTCACGCGACCACTTTCGACAAGAGAAAGAAAACGAACCACGTGTTTTCCCACTCTAGAAGCGTACCAGGTTTGAGTTGGTATGTTCTCAACTCAAATAGTCCACCTTGTGCGTGTGGTGGTGCCGTGGGGAAGAATGCAAATTCTTGATTTAACTGAGAAGACCTGGACGTCAAGCAAGGTAGCATTGCGTTATAAGCTTCCAGATGCTTGCCAAATTTTTTTGTGAGGATACCCTTGACACTTCCAAAGAGCACAGCATACCTCAGAGGATCTCACCAATTGAGTAGTTTTGTCATACCCGCCATAGTTCTCATACTCGAGTATATGAAAGAAAATATCTTGATCTCCAACGAGGGTTTCCCAGTTACCAGTCAGCTTCACATGAAGTCGGGGGTCTTCCTTAATCCCTGTATAGTATTTCTCGCTGCGAAACACAGTGTAATGAGTCTTGATAGAATTTGGTTGAGTTGAGCGCTTACGCGGCCTTCTTGTATTCCTCTATCCTGTCGGGCTTGACTTTGTGTGCTGCAAATATCATAATCGGCAGCCGCTCCAGAAAACACGTTAAAGCTATGGATTACTTTCAAACCCATGTATGTATTTTCCTCGCCCCACAAGTCTAGAATGTTGGAGAATGTCGAGATCCCCTGCTTTCTTTGCTTCTGGTGAACCGTGGAGTAATGTCTGTTGAAGGCAATTTCAATAATGAAATGGATGGTATATTTTGTACAACACACTTGGACCGATATCAGCCGTTTGGTATGTGATGCGACATTACTGGGATTTGCAGCTCGTCTAACAGCTGAAGCAAGCATGTTCAAGCTGCAAGTAGGTTGGACAAATTTAGAGAGCGGGCACAGTGCGGAGTCTTTCGTTTCAATCCAACTCGCATCAATGACGTAAGCGGTAACATACGCATGTATCCGGGCCATACGATATGTATCTTTCCTAGCTAGTACATAGGTATGTATGCAGTATGTCTTATGACTTTTCTCGAACCCACATCTCGTAAATACACCACTTCTTCTCCATGTCTTTGTTTAGATACACCCGAAAGACACGGCTACCAGCAAACTCAGGGGATATCAAGAATTCTAAAGAACAACTACGGAGTGGTTCTTGTGCTTCCAGATGGAAAGGCGAGCCGACACAGTTTAGGCCAGGTTTGTTTCTGGACACAGCCGTTGACTAGTTCGTGATCAGCCAAAGAAGTTGTTGGGGCAAAGAATACGGGAACACACCCAATTTCTGGCGTCGGAAGATGCTTCAAATGTGGATGCACGTAAGATAGCTTCTGTGTCTGTATCAACCAATAATATTAGTTCCATTACAACGTTTTTTCCAGGAGCTATCGATCCAAAGATATCCAATGAAAGCCAGTCATCCTTGTGTGCATCTAGTACAATATCAGAATACCAGTCCCTCATTGACATACTTGAAACATACAATTATAGCTGCGGAAGGCTGTATTCGGGTGGCCATCAACAGCAGAAGATGGTGGAAAGTCAATATAATGCATCTGCATCTGTTTTTCCAACTTCTTAAACTTTATTCTTGATATTTCCAAGATGTTTTCAGCATGAGGCGCAGATATATCGAATTCTGGAAGCAATTTGATTGACGTTTCGAACAAACAAACAACCCCGAGACAAGGCGACCGAGATATGGTTGATTTTCTCTCATTCTTTTCTGAAGACACATAAGGAGATATTCTGGAGAAGTGAGCAACAATCCTATCCAGAAGTTGAGCCGCTCTTATCTGTATTGAATCGTTAGAATCATCCTTCCTGAGAAAATAAGCAGAGTACAATGTGTTTATCATTCCTATCGTTTCCTTCGGCTCCGAAAGTGAAAGGATGGCCACCTCCAAGCTCAACGCCATGATCGAACCACATCTCTGGATAAGTGTTGCTCAGAATGGTGAAGTAATTGTCTGCCATTTTCATCTCTTCCGTTGTCACATTGATAGAGTTCATGGTTGACAGGAATTCAACCGCCTGCAGTCTTCTTATCATAGTTCCATAACCCAACCAGGCAAAAGATGTGTGGATATTTTCTCCATTGCTGATTGTGCGCAAATAGCTTTTGAGCATTTCGTGAGGGGGTGAAAGGTGAATTCCTGAGAGACGGGGTTGTTCAGTTCGAATGCGAAGCGCTCGAATGATCTCCGGGTATATCAAATAGTCATCATCCTATCAGGCAAGCTCAAAACTTGTTACGTAGACATCAAAGAAATAATTTACACCTGTATAAAGCAGAATTGTGTCGAAGCTTGAGCGCAAGCCAAGAAACGGGCCTCGAAAAATATGTTGGAAGGCGAGTTGTAGATTTTTAGAGTTCCCCGAGGGCATCCGCTAGCCGCAAAAGTCTGTTAATCGGAAATCAACAATAATAGGCGAATGGAAACTAATCGGCACACATCAGTGGTGATCAGCTGAGGGCTGTTGTTCCAGATGACAACTTTGGCGATCATGCCAAACAATAAATTCTGGCACAAATTTGACACAATGAGAATTACGTTGGGTAAGCGCGACCAGTTGAGAATGATAACAGTTGTATCCGCCGAGCTCGAACCAGAAGATAAGCGAGAAAACTGCATAAGCGACCGTCCCTCTAAGCCATCAAATACCTTCTTATGTTTATGCTGCACAAATTCCGGGTTGACATTTGGTCGATCTATTTCAAAAAGGGAAAGCAATGAGATTGCAACTATAGCGAGAGATATCTTTGTAATGAGGTAGGGCATGAAGCGTTTGGGCAAGAAAAAAGCGTGAGAACTTCATTCATTCGATCACTTAACAAATGATAATATGTATTAATCCATTCTGCCTTTTAGTGTGCGTGTGATCACCCTATCTTTCGTACTGGAGAAACATTTTAATGACCTTGATGTTATAATAATCAATGAATACATACATGACATGTACAACACACCCCCAACCGGAAAATGCGTCGCGGTCTAATGCATTCAACATCGTCTGTGATATCGTCTCAAATAGGTCTTCTGGCTCCAGATCTGGCTCCCAAAGGCCCTCTGCGACACCATACAGTTTTGTGCTCGCAGTTCCAGCTACGACAAAATCTTTGGCAAAGTTGAGACAGCCAATGAGATCGGTTGCGGCAATGAAAGGCTTGAAATTTCCGGTTGGTGTTTTTGAGATTCCGGCCATGACTGGCTCTATGAAATATGGACCAAAACGGTGTTCGTAGAGAGTAGATGATACAAGATGGGCGAATGTTTCTGGATTGATTTCGCGCTCCTCTTTGATGGTATACATATTGAGTCGGAAACGTAGACGCTCATGTCTAGGTATGTGTCAGGTCTCTTCTGTAGATCTCAATAACTGATGAACTTACAGAGTTGTAACATCTGTCGCAAGACCAGGAAGACCGAGATAAATGCGGTTTGTCATAGGAAAGACCTAAGATATAAGATCAACACAACCGGACATGTGTAGGAATAAAAGGCAAAGCACTCTTTGATATTTAGATGAGATACCAAGAGCTTGGTTGCCGAGGCGCAAGTCAGCAGCAATTGCGACACAATCCTTGCCGACCATGGCTATGACGGAGCCACCGTTATGATCCATTATAGACTGTAAAGTAGTTAATAAAAAAAGCAAAAAGATGATAAAACGACAGACCATGATTGTAGTTACAGTTTGAAAGAGTATTACGCGTCAAGATGTCGAGACACGGGTGACGCGTTGAGGGTCACGGAGGTGACAAGATTAGATTAGATTTGTATGAATCAGCAACCCTCGATAGACCTTCCGATGCACTTGCTGGCTGATCTAACAACCAACTTCTCCGCTTATTGCTTCATGTCCGACTTTTTTTCTTGTTATAAACCATCATGTTCAGAATACAACATAGAATCGTAAAGAACTTATCTCGTTCTTTGGCGTCGGCCTCTTCAACTTCTCCCTCGCACGTTCAAGAATCTGCAAAGGTAAATGCAATACCTACCAGCTACTATCTTATTAACATACTCCATAGGCCAGAATAAAGCAAATCGACGCTAATACACCATTCTCATCCTCTTTAATTGATACCTTTCATCGCAAGCATGATTACCTCCGAATATCACTGACAGAAAAATGCAATTTACGCTGTGAGCTAGTTTTCCTCATATCTGACAAAAATCTGAAATTCGGAAGGCTTCTACTGTATGCCTAGTGAGGGTGTGGAACTCTCTCCAACCGGCAACCTCCTCACTGACCAAGAAGTAATTCGCCTCGCAACTCTCTTTGTAAAGAGTGGAGTCACCAAAATTAGACTTACTGGTGGTGAACCGACAGTACGAAAGAATTTTATTGATATTGTTGGTACGAATCTCACAATTATCATCCCTCGATCTCATAAATTCAATCTCTTTCTCTAAAGCTGCCCTCAATGAGCTTCGTCCTTTCGGTCTCCGGTCTATTGGAATGACAACAAATGGGCTGGCTCTCCACAGACGCTTACCCAAGCTTATAGAAAGAGGGCTTACCCACCTTAATTTAAGGTATTATAGTTTACATTTCCAACAGAGCTCTGTGTTGAGATATCACTTAGTTTAGACACTCTGGATCCTTTCAAATTCGAAATAATGACGCGCCGCAGAGGGCATGATGCTGTTCTCAAGACTTTAGACGTAGCCTTAGCATCAGGCCTTCCATCAGTTAAACTAAATGTCGTTGTTATCAAAGGCCTGAATGACTCCGAAATTTTAGATTTCGTAGAAATGACCAAAGACAGGGCGATTTCTGTCAGGTTCATAGAGTTCATGCCATTCACTGGTTAGTTTTACTTTATTGTTTGCCTTTCCCTCAATAATGAAAATCTCTAGGGAATAATTGGGATAAGCAGAAAATGGTACCATCCTCCGAATTGTTGGCGAAAATTCAAACACGGTACCCTAATTCTATGCGAGCTCCAGACGAGCTGAACGATACGGCAAGATCGTGGAAAGTTCCCGACTTTCTTGGCAGTTTTGGCTTCATTTCAAGCATGTCAGATCATTTTTGTTCGACGTGTAATAGATTGCGCCTGACTGCGGATGGACAAATCAAAGTATGTATGCAATTGAATACCCCGAAATTCTTCTGGCTGACAAATGTAGGTTTGTCTGTTCGATGCTAAAGAAGTCTCTTTACGGGACGCTATGAGGAGGGGGGCGTCTGATGATGAATTAATGCGGATTGTTGGTCTTGCCGTCTCCGGTAAAAAGGGAAAACACGCAGGCATGGAAGATATTGATGTTGTAACAAATCGCCCAATGATATTGATAGGTGGTTAAGTGTTTATTTTTGACGTAGTGAATGTATCTTCTGGTATTCACCAATCTAATCTACTGTTCAATCACTCGCAGAATCAGTTAAACGACGCCAGTCAGTAATATCTCCAAGAGCTAGGAGACACCAACACAACACCAATCAGAAGCGCGTACTTGGCCTGCGTGGCTATGTCACATCACGTTTAACACATCTGGACGATCATGGACGAGCTTCAATGGTAGACGTTGGAGGCAAGGAAGTAACGAAGCGAACAGCGACGGCAACCGGTCGTATATATATCCCCCACGTTGCATATGAACTTGTTACCTCGACATTCCCACCCGGCGAGGGTGGACGCTCTTCGAATACACCGGAGGAATGGGCCAAGGCCAAGGCACGACGAAAAGGGGACACTCTCACTGTTGGACAACTAGCAGCCATCATGGGCTCCAAGAAAACTTCAGACCTTATTCCGCTATGCCATCCGCTTGCCATCAACAAGATTGATGTCACTTTGACACCTTCACCCCCTGTGCAGGGTTGTTCTCAGTACAGCATCCTGTGTACAGCAACCGTATCATGCGAAGGGAAAACTGGTGTTGAGATGGAAGCATTGACTGCGGTGTCTATCGGTTTGTTGACAGTTTGGGATATGCTCAAAGCAGTTGCTGGAAAGGAAATGGAAATTGGTAAAATAATGGTTATTCAGAAAACTGGTGGAAAAAGCGGAGACTTCCACCGAGAAGTCAACGACATTAAGAATCAAGACTAAGAAGTCCCAATACTCGTGGAACCTACTCTTCCATACGTTATGCAGTTCCCCAGGGCGTTCTTGTGGCCCTTGCAATATACAATATATCTTCGTTGATCATCAGTCCTTCACGAATTCCGAGAGATGATTTTCGATCTCGTTCAACACCAATCGACCTTCTTCCTCGCCCTATTCGTGTGATCCAATCATCCAAACCAGGTCGGAAAGTGAGATAAATGTATTTAAAACAGTCACACTCACATTTCTCAATTTAACAATCGTGGGGATGTCTGTCAATTTCCATGGTTCTCCGCGGTAGATATTATCGGGAGTTTTCCACCTATACAAAGTCAATACAATGTATGTTTTGATAATAGAGACTCACTGTGGCTTGTCGCCTACATAGATTATCAGGGCTTGTGGGCTAACTTCAGGTTTGAACGTTTGATCGATAAGTTTCTCAACGTCTCTACAGTCCTGGAAATAAAAAAATGTTCCGATCTTAGTCATAACGTAACGAACGGCATGTGTGTGATACGTACACCGCACCAAAGCCTTCCATCCACAATCGAAGAGTAAAATATCAAGAATTTTTCGGGAACAGATTTCAAAGTGAGAGAGTCAATCGAGCCATCAGCAATGTTTAGAGGCATTTGTGTGAGATGAGTGGGCGTAACTGACAATGGTTTCTTGTCGACTACTATAAGGACCGTGGACTGTAAGAAGATGCTAATCGGCTAATTCCATCTTCTGATATCGAAGGTTGCTGACATTAAGTTCTCCGTGTGTTACATTGCAATATAAGGAGAACTTTGTTCAAAGTAATATATGGCGTGACTTTCTGTGGTAAGTCACGTAATCAGGAATTAAAAAATCCATTTTTGATTCACAACTCTATGTATATACCGCAAACAGAATATCATGAAACGTTCGAACAACCAATCCAGGGTATCCAGTACTAAATTAATCAGATGCTTACGGTCATATACTGACATCTTAGTAACCGTAACTTCCACTTGACGAATCACTAGAACCAGATGAATAGCCTGAGGAACTACTAGAACCACCGTACGTGTTTGGAGGGCTGTATTGCCCAGAAGGGCCATACGAGTTACCGGTGGACATGCTCGGTGGTGCACTCCATGATGGTGATGCATATGAGCTTGACCAGTAGTTATTACCAGCGGTGATTGACCATGTGGACTTGCACTGGTAACGAATCAGTCACCATGATAATTAATGATAGCACGGTATAAGCTCACTTTGTTCAAACATGATGAAAGCTCTGTTTGTTCGGACTGGACTGCAGTAGTGGTCTCTGTTGCAGTAGCAGTTGCAGTTGACAAATACGTCACCGTTTGTTTGTAGGTTTTATTCTCAACCATAGTCGAGGTGACAGTGTTCACTACCGTCTTCGTCTATTGCAATGTAGGCATCAAAACGTAACATGGTACGCTTTCGAGAACAAACTTACATTATCAATAGTGTCCGTCTGAACCCAGACGGAAGTGACTGTGGTAGGAGCAACCATAGTGCTGACTTCTGTCACTGTCATTTTGTCCGTCATAGTCTCCGTCATTGTTGCGGTTTGGACAGAGGTCATCACATCTGTGACTGTAGCAGTCATTGTTTCTTTGACAGTTGCGGTCTAAAGATGGTGTCAGCTTCCTGAATACCAGAGCGGTGAAAAATATTGAGAATACATTGTCGATGACTTGAGTGCTGACCCAAACACTGGTGTACGTTGTAGGCTGAACGATAGTACTCAGTTGGGTCTGAGTAACGAAGTCTGTCTCTGTCTGCTTCACAGTTTCCGTAGCCGTATCAGTTTGTGTGTTAACTTGAGTGTATATGTTTGTCTGCGTCTTGGTCTCTGTCGCAGTGAGAGTGTGTTCAACTGTTTGGGTGTTATCGATGACCTCGGTCGAGACCCAAACACGAGTTGTGGGAACTTCTTTGATAGAGGTCACAACAGAGGTTTGGGTGATCATCTCAGTATTTGTCAAGACATCGGTTTGTGTCTCGAACATTGTGACTGTAGTAGGAACTGTTTGGGTGTAGACCTGAATACTACTCAGTATATTGCCCGACCGAAACTGCAAAGTGACAAACTTGAGTCTCAATAACTTTTTCTGTTACTGTTACGGTGTATCCATTGTATCCGTTATTATAACAGTTATTGACGTTCACACTATGTTATTACCAAGTTAGAAGTCGCAAATAGACCAGCCATTATCTCCTTACTTGTTGATTATAGTTGTAGCATAACACCCTTGAAATTGTGTGTTATACCATGATTCGGCGATGCAAGACCCATCTGATTGCTTCGCGTAACCATACCCACAATCCAGACTTTTGTAGCCACCACTTTCATATGAGCTATACGGCATATACTCGTAGAAGTTGGAAGGAGAAGGAGCCGCAGTTTGTTGTGAAGGAGCGGCGTATCCATAGCCGTTATCGGTGTATACAGGTGCGGGTGTTGGCGAAGAGACTGGCGCATACTGAGCAGCAACTGCGCTAGCAAGAGAAAAGCCAAAAATGATGGAGAGCATCTTGAAAATAATATGTTGTAAGAGCCGGGTGACAGATTTTAAAAGAACGAAGGGCTTGAGAAGCGGTCCACGCTAGTACTTGTTACTGTCTTGCAGTAAAAATAATGTGCTTGCAAAGCAGCTCTACAAGAGTGTCAGAGGATGTGTATATTCTAGTGACTGATTGGACTTACTTGAAGAGAGCAAAAGATGAACGAAAGAAAACGAAAAACGAAATGAAACGAAGACGGGGGAAGAGGGTAAGTGGATTGCAAATCTCTGTTTTTGAATCAGGTCCTAAAACCTTGACAACTCGGCTACTGCCTACCGGCCATCAATCATCGGTACTCCGTGCGTAAGCCATCGGTATGTGATAAAAAAGTGGTCGCGTTGCCAACTTACAGAGCATCTTGTGTTTTTATTGGATGGCTACGAATGTTAGAGTGCGACGTGGTCCCAACTAGGCTCCGTTCAGCCGTTTCATCGGGATTCGGAAGTATCATGTATTGGCAAGATGCTACCTCAACAGCTCTATATGGAATCAATTGAGTAAATTTCCTGAAACAATCTATCAATGTGTCTAGTTTTAAGATAATTTTGGGTTAGATAATGACAAAGGGGTTTCAGATGCTGCCACTCGTCGACCAAAATCTCCATGCACATCGAGCAGGATTTTCAGGGCATTTCTTGCACGAATTTTGGACATTTCGTCTCGGCGTGATGTGAGTGCAGTCTCCACCTGTAATGGTTTCTCTTGCCATGGATACTGAAAAAAATTTATGGTTACTGGGAATGTTTTTTTGATGGTACAGGACGTGACTTACTGGCAGCTGAATAAAATAGGTGTTAAAACGCCAAGATCAGTAATAGAGACTGTGGGATATTATAAATAGGCGTCACCGTTGTTTTCAATGTTTCATAGCCTGGTTCCAGGTCAGTTATTTCTGGAAAGAGCAATGTAATGACAAATTAATTACCAAGTAGGGTAAATCCAAACTGGGGACTACTTCGGATCACCCTTGCTGGGCCACCTTTGAACAGTGCTCTAAAACCTTCTTCGCGGTCTATGTATGATCTAAATACGGCAGTTATTCAATAACGCGAAAAGACATACATATCTTTACGAAGGCATCACGAAGGCCTTTGTAATGTGTCTGTCCTTTTCGTGCCTCAACTTGTAGTCTGGTCTTTACAACGTCTAAGAAAGGGAAAATGAGTATTTTTGATTCATGGGACAAAGATAAACTAACCCGCAGGTGTCGTAAGATAAGCTGCAGGCATTCCACTAGGAGATGAATCAGTACATATTAAGAATGTCGAAGACCGATTCATACGCAATAGCAGCGGCACCCAGTGTCTCAATGAAGGATAGCTGTTTTCCATTGTAACCTTCTTGGAATACGTCTTTCTTTAGATGACTATACGCAGGGAAATAGATCGCCGAGAAAGGGAATATCACGAAGGAGACATGCAGTTGCACCCCTGTATAGACCAAGTATTCCCAGCTGACGAACGATATGGATCGCTCCTTTGGGGATAGCACCTTCCATCTTAGCTGCTTCACCTTGGACCTGCAGACGAATTTTGCTATAAGAGATATGTTAGCGATAAATTCTAGCAACAGTTATCCGTAGCTTACACAATCTCCAGAGGATTTGTGAAAACCTGTACATGATATCTCAGAAACGATGTCAAGAGCGAAAGTCGTTATACGAACCACTTGACAACCTCCAGCCATACCACCGGCAAAAAGCTCCCAACCAAGCTTGATTCTTCCTGTTTCCGGATCCATTGCTCTGGCCCGAACAAGGTCATTTACTGTTAACTTAATCGCCTTTTCAGGAGCAACTCCCTAGTTACAAGGGATAAGGTGGTGATGACTTCAACTCAAAACTATACACAGACCACTAGTTGAGGACCAAGGCCGCGGTAGAAGCCAAGAAAACCTTCATTTCTGAAAATCTTTTTTGCGCAATCGAGACTATTCTTATACAACAGCTGGCCAACAACAGTAGAGCGTTGGTTCTGCATTCTGCAAATATGGTGAATAGTAATTCTCCATGATACGACGAATAACTAACCGAGTCTGTACGAGAAGATAATTAGATATCAAATGGACAAAAATAGCATTTCGCTAAGCAGAGCGCACCTTAACTAAACGTGAATGTTAAGAACAAGTTGTAGATATCATCGATGTAACTCACCCATATCTATGGGATATACTATAGTTGCTCCAAATGCTCCAGCAATACCTAAGGGATGTGATTATCATGTTCATCAAGAGGTAAAATATGCTGACCGCCTTGAACGAAGCTGTATGCAGAATGTAAAAAGCTTTGTACAAATGAGACCTTAGGAGCCGAACTACGGCTATCGAATTCTTCATGAGGAGCTCTCCATCTAGGATCTAATAATTGAGCAAAATCAAGGAGTGAAAGGCGTTGTGACGCCATCCCACGTCCAGCAAAGTGAAATATAATGGACTGCCTCCATAGGGGTGAAAAGTGAATATCTTGAACTTGAAGCAGAATGATTGAGAAAATCAGATTGGTCGATTCGACCGTCTTTGCTCTTCGCTGTTGCCTCGCGAATAATCCTGGAATCAATCAGTAAAATTTCGGTAAGGAAATTAACTAAGTTACCTCTCAACCATATCCATTTCTAGCAAGATATACCAAAAGTCAGAATGGATATGTTGATTCATGGAAGACACTGACCTCGAATAACATTATGAAACGCTACAACCTCCGAATATGATATACGTTGTCCAGGGCTCAGAGTACATAGGGTTGGCAATCGGTCTATGACTGCATCTGATAGTTTATGTCCAGCAATTTCCTAATTATCTACACTAAGTGAGACGACAACTAGAATATGGATCATGCGTACTAGGATGATTCGTTTAAATTCTTCTGGCCGGATGAAGCCATCCTGGTCCTGGTCCAAGTATTTGAAGGCCTGACGAAGCCGCTCTCCTTGAAGACCCTTCATGAGTTGAGTAAATTCATTGTCTGGAAACAGAAAATATCGATAAGTGATGCATAGACAGATAGAACGAGGTAATCACATCCCAACACATGTGTCCCATTCTTCTTCCCAAGATACAATTTCACCCAGTCACTTTGTAATAATCAGCAAATGTGTTTTGGCATAAAAAGTGAAGATTTACCAGTCAAAATCAAAAGGAATTGCATCAGGTCCTACATTGGCGCTAAAAACAGTCTTGAATTCGTCGAACGTTATGAAACCGGAATGGTCCCTGTCAGAGGTATTATAAAGACGTGAAAGCACTGCGTGGATTATAACATACACATCGAAAATACTGGAAGGCGATCCAATGGTCTGCGTCTGGACGCTTCAGCAGAGTCTCGAACACCGTGAAATCATCCCAAGAGACCAGACCACGCCGGGAAGTATCGGCAACGCGAAATAAGAGACCGAATTGAGCACGACCAATCCTTGTGAGATCCCCCTTTGGTGCTATTGCATTTACGAAACTGTCTAAATCTAAGAATCTTGAGAAGGTAACAATATGTTTGTTATTCTTCCTTCTATCAGCATGTGACTAAATTCACTCACTTCTCGCCATTAAATACTTTAGCATGAGCATCAAATGTACGTCTCCACCGTTTGAGTTCGTTCTCAGGTACTGCCACCGCCGTACGTACGGACCGTAACGCGGATGCCGTCAAGGATGTTGATTTGTCCGCATCGCAGTGCATTGTCGGGAATATACGGGGAAGAGCAGACATTACTAGGCAACCTTGTTGTCTAGTAGGGTATTATGAAAGGAATGGCGGGTATCCAAAATTCCTCGCGCAATATGAGGAGCCGGGAGAGAAGAAAAAAGAGAATTGTGCGCCTGTGGTACGGTCTGAAGATTTTTTGTTGCGGGGTTAACTAAAACAGTTTCCGTTTTGGGTAATCAGCGTTTTCGGCGTTTACTTTCATTTACTCCTGTACAGTGTGCAACAAAACTGCTGTGTTCATTATCATTACTATCACACAGCCCCAACCCAAGATACATCAGCATATCAAAGCGAATAAGCTACTTCATGAGGTAACCTGAAGCTGATACAGTACATGTCCTTGTTTGGAGCCACAGACCGTACAAAATGTAAAGAAACATCCGCTTTCAACGGATATCCGAGCTCTTCTTCTACTCTCTGTGATGGTGCATTATTGATTTTCGAGTCTGTAAAGGTAAAGACAAAATAGCCTACCTTCCGAATGTCTTTATCCGCGTTTTCCCTATCAAGTTCTCGCGTAAAACAATGACAATGTACCATGGGCAAAACATCATATACGCCACTTAAATCCCGCTTCGGATCATTGAGAATGCCACGAAACGCGCTAAGGAACTGAATTGCACTATCCGGTAAATTCATAACGAAATGTGATATTCGTTTTCGATGGTTTTCCTCATTAGAGGAGGCTGCTGTATGGTCGATATATGTTTCTGTTACAAGCTTCTGGGCTTTCCTCCGCTCCCTCTCCTGCTGGACTCTGCTTAACGCTGGTCCAGCATATGCAGGGAAGGGACTGTCAAATAACCGACCCACGACCGCCCGAATAAACTCCAGACCGTCTTCACAAGACACATGAACAAGATTGTCGACCTGACCGAAAAGTTAGTTCAAATAGATAAACGAGGTCCTTGAAAGAAAGACTTGCTCGGTTGTTTTGAACATTCTTTGACAAATAAGCGGCACTGTTTGGATTAAGGTCATTTGCAAGGACCCCGCATCCTTTTTTGGCTGCGGGAATCGCAAATGGACCCACACCAGCAAAAACATCTGCAATGACATCTTCTGGTTCGAATAATTGTACCAAACGCTCATGTTCAGTATGTAAACGAGAATTCCAATAAACTTGAGAAAAATCGAAGATGAAGCGGCAATCAGATTCGTGCTAAAATACTTGTAAGAGTTTCCGGGATCCCTTTGAATAGCTTCAAGACTTACATGCTCGACAATGTAATTTGGTTCACCAGCTATGAGTTCCATTTTGAAAACTCTGAATTGATTATCAATAGTTTTTAGTTTATTCACTACAGTCGTGACCCTTTTATTTTTCTTTGGTAAACGTGAGTATATATCGACTAACTTATAAGATAGACAGGAGGGATGCGCACATCCAGTATGAGTTGACCTATAATATGTTTGAATGGCATATAGTCATCATTGAGGTTAACGTGGGCTGTGTGTCAAAGCAATAGCTTTCAGAGAGAAGAGGTAACGATCATGATAGAAGTGTTACCAATATGTCCAATCATCGCAAATCCAGTCGGGGAGCCTTCTCGCAGTTCCTCAGGTAGGAGCTCATTTAGTATTTCATCTACAAACAGAATATAAGATTTTTAATAATGATAATTTTGATCGGCCACACCTGCGGTCCAATAATCATAATTTAACTTGACATCATAAGCAACTAACTCAGACGATTCCTTCTCCAGAAATTCTCGAGCCTCCAATGAAAGGTCAGCTAGCTTACAATACCAAGAATATATTCAACAAAGATGGATGTAAATCATTTCGGGGACGTACATTTTTGAGAGGTCCGAAGCAAAACTAACCTGTCCCCCTGTCCTTGAGGATCGTTTGGAATAGGGACGACCGTTCGTATTTTTGGCAGATCCATCAGAAATCTGGACAGGATATTTGTAAAGAGAATAATCGCCTTCAATCTTCCACTTACTTCCTTAACGGCTCAGCTTTGAGAAGAATGCGAGTTTTGGTGGCAGGAACACGCGCAGCTAAAACTGGAATTGTTTTGTGGAAGACATCCTTGTCCAAAAATTCCCTGGACCCGGTGTATACCGGTGGAGATGCATTGAGATACATATGACGAGGCATGGGACAGCAGTAGTTCCTACTTCTGAGTATTTCCAAACAAGGTCGCCGAATCATTGATGATGTTCTGTTCTTTCGAAATGATAATTTTCGTATTATTGACTCTTATTTTGCAGCAACAATAATGAATAACAAAGATAACTTGCTCATCAACGTCAACGACGATGTCATCTAAAGTGCCAAATCAAACTGTTTTATCTCATGTTGTTGATGTTCACTGCCACCCAACGGATGCACTTGACATATCTCCACAATCTATGGACAAGTTAGACATCACCATCTGCGCCATGTCAATGATGAACACAGATCAACAATTTGTACGGGACTTAGCCACAACATACCCAGAGAAAGTGATACCTTGTTTTGGTTAGCATTTATATACAAAGTTTTTGCATCCATCTTTTCCAAATCGAGACAGCCAAACACTTGTTGGCTTCGTATATGATGTTGTCGATTCAGTACATTGCTAACGACAAGTGCGTCAATTTTTAGGTTTCCACCCTTGGTTTTCACACACAATATCAACGAATCCTGATTTACCAAAAGAGCAGCATTATCAACAGATTCTCCTGAACTCCAGATCCAGTCGTACTGAAACCGACCTCAAAACTTTGCTTCCATTTCTTCCAGATCCTCTACCACTCAACAAAGTTCTTAATGATCTCCGTGACAATTTACAAGCATTTCCAAATGCAATGTTAGGTGAGGTTGGCCTGGATCGTATATTTCGGGTGCCATTCGATTACTACGCAACCCCACGCAAACTTACCTCGTTCTCAATTTCCCTTGAACACCAGCTAGCTGTCCTTGAGGCACAATTGAATATAGCAATTGAACTGCGGCGCAATGTTAGCATACACAGCGTCAAAGCCCCCAAGGCTACTTTGGATCTATTCCAGAAAATGCAAGAGAAACATGGTGCAAACTGGCAAACAATAAGCATCGATATGCATAGTTGTGGATTAAGTCCCCAAACTTGGAAAGATATCGAGGTCAGTTGGTTATCAACTGTGGGCTAAGACTTACGTCGCTTTCAATAGAGTAAATATAACAACATATACCTGTCCCTCTCAACCGTTGTGAATGGAAAGGGCGCAAATTGCAGAGAGCTCATAAGGACATCTTCAAATAATCGAATACTAGTCGAATCAGATTATAACGACGTGGATATGTGCACTCCCCGAACATGGGACATGCTGACATTAGTCGCCGAAATCAAAGAATGGTCGCTGGAAGATATTTGGGATGACAAGCTTGAAGAAAAGGATTGGGGTGCTGTACATAAACTGGAAGCAAACTGGCTAACATTTAAGAATGGGGGGCATAGTGTAGTTCGGTCAATGCGCAAAAAGAAACACTCAACGGGAAGATAGAAAGCTTTCATGAAAGAGTACGCTGGAGGGATGGAAACAATTCGTGTGAGGGAAAAGAACCCGATAGTAATGAAATAAATAGCAGCGATGAATATACTAATGCCATATGTACGACAAAATGATGATTATACAGAATCCTATTAGCAGACCAATAATGATAGAGTCCCTTCGTCGCCGTGATTTTATCATGGACACAAGGTTATTTATCCCAGGCATTGTACCTATATTAGTCAAAAATCAACGAGTTCGAGATAGACCGCTTATTCAAGTACTTACTGATGACGCTGGTTATGCGAGTATTAATTCCGGTCAGAGAACTTCTCTGTCTTGTAAACTCTGAACGAGTTTCATACGCCTGTCTGAGAGCAGGGGTTTGTGCACAGAACTTTATAATATAGAAACATACACACTGTAAGATGTCATCTGTCATCCGATGGGAGCTATCAATTCGACCCCGCTCTCCTAGTAAGGAGTCCGCAGCTGAGGACTTGTATGCACTAAATGTATAAATCAATAATAGGTAATAGACAGACAGTCAGCTCCATACTCTATGTCGTTGCGTACTCCAGATAATAAATTGGCTTGATCCAGCGCATTCTTGACGCTTACCTGCAAATTTCAATCAGAAAACAGGAATTCAGTCAGAAAGGAAACTGTACCTTGGTTCGTTTTAACTCGCGCGAATGATCCTGGAATAGTTCCTTGTGCCTCTGTATTGCGCGTAACATTGAAGGGGATAATAGGTCCGGGTTATCGGACAGTCTAGACAGTTGTTGATTGGTCTCTTCGAGCTAGCAGCAGCATTTATAATGGGAGGTAGAAGCACAGAGTGAGATGTACCTTTTCCAATAGGTCGTCAAGTTCTGACTCCATATCTTTCCATCGATCACTGGAGCCAGATGCTTCCAAGTCAGAGGAGGGGTTGGTAATTGTTGCCACCAGCTGAGCATAAGAGGTAAGCTTCGAGTCGAAGAGGTTCTCGAGTGTCCTGCATTGTCTATGTAACTGGTCGTAATTTGACATAGATGAACAATTTAGGAATGTCCGGTATGTAGATGGCGGTGTGGTGAGAGTGGTTCAAGAAATTAAACACGCAAGCAGCAAGTGATAACTAGTAATGGGTATGCTAACAAGCTGTAGTGCACCGAGAACTATGCGACACAGTGTATTGATCCACGTGACTGCAATGGTTTGGCTACAGTAATACAATGCACATGTTGTTTCCCTACAATCTTCAACGTTCAACATCTACAAGCCCTTGCGGCTCACTTCCAAATAATTATGCAATCAGGTCTGTCAGCCATTTCGGGAACTCAATTCTCAATTCATCTGGATAACGTTGGGATATATATGCTGGATATTTGTCAGAACAGACGTTATAAACCAAACCATGATTTCGCAGTTTGTTGGGTGGCCAGTCGTTTCGCCTGTTTATACAATGAGATAGTTACCCACATCAGACTATTATCAAACGTACTTGTGTGACCATATTCTTGCTGCCTTCTTCTAATGAATTAAAACGATCTTCCAAGTCTCCTAAGAGTTGTCTAGCGATAGACATTTTGGTTACTGGTGAAATGCACGACTCATTATATAGCTACTTACCCTCGTTCCCCCACTGCCGATGTTAGACGGATCATATAAGTTGGTATGTGCAGCAGATGCTGTTGCAGCTATGATTGGCAGCAGCACCCGCAGCAGTGCTCTTGAATTCCTTTCGCTGATGTACTAGCTGATAAGTTACTTGCGTTGGTAGTACTAGACCTCGGCAGTAGTATTGGCCTATTTTGTCCCCCCACTATAGATGGACAGTTCAGCGCATAACAAGAGCTGAAGCACCATAAAAATACCACATACGGAGTTCGTCGATCTGGCTCCCGGCCGGCGTCTGATTATATGTGAACCAATTCAACATTGAAGGTGGTGCCACGGACACTGGTTGTGGTTGAGACGGAACGACGTGTTTTAGTGTTGTTAAATCAATGGTTGGGGGGTCAAATGAGCGTCTGATGTCAAACAGAGTGCCATAATGTGCCGAGCGAACATATCCAGATTCATTTTCAGGACACCATGCAATGAAATCCCCGCTTTCATCCATTGTAAGGGATCTAAGCAATGGATTAATTTTCTTTAGTAACAAACAAAATGGAAAAGTTATCAGTATAACATACACCGAAGGTGGTAAAGAAAACAAAGGCGAAGAATGTATATGTTCTAAACGAGGGAGAGAATATATCATGACTATGTGCTTATCAGTCCAAGCAACCAGCGAATGAGAGCCTGAAGCCACGAGATCTGAGATGTCATCAAATATATGCGTTGAAGCAGCTTACCTAGCTTTCCGACTACCTGAATCCCTTCTACTCGTCCAGATTTGTGAGGCCATTCCGCCCTTCCGAGGCGTTCACCGTTGATATCCAGGTAGCTTCTCACTCCTCCAGTGCCAGCAGCTATGAAGATGCTATGAACATTATCAGAAGTTTGTTGATTTAATAATGTAGAGAGTCTGCCCCGATCAGCCCGTAGCTGAACTCCACTTCTACTATCGAGAACGAAGCTCCCATAGGGTAAAGGATTTGCGACAGCTTTACATGGAATAGGGTCACCCGTAACAGCCCATCCCACTCCCGATCGTGCAACCGTATATACCTCGGAATGACCTGACGATCGAATAGCAACTAGCCGAACACCCAGGTTCGTGTCTATGAAATAAGTCATTGATCGTGTTAATTCAACTGAACGAGTTGTCCATACCTTGTGCAAGATTACTCACAGTCCATGTCAATGAGCTGAAGGGGTCGGCATCTGTGTCTCTAAATTTCAATGCGAAGGAATGTCGCCTGGTTTTTTTTCGAGCCGGTTGGAGAATGACATTGGGACCTCTCATATTCACGATAACCAGTGATTCATCTTTATATGCAACAGCCAGAAATCCTTGAATTATATTTTATGTGAGAATAGAAGTGGGGAGTATGGATATTTACACACCAATTTCCGATATAGCACATGTCTGTACAATCCCTCTCTTGGGTGCGAATATAAAATGGGGAACAAGTCTACTGGTAGCATCAATTGGACAGTCATTTAAAACAGAGATTCCTTCTCTGGTCATGTCCATGTCGTTCACAGGAGCCTTAGCTGCTGTGCATAGGTGATAGACAACAACTTCACCTGTTTTCATGGCAACCGCACACTCAATACTTTCTGGTGCCAAATGAATTGACTGTATTGACAATTCTGCTGCATGATCTCCTAGCAGCTCAGAAATACCAGAAAAACCCCAAACCGACGCTAAATCGATTGTCATAGAAGGCACGGATTCTGGAAAGTTGTGATCAAGAGGCTGGGACTGGGGAGGTATTAGGAGTTGTGAGCTGAAGTCGTGGAATCGTATAGTGAAATCATTATGTTGTGTTATCAGAATACGGCGAGGTTGATACTATGTATTATTCAGACATGAGGTACAGTTACGCAAATTACAAGGACACGCACTTTAGAGAGTTTGAGAATTTTGAGCTGTGCTTCATCAAACCACGCTGAACCACCTTTGAATATTCTGTCTATCTCGGGTCTTTGGCCAACGAAAGCTCGATAAATCTCGTCGTTGACGCTTATCAAGTGACTACTATTAGGTCCCGTATCACCCGCCGATAATATGAAGGGAAGCCATATTGTATTGGGTTCATTACTGGATTCAAGGTCTTGAAGGAGAACATCCAGTTCTGTTTCTGTAGATGAAGGCTCTTCAGGAGCAATAGTATTGGTAGATGAGCTTATAGAGAAACATGGTGGTGGGTACTCCTGTAAAGTGACCACCCGTTTATTTGAGGCACCTTCGTAAAGGATTAGGATGGCATGCGGATCAAATGCACCAGAGAAATGGGGGGTCGATTTTGGAATGAGTAGATAATCTTGAACAATACCATCGCAATTATAAAAGTATGTGTTGAGTGCATCGAGAGATTGGCGCATAGATTTTCGGATGACAGGGTGAAGACCTTGTGTCGGGACATCAGTTGGCGCATCCGGATTGAAAGCTGGCAGCAGAAGAACGGAGGGTCCGCCTATCTTATCTGCATGGAGACCGCCAAGGATTGTCAAGGTTGTTTCTCCCCCTCTAGGATCTGGTGAGTTAGAGAAAGCGCTCCACGAAAGCTTGAATATTGGCTCTACAACATTACGTGTAACAGTTGTACTTTCTCTCTTCAGGTGGGCGTCGAGTTGGTCTTGTGCAACTAAGTTGATATCAGTCTTGCTTAAAGTGCGAACGAGAAGCGGTTTTTTTTCATCTTCGACTGCCCAAAACGCAATAGCGCCATCAGCATAGCCAACAGCAAAAAAATGCCCATTTGGATGGACAGCTAAAGTAGTCACTTCAGGTCGCCGGTGGGTCAAAATGTTCTGGTGCGGCGATGATCAATACTGGAAGCATATAGCATTGAAAGACCATACTTCTGACTCATATCCCCCTCCTCCGGGAGCTCCAGGAGGATAGACAAGCTCATATGTGTGTATGGTGATTGTATCACTCTGTTGAGACACTGTAAACATCAGCCTCAGTGATATGTCCGCTTTGTCTTACCAGATTGTATAATACCACCCCTCCTGAATATAACCGTACATTTTTAGTATCTGGACAGACCAGCTCAATATTAATCTTACCAGCGTATGCAATGAATATCAAGTTCAAGTCTCTTGGGTGTATTACAACCTCTACGCAGTTGTGAGCACTGGTATGATTCGAGAACCTTAATAACGTTGGCGATATTGTTGTATGGAAGTAACTTACTAGGAACTACTGTGTAGAGAAGGTATTCCATTAAGCGCCAACTCTTTCTCGTGCTTTGTCCACAAATTCGGCACAAAATATGACGATTTTCGTAGACACGCCAAATCATAAGTCTTGATCTCGCCACTATCCAGTGCTAAGAAGATCTATCGTTCGTTTGTCAGTCACTTTGTTTAAATGGGTCGGACAGCCTATACGGACATGAGAGTGAGAGGGCGATAGGGTCATCGAACTGCTCTAATTTGAGTCTGGCTCATTACTCAGATGAAAGTCTTACTTTGTTTTATCGAACCTGGACGTCATGACGTGTTGTGCACTGTTGTTGTGCAACAAGTCCCATGTGTGCAGTGAGTTGTTAGCATCTGGAGATACAGTAAAGACGTTGGTTAGTTCTCTGATGTAATATTTGAGCGCACCAAGGCAGACAAGGCTATGTGTTGAATGTGAGAAATACACGAACTTCGCTCCTGTAGGTTCTGGTAGGGTTATTTTTATCTCCACCCCAGGACCACCGAAGATATATAGGATTCCAGACGCAGTACCTGGTATGTGTTTATCAGTAGTGCAGTGTAACATTGTATCAAGATGATCAAACCGATAGCTAGAAAGCTAGATAGAGGATCCACGGCAAGGCAAGAGATGTTTGAAGGGAACTCAAAACTTCGCAATAGTCCAATCTTCCAATCTTCTGGATCACTGATGTCATTAGAAAGATCCAAGTAGGGAGGCCGTTCGGTTGTTTTGGAGAACATGCTTGTGGCACTACAGTCGTTGGCCGGTTGTCTGTATAGTTCAAGATCTTGAAGCTGGTCTTGAGACTGATGATCGCATGCGTTACCGTAACGCAAGTACAACCAAACTTCGGATCCGGATGATATTTCAGATAATTATTAATGCGAATGAATAGAAAAATGTCTAATGATACATTTGCACTACGCGTATAGCCCATAGACTACTATAAGTTACGTTACTTTATGATCATACAATATTCGTGGTATATCTGTTATTATTGTGCCTCTGGTCTCGCAAAAATATTCCTGGAAGTCGCTGATCTCGTTGTAGCATGAGACGAGCCTCTTATCTTCCCCAGCCAACTTTTTTTAGATGAGTTTGTAGGTCGGTTGCGTTCGGCATCCGTATATGAAACATTACGCGGCGGGCTGTTGGTTACATCAGTGATGAATGTGGTGGGTCGCGCAGGTGATCGTTTAGGAGATGGCATTGAAAATATAGGCCGATTATGTTGCCTTGAAGGTGTGAATCCTGATTGGATAGAACTCAAGACCCTGCGAACTCGAGGTGTCTTGTTCTCCGCATCCTCGCGAGGTACACTGTCTGCAGTGAAAGCTTGTGGTGGCAGACTTTCGTACGATTCAAAGTCGTCTGGAGCCGGGCGCTTCTTTCCAATGACCGAAGTTGAAGGCATGATGTCTGGACTAGATATTGCCCTCCTAGTAGGCGTCTGGGGTTTGAAAACTGGGGTTGGCGCAGTTGCATCTGATATATGACTTGCTCTCTTGTGTACATCGACGTGAATGGGACCAGACTTGGTTCTTAGGCGATCGGATGTGAAGGTAGTTGGTATAGCAGGGTATTCCAGGCTAGTAACGGTCTGGATTGGTCGATCCAAGTTGTCTGATGCACCAGGTGAATGTTTTGAAGCTGGTGCTTTGGCTGAAGCTAGTTTATTTTGCAAGTTTTGCACTTTCCGCGTAAGAGATTCAGCTTTGGTACTAAGTTTCTTATTCTCTTTCATTAACCTAAGGGTGTGTGTGTTAGAAGGAATCTGCTTTTAACTGTTGTCGACTCACTCTAGTGCACGGTCATCGTTTTCTTCGATCTCTGTGCATTTAGCACGTAATAACGCTTCCATATCTCTGTTACGTTCTTCCAAAACAATCAAAGCTTCTTCAAGGTTAGATTTTGGACGGATGTTATCAAGTTCCCGTTGAAGGTCGTTCATTTCACGTCTATGTTGAGCGCTCTGAAGACTAAGGTTTACTTCGGCAGCTTTCGTGGATTTTTCTAACTGAGTTATGTTTTGATTGACACGAGCCAACTCGTCGGTTAATGAAAGTAGTTTTTGTTCACTGTATGTACTATATGCTTAGTGAATTAATGATGAAGTTCAGAATACAAGCTTACCTTTCTTTCGTCTGACTTTCTATGAATCTTCCAAAGGAAAGCGACCGTTGGAGTTCGGCTTCGAGGTTTGTGATTTCTTGCTGAAAGTCTAGCTTTTCGCTTTCGATAACTTTGAGCTCAACTAGGGTCTGCTCCAACTTGCTCTGAAGGCTCGTGTGTTCTTCTCGCAGTGTCGACAGGGCAGTTTGTGCTTGTTGTTCTCGCTTCTCGAGGGATTGTAAATCTCGAATGAACTGGTTCTTATCTTGCTTCCGGGAATCGACTTCATCTCGCAAATTTTGAACAAGGCGAGTCACCTCTTGTGCCGATCCGTCTAGTTTCGTGACCTGCTCTCGGTTTTGGGCTCGGAGATCGGACAAGCTTTGTTGTAGCTTTGTCTGCAGCGCGAGTAATTCTTGTATTGTAGAAGATTTGGCCTGTATCTCATCTTTTGCTTGCGTCAGCTCCGATGACAGGGCTTCGTTCTCGATTCGAAGATTTGAACAGGCATTCTGCGTTTCGTCAGAGTTCTTCAGGACATCGTCTAATTCGCGTCGTAT
This sequence comes from Floccularia luteovirens, assembly GCA_009739215.1. Taxonomy (NCBI): domain Eukaryota; kingdom Fungi; phylum Basidiomycota; class Agaricomycetes; order Agaricales; family Squamanitaceae; genus Floccularia; species Floccularia luteovirens. The sequence goes on from VSJF01000001.1 coordinate 2,320,224, forward strand.
AGAAGCCAATTCTTCAGAATGTTGGGCTTCAATTCGTTCCAGGTTGGCTCGTAAGGCCATGTTATCTGAGGACTGTGATCCTGCATCTCCCAACTGTTCCTCAAGTTCTCCTATTGTTTGCGCATATTCTTTGGCCGCTGATCCAAATCTATCTTCTAATTCCGCGTACGCTTTTAGAGATTCCGATAGACGTAACGTCAGTTCTTTGACTTCTTCTGCATGGCGGACTTGGAGGTTTTCGTGGTCCCTTTCTAAGATGTGGCCGGCTTCGATCAGTTCACCCTGTTCCGCAAGTCTGGCCTCGAGTCGGTGGTTGGAACGAATCAGATTGCCGATAGTGGTTTCATGCTGAGTCTTCAAATTTTTGATTGACTCCCCCATATCAATCAGCTCTCTTCTCAACCCAAGAGTCCGGGTATCAGCTTCCCAAGCAACAGTAGATGAGGTTGAAGACTGGAAATCGATCTCATCTTGCATAATTTCTAGGTGCAAATGTTCCTGGAGCGACTGTGTCCGTACACCAGATACAAATATACCTTTGTGCAGAGTTCGTAGTGTATGTGCGGTTTTCTTCAAGTCCACATAAGCGACTGCGAGCGCTAGGACGGTTTGCCTCAAATCGGAGCCGGAGTACTCGGGACTTTGGGAAATTGGATTGGAAAGATGTTCTTTCTCCTGCAAAAGATCTAGGGTTGCGCAGTGCTCGAATGAAAGTCGTTGCAGTGCGGTATTCGTGGAATCAGTTTTCATGTGTGCTTGACGGATTGCTTCCCGAGCTTGATGAACAGTTTGGATTATCACCTTGATCAGACCGATCGTTGAACTCTCATAACTCTCGTTAACTCCTTCCAGCTTAGCCACCTCGTCTTCCAATGATTCGATTCGGATAAGCGCCTGATCTCTTGATTCTCGAGCGTCAGCGCAGTCTTCCACCATAGCGTCTTTTTGTGCCGCCAACATATCTAAATCTGTTGTCATCTCAGTAAGTCGCTCCTCTTGCAGACGCAGATTAGTTTCAAGCCTTCGAATGTCGTGTTGATGAATGCCGATCTGTTCAGTGCGTCGTACCACACGCATCTCAAGCTCCTCTATTTGGTTACGTAGTGCTCGAGTTGCTTCGTTTGATGACATAGTGGAAAGTTGACGGGATTGAAGGTTGTTGTAACGGGAGTCCGCATTAATTATTTCCTTCTGAGCTTCTTCTAGCTCTCTCGAAAGATTTGTCAATTGTAAGTTGAGCGAATTTCGTTCTGATTCGACGTCTTCGAGTTGCCTTGTCACCGCATAGTGTTGCCGCTCAAGCTCATCAAGTTGATCTTGTATTGATCTCTGCTCTAATGAGAATTCTTCAACTTTTGTCTGCCAATCGTTGTCCTTCTTCTTAAGTTGACCCATAAGGTCATTCCTTTGACTTGTCATTGCCTCGAGGCATAATGTAGTGACATCAAGTTTATCATCCAATTCCCGTACTCTATCATCGGAATCCGAGAGCTCAGCTTTGAGACCTTCATACTCCCGCTGTAAGTTATCATTGGCATGTGATGTCTCAAGTAGCTGATTTGTGGAATGGTTTAATTGTCGCTGCAAGTGTTCGACCATGACGGCAAAAGCAGTGGCGGTGAGGGTTAGACGTTTGTGGGAACGCCTGAGACGGCTTGTCTGGTCGGCATCAACGGAAACGGTTGCAACAGAAATGGCTGGATCTCTTGTGGTGGTATGATTTCCGACCGACAATCTTTCTTCTAGCGCCTCAATAGTAAATCGAGACTCGGTTTCAAGGAATTGAACATCTCGACGAAGGTTGTCACGCTCCCCGCGGATTCGATTAATAGCTCCAAGCAGGCGATCAATGTAACTTAGAGTGTCTTCGTCGAGCGAGGATCTTGCAGGAACAAATTCTTGGTGTTCGGTGGTAACATCATCCACCCTAAATACTATTTTGAATGACAAATAAAGAGTTTATCCAAAGAAACGCACTGTATGTTTTGGACATTGAGAATAGATCCTTTTTCAGCAAGAACATGTTCGAGACGGAGAATATCAGTCGTAGCTCTATCAAGGTCGTAAAGAGCCTGTTCCTTTTCGCTCGCAAGTTCCAAATTTCTAGCATCTGCCTCTTTCAACATTTCCATGACCTCCCCCAGTTTTTGTTCGGTAGACTGTAGTTGGTCAGTCGTCGTTTTTTTATGATCGACTTTAGCGAGCAAAGCTTCCAATGCAGATATTTTGGCCTCGTCCTCGTCAATTCTCTTCATCAGCTCATCTTCACGAGTTGTATCACCCTGTCTTTCCTTGAGGAATTCCAATTCTTCTTCCCTTTCCGATAAAAGCGCCTGTACAACACTAATTTCCTCCTTCAGTTGTCTCTCAGTTGCCATCTTCTCGTTATTGACCCTAATCAATGAAGTCTGAACCTGCGAAAGCTTTCCGTGAGCCTCTATATACTCCGCCTCCTTGTGGGACAGAGAAGCTTGGGCAGCTGCAAGTGCTTTCTCTAGTTCCGAGATCCTTGAAGGGGAAGGATGAAATACTGGTAGGCGATGAGGAGTTGCAGATCTCTCAGGTTGTTGAAGTTTGCTCGATTCCAGCTCTCGTAGTCGTTCTTCAAGGATTGATTTTTCCCGTTCGAGCTTCCTCATGTGTTCAGCACGTCTGTCAGAAGTATGGGCAACAGATTCGAGGGTAGCTTGTAGTTCGCGAGCCTCTATATCTTTGGTCTTGATTTTATCATTGGCGTTTACGAAGGCAACTTGGATGTTATGACTATTATTTCTCTCGTTCCGCAAGTCTTCAGTAGTTTGAAGCAGCTGCGATTCGAGTTGTAGTGCACGCTGAGATTCGTGACTTAGCTAGATGGATGATATACATGAGAGTTTGTTTGCGACAAGCCAGAAGTCAGAGTAACCTTGTGGAAGGCGTCATTTAGGGAAGTTTTTAGCTCATTAATTTCAGCGGTTTGCCTCATTAGTTGCGTTTGTTGTGCAGCAATATGACCATCTAACCTATGTTAAATGTTATGTTGAATCACTGGTAGTTAAATATACCTTTGCTGGATAATTTATCCTTGAATAACTGGGTCTCTTCGGAGACATCGTTCATGCCTAGATTCCACGTAGACATGGACTAGGTAATGTCAGATCTGAAGAAGCTGTGGTGTTGTTCGGTATGCTGAACTCCGCTATAAATCCTAGGAGTACATGCAGGAGCCTGTAATTCGAGAGGCTTGAACGTTTGAACTTTGGAGTTGAATTAAACAACGAACAACGCGTGAAGAGCGTCATGTGATCGCGTCGCATTAACCACAATAATTATGTAATTTGCTTCAACTAAATGCATCTATAAACAATGCACTCTACTGTACATAGTTCAGTTTCGGATTACTTTGAACTGAACACTTACTAGATCTCGAAATCGTCGCGGATTACGACCGAATTTGAGCACTCCAAAATTTAGGTATAAGGCATCAATTAGTACGGGTCTACATATTTTACGCCAAAAATGAACATTTCCTTTCTTCGTTGACCACACACCCTACGACATTTTTTGGACCATTCGAATTGTGCATAAGAAAATTTCTCGTCACGCGGTCTACAATGGTGCAGTTAAACTTACAGTACTTTTGCTAGGGATGTTACAAGTTTAGACAGGATATTTGGGCGCGTCGATTATTCCAGATAACGGGGTTCCAACCTTTCTAATCCCGACTAATTCAGAGCCTACCGCAGTATATATATAATTGGGGCAATATGTAGTGATATCAGAAATCCGCGAAGTTGTTCAGCCGAATAGTTCCACCACAAGTTTGTGGAGACAGAGAAAGGTAAATGAGGACTTCTTTTCTTCGAATCGCAGGACATGATAGCGAAAGGAAAGTTGCACAACTAGACAACAGTCATTTTTAAGCAAACTGACCTTGTGACGAAAAGAGCACCATCAGTTAATGCCTAGGCACAATTAGCTACCTAAATGCATTACTAGCAAAGAGCAAAGGGTCCATTGCTACCGTTCTATTTATATATGTGGGGTACCATAGACTCTCATAGAGCAGGTTCGGCTGGAATATCAATGACATCATAGCGTCGATAGACTGCAAAAGTTGAACGTTGAACATTGGACTAGCAATAATATTTATGTGCGCATATATTGACACCCCGAAATACACCGGATGTCTTACGTTTGAACAAACGTTTCTCTTACAAATTTCATCTCCATCATCTTTCTTTCCGACTACCATCATCTCCTGCAACACGTCACGTTCAGCTTTCAACACAGGTATAAAAACTCGGCCTTCGGATTTTCTATCCTACTAATTTATCTTCTTCTACAGTTTTATTCACCACCAACCTCATTCTCAACAAAAGTCTCAAACGGAAATATGATAACTCCAAATGATATCGTACCGTCCAAATCGTCATCCGGCGCACCGTCAAGAGTTACTCTTAGTCTTGGGCACCTTCCAAGTAAGAAAGACATCAAAGCCCCATGGCCCAGAACTCCAACCCGAGTGACTATATGCACATGTTTAGCATATACAAACACTCTTTTGCTGATGGTTTCTAACAGGTGGACCCAAACAACCCGCCGTGGCCTGCATACCGTGGGTATCATGAGTATTCGTTTGCTCATGCAACAATGCAATCTAGACTACCAACCATCCTTGGGAAAGCTATAGAAGATGCGACTCGCACACTTAACAGTCAGTCCTCCGAGGAAAAAGTCGTCGACCTCGCTCAGTGCATCGAACGCATGGGTGATCTCATGACAGACCTCAGCGGAAACGCTAAGCTTCGGCCTATCATTGACGATAATGAGGCTGACGTTGCCCTTTGGAACAAGGAAATAGCAAAGTATTTTCAAGGTATCAGAGTTCATGTCCTTCAACAGATAGTTTTCTAAAAGCTACCAATCTAGGCAAAGATTTTATGAATGCACCGTGGCTGTTTGCGGAAGCATACAAGTACAGACGTCTCCATGAATGTTTCAGTGTCTCAAAGTTTTGGTCGGACTACGACGTGTTCTACAGACAGAAGGTAAATCAATCAACAATAGCATATAGTCATCCACTTGATAATATTGCCTGCCAGTGTGACACCTTTTCTCGTTCATCGGATGCGGTATTCGAATTGTCAATGCGTTTTGCAGAGCCATTCACCATCTCTGAAAACCTCTCTGCGGATGCAAAACTTGAGGCTGAACGTTTGATGTTCCTCGAGTTGACTCAAGGCATGTTACCTTTCATTAAACAATCTGCAGGATAGCCATTGAATTGGTTGTCCCACCTTACAGTTTGTCTGTGGGGGAATTCCACCGATCTTTCGCTCTTGATTAACATGACAGAAGATCAGATCAAAGCTCTGCAATCCACTGGAGGAGATCACCTTGCAGCGACAGAGAAGAATATTTTAGGAAATAATCTGAGCGAATTATGGAGCACGGTCAAACTTCTCCGCGAGAAAACGGGTGGTCGAATCGATTTTGTGCTTGATAACGCAGGATTCGAGTTGTTTTGTGACTGTGTCTATGGTGCGACTTACACGCCATATACGGCAAAATCATATTGAACAAATTGAATACAGCCGATTTTCTTATCCAAAGTGGCTTAGCCACGCAGGTCCGCTTTCATGGAAAACGCTTTGCATGGTTCGTATCGGACGTCACGAAAAAAGACTGGGAATGGCTTTTGAATACCATGGTATATGGTCAATTGTTTCCAAAGGCGAGTGATGTGGAATTGGAGTCCTTGCGCAGACTTGGAGCGAGGTGGAAGGTCTGGCTTATTTTACACCATCACTACCAAAGTTAATCAAGATTGTCTCTCCAGCAATACGAAAAGGATGGTAAATGGGTCTACGAGCAACATCCTTTCTGGTGTACCGGATACACCTTTTGGGAACTACACTCGGAAGCACCTGACCTATTCTTGCATCTCTCTCGGTCTGATTTAGTAATTTTCAAAGGCGATCTCAATCATCGCAAATTAACATATGATTGCGCGGCACCGGCTAGCACCCCTTTTGAAATAGCTATTGGGCCAATGGCTAGTGCTGCTGGCGCCCCGAAAGTTGCAAGTTTAAGGACGATCAAGAGTGATGTTGTTGTTGGCCTTGGCTCTGAAGGGGACGAGATTGCTGAAAAACTAGATAAAACTGAGCCGGGCTGGAAAATTAGTGGCAAATATGTGCGTTTCAAATGCCTATCTTTTCCCCACGATCTAATTCTGCAGAAAGGCTGTTGTACTCCTTTCTGAAGGTCGTCCAGGCGAAAAAGTCCGGTTTGCTTGAGTATTTGGTTTTTTCAAAATAGCAATTTCGTTTCCAGTACTTGTATTTTTAAATTAGACGATTTGCATATCCATACTAGCGCAAAAAGTACGATAGACTCGCGACCAATTCTCATACAGCATTCTCCTTTCGGGCGAAAACCACGACCGGTCCACACAGCTAACATTTTGGAGGTCCTTGAGTCATGCAGAGAAGAATGACGAGAAGATCGGATGAGTTAACACATTGGAAGGGGTACTATCTCATGATGATATGCATCATTGGACATGGACGAAGTCGAGCTGAAATTGGTTCTAACGATGACTAGGACTAAGGAAGGAAGCGATGGAATCTACTTGAAGGAAACTATTTCTTTGTTTGTGATTACAATAACCTGAACCAGGATAGCAACCATAATAGGGTCTGGTCATGTGATATTTTCTGACCATCCACTGACAGCAGCACTTCTTCGTATTCGATAGACTTTATGGTGAACCAGATTACTCCTCTTATGATACGACACGCAAACACGCGGCTACAGAATCGGCGGATATGCTCGAATAACTCATCTAAAAAACAGCCGTTATTTCGTTTCTATGATTTACATACGAACGCATGACCAGAATTTTAGAACCGGAGGTGTGTGAAAAGGAAGGCTGAAGGTGCTGTCGAAAGCTTCCATACTTACGGAACTCATTTTTAGCAAAGAAGGTCATCTGAACATATGGTAAAGATTGATATCGACTCCAAAGATAACTTCCATAGCTACTCCTTTCCACGAACACCATGCTTAGCATATCACACAACTTTACCACTTTAGCTTGTCACAATTCAATATTTATGAGTAAAAAATACTCCCTAGCTATGTGAAATGACGATTGTATCTTCCATCAAGCCCGAAGTCAAACAATATGTCCATGCCAAAAAAGCGGCCAAGTTGCTCTGGAAAAAAGACTTTCATTTGGGCGATCCCTGGTTTCTATGAGAAATTGGACGCTACAAAGATAGGGCGTGATACTGATTATATGTTACTAATGGTTCGCCTTAACTCTTTCATATGGCTTGTTGCAATGCTAAATCCAGTGTCAGGCGCGAAAGAATCATGTCATGTGGTAGTACAAAACTGACAAGCTAGAGTTCTAATTACTGGGGAGTTTGTATTCAACACATATGTGCACGAACGTCTCTGATATTCGCGATATAGATGTGGAGCAACGCATCTTGCAATATATGGCCACATCTGACATGGAGCACCCACAGCAAATCCTTAGCCGACGATTTATCAGCTATTTTTGTTATCATCTTTGCATGTGAAGAGTTCTTGTACTTCGCTTGCCTTCTGCGTTAGCATTTATTCTCATGAAAAACCCTGCATCCGTGAACTGTCGGCTCGAAACTCCAATCCTTGATGTATCATTATTCTTACTTCTGACGCAAATCACGCGCCATGCACGCCCGGCCTCATATGTTTTTTGTTTTCCAGAAGGGAAAATAGCAGATGTACTCTCATTGCTTCTCTAGCACCTGCTTTTCCTAAAACACTTCTTTTCAGTATCTGTAATAGCCTGCGGAGAAACGCAGCATGTGGACGACTTAGCAAATTTATATATAAGCTTGTAGCTTCAACAGTCAGTATTCATTGGTGTTTCTCAACGCTCCTCTAAAGATACAATGTTCCCCACTTCCTTGTTGACCACGCTTTTGCTCGCACTTACTGTTGCGGCAAATCCTGTTCTGATACCCCGTTCTCCTGTCACATTACCTTTTGCCAGAAGGGTAAACACTACAAACGTGGTCAATCTCGTTAAACACGATGTGGCTAGAGCCCAAGCTCTCAAATCCTTTGGTCAAGCCAAGGCCAACAAGGAGCTCAATGTTGACGCTGTCATCAACGAACAAGTTGACAACCAGGTAGTAACCTACGTTGCCACCATAGGTGTCGGCAGCCCTGCTACCAACTGTGAGCACTGTTGCTCCCTGTTTCACCAATGCACCACAGAAGACTGATTATGAATCTCACCCTTAGATGAACTCCTCATTGATACTGGAAGGTAATACATGGCTGCGAGATCTTGCTGCAAAACTAATGAACGTTATAGTTCAAACACTTGGGTAGGGGCTGGAAGATCTTATGTGCGAACAAGCACGAGCGTCCAAACAAGCAACCGTGTGGTCCGTTACTGCAACAACTGTCGCATCAAGTATATCATCTGACCACACTAATTTCAGTCAGTGACGTATGGATCGGGTTCATTCTCTGGTAGATTAGAGCCTGTGTTTTTTTTTAACTTCATTGGTTAAAATACCTCAACAGGTACCGAATTCACGGATACAGTAACTATTGCCCCCGGACTAGTGATTCCGGGTCAATCCATCGGTGTTGCTTCTCAAGTATGCAAATTCATCCTTTTGCGGCCTATAAAAAACTCTTATGCAAATCAATAGTCAAGTGGCTTTGATGGTGTTGATGGCATTCTCGGGTAAGGTTTACCTGTGTAATTCCACCATAGCGCTAATGGAGTATGTCAAGCATCGGCCCGGTTGATTTGACTGTTGGTGTGTATGGTTTTTAAAATGTTTCTGGTAAGGTGTTAATTCTATCCTTCAGATACTTTGAGCCCTGCGACGAGTTCAAGCATACCCACCGTGACTGATAACGCCTTCCGCCTCGGCATCATCTCTGCTAATGAGATTGGCATTTCATTCAATCCAACCCAACAACTGGATAATGTTAACGGAGAGCTTACGTGGGGCGAGTGGTGTTCAAACATCATCAACGAACGATTACTTACAATGTGTTTAGGTGGAACTGACAGCTCAAAATTCACCGGTTCTATAACCTTCTCGTAAGGATTCCGGCATTTGTTCTGAAGCCAAGTTATGTTAAAGAATTCTACAGGCCAATCACACGCACAGCCCCCGCAAGCGAGTTCTGGGGTATCGACCAGTCAATTCGTTATGGTGCATCCACCACCATTCTCTCAACAACCGCTGGAATAGTCGATACTGGTACCACCCTTATTCTCCTTGCTTCTGATGGCTTCACTCGGTACCGTCAAGCAACCGGCGGTGTTCTTGATAACAACACTGGTCTCCTACGCATTACCTCCGCTCAATTCTCGAACCTACAGAGTTTGTTCTTTACCACTGGAGGAGTAAGTGTTCAGTAGTTCAACTTGCATGTAATTTCTCATGGCTTTATTGTACAATAGGTCACGCACGAGCTCACCGCAAATGCTCAAATCTGGCCTCGTGCTCTTAACACTGCTATTGGCGGTGTTGCGTCTAGCATCTACTTAGTCGTCGCCGATTTTGGTTCTCCCAGCGGAGAGGGTCTCGACTTCATCAATGGGTTCACCTTCCTTGAACGGTTCTACTCCGTTTTTGACACAACTAACCGTCGCGTCGGGTTTGCTTCCACACCTTTCACTACCTCTACCAGCAATTAAATTGCTGTCATGTTTTCTCTCCTATATGGTTGCTAGGGCTTTTGTATCATCTTAGGACACAAAGTTACCAATTGGCTTTTGAAATAAACGGAATCTCTATTTACAACTTCCAATCAAACTGAGCAATAAGACAGACACGATGACAACCAATCCAAAGAGCAGGATGAATAAGGGAGAATAAGTGTACCCGAAGCACCAGAGCTCCTCTTATTAGAAAGACAAGTTGAGATACAAGTTATGGTTCGACTGACTGGTTGAACTTGAAAAATTCAGACTCAACAACACCAACTAAATATAACAGGGACAGTGCACAACTAATCAGCACAACAAAACTTAGGACCATGTTGTCCAAGTCTTGGTATATATAACGAATGTCCTGATCATGATGAATGCAGTGTTTAGACGCTTTACAAACAGTCAGCGGTCTCTGACATCCTCATTCCATTTCACTTCCCAACGCTTCAATCTGGCTCAACAACAAATTTAATGTTTCTTGCTTACTTACTACACTTTTATCCGTGCTGACTGTGGTTGCCTTTCGCAAGAAGGATCAATTCCACCAACATTCGAAACTTGTTTCAACATGACGCTGCTAGGGTTAAGGCATTCAAATCTTTTGGACAAACTAAAGCCAACGACGGATTTCATGTTGATGATGGCCACATCAACAGCCAAGTGCGTAGTCAAGGAGCAATATTCTACGTTGCCACTGTAGGTATTGGCAGCCCTGCTCACAATTGTGAGCATTGTTGATTTCTCCAATACATCACGGAAGACTGATAATGAGTCTTGCCTTTAGATGAACTTTTCGTCGACACTGGAAGGTAAAATACACAATTGCAAAATCTCCTGCAAGACTAATAAATTTCTCAGCTGAAATACTTGGGTGGCTGAAAAGGCTTATGTACAAACAAGCACTAGTGTTCAAAATAATAATAGTATGGTTAGTTACTTCTACAGCCGTCGCGTAGAGTATACCATCTGATAACAAGGGCTTCAGTCGGTCTTATATGTATCAGGCTCATCCTCTGGTAATTAAAGTTTGCTCCTACTGGAGTCTGATGCTTAGAACACTTCAATAGGCACTGAATTCACAGATACTGTGACCCTTGCTCCTGGTATAGTGACTCCAGGTCAATCCATTGGTGTCGCTTCTCAAGTGTGTGTATACATAATTTGTATTTTATGAAGTGCATGAATCCTATGCAAATCAACAGTCAAGTGGCTTTGATAGTGTTGATGGTAAGATTCACCTTTGTGATTCCACCATTGTGCTAATGTAGTTTGTCAAGCATCGGCCCGGCTAGTTTAAGTGTTGGTATGTCTGTCTTTACTTATATGCTTGCCCACCTCTGTAGGGACTTTGTCGCCTGACAGTGATTTATTTGTACCCACCGTGACGGATAACGCTTTCTCCCAAGGTATCATCTCTTCTAATGAGATTGGTATTTCGTTCAATCCAGCTCAACAACTGGATAGTGTTGATGGGGAGGTTACATGGGGCAAGTAGTGTTTAGACTCACAAACGAAATGTTGCCAATCATAGTTTCTTAGGCGGCATTGACACTTCGAAGTTCATAGTGTGTCTATCCTTCACGTAAGCGTTTCAGCTATGTTGAACTTGTGATGTCCCGAAACTTCTTGGCCAATTACGAGCTCGTACCCTGCAAGCAATTTTCGGGGTATTGATCAGTCCATCCGCTATGGTGCATCTACCACCATTCTCTCAACCACCTCTGGAATTGTCGACACCATTACCGCACTCATTCACCTTGCTTCAGATGCTTTCTCCCGATACAGCTCAGCTACAAGGGGTGTTCTTGACAATAGCGTTGGCCTCCTGCGCGTTACGCCACAACAATATGCGAACATGCAGAGCCTGTTCTTCACTATCGGAGAAGTGCGTGATTACCAATTAAACTTGTGGATACATCCACTCATGACTTGTTATAAAACAGGTTACATATGAGCTCATCGCTAACGCTCAAATCTGGCCTCGTGCTCTTAACACTCACATCGGTGGTACACCAGACAGCATATACCTGATTGCCAGCAATTCAGGCTCCCCTAGCGGTCATGGTATAGACTTCATCAATGGTTTCACCTTCCTCGAACGATTCTACTGTCTTCAGCGCAACTAACCATCAAGTTGCATTTGCATTTTTTTTACAATGCCATTCACAACTGCTACAAACAATTAAGTTGTTCTGTGATTCTAACCCTCGACGCAAACCAACGCCGCTCCCCTCTTTCGTCCCTCCTGTATTTATTGTTTCATTCATTCCTATTTTTCTACAACAAAATAGGTAATTCTGTATAAATGTTAGTTCATCATTACTTGACCGAGTTGACACCTCGAAGTTCACCGGCAATTTAAGCTTCACGTAGAGGTCTCGGCTCTGATTTAAATTTATACTGAACCTTCAAGGCCGGTTACGAGTACAGCAACTTCTGGGGTATTGATCAGTCCATTTGCTATGGTGCTTCCACACCTATTCTCTCAGCCAACGGAATTTTTGACAGCGGCACCACACTTATCTTAATTGTATCGGATGCTTTTGCTCTATACAGCTCAGCTACAGGGGGGATTTTGGTGACACAGGCAGGCTTCTTGACCATTACGTCTGAGCAGTATGGACCTGAAAAGCTTGTTCTTCACTATCGGAGGGGTGCGTACTTATCAATAGAATTTTACTTTTATCTGCTCACGACTTGCTGTACAATATGTCACATATGAACTCACTCCTAATGTCTAAATCTTGCCTCGTGTTCTTAATTCCCTCTTGGGTGGTGACCCGGACAAGATATATCTAGTTGTCACCGATTTAGGCAATAGTAGTGGAACTGGACTTGACTTCATAAACAGTTTGACCTTCCTGGAGCGGGTTCTACTCCGTCTTTGATACCACAAATCGTCGCGTTGGATTAGCCACAACCCCTTTTTTTTCACGAATGCTACGAGTAATTAGATCGCTTGTTAATTTTGCAGTCATTACTTTTCTAAATTGAAAGTTGAAAGTTGAACTGTGATTTCTACTTACCGTATCGGATAAGATCCACACTGCATGCTAAATCATCTAAGTGATATCTTTGGGTATCACTTATCAATTGGTTGATTAAGGGAAATAATTTCATTATAGGTGATATTTGGAGGTGCTGTGTGACGAAACGGTTAGCTTCCCGACCAGAAGAGGTGTTAGTCCGTTAATGTACATTGTTAATGAGTTAACACTTTATAAGAGACACGGTGAGTGAGTCTCGTTTCCAATCCTCTATGAGTGTGAGCTTGAATGTAATGTGTATGATGTATTACTAGAGTATGGTAGACATAGGCATGTGAAGGAAGGGCAAGGCGTTGTGTATGGGGGCGTAGGTGTGGGATCATATGAAGGTATCACTTGCCCGTCCCCCAGTTGCTCTAGCCATTTCGAAAGGAATGCTGCTCATTTTCTAGAGTTCCTTCGATACGATTGCTGCGACCATGGATAAGACGTGATTTTTTCAGCTTTCGCTATGCACAGGTGTATGTATCGCGTTTAGTCAAGACCCTGAATTTATGAATATTTCTCCTGGTCCGATGGATCAGTCCATTGCTGTTGCCTCTCCAATAAGTACTGCACTTACTTATGTATATTCATACTTCTTTTACCTAAGAAACGCTTCTCAACAGTGAGATGGCTTTGATGAGGCTGATGGCATTCTCGGTTAAGATTTGTTTACACTGTTGTACTAATGGAGTATGTCAAGTAGGCCCTGTTAAATATCATTGGTTTCTCACTGACTCCCCACATCTGTGGGACTTTGTTGCCCACAAATAATTCATCTGCATCCACTATTGTGACTGGTAATGTCTTCTCCCAACGCATCACCTCTGGTAATGAGATTAGCATTTCGTTTACCCACTAGCTCAACAAACAGGAAGATTACACCGGGCAAGTAGCGTCTAGACTCACCAACAAATCCCACCATATATTTTAGGCGACATTAACACCATCAAGTGAAGTGTCAGCGCCAAGTTGAACTTTAATATCCTGTTACTTCTAGGCCAGTAATGAGCACATCTCCCGCAATAAAAATTTCTGATTAGTTCATTCGCTATGGTGCACCATACCAATTCTCCCAACAACAGCTGGAGTCGTCGACACTGGAGTAGTATGTGAACTTGAAGGCAATAATAATTAGAACTTAATTTTATCTGTTTATGACTTGCTGTAATAGGCAACATATGAGCTCACTCGTAATGCTGAAATATGGCCTCGTGCTCTTGACTCTTTCCTTGGTACTCCGAACGGGATATATGTAGTTGTTAACAATTTTTAGGCGCTTTCACTGGACAAGGTTTAGACTTCCTAAACGGTTAGAGCGGTGCTATTCTATTTTGGATCCCACTAACCGTCGTGTCAGACTGGTCGCAATGCCATTCACAACCGCTACAAGTGGACGACATTGTTGCGTATTCTTTGTTTCCGTGGATTGCGTTGTGTGCAGCCTTGGGGTTGAGCGCAGGACATTTGACCCGCCGATCCCAATTTCTAGTTACCATATCCAAACGGATTTAAGTCCTTGTTGTCAATGCACCAGACTATTGATACATTACAGGATAAACGAAGTACTAGTTACATAGAATTTCAGTTCACACAATCGGTTCTAGATATTTAATGAAGTTTTGATCACCATGGACCACGATATTATATGTTATGGTACTATGATAAGCTGCAATCGACGATACACACTGCAAGTTAATCAAGATCCTCATTCCAACTTCCTGGTACATGACTTCCCGAGTTGTCCGATTGATTTTGTGGAACACGTGGAGAATTGGGCGATGATCTACGAACGCCGGTATCACCGTTACGGTTTCGATCAGGTGGGCCATTATGATGACCTCCCGTAAGGCCACTGAATATTGTATGGAATATACCGTGGTCAGGACTTCGGTCTGGTCGAGGCGAACGTGAGCGTGAAGTGTTATTAGGACGAGTCGAATCCTGTCCTGGGGATGCAGTTCGGTGGTGTTCTTCAGGTTGTGGAATCAATGCATATCTTTTCATTCAATTGACAAGTTTAGTATATTGGTTAGAAAAATCCATGAGGGACTGACCGACAGACGGGGCACGTCCCGCTGGTCTTGAGCCAAGGGAGGATGCAGGGTTGATGAAATGGGTGTTGGCAAGGAAGTGTGATAACCATTTGTTCATCCGGATCCTCTGTGTTTAAGTTGAACTGCTCCTTGCAGACAGCACAATCCTTCTCTAGGGTTTTTGCTACATGATATTTTGAGAAAATTTCATTACGAGTAGATTAATATGATGTTTACAGTTCTGGGTCAACGTCTCTCGAGGAAGGTTATTCATGATTTCGTCTGTTGCAGGTACCGGTCGATGTGCATTTGAGTTTTCCATTAGCTGGGTCACAATTTGGTCCAAAGCTGTGGATAAATAGTCAATACACATCTCAAAGCCTTATGTGTAATTATATAACCTTCTTGGTTAAAGACATAATCGCCGAGCCTTCCATTTTCTGGTAGATCACCTGCCATCATGGCAGCAAGTGGATTCTGGTGACCAAGAAAAGCCATAAGATATTGTGCCATAAGCGGGCCTGTTATTGTCGGTCCGCCGCGGTCAGGAAAGTCGGGTCGTATAAAGCTGCCAAACTTATCAGCTCCAACCCGTAAGAATCATGGAATCCTCACTCAGACATTGTCGGTATTGCCTCCTGTGTTGATGGACTTCGGCTTCCGGGAGGATGAGCACCGGCTGTTTGAGATCTCAAAGTATTGGGACCGCCTAAAGACATAATTCTGGCGCCGCCTGGACCACTGATTTGAAAAGTTAATCGGGGACTCTTTTGAAAAATTAGGCAATTAAAACAAAAATGAGCGATGTATTTACTGTCGAGTTGGTGTTCTCCGGCCTCTGTCTGGGGGGCTGTGCGGCGCCGCGATCCATTAGTCCCTGGAGAGTAACTAAGGAAGGGATGAACATCCGGGTTGATGAAGACCAATATATACATACGAAGAAATGCGTCGATGCCTGGAGGTAGTGCATCTGGACCAATGTCCGTTGGATCCGGATGTGCAAATTCACGAGGGTCATCCGATGGGTTTTCCATCTGGAGGAGGATATCGATTAGTGGTAAGGATGATGTAAAGAAGAATTACTAGCCTTTTCAACAAAGCTGCCATGACATGATGCACAAACAGGTTCGGGGACCTGGTTAATTGGGGTGAGTGGGGGGAATGAGTTATTGAGGAAGAGTAGGATTACCATGAGGGGTCTCATCTCAGAATGACACTTGGGAAGACAAATGAGAAAGAAGCATAAGAGAAAGAGAGCGGAGAAGAGGAAGATACCTGGTGGCAGAACCAAAGGGGATCCCTGGACGACATTGGTAGTGGTGAAGGAGCAAGTTAATCTGTACGGCAGCAGTACTGTGCACTAGAGACTCATGTCACCAAACATGTGACGTCACATCTTTCCAGTTCCTTCCATGATATCGACAGTACGT
The DNA here is from genome assembly GCA_009739215.1 of Floccularia luteovirens. Taxonomy (NCBI): domain Eukaryota; kingdom Fungi; phylum Basidiomycota; class Agaricomycetes; order Agaricales; family Squamanitaceae; genus Floccularia; species Floccularia luteovirens. The sequence continues at coordinate 2,336,443 of VSJF01000001.1, forward strand.
GTGTCTCTTCATTTTCTCTACGATGATTATCTTGGTTCCCTATTATACGAGTCTTTTCTATGAGCTCATTTACCGTATATTCTGAATCTTTTTATCTCAATTAATCACCTCCTATGCAATATATACTGACTCCAGAATCTCTTTCCACAGCTGTAGTTTACTACATATATATCTGTATGCATAAAATGTTCTTAATCATATCAAACTTTGTCTGACTTCAGTGTATCTATGTAAATACGTACAGGTCATGTCTTTACAAGACGTGGATTTTGCCACAACGTTTGCCTTCAGGTCCTTGCCTTCACTATTCGTTGTTCTTGTTGTCCTCCATGATTTGTTCTCATTATTCACTTTATCTGCACCCATCCGCTCTGCTTTATGTCAACTTCAAGCTCCCTTCCAAAATTTCCTATCTCTCGAGGATCTCAATGACTTGGGCGGCAAACACCCAACGTCAGAAATTAGAGTTCGGGCTCTACTCGGTCTCGCCTTCTTTTCATCAGCGTACTGGGCTGGATATGCGGTCTATGGGCTATATGCTACAGATGAAATGTGTATGACTAACGCTTTGGTCGTGGCTATATCTTGGGTGCGATATATTTTTTTTTTCATTCTCCATGGACAATCCTCATTCATTTTCAGGTTTATATTTCGTGTTACATTCTATTGAGGCCACCCATAACTCCACCATACCTTTTTCTTCTCTATGCATCTTCACAAGCCTTTCTCTCGCTCGTTAACTTCGGGCGTGGGTTTATAGATTCTGGGTACAAAATCAGATATATGTATATGTGCTTTACCATTATGGATGTGACAGTCCTCGGTTGTTTTATCTGGATTGCCGGAATGTTTCCATTGGCAAACTCCCGTCCTGCATTCAATGTTGCACGACCAGGAGATGTAAGAACCGTTCCATTACCTAAAATTCTGTTAACTAATGTAATCACAAAGAAACCGTCATCCTTTCTTTCCTGCCCAGAAGACGACGTCAATTTGTGGTCTTGGAGTACATTTACTTTTGTTGAACCAATACTCGAGCTGGCTTCAAGAAGGACGCTAAATGACGCTGATGTCTGGGGACTTTCCCCTTTTTTCCGTCACAGGAACATCTTTAACAAGTATTCAGAATATCAAGACAGGCGAGTTAATGTCACTTCATTCTTGAATTGACATGTTTATTCGTACTTCTGTCCTGCTAGTCATCCTCATCACTCGCTACTACGATTCCTATTAGTATCCAATTCCCTTGACTTGATTTTAGACGTAGTTCTGGAAATGTGGAGTGCTGTGGTTGGTAATGCGACATGACTCACCTCACTTTTCTACCTACTTGACTTTTACGAACAGGTTATGTTCCCCCTTTCGCATTGAAAGAGATTTTGTCAACTTTGGCAAGTAACGATGAAGGATCGCGATCTACAGCATTTTACTGGGCTCTTATCACTTTTTTCGCTCACCTCTCATTTGCTCAAGTCGATTTGTTCCAGCTTTGGCATACAAGAAGATGTTATGAGCGTACACGTGGGCAGCTTTTCTGTGCCTTACATCATAAATCATTGAAACGCCAGGAGGTCAGCGGCAGGATTTCTCACGAAGGGGAAAGTGATAATGCTGACCTGGGGAAAATCGTGAACCTGATGCAGTATGTACTACTGATTTGTTAAAACTCTTTTTCTCATGTAACGGATATAGAGGTGATACGTACGCTGTGGCGCAACGTTTTTGGGAGTTCTCGGGCATTTTTACTTCTCCGCTGCGCTTAGCAATTGCTCTTGTCTTTTTGTATCAGTAAGCCACGCGTATTCATGTTAAAAAGTTTTCCCTTCTCATAAAATACTTCAGGATCCTAGGATGGAGCGCGTTGTCGGGGGTTGTTGTTATTCTGTTAGCGTATGCCCTGAATTTCCCCCTTGCTAAATACAACATATCAGTATGTCTTCATCACCCTACATGTACATATATTCACCATCCACCATCGGTATAGATTACGAGAGCTTCTTGGAGAGCAAAAGATAAGAGAATGAACATCGTAAACGAATTGCTTCAAAACATACGATTCTTGAAGTTTTATGGATGGGGCATGGTTTTTCTCTAAATATTTCTGCTGAGATTTTCTTATATTCTTTTTCCAGAATATCAGTGGTCGCGAAAAGCACAGGACTCAAGAAACGAAGAGCTCACATGGCGAGTGAAAGAGAACGTAGTGGATACACTGATCTCTTTTATATGGTTTGCCTTCTCAATTTGAATTTCCAAACCTGTCTCACCAACATCAGGATATGGATACCTTCTGCAACTGCCCTGACATCTTTTTTGTGCTATACTCTAATCGCTGGCCAACGCTTAACTGTTTCCAAAGCATTCACTTCTATTGCGTTGTTTACCCAACTACAAGAGCCCATGACGGCTTTACCAGGCCAATTTTTTGCGATATTACATGGTGAGATTGTACTCAGAAAGCAAAAATTGACCGATTGAATGCCTTTCTAGCTTATGTATCCATGCAGAGAATAGAAGAATTTCTTCGAGAGGATGATGTACCTCAATGGGCATCTACGCTTTCTACAACCGTTCCTGATAGGAATCCCATTGACGACAATGTCGGTTTTATTGAGGCAGTTTTCGAATGGCAAGAAAACAAAGATCCATCCTCTGAACCATCTCGGTTTCAACTTGGGCCGTTAAATATATATTTTCCTCGCGGGATGCTTACGTTGGTTACCGGTGCTACTGGCTCTGGTAAAACGGCTTTACTTGCAGCATTACTAGGTGGTGGGTGGTCGCCGTTCTACTTTCATACTCCTTTAAAGGGTGCTGAGTGTCCTATTTAGAAATGTACCATGTATCTGGTAGTGTTACTTTCAGCAAGGCAAATCATCAAGTTGCTTTTTGTGGACAAGTCCCATGTCTGTCATATTATTCCCATACTGAATGGCACACTAATTCATTCGACAGGGCTGGAACATGCTACCATCAGAGATAATATCATCTTTAATTGTGTTTATGGATTTAATGAGACTAGATACCAAGCCGTCCTTGAAGCATGCGCTTTGATACAAGATCTAAATATATTTGATGCTGGAGACATGACAGGTTCAATATCATTTTTCATCGTTCCCTGACCTTACTGATGAACGTTGATAGAAATCGGAGAAAAGGGTATCACATTGTCCGGTGGTCAAAGAGCTCGTATTGCTCTGGCAAGAGCGATGTATTCACAAGCAAAGGTACATGATACATGACTTGTGCATTGGGTCTGAAGCTCTAACTGGTTTATGGAAGTTTATCCTTCTCGACGATCCACTGGCCGCCGTGGATATGCACACAGCCCAGCACCTGGTCAAGAACTGTCTCGTGGGTGACCTGGCTCAGGATAGAACAATAATTCTAGTCACACACCATGTTACTTTGTGTGCACCCATTGCTTCCTATGTCATCGAATTGCAGGAAGGAAAAATTAGACAACAAGGAGCTTGCCGCGACATCATGGGAAATCTGTCAGCAGAAACCAAATTTGAAGATGAGCTTCTATCTGAAGAAATAGAGGAGACTTTATCCCAAGAACAAATTCGGCAAAAGCATACTCCACCCACAGAACCGGACCAAAAAGTTAGCGGCAAGCTTATCGAAGCGGAAGCCCGCGCAGAAGGACGCGTATCCCTCCGTACCTACATTACTTACATCCAAGCTGCGGGAATATTTTCGTGGGTTCTTACAGTTCTTCTCATGATATCGATTCGACTTGTCAATATTGGCAACCAAGTAATTAACTCTTCTCACTGGATCATGAGGTTACTAATCATGTCTGTAGTTATTCCTAGCCAAGTGGGGTGAAGCATATCAAAATGACCACTCCTCTCTTGTTCCATGGAATTCCCTGCCACCACCTGACGTTGATGTTCGTCCTTGGTTGGCGACATACCTATACATTTCGATGACAGGAGCGATATTAGTTCTATTGTACATTGCGCTTGGCTACTACGCGAGTTTACAGGCATCTCGTTCTCTCTTCGAATCCCTGTTGAAACGCTTGACAAGGGCGCCGGCAAGATTCTTCGACGTTACCCCTCTAGGAAGGATTTTGAATAGGTTCACCACAGACATTAACACAATTGATGGTGCCCTCCAGAACTCTGCAAGAAATTGTTTATCTGGGATATTTAATTTTATTGCGTCATTCACCGTCATATTGGTAGTTGTGCCGACTTTTGCCCCTTTTGCGATTGCAATTGCGTGGTTATACATTCGTTTGGCTCCACCCTATATCAAAGCATCTAGAGATCTTCGTAGACTGGAATCAATCTCACTTTCTCCTGCTTTCGCCGGATTTGATGAGTTGCTACGAGGCATTGTGCACATCCGTGCATTCGGAATGGAACAAAGATACCAGGAGAGATTTTATGCAAGGGTAAGGTTTTTTTTGAGGATATCATAGCTGCTAAGTATTTTCCCTGTTTATAGGTTGATAAATTCCAGTCCTTCGATCATGTTTATGTGAGTAGAACGACGCCATATAGTAATTCTCTCGTTGACCACCTGCACAGTGGCTAGTAAATGGATGGTTACGATGGAGATATGACTGTAAACCTGTTCATTTTCGAAGGTTTACTTGTGTGCTCATCTCAAGAAAGGCCTTGGATCCGTAGTTGTATTCGCAGCAACTATGTTCGCCCTATGGCAAGGCGTTTCGAATGGCTCAGCTGCCATAGTCATCGTGCAAGCAGGGATCTTCGCAGAAGCCAGCAGGCAACTTGTCAGGTCAGTAGCTATTTCTTGTAGTCAAAATACTTTGCTGATGTTCAGTTATCCAGAGTGGCCGCCCAGCTTGAGCTCGATTTTAATAGTGTTGAACGTGTTGTGGAATACTTTGATGTTCCTCAAGAGGCACCTGCAGTTGTCGAGAAATGCAGGCCGCCCGCATATTGGCCCTCTACTTCCGGGGAACTTGTTGTCGATAACCTACTTGTTCGGTATGCACCTCATCTTCAACCTGCTCTGCGTGGCATTTCTTTCGTGGTAAAGCCATCCGAAAAGATCGGTATTGTGTGTTAACTTTATTTGACCATTTAAGTTTATACTAATCTTCTCAAGGTTGGACGAACAGGATCTGGTATGTATAAACAACATACTCTATTTATGTGAAATCCATTATAATATTTAGGTAAATCAACGTTAGCCCTGTCATTCCTTAGAATGGTTGAACCAAGTGGTGGAAGTATTATGTATGTGGCATTCACCACTTTCAGGTCTGGAAGTGGCTGATGTTGTCTGATTCTTTCCTTTTTAGACTTGATGGAATAGACATTTCGTCTCTTGGCCTAGAGGACCTTCGAACACATGTTGTGAGGGTTTTGTTATGTATATTCTGCACTCCAACCTCATCAGTTTTCTCCAGACTATTGTAAGTCAGGATGTTTCACTATTCTCTGGCACTATAAGGAGCAATATCGATCCTCTGGAACAAAGTTCTCCTGGGGAATGTTTAGCGGTTCTGGAGCGTTGCCATCTGACGTCCATACTGAGCTCGTCAGCATCGTCGTCTGATGAAGATGGACGTGCATTGCTTGACATGAGAATCACCCAAGGATCCCTTAGTGCTGGAGAGAAACAGCTTGTCGCATTGGCTCGAGCTATTTTGAGAAGAACAAATGTGATCATCATGGACGAAGCTACATCCCAGATAGATGCTGAACTTGACGAACGAGTAAGTGTCAAATATATGCGTTCAGATATGATAATAAAATTCAACAAGATTCAACAAACCATACGAGACGAACTAGCGGGAGCAATCGTCATCACCATCGCTCATCGACTGAAAACCATCATAGATTATGATCGCGTGTTAGTTTTAGAGGATGGAAGGATAGTGGAATTTGGACCACCCAGGGAACTCTTAAAGACAGTCGGCGGGCCGTTTAGAGAAATGTGTCGTAGAAGTACTGATTGGCCACACCTACAAACCATTCTACAAAATCAATAGACAAAAATGCACTTGAAAAGTATACCTCTCGATGTAAATTTGTGATTATTTAGATTTGAACCGAGAAGAGTGAAGATAATCCCACAACTCCTACTTTCACTTCACGTTCTAACAATATTTCTAATATCGATTCATGCTTGCCATAACATTCATTTCTAGTTTCTTCATAATAACTCGTTCTGCCGCAATTCCCTTCAAGAGCAAAGAACTCAAAGATTATAATTCTGGCTACTATCTACGAACACTTGTTACGCGGGATCCTGGCATAATTGGAATTCTAGGAGATGAGGAACCCGACAACAATCTACTCAGTATAACAATGATAAGTACATACACATCTGACGCAACGCGAACCTCGAGAAACTCGCAAGGCAACTCAAATGTGGTTCCCTCAAAAACAGCACAACCGCTAGCACTTATGACAAGTTTCACACCTGGACTCGGAACTACTACTAGATACAGTCTTTCAATATTGGAAACATCTGCGACCGCTAAGGACATATACCTACCGACAAGCCCTGATAGTACAGCTAGCATTATGTCTCCGACTGCATCCTCTATTCAAGAACCAGGGGAAACAAAAGCGTCCCAAGGAGAAACGTCAGAGTGGAAGGCCATCGGGATTTCCGTCATGGCGATTACGGTCGTTGCTAGTATTATACTTGTTGCCATATTTTTTGATTCCTGGTGGGGGTTTCTCCGTGACTTCCTCTTCGGGAAGAGGTACAATGGAGGAGAAGAGTCACTCGTACCAGACTGGAACAAAAGGAGCTGGGAATATAAGACCACTAATGAAATCGATCATGAGTATCCAACAATAGCACCCTCAGAGCTTGATATCAACGAGACATGTCAAAAAGGTGGCACCAATTTGCACAGAAGTAATTCATTGACTTGGCCAATCCAAACACCTCGACCGACATACTCACCGGACAGCAATCCTCACCCTCTTGAGCCTCTCGCTCGCCGACCTAGCTTACGCCATGGTTTATAATGTTAACTTGCATGGATGATTTTTTTTGCTCGTTGGACTGAGGACACTATTTGACAAAAAATGATTGTTTTGTATCCATCTTAATAATAGTTCCTACCAAACTGGTGGTCATTGACAATAATTAAAGACATACAGATGCGTACGAACAACACAAGTACACTTTCTATTTGGACTCCCGGTTGGGTTGGCCTGTATGAGCATTACTTTCCAAGCGGTCTGATACAAAAAGTCCAATAGCAGCAAAGGTACAGGTTCCGAGGGAAAACCACAAGCGTGTGCGAGGAGGAAGGGCTGGTTACGCAAGTTGATTGATGATTGAAATAAGGAACAGATAACCAGAAAGGCCCACCCAACCATGACTGCAGTAATGTACGGTTCTTGACGAATGGAGTTTTATTAGAGTTTCCTGGATTTTGCAACTGGGACATGATACTTATGAAAAATTGATGACCACCAAGAGTTTTAAATCGAGCCATTGGTAATCACGTGTCTAGAACTTGTTTCTCATGTTTACCGGACTGGTACGCATATCGCGAGTATTGAAATTCAAAAATGCACTAATTGGATGTCAAGATTGAACACCTTGGGACAGTGTCCTCCAAAATAATTGACTCGGCAGGATGCTCCCTAACTATATCAAATTCTGCCCCAATATTACATGACTGTCATATTGGTGACTCGATCGCAGTTAACGGTGCATGCCTTACAGTCACCGAGTTTGACCAGGATAAGGACGGGGGATACTTTAAAGTTTGGCTGGCGAATGAAACACTTGATAGAACAGATTTTGGTATGCCTTTTTTTATCACATATACTATGTCGGATTGTGAAATACTCGCAGGTGAACGGGAGATTGGTGATCAAGTCAATTTAGAACGTGCAATGGGATCTCACGTCAGATTTGGTGGACATTTTGTCCAGGTAGCAAAAATTTATTCCTCCAATTTAGTTGGTTGTTGATAAATTGGATCGTCAGGCACACGTAGATACAACTGCGACTGTGCTTACACGCAGTAACGACGGCGACTCACTCCGCATAACCTTCAAACTCGCAGAACCTACACTTGAGAGACCTTCCCTTCTTCCTTATCTAATCCCGAAGGGCTACGTCACAATCGACGGAGCATCTTTAACAATTACAGGAGTAAATGATTCTGAAGGAACCTTCAGTGTAATGCTCATCAAACATACACAAGATGCGATTACTCTGAGTAAAAAAGATGTCAATGCGAAGGTCAACATCGAGGTTGATATGGTTGGCAAATATGTTGAGAAAAGTGTAATTGCTGCGCTTGGTGGATCTGGAGGTGAAGGATTGAAGAAGATGGTTGAGAAGGTAGTGGAAGACGTAATGAAGAAGAAGGGGCTTGTTTAAACATTAAATTGTATCCGTAGCAGTACATAGCACTTACCAGACCTGTTACCAGAATCATGGTCACGTTATCTAATCTGTTCTGCTAACAGTTCCCTTTACTTCAGCCAATCATTGCTTTCTTGTGGTCCTCGTCGTTCCTGGCGACGTCCACGTCGGGACTCTGATACGTTTCTTGTGCTCTATAACCAGATAAATGGATGAAACTATTCGTCAGAGAAAGGTGGCCCTATACTCACCTCCTTTCCAACATAAACTAAACCTTCCATGTTAGCTGACAGTCAAGTTAACAAATTCTAACGACTTCGCCACATCAAAACCTCCTTTACGCACCACCACCACCAATATATCTAGACCACATTCTCCCGATAAATTGCAAGTTTCTGCACCTCAGTCTCCTGCACCAGATGCCAGCTTTCGACCCAAAGCAAAAATTAACAGTACAGCAACGGTTCGTAAATTTAACAGTACAGTCGGTCGTGGAAATTCTACGGCCAGCAAAACACCACTAGCAACCACAAAGGAATATATTAGCACCCCCGGAACGAGTCGGAGTCCAACTCCTCGTTCCAACTCTCCTTTCAAAGCCACACCTAAGGTGCAGAATGGAACCCTGTCGCCGACCTTTCAAGCTAGACCTAGAGTCCTGCAGCCGGATACACGATCAAAGACCCCAGTATCAGCTCCAGTAACCCCAGAACACCGTAGCAGATCCTTAACAACTTCGTCGGAAGCGGGCTATCGGGGTCGACAGGTTAACTTCCCTCTTCACCACGCAATTTCGTTTTCTTCCCTACCACAAACTAACGTATCTCCAGTATCTCCGGCACCACCTAAGTTGCCTTCGGAGCCTTACCCCCTGGCTGACCAGGAACCTACTGAGACATTGCCAGTCCGTATCAGGTCGAAAGTTACTGGACTTGCGAAGAACCTTGGTGACCAACCAAGTTCCCCCACTCCCTCACTACATTCCTCAACGCGCCCAGCTACAGCTAGGACCCGTGCTCCATCAATATCATTCGAATGTCTCTCAGCCTGGCTCGCTGCAAATCTACCCCATAACTACAGCCACTCCTGCGGCTAACCCCTATCGATTTGCGAAACCCAAAGGGAGTCCCTTGTTCCACCATGTCAACCAACGTGATGAATTCAATGCATATTATGATAAACCGGAAGCATTCGAACCGTCTTCTGTACCCCCACCCCCACACTCACCCTCCATATCTGCTCTGTCCATCTCGTCGCGGTCTTCACTATCTCACTCATCCGTGTCACATGTTCATGGTCTAAATGCCAGTCAAAGTGACGAGTCAACCGTCAACAAACTTGACATTCCGGAGTCTGTGCCGAAAGATGGTGATTCAACTCAACATTATGACATAAAGTCCTCAGGGGACATAGTTAACGGTCAAGATGCTGAAGATGACGCGGACGTCAAAGTAAGAGCAGAAGCAAAATCCAATCGTAAAGTAAGAATTGTCGTATCTTGGGTCACTCGTGGAAATAAACTTATTTTGTGCAGATTGCTGACCTCGAAATAACGAATCGTTCCCTCCTTGCTATCAATTCATCACTTGAAGCCACAAAGCACCGCCAAGCAAAAGAAATTCGTGAGCTTAGGCGTAAGCTTCGAGAATCACGTCTTATCCTTCCTCCTCGAACGTTCCTAGCAGTAAAAGCAAAAGCTTCGACAAATGGCGGTCCACCAGAAGAGGAAGAATCGGAGTCTGATGATGATGCTGTAGAAGGTGCTGCAGGAAGTGATGATGTTTATAACAGGATAAAGATAATGCTGGAAGACATGCTAGAATCTGGGAAGAGAGCTCTGGAAACAACGAAAGAGGACTTCATGCCGGGTGCTAATGCCAATGCTAAAGTACTGACTCCAGAGGAAGTACGTTCATGGCGCGATTCGAGTGACCGAATATCGGATCATGAAGCTGCATTGGAATTTCAAAGTGAAGCAAACACTGAAGAGTCTGATTTAACACACTCTGCCCAACAAGTTATCCAAGATCCGAACTCTGAGGAAGAGGTGGAGGCAATGACAATACCCAGCCGTTCACGTCGTCCAAGTCCCTCCGCACCACCCATCCTCGTTACAGAATCAACTTAAACATTATGTGAAGTACGTTTGGTATACAAGCGTTAATGTAGATGCTCATGGAAAATCGATACCCTCACATTTAACTACAACTCCATTATTGTCCAATTACTTCCACGATAGCATTGCATCTAATACAATCTAGCATTGTCCATGGTACTCTCCAAAGCGGCGAGTGCAAATCACATAACTGAAAACTATGAATTCTCTGCCATCCTCTTGGCTCGTATAGCAAGCTGTGTGGAATGTCATCTAATGTAACAGATAAATGGGAGATAACTCACAGCAGCAGCCAAATCCACTTGTCCTGGGGCAGTTGCAGGCTTGGCGACTACGCTCGGCCTAAGAGGTGCTGTGGGGGTGGGTCTAGTAGTACCCGGTACAGGAGGCTTGGCCGGGTTGTTGGATATAACAGGTTTGGACGCAATTGCAGGGGGTTTTGGCTTAGCGGCAACCGGTGGAGGTGGCTTCGATCCTAGCGCACTTGGAGGTCTGGAGTTGTTTGGAGAGGGATCTGCCGACGCCTTCAGTTGCGCTACTGAACCATTTGCAGGTCCCTTTCCTGGCAAAACAGAAACGGGCTTTGCGGAGCCATCATTTGTAGGTGGAATCATGGATATCTTTGGTACGGCCGCAGGAGCGGGAGCAATCCTTGGAGGCGGCGGCGGCATAGCAGGTGAAACCTTGGTAGGTGGGATAACTTCAAGGTAGTTATTCGGTGCCCAACCCTCAACACCATCTTTCTTCACAAGCCACCATCCGTTATCATCCTTTTCGACAAGTTCGACTACATCGTCCTTCATCAAAGACATCTCGCCTGCTTGCCCATCGAATGCAAATTTAGCACGGTATTTGGGAACCTCCTGACGTGCTGGTGGTGGAGGGGGAGGAACTACCTGGCGTGAAGGTGGTGGTGGTGGCGCTTGAACCTTGCTTGCGGGCTGGCTGACAGGGGTTGGTTTAGCACTCGTAATAGCTGATCGACCGGGTAGTGGCTGAGCGATTGGTTTTGTATTTGATGATCTCGGCTTTGGTTTCTGTTGTTATCATATGCTGTCAGTCCATTATTACGAAGAATGTTAATTAGGTACATACATCAGATGGACCACCCGCACGCAACAACTTCCCTTGTGTTATGGGACGGACTACACCAGGTTTTCTCTTCGCTGGCGGACGAGAAACACTATTCGGTGGTTCACCAGACTGCACATGAATGGCGTGACTCTTATAGGCGTCATCCTTAGTAATAGTTTCGTCTTTGACAGCATTAATTAGTTGTCGCTTCTCCTTCTTCTTGGCATAATCGATACTGGTAGACTTTGGCTCAGTACACAAGTTTAACGATCACGGTTTGCACATACGTTGGTCCAATATTAAGCTGTATGCTTGACTGTGTTTGACGGAGAAGTGCAGCTGCAAGCTCCGTTTTAAAGTAACAGCTGAAAACTGGATCACCCTCCTCCGAAATGTTTACATTGAGGGCCTTGAAAAGATATTAGAATCGGAAGACTGGGATAGTTTGCTGCATACCATCCAGTCATCTCGTAGGTTTGTCATCCCAATGCTTTTGATGGCCACAAGTGCTATCTTCCTTTCAAGACTGATTTGAGTCTGCCCCTCTCTCGCAGTAAGAATCAAGATATGAACAGCCTTTTGAGTCTGTAATGAAACTTTAGCTGGAGAGTTTCACGTATAACGGAGTTTCACTGACTACTAGAATGAACCTTGGACTTGGTTTACTGGAGCGACCCAATTTTGACACCAAAAGTTGTATTCGTCCACTGAAGATTGCTTGCTCAGCTGCACTCCATCATCAGATCAACACCGAAGGAAGGTCACCACTTGACTCACATCCAAGGTTACAAGCGGATGCCAACATTTCTCCGATATCACTCTTCCCATTTACGTCCAAGTAATCACCCATAAATCTGCGGTAACTCAGCAGACTGAACCTTCGTCTCTCCTTCCTTCCACCGAGTATCTTATGCCCATATTCACGAACCTGGGCATATGCAATGCCTTCCTTATTGTTCTTCCAGAATCTCTGAATACGGCGTGCACACTCATGTTTGTAACGCATGTAGTTGCGGAAAGCACGTTGGATCCTCGCAGCCATGTTATGCCAATAACGGTCACGCATCGTTTCCAGAGCGAAGAGCTTCAACAATGTCCGTCAACATGATTACTCTAGAACTTTACTGATACGTACAGTTTCTGGATTTTTGATAAATGCCTTTGTAACACCCATCTGCCATTCTTCTTTGGCGATTCCTGTATCTTTCAAAATTTTCTCACACCCAGATTTTGCGTCACCGGTCCAAGTGTATTCTCCAGCATACGATGTGTTAGGGGATAACAGATAGAATCGTTCTACCATCTTTTCGAAAGTGTTGCGGTATGCAAATCCAGCTCGGCGTACCCTTATGTTTTCCTGAAGACCCAAGTATTTGATCTGATGTAAAATAGCTTTGACATCATATTCACTTGAACTGCGGTTCTGGTTGGGCTTGATAGTTCGAATATACGATGGTTGAGCTTTCATCAAATTATCCACAAGAGCACCTGCTGATTGCTGATATATTTTGTGGTAAGTATGGATCATCGAATGTCACGAAGCATCCTCACTTTAATCCTATCTCCAGCAGTTGGAGGACGTTTCTTGCTATTGGGGTCGGGTCTATCGGGAAAGAGTTGCTGCAAAAAAGTATTGCCACTACCTCCAATCAGATCAAGTAGATCTTTGATCAAAGAGTCTTTATTCTTATCTGTCATGCCAGAAACGTTGTACATGACATCACCAGCATAATGTCGCACTAAGAATTGAGAACCACGAGCTTCGAAGTGAGCATTTGACGAGAGCATGGCTGTCCTCTGCACGAAACTATTATCTGCTGCAGCTGGATCCGCATGTGCGGTGGCGCAAGCATCGTTGAGGGCAGCAAAAATACCCGGGGGACGACGCTCTTCTATGAGATCGCAGACGATTTTATTGTTGAAATATTTGATTGGGGTCCACTTGATCTGCTCGCGGACGTATTCCTCTTGCTCTGTCTTCAAGGTCAATTCTATGAAGATTTGTTGTAATTTCTCGTTGACATAGTTGATACACAGTTGTTCAAATGAATTGTCCTAAGAAGACAAGGGTTTAGCCGGCCATTTCCATTTGCCTGAGGCTGAGATAAACGAACCTCGAAAATTTCGAATCCAAAGATATCCTGCCAAATAAAAATCAATATGGGAAGAGGTATGCATAAGAAAATACATACCAATATACCGATGACTTGTGTATAGGAAGATCGTGGTTTCATTGAAACATTTATCCTAGATACGATCCACTCGAAGAGGTTGTTATAAATTGCCTTTGCTAGTGCATCTCTTCCAGATGATGCTTGGGACGGATTCAGGGGAACATCGTATACAGACCCTCGCCGTCCACCTCTCGTCGTTTCCATAACCCTTGTGGTAAGCACTTTCTGTACAAGAGCAGAATCTACTTCCATGAGATATGCCACAAAATCTGTAACGCCAGTGTCCGTGATAGCAGTGTTACCATCGTCTAGTTCTTGGAACTGAACATTGCCCAACCAAAGAATTATAGCAAGCATTTTGAATATTTCATGCTGTTCCGAAGCTGTAAGGCCAATCACTCCCATGGCTTTCTGTTGAGTACATGTTAGTAAAACCTTTATATCAATTTCATTCATTTCTTACGATAGTGTCGCGATAGTCTTTGACATCGTCGATGTCTTGAACCTCAAGACAATTACTTAGGTTTGTATATGCGTATGCCTCGGGCCCCTGCAGTCCAAAGGTTTCTATAATAGGGTTAGGACTTACATTTGAATGAAGAATTTGGTACTTACCACGTTGATCATCCGATGCGCCTTTAGTAAACTGATAGAATATGTGGAAGTTACGTTCGTTCTCGATTTGACCCACGACGCGACCCTTTTCCAATAAATAATTGGTGATCTGTGCACCCACAGGCTCTCCTTGTGCGTTGAACATTATTTCCAGATATTTGCCCTAGTGGGTGTCAGTTAAGCGTAGATATCTGATTGCAACAACTTACGTGACGACTTGAGTTGTTATTACGAAGCGTTTTGGCGCACCCAAAACTTTCCAGGAGTGGATTTGTCGCCAGGACCATATCTTTGATCTCTTGGATACTACTATCTTGACCACCTGATACTGCCGCGATGTATTGCATGATTCTCTTCGCAGCTTCCGTCTTTCCAGCACCAGATTCACCAGAAATTATAACACATTGGTTTTCGTGATATGCGTTCATATTGTAGTATGCACTCTCGGCAATGCCAAAAACGTGAGGAGGAACTTCTAGTCTGTTTTTCCCCCGATATTTCTGTAAGGTATCATCTGTGTATATGCCGAGATCTGTACACCGCTCGATCAGATAAGTCGGGGTGACCGGAGTGAACAATGATCTTCCTACCTCTGAAGGGATTAACGGATATCAAGACGGCCCCGATGTATGTGTAGATTTCAGCGTTGGTCCATCTCTTCTGTAGATTCTCGTTGATGCTCTCATTACTAATTGTCGTAAGCAAGGTCATATCGGAAACGCCGACTTGTTTCTTCTTGAAACCTTCTTTCCAATCTGCCTGAATACAAGGTAATTTGGCTGATCATTTGATCATTTAAAGAATCATATACCTTGGCGACCTTTGCTTGAGCATTTGACTTCTTCGTTGTTGTCACTTTCTTCCCTGCTTTCTTTGAAGGCGCCTGCGGAATGTTGAGCTCCAAATCTGTAATCAAGTAGAAAGATCACGAACCATGTCAAGCCCCGAAATGTGGCTGCTGGAATGTCTACAGGTAGGAACTCTTTCAAAGAGGGTCACAGATGCAGCAAAGGGTTGCTGTGATTATCAGCTGTATGATTATGATTTGCCCTGGATGAGATTAATGGCTGCGCGCGGTGAGTGACCTGAGTACTAATGGGATGGACCTGTTACCGAGTTCTTCCGTTTATGGAAAGCGATAAATTCACCCTCATTCATCTAACATCATAACAGTACTAGTACAGCATTGTCTAATTGTCATACAAGTTTACCCATAACATGTTTCATATCTTTATTTTTAATTTAAATCTATCATTATCTTCAGTGCTTGTCCAGTCGGCTGTAGAATGGCATCCTCTTTCACGTCCTTAACCACACCCAAGAGCGCTTGAATCAATCCAACCTCTTTAGCTTCCTTCGCAAGTTTGCGTTTATCTTCATCATTTCTTATACCCACAAGCAAGTTCCGGACACAAATGATACCGCGATGGAGAAGGCCTGGATGCTTTTCAGGAATGGAGTCATCGATCCTATGTTTTGGAGGAATGGATGTAGGATCTATGAGCTGAGTCAAGAGAACGAGCACTCGTTGATTCTTCACTTGGAGAGCCAAGAGTGACTGGCATGCACTCGCAGACGTCGTCAGCGTCGCAAGCGCCCCAGATGCAGCCAGTTTTGTTGGCAAATCGTCCACGTCTGAAAGAGCGAGTAAAAGGTGCAATTTATCAATACCACCTTTCCCCTTCTCGCCTCCTCCATATCTGTCAAAGACCTCATCCGACCCCGCTATAAGATTGCATACCAATTCCATAGCAGCTCGCCGTACGAGGACATGATCCCCAAATAGTAAAAGTTCGACTTTATTCATCAGGCCCTCCAACTTCGCAATTCTTTCAGCAACTCCAGCATCGTATGACGACAAATTTGTTAAGGCCATCATGGCTTCAAATTGCTGTAGTAAGGTAGAAGCAGGGTGCTGTAATAAGAGTGAAAACGGCCGAATCGCGTCATATATTAGACCGATGTCAGGACCAAACACTTGCATCGGGGACGAAGTTATTGAAAGTTTTGCCAAAGCCTGGATTGGAACAAGATCTACCATCTCCAAATTCAACTTTGATCCTTGTGGATGATTTTCCAACGTCTTCTTGATTATATTTCCTAGTAATTTGCCCCCTCCAGCCTGAAGGACCTTGCCTCGATTCTCCTTCTCGTCAAGGATGCTTAGCAGAGTTTTGGAAACATTCGCTCTCACTGCTACACTGTCGCTTGCCAATATCGCTGGTCTGAGAACAGACAGGACTCCTGCATCTACCAGACGTTTTATTCTTTTTGTAACACTTCCGTCGTCGTCCAGAGTATCTTGTGACTCTGAAACATTGTTCTCACCAGATTTTCCTGCCTTTGCCATACGTTGTAACTTCTGTAGTTGTTTTTGTTCTTCCGAAAGTTTTGGGCGATATGCGCACAGATTTTGTATGATGACAATAGCACCATATACGGTGGCCGAATTTGATTCGAGATGTGTGGCATCAGAATGAGAGTTGCGATTTCGGACAAGGGTGAATAACTTTCGTAAGAATACTGGGTCTTTGGATAGCATCTCTTTGATTATTGGGTTTGTGCTGAGATAGGCGAGTCCTTCGATGGCATCCACCGCTGCCCCCTCTTCTTTCCCTGAAATCGCCACACTTTTCATCATTGCCGCTAGATCGTCATATTTATTGTCTGATTTGACCTGGTCTTCAGTTACATCCGGAGTATCATTAATGATTCCTTTGGAATACTTGACGAGTGCAACAGCCGCCGCTGCCTGCAAAATAGGACCTTTGGCTTGCCGGCACTGTAGCTCCAGCCATTGTATAGATTGTGATGACATGATAGTTCGGCAGGGTTTATGACCACAGGCCTGCCCAAAGAGATGGGCAACATTTTGATATAGTACCGGGGATATGATAAGATCTATGCCGTCCATGATACTGTCAAGGACTCCGTCTTGCATAAATATTGCCGAGGCGATTTGCCAGTTCACTTGAAATAAAGCAGTCAGAAACGATGTTCCGACAAGCTGCTTCTGCTCATCAATCTCCATCAGACGTGAGGTCACTATGGGCTCAAAGAGCTTGATATTGGTATCTGAGGGTGAACCATTCGAGTCTTCCTTCGCGGGGCTGTCAAATTTTTGGCAAATGACAGACAATGCGAGAAAGGCTTTCGATCGATATGAAGGGTCGCGTGTTGTGATAAATGAGCTGGCTAGCACTGAGAGCTCTTCGGGAAGAAGTTGAGATGGGGCGGTAAGTTCTCGACTTTTTTTGATAAGACCATTCAAGACAGCTATGTCGTTCGTGCCCGTCGAGGAATTCATTGATGTTTTTGAGGTACTTGTGATGTCGGTTGTAGCTTCTGAGATCAAAAGAGTTTGTTTTTTGTCAGTAAGTAAGAAATATATGAAACTTATTCACAGCTTCATATGGTACTCCTCGTTGTTACAACGCATCCATGACATCTTGTTATCTACCATGAGCAATCCTTCAACGTCCCTGTCCCTCCGGGAGTCGAAATACGTGGAAGTACAGGATGGAAATCTTATTCTTGTAAGGTTACCGAACAACGACGTACGTAGTGTGAAAATTGAGAAGGATACGTGAGTAGAGTAATTCTAAGATTGATTCCTGGTCATCATTTTCTTTCACATCACCTTGCAGGCTTGCCGTTGTTGGAAAATTCGGAAGCTTTTA
Source organism: Floccularia luteovirens (assembly GCA_009739215.1). Lineage (NCBI taxonomy): Eukaryota > Fungi > Basidiomycota > Agaricomycetes > Agaricales > Squamanitaceae > Floccularia > Floccularia luteovirens. The sequence continues at coordinate 2,354,436 of VSJF01000001.1, forward strand.
TGCCAACGAACTAATCAACCAACCGTACGGACTGACCTATGAAATCTCTAACAAAAAATTGAAAGTTATTCCTCCACGCTCGCTAGAAGAAGTTGGTGAGTGATATATGGCCTATACTGGGAGACATTTATTTATGTTGCAGAGGATACCGATGCGACAAATGAGTTGATTAACGATGGTGAATTTGTTCAGCCATTAACCTTGGAAGAAATACAAGCCTTGAAACAGGCTGGTGTCCACGCTTCTGTGAGATATATATACCTCCACTATTTTTTTCAGGCTAACTCCCTGATGCAGGACATAATCAAGAAACAAATAGAACAACATGCGAACTACTCTCTGAAAACGGAGTATAGCAAAGAAAAGTACAAAAAACGTAAAGAAGCAAAGTATGACATATTATTCAATTTCATGTCTGTATCATCTAATAAATGTCTGCAGATATTCTAAATTTTTTACGACTATTGAACCCACCTTGTTCAATGTTTGCGAATACTGGTTCTCAAAAGACCAAGTACGCATTAGAGATGTCAGGATTGATACCTTATCCCAAATGCTAAACCTCGCCAATATACAACCTGGAGGAAGATACATTGCAGTTGACGACGCTTCAGGACTGATTGTTGCGGGCATACTAGAAAGAATGGGAGGTAAGACTGGTATCGTATTTTCCGTTGACCAATGCAATAACTTCTCACAAGGGATGGGCAAACTTATAGCTATCTGCGACACTGACTCACCGCCGGCATTTCCTGTTGTTACACATATGAACTTTCGTCCGGAAGCTACTCGTGTTCTATTTTCTCTTAATTGGGCTACAGCTGAAGAACAGCATACACCTTGTAAGTAAGTTGAAAGCGTCACAATTTAAATATCATTTCCTCATAACTCGGTAGTAATTCCACCCTCGGATCTTCCTACCGAAGAAGTAAGATCAGAAAGGCAAAAATCCAGGCTAAATAAACGAAAAACAGCAACGGGAATCCTAAATAATACTCGTGAGGAACTTTTTAGTGGAGAATTTGACAGGTAAATGGCACTAGATTTTTCTTGTTTCACCTTTCTTAATAAATTGCGGGGAATATTTATCTGTAGCCTATTGATCGCAAGCGAATATGATCCTTTTTCGATCCTGGAAAGACTCGTCCCATACCTTGCTGGGTCAGCTGCCATAGTTATTCACAGTCCCTATATACAGGTAAATTCTTGGGATTGTTTACATAAAAAATCCTAACCAGTTTATAGATTCTTTCCGACTTACAGGGGAAACTAAGAAATTATCCGCAGTACTTGAGCCCCACTGTCACGGAAGCTTGGACCCGTCGGTATCAGGTAGGTATCCGTGTTGAGTGTGGAAGATATGTACTGAGATTACTGAAGGTTCTTCCTGGAAGAACTCATCCTATGATGGCTACGTCTGGCACGGGAGGTTTCATCCTCCACACATACAAAGTGTAAGTGTGGCATCTTTTCTTGTATGATTAAAACTCTAAAGGCTTCATAGCCATGACAATCCTACCGCATCTCATATTACGTCACACCGTCAGCCGCGAGCGCAAAAGCTGAAGTCGAATACAACAAGTTCGTCATCTCCAGTCACTCCCAATCCGAAAGGCTTGGACGCGGACGAGTACATTACGACTTAATAGAATAGTATGACATGGGTTATTTAATTTAGCATACAATGAAGATGGAACCAGATGGCGTTGCAGTCATTTCTAAGAAATCAAGAATCGTTGGTAGTTTCCGGAAACAGGGCGGAAAAAGTCTGAGAATAGAAGGAAACATAGAATCAATCGATGGTCAACGTCACAATGGGTAGAAACATACCTCGTCCATTATGGTATATGCAATATGTTGGTTAAGCCGTCGATTCTGAAGGACGGCAAAAATACGACGTGCTCCGCGGCGTGCATTTGATCTTCCAATCGTGTTTGCAGCAAGGTCTTGGGGAAAAAGAGTTATACAATATCTAACATTCGCAAACTCTCAACATACCTGGAACGAGAAGTGAGAGCTTTTTGTTTGCTTCTTCTCGTGTGCGGATCTTTTCATCAGCTGTGCGAGGTACAGTCGTTTGTCTGAGTTTACCACCAGGCCAAAGCTCTTCCCGGAACATATTGATATAAATCATTAGGCGGGATTCTGCCAACAATGATTTAATAGTTTCCCGGAATTTCCTTCATTTAGACGATATACTCAGTACGAGTGCGAAATTACCAAGGACAAAACGAACCTTTCAATTGTGCCACCGAGAAATTGTTGCAAGATTATCACAATGGCTTGCCGCCGGAGCCAATTGTTCTTCTTATTCAGTTCAAATACAGCGAGCACCAAATCACAGATAGGGGCTGAAAACCAGGAAGTGCTGGTCTCTCCTTCGAGTGGTTTTAGATCACCAGGAAGTTGCATAAGTGTCGCTTCAGGTGCTGTCTTCCCTGATGCATTCAACGCTTGTGCGACAAGGTCCTCATCATTCACACCCGAACCTACTATTCCAGCAAACTCAGCTGCTTGTCTGGTCAGTCTTTGTATTATAACATCCAGCATGGAAGGTCCGAAGAACATGTCATCAATGCTTTCAGTCACAGAGCGATACATATTCTTAACCAGCGCCGCACCAGAGAAGGGCGCTTGTCGCTTGGATGTAGTACTTGGACGATTGCCTGCAGTCAAAAATGGGGATTCTCGGGAGAGAAATCCTCGTAATTCATCGCTTTCGCAAACAATTGGAATGGCAATCAGACTCTAGTATTATTCTCAGCATTAATAAACGGGCAGCGAATAATCAATAATCAACGTACCTGTAGATATCTCTCCAGTGCAATCCTGCGAGTGTCCAAGAAGCTTCCAGAGAGTGCTGTAACAAGTCGCTTTCCAGGAAAGTCTAAATTGCGCACTAATGCGTATCGTTCCCGCAATTTCGTGTGCATACTGAGAAACTCGTTGTAACGTCTGGCGACCATCCAACCAGATGCGAAGCTCCCATCAGCAGCTAGTTGTTGAACTTCAACCAAATATCGTACTACAGACTTGCCCTCCTCCTCCCCAACAGTGGAGCTTACAATGGCAACTTTTGTCTGGTCGGATAGGAGTCGATTTGCCGCTTCTTGCTGTTCATATTGGAGCTTCTGGAATTGTAGCTCTCTGAGTTCCCTGGTCATTGATGATTTTGACTTGGTGAGAAGTCTGAGTTCTTTGGTGTCGCCTGTCAATTCCGCCTTTTTTATCAGAGCATCTAACATGTTTTCTTGTGCTTGGAGGTTCTCAATGTTATCGGCTAATCGAGTTATTTCAAAAGAAAGTTGAAGGTCACCGGGAGCGGCAAGCTGGAATGACCCGTGACTATCGCGAGCCTCTTCGGGTTCATTGTCGTCTCCATCGTCGGTCTCACCATTGGAAGGATTGTCTCCGAATGCAACGTGCTGTTTGCTGTCGTACTGTGACATTTCAGATTGACGAGTCCAGTCGCCCAACGCAGGTCTTCTAGCAGGCTCATGTTCCAAAGCCATTATGTCGGTCAGTGCAGCGTGAATAGCCTCCATTCGTTTCTCTTCTGCTCTTTGTAGTTCATCTTCAGGGTCGTCGAAGAGAGGAGCCCTGGACAAGTCAGAAGATGTATCTGGGGCAATGGACATTAGAACCTCAATATTTGCTTTGGGTTGTCGATTTTGGATCAGTGGTACGGTTTGTGTGGATCGTCCGGAGTTCGCACTTGTTGTTCGCTGTATGGCCAGTACTGGTGTGGACTCGGATTGTTGTGAGTTGTGGCGTACATTAGTACGAGGGTACGCTATCATGCCAGAGTGTTCAGACAACACAAGATCGGGGGACATTTCATCATTCCGCGCATAAGGATCAAATATGACTTTATGCCCTGCGAAGGCAATGTCCCCAATAGCTCGAAACCACAGTTCAGATCTTTCAAAGTCGTCAAAGTCCTGTTCCATATCTCGCTCCACTTGTCTCTGAGCTAGTAGGACACTTCTGCGGACTTTCCGCTGAGCTCCGGATGAAGGACTGCTGTTGGAAGTAAACTCCCTGATGGTAGTTACGTGTTTCTTTGGGATGGATGACAAGGTAGGATGCGTTGCGGAATCCGAGAAATACAAGTCGTTTATCATGGATATATCCTCCTTCAGTGTAATAGAACTGGAATGGTCCTGAATGTCATCTTCATCTCCTGATGAACTTGAATCAACAGTTTCTAGAGGATTTTTGAAACTTTCAACGGTAAGCCAGAATTGTACAGGTAGGGATCGTTGTCTTCGGTCCATGAACTCCATGAAATAAGACAAAGAATTGGGATTCCGTAGGACATCTCTTAGTGATAGACCGGATTTCGGATTTGTTTCAGAAGTTACGAGGGGTTGCTAGACCAGTTGTTGGTCATGAAAACTATCTTGACTTAGGAGGGCTGACATACCGACTCGTCCTCTCCACCTAAAACAACAATTCTCTCCTCAACCCTACGCTTGGCGGTGTACAGCCTATCAAGAAAGGCCACTACATCTTCGGTTTTCTCTCCATTAATCCAGTCTTCATTTTCATGGTTGGCTATCTGGGATATTAGTTCTTCTCATTTTATTGTGGGGGCACAGATGTTGACTTTACCGAGCGACATCCTAGTTCTTCTTATTTCGCCGACTACATCATTCTTCAACCTCCTGGCATCCAGCAACGAGGAACATCTATTGATGCTGCGCAGGAACGATTCGAATTGACGGTCATTCGTTCTTATCGTAATGATTTCCGACGCCGTAGCGGTCTCCGCTGTCGGAGGCAACCGATTTCTGGTCCTCGGTGACTGGGTTTCGAGTACAAGTCGAACTTTGTTAATAAGACTCCTGTAGAGCATAAGATACACATGTATTCAAAAGTATTCTGAACATACCGCTGATGTATGACAGCACCTGCCTATAGTTAAGTTCAGTAATAATTTTGGATGGAATGAATACAAAAAGTCATACCACTTGGTCAATGCACCTGTTCCAAAAGTCGGGATCTGACATCATATCCATTACAGGGTATAAAACTAAGCATGTTACGATTTCCCGGACTACAATTGTCAAAGCCTTGCTCTCGCTTTCGGCTTGTGGGAGAAGATATGGGAGAGACTTCTCAACCAGCCGTCTGAGATGAGCTTCCTCCGTCTGCTTCGTAAAAGTAGTTGACAAATTATCGATTGCGGGATGCAGCCTACCCCCACCTTTGCCAGAATATCTACTAGCTAAGAGTAGATCAAGCTCTTCTGATTGTGTAAGGCTACGTTCCAAGCCAGCTCCACGTAGTGCTACTTCTGATTGGCGGAATTGCTCAACATGTGCAGTGATTTTGGGTAAAATACGTTTGACAATGAGTGCAGAGAGGTCAATGGCAGCGGCTCTGGCCAGGAGTTGTTCAAGTGACTTGTGTATGATAGATGACGAAGCGAGAGTGAAAGCTGGCGAATCAGACAATTCCTGGTACCAGCTTGTGATGAAGTCTCGCACGACCAGGGAAATGATATCATTCAGTGCGGCGGAAACTTCGGGTGCCTCAGGGCATAACGGTGGTAGATTTTGTGGTACGTCCTGTGACCATTGCGAACGCGTCAACACAGCCTGCCAAGCTGCTGGAGTAGAGAATGCGAAAGGTCGTGCTGCATGGTGCAGTTGGTTGTGAGGAATAATTCGCGTGCGATCCAGGGAGTGACCTAGATAAACAAGGAGCGAGAGGTATAAGACAGCCAAAGTGATAAAGATGAATGGTGAAATGAGAAGAAGAGTGAATGGTGAAGAGACAATGCGCGAAATGAGTGGCAGTAAGATGGCGAGGAGCCCAACGAAAACGACGTTGGACGTGCTGAAATGGTACTTCATGGTCGGTTACATCTGCAAGGAAGACATGTTACCCGGGCCAAGCAATCACAATCATGCAGCAGCTCGCCTAATTGGGATGTCAACCTAATTATGTAGCATCACTCATGGCAATACTCCAAAAAGTATTTCCAGATGGAGGTTTTGCTAGCTGGTCTATTCAAAACACGGCATCGACAGGTGTTTTATACCCAAACTCTTTTTACAGCCATATCCTCATTTGACTCTTTGTCGGAGTACATTTCATTCTAATATCGTGCACATGACATCAGCTCAAGTGAATCAACGCCCTTTATCTACCCTTGAAGGGTTCATTTGTGGTGGCGTGGCTGCATGCATAGCAGTAAGCTCAGCATTTTATAATACTTCTAGGAATTCCAGAGCTCAGGATTTGATAGGTGACTATTTCCAACCCTGCAGAAGTCGCAAAAACACGTCTCCAGCTTCAGGGAGAGCTTGCGAAAGAAGGTGGCAAAAAGGTTTATGCTAACGTTCTAGATGTATTTGTAAAGACATGGCGCAATGAGGGAATTAGAGGCCTGCAAAGAGGCCTTCCGCCAGCAGTGAGTCGAGAACTTTTTGATGTCCGCTTCCCCCTCTTGATACAAATTTCTAGTATTCATATCAGGTAAAAAAAAAATTTTCATGCGTTCGTTGGCATTAGCTAGTCCTAACAACATTTGCAGATACTTGTCAACGGATCAAGGCTAGGTCTCTGAAACAATTTCACATCAAATTTTTTCTAAGCTGATGTTCGCACTCAGGATTCTATGAACCATTTAGAAAGAATATCAATAGATTTATCGGTCGTTCAGCAGGGGACCAAATCCCTCTCACATCTGCTATCGCTGGGGCTTCTAGCGGAGCAGTCGGAGGTGGTTTCACAGCATTAGATAAATATAAACTTCGCTTACGTTTATGATTCAAGCCGCCCTCGGAAATCCACTATTTCTGGTAAAAGCTCGTATGCAGGTAATATTTCCAACTTTATGCGACAACAATCTTGACTGATGGAGTCAAGGCATATTCTCCTGCTCTACCAGTTGGCGCGCAACACCACTATAGAAGCTCGTTTAATGCTCTGTCTACTATTTTCCGTGCGGAGAGATTCCGCGGGCTAATACGTGGTATGGATGCTGCTGTCTTGCGTACCTCCATGGGTTCTTCGGTGAGCACAGTTTTCAAACCTGGCGAATAACCTAACAAGGGTGATAGGTGCAATTACCAAGCTATAATTTCACTAAAAATCAGCTTGTAAAACGCAATATCCTTCCAGCAGAAAGTACGTGGACGTTTCTCGCTAGTAGTTCGGTCTCTGGAGCATGCGTCGTGAGTTGTCCACCTGCATGGCCTAAAATTTGCTCCAAATCTTGTTATTTTTCTTAGTGCCTCGTGATGCAACCGACTGATACTGTTCGTGATTCCTGTTTTCATACATGAAGCAAAGCTATTGACATACTATAACAGGTTCTCACGCGGATGTACAATCAACCAACTACCAAGGGTCCAGATGGGAGGACAACGGGGGCTTTGTACAAAAACCCGATTGATTGTTTGTGGAAGACATTCAGAACGGAGGGTGTAAAAGGATGGTACAAAGGTACCGACAATATTATCCCAAGTTGAACCAATAGCTGACAGTTTGTAGGGTCAACCGCTCACTTTTTGCGCATTACACCACATACGTATGTCATTCACCAGTCCCTTCAACTGCAGGAAATTGAATCTGGTGATCATATGTCAGGATTGTCACTCTTACTGCTAACGATATTATTATTGGCTTATATAAGAAGGCTAAGAATCGTAGACTTGATTAAGCATTGCGTACCAGTGCTCATTTATCGGACGTGTTGTACTCAACAATGTTTTTACGTTTCAATTACATGGGAAGATGTTGTTATTGCGCATTTCCTGAGCTGTTATGTGGGATCACGTAATCAGGGTGCATAATATCATTGCTGCAAAATTTACTGACCTGCAAAGTCTTGTGCCCGGACCAATTTGGTTGTCGCTGCAAACGAGCCGTGTTTCGGGGGTGGTCCGATCTTGACGCGTCTATTTCTTCCTGTCTACAGTCTGCGTCGGTGGGTCTACTCAATTTCACAAATTGATTAAAGCTTCGCCTTACCAGAACGTCCGCTTTTACACTTATACGAAGAATAGTTCGAATTAATATTGAGCATATGGCACCAACTCAAGCGAATGAACACCCTCTATCCACTATCGAAGGATTCATTTGCGGTGGTATTGCTGCATGTATAGCAGTAAGTTTTTTATTTTCATATACTTAGGAATGCCAGAGCTTAGGATCTCATAGGTGACTGTTTCTAATCCTGCAGAAGTCGCAAAGACACGTCTCCAGCTTCAGGGAGAGCTGGCGAAAGGAGGTGGAAAGAAGGTTTATGCTAATGCTCTGGATGTTTTTGTCAAGACATGGAAAAATGAGGGAATTAGAGGTCTACAAAGAGGACTTGGTCCGGCAGTGAGTTGCAAAGTTCTTGATGTCTGTTTTCCCTTCCTGATTTATATTCTTAGTATTCATATCAGGTAAAATCGCGTTTGTCGGTATATATTAGTCCTAATATAACAACACGTGCAGATACTTTTGAACGGATCAAGGCTAGGTTTTTGAAAGGATTTCACCCTCGATTCGTTCTTTAAGCTGATACTATTCCTCGCACTCAGGATTTTATGAACCATTTAGAAGGAATATCAATAGATTTATAGGTCGATCAGCAGGGGACCAAATCCCTCTCACATCTGTTCTAGCAGGGGCTTCTAGTGGAGCAGTTGGAGGTGCTTTCATAGCATTCAACATATATGAATTTCGCTTACGTCTATGATTCAAGCTTCCCTCGGGAACCCACTATTTCTGATAAAAGCCCGCATGCAGGTAACTTTTCTGACTGCTACTTAAAAGGCCTTGTCTTATAAAGTCAAGGCATACTCTCCTGCCCTACCAGTTGGCGCGCAACATCACTATAAAAGCTCATTTGATGCCTTGTCGACCATTTTTCGCGCGGAGCGGTTCCGTGGGCTAATACGTGGTATAGATGCTGCTATCTTACGTACATCCATGGGTTCTTCGGTGAGTGCAGCTTCCAAATCGCAGGGAAGTGGTCTAACCGACGTGATAGGTGCAATTACCAAGCTATAATTTTACTAAAAATCAGCTTGTAAAACATAAAATACTTCCGGCTGAAAGTACATGGACCTTTTTGGCAAGTAGTTCTGTATCTGGGGCATGCGTCGTGAGTCGTTCTCCTGCATGGCGTAGAAATTACTCTGATAATATTTAGTGTCTGGTGATGCAACCGGCTGACACTGTTCGTAATTCCTACTTTTCACATGAAGTAAATCTTTAATAATATTTTGTAATAGGCCCTAACGCGGATGTACAACCAACCAACAATCAAGGGCCCAGGCGGGAGGACAACGGGAGCGTTGTACAAAAACCCAATTGACTGCTTGTGGAAGACATTCAAAGCGGAGGGTGTGAAGGGATGGTACAAAGGTACTGGTGTTCTCCCAAAATGACTGAACCAAGAACTAATACATTTACTAGGATCAACTGCCCACTTTTTGCGTATTGCACCTCATACGTATGTCCTTTTGTTATCTCTTTAGTTCCAAGAATTGAGTCAGGTGTTTGTGTCAGGATCATCACTCTTACTGCTAACGATATTATTATTGGCTTGTATAAAAAGGCTAAGAATCGTAGACATTCACATACTGCTTAACTTTTGCATACTTCTCTTAGTCAACAGTGATCGATTGATCATTTGGCTGGGGTTTCTATATCATGGAGAATGAATGTCAAATCTATATATTATACCACCTCTGAGATAACAAACGAAGGCCCCATAGCTCAGTGGATTAGAGCGTGTGATTCCAGATTGGAATTTCCACAAGGTCATCCGTTCGACTCGGGTTGGGGTCACTCTTTTTTACCGGAAGGTTTTAATCGTTAACATAAATTCGGAATATATGAATATCAAATGTATTGAATTGAAGTCCATTACTACAACATAGGAGGTGAGATAGTTGTAGAAAATATTATGTCATGCGTGTTTGAGTAGTAGAAGTATCACAAAAAAAAAAATTATACGCTTTTGTAGAAGTGAATGTTAGGTATCATCAAGTAGGCATCATTGTCCAATAAAACGTATGTTGGAGAAACGACAGTCTTCATCCGCAGATGTTACCAAACTGATAATCAGTTGGCTTTGAAGGAATCCACCCATGTTGTAACCCAGCCTGGTAAGACCATTCGTCAGCAATTTCGGTTTTCCAAGTCCACTGGATCCAGCCCTGGCCGCCTCTTTCATAAGACATGGCTTGGGCTTCCCAGAATTTCCGAAGGAATGTTTTATAGCTTGAGCTAAAAGTGGACGCTTTGCCTGTGAGGCCGGCGCAACTACCAACACGTGTTGATCCAGGGAAACTTCCATCGTATCTTGAGCCTATGCCACGACCGTTAAGATACTTTGCGCAGTCTGTAGCTGCTGGTGTCCATTCCCCGACTACAACCCATATACTGGATGAAGCCAGTGCAGAACGGGTATTACAAGCTGATTCAATATGTTCATCACTGGTTCTCTTATTTTCCTTTGAAAATCAGCAAGGTGATGAACACGAAATCGACAAAACGAATGGAGACGACTTACATCCGTAGAGAAGATTTGATATATGTGGGTATCGAGGATCACTCCATCATACTTAGGGTAGTCCATAAATCCATTCCAGTAACCAAGAGGCTTGAAAGTATCGTGGATCATAACTATGAGATTACTTTGTTGCTGCGATGGTTTTGACGGGAAGCTGGTAAGAATGGCAGGTAGGTCAGCTCGAGGCAAAGAAATTGATAAAATTACTGACCGGATATTGTCATAGCTGTCCAGCCAATACTTGGTGATTGGAATGGTAAGCCTTTATATTGCAATATGTAGTCATTCAACACTGACCTGTTTAGCCGCCTCCAGGATATCATCTCCCTTAAAGCCTGCTGGCCTATATGCGGGGTCATCAATAGTTGGTAACTTTGCGACAGGTGACCCACTCATTCAAAGGTGCGATTATTGGAACCACACCAGTTGTATCCTTATACCTTGCAGCGAGAGTCTTGATGATGGCACTTGAGCGTTCTATATTTTTTGGGTCTTTTTGCCATTCACTGATGAGGATATGAATTAGTATATATTGCAGGCAGCTTCTATGCCAGATGTCACTCACGGCTCCGACTTCTTTTGACCAGAATTGTCGAATCTAACATAATTTCAATCGTTTGATCAGTCGTACCATAAATCTAGAAAGGTGATTCCTACCCATTCTGACTGCCAGGAGCTCCTGTAATGCACAGTGAGTTTACTCTTTTTACGGAGATTACCGACCGAGAGCCTCACCATGTAAATCAACGATAAGCTTCAGTTGATACCTCTGCGCCCATAGAACGGCATTGTCCAGATATTCAAGTTGACCTTGAATATATGGTTCTCCAGCAGAAACATCAAAAGCCCAGTATCCGATTGGCAGCCTGACGTGGTTGAGTCTAGTAAAGCGTGTAAGTAGTGTTGCGTGGCTGGAGATATGGAGAACTGACCCAGCATGAGCAATTTGAGCAAAGTCGTCTTCAGTGATCCAGGTATCCCAGTGGTTTTTGAGAGTGGCTTTGGCTACTTCTTTGTTCTGATATTGTCCAAAGGTCCATTCGTCGATAATTCTACTGTCTCCAGTGTCGTCGAATAAGGAAGGTGTGATCCAAGGCTGACCAACACGATGATATAAATCATAGGAAAAGATAATATTGGTTGCAAACGTCTTACTTCAAGTACGAGCCAGCCACCAAGGTTGACACCGCGTACTTTTTGAGAGCCATAAGGAAAACCAAAAGTGAGTGCCTCGCTGAAAGGAGTGACAGCAAAAGCGAAGAGAAGAGTGACAAGGGCACGAAGGAGGGCCATTGCACTGAAGAAAAGAATGTGGGGTGAAGAGTTGGAGAGGGAGGGGATGGGGTATAATTAGTCTTTATAGAACCCCCAAAAAATAAAATCGGTTCCCGACATTGTGCATAGTGCTTGTAAAGGCGAACAAAGTTATAGAGCTATATACGGTTAGCGTTACACCATATCTGGAATACATGGACTGATTAATAATTATTTGTACACAAAATATCTGCTTGAAACCGGATCATAACTCGCCAGATGTGCTTGTTACTGCCGAACCTCGCTTGCAGGTACTTATCCCGTATGGACAGATGCAGAACAGATTCTCGTATGAAGCGTTGAAAGAGGTTATAGATTACTGAGACACGTAAGCAGGTATGGTATTACAAGTCAAGTCGCTAGTCAGTTGTCAGCATTAGATTCCAAATACCATTCAAGAAACAATTGTATGTGATGGAGCTCAGTGGCAGGCACAGCTGTGCATATCAGAAACGTTTTACTAGGATTGCGATGCATGTACGGCATCTACCGAACCCTAATCAACATGGTGTTATTAGTAGCTTCATCTTGTCTCGCATCCTCTCTTTCATTCCCATTCCCATACCTTCACCACTCCACTACTTTTCATCATGACCATTGTGCCAATTGATTCTCTCAGGAGGCGATATGAGGCCGCAGGCCAAGGCCACCTCCTCGCCTTCTGGTCAAGGCTCACTGATTCACAAAGGGCTGCTCTCACGGCCCAGCTCGAATCCCTCGACGTTGAGCGTGTAAACAGAATTTACAAAAAGGCTGTTTCAGCGGAGAAGGAAGCCGCTGATCCCAACTCCCAAGCGGAGCCAATCAACCCACTCCCAGCCGATGTCTCCGACTCCGTTGGCAATCCAGAAAAGGATGCCGAGTGGAGAAAAATTGGGCTAGAAGCAATTTCTCGTAGCCAAGTTGGAGTATTGTTAATGGCTGGCGGCCAAGGGACACGCCTTGGGAGCAGTGCTCCGAAGGGCTGCTATGATATTGGGTTGCCTTCACATAAATCACTCTTCCAATACCAAGCCGAACGCATCTCCCGATTGCAAACTTTGGCCGAAGAACAATATGATAAGCTGTCCGGAAGTGTTGTCATACCTTGGTATGTCATGACTAGCGGTCCAACTCGTCGCGAAACGGAAGACTTTTTCAAACGTAATTCTTACTTTGGACTGGACCCTAAGAACGTTGTTATCTTTGAACAAGGTAAGCGCCCGCTTTTTAATTTAAGACTCATTTAACAAACTGCTTCCAAGGTGTACTGCCATGTCTTTCAATGGAAGGAAAAATCATGTTAGACACGCCATATCGTGTAGCTGTTGCACCCGATGGTAATGGTGGTCTCTACGCCGCAACACGATCACCCTTGTCATCAAGCAATCCATCTCGAACTGTTTTGTCTGATCTGACAGAACGCAAGATTCTCTATGTTCACGCATACTGTGTCGACAACTGCCTCGTCCGTGTTGCAGACCCTGTCTTCATTGGTTATAGTATCCAGAGACAAGCAGATTGTGCTGCCAAGGTCGTCCCCAAATCACATCCAACTGAGTCCGTTGGGGTCGTGGCTTTCCGCGGGGGGAAGCCCAGCGTCGTTGAATACTCCGAAATATCCAAGGAGCAAGCTGAGAGACGCGATTCAAAGACTGGGGAATTAACCTTCAGGGCTGGCAATATTGCCAACCATTTCTATACAACGCAATTCCTTCTTGAAGTTGAAGAGTTTGAAGAACAACTTGCTTTCCACATTGCCCGCAAGAAGATTCCCACCGTTGACACTGAAACTGGAGACGTCGTTAAACCATCGAAACCCAACGGGATGAAGCTGGAAATGTTCGTGTTTGATGTTTTCCCGTTCACAAAGAACTTTGCTGTCTTGGAGGTGAAACGAAATGAGGAGTTCAGCCCTCTGAAGAATGCTCCAGGGACAGGAGCTGACGATCCTGATACCAGTCGTCGTGATTTACTTGCTCAGCATAAACGCTTTTTGACCACAGCTGGTGCAACCGTTAAGGACGATGTCGAGATTGAGATATCACCTCTCGTCAGTTACGCTGGAGACGGTTTGGAGGGCGTGGCCGGTAAAACATTCACAAAGTCTGGTCTAGTGGAAGATGTTGTGGAGTTGGATGCATTAACATAGTTACTTGATATTAAAACCGATATCCGTTTCATCTCACGTGGACTTGTGGCATTCAGACTGGACTCTATAGCATTGTAACTCATGGACTTGTCTCATACGGAAATGAAATGAATAGCGGGTTCGCATTTCCTTTCAAATAGACGAATGTACAATGTGATAATAACTCTTATCCTCCAACCTGATGTCCGTCAGTCAGTCTTTTTCCCCTTGGCGCTTTCCTTTCTAGCTCTTCTCGAAGAGACGCGAACAAACGTTGAGTTCGTTCAGCATTTGGCTTTTGTATAATCTAGAGGTTGTTTTCAATTGATAATGCAGATATTTGTTTCAAAAATGGCAGTTTACCTCTTTACAACACGTTATCAATTTATCAATTAGGAGGGTCTGCCCATTTTGGGCATCCTCCAAATCTTTCCTGAGCTGCTGGGTCTTGAGATTGTTGAAAAAGAATATGTCAGATGACATCTTTGGAAAGCAAGAAAATCAAAGTTATGACTAAATACCTCGTCTTCCATTTTGTCAGATCGAGTCTTCTCGGCTTCAGCAAGTTGTTTTTGTTCAGCTGCTCGGGCTCGAGAAAGGAGGACCTCAAGCTCTTTCGAACGAATAACGCATTCGAAATGTCGCTCGCGAAGTTCATATTGACGAAGGACTTCCTTCAATCGTTCGCGAACCCTATTCAGATGTGAAGAATCAATTCAAGGAATTCCTTTAAAAAGCAGGAAAAAGGTCACTTACACAGCATCGAAAATCTCTTCGATTGATCGCTTAGCCCTGAATCATTGTTAAGGTATAACACATGAGAGCTATATTTAAAACGGATAATTACTCTCTTGGATCATCAGTCCAGTTTTTCTTCAGCTTTTCACGGCGTGGCTCCACATGTTCTTCCTTGAATGTTTAATATGATTTCAGAGTTTGTCTTTCGATATACAAGCAATGAATCTCACCCATTCTTCCGATCCGGGACTTTCTGTCAAGTCCAAGAGTTCCACAGCGAGAATTTCGTCTCCATCTTCCATACCAGCATCTTCTGGTGTCTGGTCCGATTCAACCGTGCGTCCATTGTGTGTAAAGATGAACTGCATTGGGCCGCCCTGAACCGCGGCAGATGTATTAGAATTCGTAGTGTCTGCTTTTGCTGAGCCATTCAATTGGCTACCAGTCCCGCCTTCAGCATTAGCCCCCTTTCCATCGGTCTTTTTCCCACCGCTTCGTTCCATCCTATCTGTCCACGCGTTGAAAAGCCTGGAAAGTTTGGTTTTGCGTGATATTTTGAAGAACAATTCCGCACGGTAGCGACATATCACCTTGACCACGATATCAGGCATTTCGCGGTATTTGAGATCCTGCAACTTGGCTTTGTCGGCACGTTTAGCAAGATCAGACTTCATTTGAAGGAGCTAATGCAGAGCAGTTGAGCGTTGTAATCCACTGAAAATACATACATAAAATACCTCATCTTGAGCATCCTCGACGCTTTGGGCTAACCGTTTTCCATCCTCCTATGTCCTCATTAGAGAGTACTTGTTCCAATAAATATAACCTACTCGTAAACGTTTGTTATCCTATATAAGCAAGAATTAGTGATAGTTAAAACAAAAATTATTCTCCAACCTTTTGCAATTCACGGGCAAGATTTTCCATCTTCGCCTTGGTTTGATTTGCTTTGGTTAACTGGCTCTTGGCTAGACGGTTCCTCAACACTGAGAGAAGAGATGGTGTAAGTCAATTAATGTGCATACCTGCGTCTTTGTCCTTCACCAACTTCTGTTTCTCTTTCGCATGATCCCGTTCCATACGCTTCAGCTCGGCAAACTATGTAGCTTGACGTTGAATGAGGAGACACAGAGAGCAGGGTATTCTCTTACCAACTCAATGTATTTTGCATGAATAGCATTCTCTTCCATTCCTTTAACAGACTTCTGAGCCTCTTCCGCTATAATTAAGAATATGTTGATATTAAGGACGACACAAGATTGGTTGGTAGTTGGATGTACCATAGCGTCGTTCCTCCTCCTCCTCGAGTACTTCCTCTTCTTCTAAAGCGGCTATTCTGCTCTTCAAGCTTTCATACATAGTTGCCGGGTCGATTGGTGCGTCATTCTTCTTCTTCACTTTGGTATTCTGATGACCATTTACCCCTGGTGTGTGGTTGTGCGTAGGAGGGTTGGTACGGTTCAATGGAGGAAGAGTATTTGCGGGATTGTTGGCATGATTTGGTGGTACTGGGGGAGCAGTAGCAGGGGCCGGAGGAGCGGGACCAGGTGGTAACGGTTTCAGAATCCTGGAAGACGCGGTACTTTGAGGGGTATTTGTAGCAGTACCATTCATGGTTCGAGAAGGACAGAGTGTGCCTTGAAGGATGAAAGTAACGACTACAAGTTTCAAGAGTATCCGTGTGTAAGTCCGCTATCATGCAGAAAAAGGAAGCTGCAGACTGTTTGGGACTATATAGCAACTTGTACATATTATGTTCTTAATTCTACACATTTATATAGTCTAATGAACCTGTATACCCCAAATACTTCAAATCTGTTCACAGCCTTGCAATTCTGATAGTCAAATTAAGTTTTAGATGAGTTCAATTTGCAGAACATCGTCACCAGAAATCGGTAACGTGACCAACGCGTTGTTGATCCCCAATTGACTTTCCAATTCTTCAATGTCTCCCCGCCATGGTATGTATCCACAGTTTATTGTATCAGTATCTCTCATCTCTTTGAAGCTACTAGATCTCCCTCGTCTTCACCGGCTAGGAAACGGCAGCGACTTTCTTCGCCTACATATGATGGTCTACTCCCAGAACTTAGCCAAGAAGATTTGAAGGCGTTTGATGCGCTTGATGCTTGTCTCTCTCAGGATGCGCGGGCCGTACAAGGTGGAGAAGGAAATAATAATACATGGGACCTTGAAGATGATCAGACGCGAAGTTCTGGATACCCAACATCATCCCCGCCTCTGGTCTCTTTAGCCGATGAGAGAACAGTTGCCCCTGACTTTCACGATAATCTTAACCCATTCTCTCTCGGTGCTGGTGTTTCCTCTAAATCTCCCGCACCACCGACTGGTTTCAGTTCGGCTTTGCATATACTTGACAGGGATAGCCAAGATCATTCACAAACATTATTGGGTGACGAACCATGTGTAGAACCAGATTACGACGCCTGGTTTAATCCCGCACCAGTAGACGCACCAATAGCATTTACAACAGCGCGCTTCTCCGCAGCTTCTGCCTCCGTCGTATCGAACACCTCAAAAATCGAAGTTACCAAAGTAGCCATACTAGAGCCATCAGCTGCGGCTCTCGCTGAAGCACGTAGAAAGCTTGCAAAAATCTGGTCTGAAGAACAAACAGAGCCTAATGATACAGCTGAACCACCTGAAAATATCACATTTGTTGGATTCAAGACAGCATCAAGCGCTGCTTCTCCATTAATTAACCACTTAACTGAGAACTCCTCCACTAACTACCCAACCTCTCCATCCACACCTTCTCCTGTGAGCTTTTCACGTCCCTTAGGCTCCCTAGGTTTACCGCCTGTCTCACCATTATCTGATAAGACGAACAAATCCCTAATGCCTAAACCATTCAAATCTCCTCTCATGACTAAGGCCAAGATACTTGCTGCGAATCCTGCTAAGCCAGTGTATACGGGCTCACCTCTCAACCCTCGGCGTTCAGTCTGGACTCCAGTACCACTACAACCCCCAACTACCTCATTGATAACCCCTTCCACTCCACGAAAAACATCCTCAAATTCAGAAGCGACTGATACTCCGAAGAGAATCGCAAACTCGAGTAATCGATTTAGAGGGAGAACTCCTGCGCATTTTGTGACACCATTCAAGCCTGGGATGCAACCTGGCCAACCTGGTCGGAAGAAACTAGAGGAAAGTTTGAGTCCTAGCCTCACTAAACACGTGGCTCCTGTTGTCCCTTCAAAAAGAGATGAAGTGAATAGGTTAACAAGTGACCGCCCGCAAAGTAAAAGCGGTATTGTAAATCGGAGTAAGTACCTTTACCCCTGCTGCATATGATCACCAATTCTGAACAGGTCTTTAAGAAGGATTCCCAGATAGAAAAACACTGTCATCTTCGGGATTACTTCCTCAACAGCATGATGCAGGGACTTTGATAAGTATGGGGATGTAAGCTAACAAAGTGAATTATGTGCTCAAATTCTGATTCTCTTTTATCCCAGAAATGCGCCCGAAATTCTCCAGATGACCCCAAACCTTGCAACTCATTACTCCTTCCATCTTTCATCTTCAGTGCCACAATCGACAAAGTCATCTACACTCTCAACTCGTTTGGGATCTTCCAATGCTCTCCAAGAACTTCTCGATCGCGGTTGTACACTCGCCTCGCAGCCATGGGTGGATAATCATTGGTGCCTGATTCTGTGGAAGCTGGCTGGGATGACTGCGTTAGATCCAGAACGGGAAGCTGATATTGAGCGGAGAAGATGGTGCTGGCCTGAAGTTATGCGTCAGTTGCTTTACCGTTATGAGCGCGAGTTAAATGGTGGCAACCGTCCGGCACTTCGGTTAATTACTACTCGCGACGCCCCTGCTGCGTTCCCGATGGTATTATGTGTTTCCGGCATGATATGGCATGATGGAGGTGTTTCAGATGATGGGGCCCCTATTGAAGCATATCCAGAACTGGAAGTCACCGATGGGTGGTACAGGTTAAGGGCACAAGTGGATCCACCAATGGCCAGAGCTATTCGAAAGGGTACCATACGTGTTGGTAGAAAGATTGGAGTTGCTGGTGCTTGGGTAAGTGTATCTTATATACATCCGTCCGTTAGCTCTGACTAGGAATCTACATAATATATAGCTATCATCTGAGAAAAAAGATCCAATGGAAGTACTGGAAGCTTATAACTCTACTAAGCTTGTTTTATCCGGAAATTCATCGCATCTAGCACCTTGGCATTCAAAATTAGGTTTTCGACAGGGTCCATTCATCTCAACGTTGCATAGTCTCTCTGCTAATGGTGGTACTGTGGCTGCTATGGACCTGATTATAATCAAGGTGAGACAGATAATGATTCTTCTATTCTATATATTGTAACATAATTTTCTGCAGACGTATCCAATAGCGTTCATCGAAAACATCGAGGACGAGGATGGAAATAAAATTTCTGAAGGGCCTAGGAACGAGGCAGATGAGGCCAAAGTAAATGAACAATGGATTGTCCGAAACGTCATTGAATTTATGTTAGTGTTTTTGCTGACTGCTTGTGCATAGAAACGTCGAGAAGTTGAAGCAAACAAGTTACGAATAGAATTCGAAAAGAAAATCTCTAGATTCGAAGGTTATATTGAACGTTTGGAAAGACGAGCAGGATCTGCCTTTCGCCCAACTGAACATGGTATGACTTTTTACTCAGTCATTTCGTTTACATACATAACTCAATCTATTTCAGAATACCCTCCAGATAACATCGATTCTCTGTACGACGAACTGGAAGATCCTGCAGAGGCTGTAGCCCTTATCACGCGGCTGACCGCAACAGATGCCGGATGGTTGGCCCAACATATTCGTCAACGGCTTGAGACTGAAAAAGAGAAATATGGAGAGACCATCGAACAGGAATTACAGGTAGGATATTGTCCCACATACGTATACAAATGTTGAACTCGTTTTAGATTGCATGCCCTCCGCGCAACGTTCGCAGTTTTCGAATTCTAATCGTTAAGGATGGCAATACATGTCGACGACCTGCTAATCGGCATGCAAAACTAACAGTATGGGATGTCATGAACTTGTCGCTTTCTGAAGGCAGTGCTCCTGGTTCATTTCAAGTAGGACATCGATACCTGGTGAGAACTATCTTATTTCGTCCCTAATTTTATGATTTCTGATCGTCCGTTAATAGGTTACTAACATTTTTCCGACGCATCAAAAGTCATGGATGGGTTTCGAGCCAGATTCTGAAGTTTACTTGTGCACGAAACGCCAAACAAGATGGACAAGAATCCGGCCATAAATCTGAATGGGATTAGCGAAGTTTCATAGTCAATACTGTACCTCTTAGTTTTGAGATTTGGGATTAATGAGTGGTTATTCGTTAAATTATATGTTAAGACCTCCAATGATAGGAAATATTCAAGGCCCTGCAAGCCCGTACTTTTTGAACACATCATCCCATGCGCCACTGTCTTCGTGTCCCATAAACACTATAGTCGGCTTGCCTCCCGATTCCATGCCAAACACACGCGCAGCAACTCGCTGGATATCTTTCACCTCAACTTCATCAATCTTTTGTGTCATTTCGGAGAGAGGAATCCTTTTTCCATGAACAAGGATC
The DNA here is from genome assembly GCA_009739215.1 of Floccularia luteovirens. NCBI lineage: Eukaryota > Fungi > Basidiomycota > Agaricomycetes > Agaricales > Squamanitaceae > Floccularia > Floccularia luteovirens. Next base: position 2,374,726 of record VSJF01000001.1, read on the forward strand.
TTCAAAGGTTCATAATCAGTAGTGAAACTTAATGAAACAGAAAAAAACACACTTGTCGTCCAATATCCTCGACTTCTATTGATTGACTTTCCAAAGCCATCATTAAACTTGACTTTAGTTGATTTTTAGCTCGGTTGAGCTCGGTTTGTGGTACGGAAGAATATACGAGCAGTGATAGTTGGTGCACTAGATGTGGCATAATTTGACTAGCAGTGTTTCCACCACGCACTCCAGAAGCGGCAGGGACGAATGAAGCGAAAAGTCCAAATAACGACGAGTCATTATAGATGTGGTGGAAAGAAGCGCAGTGATCAATTTGAGGATAGTGGTTAAGTATATGGGTGTATAGACGTGAATACATGCCCTTTCCAGGTCCACCTAGGTTGGATATATAAGAATGAAATGCCAAAGGACTCTGATAGTGGTCACTAACCTGCAGAAAAGCTCCCGCCTCCACCCAGAAGTACTTGCATGGTCGCAAGAGCGTAGATATCTGCATCATGGATAGGAACACCTTCATAGGCAACGTAAAGATGGCTGAACTCCAATGAGTTTTCTAAGATAAACTGTTGACCGCCAGTATATGTTGAAGTTGGTGACTTGGGAATAACAGCTGGGGAATGAGTAGAAGAGAGTGGGTTGGGGAAAAGATATGATGCGGCGCGAGTTAATGACTTGGAGACGGATGGTGAAGATGTTTGGAGGTGATGCGGGGGTACTGGTGCTGAGTTATGTAGACGGGGGGAAGACGGCTGGGTAACTGTAGATGTCGCTTTAAGGAAAGAAAAGTGTTTATCAGCAAGTTCGACCAGTTCTTCATGACGCATGCCAGCTCCGGCGATTACCATACGCTCTGGTCGGTACCAATCCTTCATGCATGTGCGCAAAGTCAATTCATCAATAGCGTCAATTCGTTCCTCCGGACATAATAATGGGTTTCCTAGCCCAGTATGGCCATATGCAACCCCATGCAATATCTCGGGGATTATCATTTCAGGCTTTGCGGCGATTTCCCTTATCTCATAGGCAGCAGCATCACGTTGGGCAATGATGTCCTCAGGTGAGAAGGCAGGGTTCAGAACAGTGTCCGATATCAAGGACATAGCCAGGGGTGTTGCTTGATGAAAATGGGACGATTGGTACGCCATTGATTCCCTGGAAGAGGAACACATAATCTGACCACCTAGGGAGTGAATTGCAGCAGACATCTCTGCATTGGAGCGGTTAGCAGTGCTCTGTTGGATGACGTTGAGTGGTTATATGGGGGAGTAAACGGAACACATACCTTGAAGGCCAGACGGTCTAAGAAGTGACTAGCACCTGAGCTACGTAGAGTCTCATACCGTGAACCTGCGTCGATATATAATCCGACAGATGAGAAATGACCAGGAGTTGGGTCTGTAGCGATGCGAATATTGTTTGGAAGGGTAGTGACTTGTACAGAATTGTTCTGAGCAAGGGCACTGAGAAACTGGGAGTGCTTGTTATTGCGAGCTAGAGTACGACGGATGAGGGACGGATTGACTTTGCGCATTGCAATTACAATCGAAGGAGACTTTCTAGATTTGTTTTTACAGACGTGTGGCAGTCACGTGATACTGATTATAGACATCCCGATTGGCTTACAAGCCGTATCATACATGTCATCGCCCGTGTCAAAACAATCCCCTGCACCGCGTCGGTCCCTACCGGCTGCTCTCTCTTTGCACCATGCTTAACCTTGCTACTGTAGCTCCATGGCTTCAAAGAAACGGTGTATGGGGCCCAGTAACCGCTACTCTCGACTGGTGTGAGGTGCGCAGCACACTGAACTTTGGACCCTACTCACAAATCAAAAGGGCTTTCCCTTACCGTCAAACTGATAATTGAACCATTTGCAGATCAACTACCAGTTCTCTCCCTATGTGGCCGAGATGGCTAATACCTTGTCCAATCTCTTCACCATTAGTCTTTCGCTCTTTGGCCTTTCCCATGTTATTCGGGAGTCATTACCCCGGAGATACCTCATGGGATACCTTGTAGGTTCTCCTGTCGATGTCCAACCATGCATGTATGTTGATGTCACTTCAGGGTGTGACTCTCGTTGGGATAGGTAGTTTAGCATTCCATGCCACTCTATTGTATGAAGCTCAACTTGCGGATGAACTTCCCATGATTTATATCGGTTCTATGGGCCTATGGACTCTTTTCGATGATAGACCTGGTTTTGGACTGAATTCTACACGATCTAAGCTCCTATTGTCACTTTTGACACTTGGAGACATCCTGTTTACTTGGAGCTAGTACGCTTTCTACGTCTTCCTTGTCATGAAGTCAGTGCATGAACTTATTCCACCGCATCTTAGTTATGTCTATCGAAATCCAGTCTATCATCAAGTCATTTTTGCATCAATCGTGTTATCTACAGCTTTTCGAATTACTCACATCCTGAAGAAGTCACACACAAGTCGTATTTCTCCGCAGAAGAAGGCCGTCATTGGAAGATTGTTCACCACGGGTGCCTGCCTGTTCACCTTGGGGTTCTTCATATGGAACTTGGACAATATTTTTTGTCACACCTTGACACGCTGGAAGCTGTTTTTAACTTGGCCAACCGCGTTTCTCCTAGAAGGTTAGCAGCACGTTGGGCTTTCATACAAGCAAATTCTAACACCTTATGAAGGACATTCTTGGTGGCATGTTTTCACAGTAACGTCATCATTCAAATGTTAGTATCACAAACTCTAAATGAAACATTAGGGCACCGGTTCATATTACATGATTGTTGGTATCCAATGTATGTCTGTACTATCTCAAAACTGTCCTTCACTCACGGTTCCTTCATTTTTGTTAACTCAAGATGTGTACGTTCCGAAGTTTTATATGTTCGTGTTCATGGACTGACTCAACGCTCAGGACTCTATGTATCAAAGATAACCAAGAAAACTATACTATCATGTACCAATACGGGCTTCCACATGTTAGGCGCGTGCTAACCAAGACCCAGTGAGACCCGAGTAGTCTCACTGTTAGGCCATCAAGCTACTATTAACTGTCATTATCAATCTATAAGATCTGTCTGAGAGGGGGTGTACTTTTTTCTTTTACGATAACGAAATATTGTATCTCCAGAAAAACTATATATTATCTAGATCTTCACCAATAGTCCATTTTGCAAAATCAAGAACAGCAATGCCTCTGTTCAACACGTCATCCGGGCCGGTAGGTAGGTAAATGGGTTTTGGACCAAGTGCGAAGGACATCCCTGACTGGTTGACCAGATTGCTCATCACTATACATCATGAACGGCTGGTTGTACAGTACAGTTTGATCATTTGATGAGGAATCAATTGCATTGGTCTCAAAGCCAACAATCTGTCTTGCAATTGCGCGTTCTAGCTGTTCCAAATTTTCCCGAAATTCTCCGGAGGATAGTGGGACGGCTAGATCTTTGGAGGCGAGGGCGAGGAGGGCCAAAGTTCCTATACGACCTTGAGTAGCCTGGTTGAATGATCCATGAATATAATAAGCAAGTCTCAACCCAACTTGGGACTGCAAGCGGGGTGCCTCCTCAATGATAGCTGTCGCTCTCCTTAGCGTGATAATTTTCCCCAACTTTCGAGATCATATTGCGAATAGAATCTCCCACAGTGTCTACGGGAGGAGCTGTAGGATCCGAGTGCGAAAGCAATGGGGCATTCTGCAATAAGTCTATTGAACAATTTTGGAAGGTACGAGAACCTGTCGGTTCTGAAATGTATGCGGCTGTGTGTGCAATATCCGCTGCAAGTCGTCCAAAGAGTGCATTCCTGCCTACAAAGTCTGTCTCGCAATTCAACTCCTACCATAGCTGCGCGAACACCACTTCCGCCGATGGCCGTATGCCAGCCGGCTCCGCGTGATAATAAGGAAACACTGATGAGGCCTTCTTTAGTTTTACGCCCCCCCAGCTTAGCAGCTTTCCTAGCCCCTGATGCAACAAGGTCCTTTTGCAACCATTCAAGAGCGGTATTGACATCGTTATTTGATGCAGAGAGTGCCTCTCGGGCTTTTGTTATGGATACTTCTGTAAGCTTTCGAAGTTCGGCAATGAGTTGTATGGGAGGTTTCCCTGGGGTCGTGGAATAGTGTCTTGACAAAGGTGCAGAGTATTTGAGATATTTGAACATACTCCGAATTCGAATGGAACTGAACACCTTCAAGTTGTATAACTGCCGGCTGAGGTCGACAAGAAAAATATCGGCACGTGACCGTTATATTTTCTTTTGGAGCAGAACGCGACCTTCTTTGAAACCTAAGATAATGGCGTTCAAATTACCCAACACCATTCCTCAAGACCTGCTTCTTATTCGCGAGCTTGTGGACGTTCCTAAATCAGATATACAACAAAGTAAAACTGAAGATGAGGACAGCATTGGCAGTTCAGAAAGTGAGGATGGCCTGAGCGAGGAAGAAATTGAAGCAGACTTAAAAGCCGTTGTCGATGAAGACGCTCCTAACCTAAAGCCAGTGTAGCATATCTATTTTTTTCCCTTTCATATTCCATATGTTAACTAATTTGCAGTCCTGAACCCTTCTGACTCAAGCTCAGAACTAAGCACAGAATCAGACATTTCAGATGATTCAGACAACGAATTACCAGACGAAAAAAATGTGTTGAATCAGGATTTTTGTGATGACGAAGATGCCATGCCGACCCCTGCTTCTAACACATATTTCCATACCAAACATGAGGTTGTCGAATGTGATATCGTTATTCCTGATATTGACCAGGTCGGAGCAAACGAGGTTTTAGAAAAAGTCGGGGACATCATGACCGTCATAGACCAAACCGCCATTGTTCGAGGGCTACCTTCCCAAATACTTGACCGTAGATCAGAGCGAGCTCTAGACGTTGACACTCTCTTAGTCTTTGATGATAGAAAAGTAATGGGATATGTGCGTATTTATACAGTTTGGCATATATGCTCTTACATAACATCGGCTAGATATATGAAACTTTTGGTCCTACCGCACAGCCACTTTATCAGGTTAAGTTCAACAAAGTGTATCCACTACCCCAAGAACGAGTAGTCCTCGGGCGAGAAGTTTTTCACATCCCAGCTCGCAGCCGTTTCGTCTTTCTGAAGCAGATCAACGCACTAAAAGGTAGCGATGCAAGTAATGTTCACGATGAGGAGCCGGCGGAAGACGAGCTCGAATTTTCCGACGATGAAGCAGAAGCAACATACAGGAGCAGATTGAAGAGAAAGTACGTGATTTGTTATCTCATTTACTGGTACTAATCTTGATTTTGCGACTAGGCGAGGTGAATCTCGAGCACGTTCAGCCGTTTCTTCTCGCCAAGCAACTCCCAATCCTTCTCATCTGCATGATCAAGAACTTGAGAACACTGCAATTATGAGCAGAAATCCTTACGATGCGAATGGGCCGTATGATGTAGACTACAGTTTACCCGGACCCTCTCGCCCTACACCCACTCCCTATGATGATCCTTACTCCGATGAATACAATGCTCCGGAATCCCTATCCCGCGAAAGGGACAGATCTTCTGCTGATAATACCGGTCGGGTTAACGGCTTCTGGCTTTACCAGGGGAAGAATCAGGCATAATTGGGACATTTCTAAGAGTAGAGGAAGTGGGAGTGGCCACGGAGATCGTGGAAGACGACGAAATTCTAGTTTTTCACATGCTGGACAAACTAGAGCACATGGAAAGGACAGATGGATCAGCACTGCTCCCAGAAAGGTCGAGGGAAGTTAATGATCCACATGCCCTTCATCTCCCACGATCCCCATCCTCGACTTCGCTTGCGATAACGCGTGCAACTGAACAACCACTTCCGAGCGTATCAAATACACCTATGCGAGACTTTGATGCCTCTGCGCTTGAGTACGATCCTTATCAGTCTCAGCAACCTAATCAGCAATCTAATCCTGGGCACGCATTCTATCAATCCCATGTGCAAACGCAGTTTGTCCAACCCCATATCAATCCCCGGTTTGCGTCCGCCTTTGGATTGGACATTGGATCCGTTCAGCCTTATCAATATCCCACCAACGATTATGGACCTGTGCATTATAATGGCCTTCTTACCGATCAATACCTATCACAAGATTGGGCAGATCAGTTTGCAGTTCCTGCATTTTGGCCTAATCACGAAACTGGAGAGGACACAGATAATAGTGCATTTTAGATTTCGGGACTTCCATCTACTTCCTTATACTCTGGATCGGTCCCTGTTGTTATATCCAGTTGAAAATTATTTAACTTTCATTGCAATTTACTCTCACACTCCAGAATTGATTCAAGTATTGTTCCGTGAAAAATCCTGTTATGCTCACCTGCTTCCTTGCTGAATGTTGGGCATGGCTTATCACCACGTGGTAGCACCACTGGTCACCAAAAACACCCCAATTCACTTGCTTCTCGTTTCCTGGTTGTCTAGCGGCGGGTTATCTCTAACTTCGGTAGACAATAGACCAACACTCCGGAAGATTCTTCGTACTTAATGAAGGTGTTTCATCTAAACTGGGATATCAACGTCAGAACTGCATGGGTACCGTTACTTTCTGGCTCATGAAGTTAACGTTCTTATCAAGAGATTTCTTGTCACAATTAGTCCAATAAACTGCACATGGCTGTCAAGCCCGTCTCACACAGGGAAGCGAAATGGAAAAAAAACTTCTCTCCTTCTCGTTCATATGGAGCTGTAAGGATGCCTTTTTCATATGGATTCTTTACCCAGCGTTGGAATGTTTAAAGCAACACCTTGCATCTCATTCCCAGCTTACCATACAGCAACATGTTCGCCAAACCCACTCTTGCTTTCCTTTTCGCCGGCTTAGCTTTAGCGACTCCTTTCGAGAGAAGCCGCTTGTCTACTTCAGATCTTCTCGGCAGAGATTTATTCTCATCCTCTGGCTGCTCAACGACCGGTACAGCCTCTTGTCATAATACGTCTTCAGTCAGCAATCTCTGCTGCTATGAAGCTCCCGGGGTTAGAATTTTTTCGTTCCCGATGTTCTGCGGTCCAGCTGATTATGAATATGATAGGGCCTCTTGTTGCAGACACAAGTTCGTCATCTCAACGTAGCCGATAAACTAAGATTAATGCCATAATTATTGTAACCATAGTTCTGGGACACAAATCCCCCAACTGGTCCAGTCGATAGCTGGACCATTCATGGTATGATGATCGGGAGCTCTACCAGTATATACCAGATTCCTGACGCACATTCTTAAAGGTTTATGGCCAGATAAGTATGCGAGGGTTTCCAATAATATCTGGCTTTTGTTTGATGCTTTACGTCAGTTGTGATGGCTCCTTTACGCAAGACTGTGATCCTTCCAGAGCTTATACGGGCATTTCATCCGTGCGTTTCGTTTTCTAACGTCCTAATGACATTTACACTCAAGAAAATATTCCCAGCTGCTTACTTCCTTTGGTGCAACGGATACATTGTCTTATATGCAAAGTGTAAAGTTATCCTATTCATTGAACAGACCAGATGCTAACACAAAATGTAGCATTGGGTTGACATAAACGGCGATAATGAACAATTCTGGGAGGTACATAAGCACAACTCAACAGAAGTTCAAGTGTAATCTAACATATTGCTCATTGCTAGCACGAATGGTCCAAGCATGGAACCTGTATGAGGTCAGTAATTTCAGATTCAATTTCTTTAACATTGGCCACTTACTATATTACTTACTATATTCTTAGTACATTGAAGCCGTCATGTCTCCCAAGCGGCAGCGGCAAAGGCGCCGAGGTTCGATCAGCATTCTAGAAATTTTCTTCCATTCTTAATGTGACCTTAGGCTGTCATGTTTTTCGAAACTGTGGTGAAGCTTTTCAAGGTAACTCATTTTTTTGATGCCGGGTACCGAAGTAGTGGCTTATATGCTATGTAGACCTTGCCAACATACACCTGGCTTGCAAATGCAGGCATAACACCATCAACCTCCGAAACATATACTCTTTCGCAACTGACTTCGGCATTGAAGTCTGCGTCCGGAGTATGTTATTTTTGACTGTCAGAAATATCACGAACTGAAATGAGAGTTCTATAATAGGGTTTCACACCTGCTCTCGACTGTACTTCAGGTGCACTCAATGCCATTAGCTGGTACTTCAATCTCAAGGGCTCCATCATTGACGGTATCTTCGTACCTATCAGTAATGTATTCTTACGAGCTATTACTCCTTAAATCTCACCAAACCATAGATACTCCCACCGCCGGTTCTTGCCCTTCTTCTGGGATCAGATATCCCCCAAAATCGGGATCATCAACAACAACGGTCAGTATTCTCATATAACATCATTCTGTCGAATAGTTTTACTCACTGAGGTTGTAGTCAGTTCCAGTGCGTCATGATTTCCAGAATTGATATAGATGTTTTATATCTGACATCTCGGTTTCCCAAAGTCTGGCCCGTCTGGTGTAAGCTTTACCATTAAGTGCAGCGCCACATAATGACCCGTTATATGACATTTTCAGGGCACTGGCGGCCTTCCTTCCAGGGCAACTCTAAAGGCCACACATTCGGGATCAAACATAGGCGGGATCCTTTCTCTAGGCACATGGTCAACCCAAACCCTTGCGACTTTTACCCTTTCTGGTACCACTTCGAGCTTTACTATGGTTTCTTCCAAAGGTAACTGTGGAGTGTCCGGAGGTGTATTCGCATGTGGCAGTGGGGTGTCTTTGACAACCTTCTCAGCGGTATGCTCTGCTCTCACCATTTTTGAATGAAAAGTTCTCACACTTCTGGATGTCCTTAGGTTACGTCGGGTAGTGGACTGTTACTTGCATCCAGTGGTAGCACATCATTCAGTAGTGATGGTATCCCGAGTGGGCAAACTGTCTTCACCGTCTTTACTGGGTCTAGTCACAGTCAAACTTACACACTTAGCGTAGTGGGTTCTTGATTGGTGTATTAGTCCTAATACTACATCTAAATGCTGAATATTTGAATCTTATCTCGGAGTGATTGAGCTATTACTTACACGTGATTGAGTACAATTTCTAACGCCCTTTATTTCCGCACTCCCTCCGATTGTGGTAAAGTACAGTGTGCACTTTACGCTTGGTGTCCATACTTTGACTTCCTTAGTTCCGCGCTTTGCTCGACATGCTCAGAACCTGACACTAAGGTACTTATAGTATATATTCGGTTGAGCTCTTCCTATTCCCTTCATCTCTTTGTAATGCCTCCACCATCCAACAGTTCATCTCTGTACCTTCAGGTCTTATCTGAACCATTTTTTGTGGTGCAGCTACAGCCAGGTCAAGAGATCCCCCCTTGCATTCTAAAAGACTTGACCAGTGGTCGTGGAGGGTTCTTTTCTGTCACACGAACAAAGGAAGAGATATCCCTTGTCGGTGAAGCTTACAAATGGATGCCCGAGAGCTACAGGGAACAGTCCACATGGATGTGTATCAAAATTCAAGGGCCAATGGAACATAGTGAGTAACTCGTTCAGGCATGGTATTCATGTCCTCGCTTGCTAAATGAGCTCTCAGATTTAATTGGTGTCATGGCTGCATTAACTGCACCATTAAAAGCAGTAAAAATACCCGTGTTTGCACTCTCGACATGGTAAGTACTTTATTCTGCTGGACGTATAGAGGCTGATAAGGTTGATCACATCCTAGGAATACGGACTATGTTCTAATTCCTAGTGAGATGCTTTCGGATGCCATTAGAGCACTCGAAAGAGATGGTTGGGTTTTCATTCAGGGGATAAAAAACCGCGTTGCGCGACTTTGAAGTTTGACTGATCTTGGCTCCACTTTCTCTCATGTAAGTGACCAACTGCTTTTTTTCTAGATAAGTAATATCTGATGATACTATGACAGTTATTTTTCTTTGATCGTTATTAGGGTAGATAATGTGTTTAGTAGTAGCAGTCTTGGATTACAAGCAGGACTTGGGGCCTCATTGACTTGACGGTTTTTCGTGCATGTAAAATAGAACACGAACACGTATTTGAGTTGTGTTTTCTCAATGCGCGTTGACCGTTATAGCTATAGTATATTTTGATTTAGGTGACAGCCATACAGCGGCGTTAGCACATGGTTAATCCACCTTCATTCCAATTTCTAAAAGTTAAGCTCAACAATCAAAAGTAAAGGATCAAGAACTTAGCTACCCACTGTTTTATCTTCTGCATTTCATCAGTCCATAATCGATATATACGGAGTCTGGCACTCGGTCAGTACGTTTTCGAAAGGTGTTCATTTATTACTCAGCGATTCGATAAACCAGTGGGTCAATCGTTGCAAGTGTCGACAACCGACGTATGGAGCCTTCTCCATCCTCCGATTATAACATGCAAAACCCTCAAAAGCGCATACTTCCCTCGCGTTCCAGGCGTGGTGGACCTGGAGTAGGGAGGTGCGACATTGATGTGATGATTTTGGAAACTCAGAAGCGCAAATGTATGTAATATAATCCTTAAATCCTATCTCATTTTTCTCAACTAGTCGTGTCTTATATGCTTAGTTGAGAACGAGCCACTTATCCCTGTCGATACTCCATTTCTTGTTGACAACAAACTCTGCTCTCGTTACAATCTCGGATGGGACAGACCTGGGGATAAACATACATGCGAACGAACGCTACTTTGATCGTCCCGAAGTACTCAAGGCATACAGAGAACAGTCCATTATACAAACACCCGAGTTTGTCAATGTTGCTGATACTCCCAATGTTGGTGGCCGATTTAGACCCAGGGGGCTAGAAGATGTGCGTTTATGGTTCTTTTGAATGATCGTGAATTTTTCATGTGTGTAATCAATTTCAAGCCAGCTACAGATACCTCTGATGCAACCTATGAGAAGCGGCATCGTAAATACGAAACATTTGAAAAACGTCAGCGGCTACGCGAAAAGGAGAAACTAAAGCATGAGCATTACAAACTCAAAGAAAGGATCGAGCAGCTGCGTGCCATGGACGGCTCTGCATTCTTGACACTGCCTGATTCTACATTCGCTCAAACACAAGTGGTACAAGGAAATGATACTGAGGATGATGGAAGTGCAGCTTTGAACGGCGTCGACGGCCATACAGAAGGGGAAAGGCGCAGGAAAGGAAATGCTCGCAGTTGCAATGTCATTGGAAGCCAGGTACCGCGTCCTATTACCATCTGAGAAGATGAAGAAGGCTACGGTCCAGACCTATGGAGGCCTTGGGAGCTCTTCTGTCGAACCTGAGCAATCTTACAACGACAATGCACGAAGCAGAGATGAAGCAGAGTCGGAGCTGGGCGAAGAACGTTTCGTCCAGAGCACATCCACGCAGAACGAATCCAAAGAAGTCGAGAAGCTCAAGCTTAAGATTAAGTTCCCCGCTAGCTTGGTTGCCTCTCAGTCACTATCATTTTACAAACCTATCAAAAAATCACGAGAGGATAGCACAAGAGCCAGTAAGAAGAAACGGACTTCATTTTCTACGACTTCTTCAATGTCGCATATCTCGCCGTATCGATCCGCTCTCAAAACAGGAGATATACACGGATCCACTACTGATGGAGATGAGGTAGTTGCAGCACCATCACCAACACCTCTGGACGCGGCGTTGGTAACTGGCACACCTATATCTAATCCGGATATCGCTATATTGGAGTTTGTCAGTCCTGATGGGGCACATGCATCGGAGGAAGAAGATTTAGAGGCAGGAACTCCATCTACTGAGTCATTGATGATGATCGGGGATTCTATTTCAGCCCGCCCCTCAAGCCGCAAGAAATATCGAGCAGCACCTTCAGATTCCTCCATACGTGCTCCTTCAATCCCTCCGATCGAATTTATAACTGTCCCAACCTTCCGTCGCTCTTCGAGTCGCCAAAGTTCCCCCCAACCTTCTCACAGACAAAATATCTCATCCAGTGGTTCCGGAGGACTTCAGGACCGACCCTGTCAACTTTTAATCTCTGCTACTCGCAGTGCTGGTGGTAAAAAATCGCGCGGTGGAGCTCGACGGGTCACAGCATTTGGAGTCAAGGTTCCTGAAGGGCTCAGTGAACCAAGAGAATATGAGATACCCTACTGGCTACTTGCACCTCCTGAACAGGACGGAAGAATAGACGAAATGGATACGAAGTCAGATGGTCTACCTTACCAGGACTCTCAACCTGCTGCATCACACGACGAGGGTCCATCCATGTTGGACGACGTACCATAGTGGTAGTATCTAATGAGGTGCTGAATTATTCTTAAGGTATAAATATCACTTAGTACTGCTAGTACTTCGGCCCAACCTACTACTGTTCCTCTTCTAATTTATTTTGGTAGGATACTGGTAGTGGCTAATGTGACAGTTAATGTTCCATTCATACCTGAGCCACCATACTCGAGTTTTGTACTGAAGTTTGAACTATTTCAATAGCTAATTCCCGCTGATTTGTGGACACATCTCTTCTACGCGACAAAATGAATTGGGACTGGGACACTGGTCCTAGCGATTGACCTTCTATGTTATAGTGTGGGTAATGTCCACCAAAAGTTCTTTTGATCCATTCTGTCGAGTTACTCGATTGGAGGCCAATCGTCACCAATCGCGTTGTTATAGGTGGCGGCATTGATGTCTGGGGCAATATGTCAAAGGAGAAAGAAGGGATAATTTGAGGTTCATCAATATCTCCAATTTCCTCGTCATTGGGATCCAAGGTCTCGGTGTACTGTACTGCCGGCATTGTTTTGGCAGCTCTACGTTTTGTCCTCGCAGAGTATGCAGACTCTCGATTTGTAGAACGGTTTGTTGCCTCCTTCGGCTTTGGGGTTCTTTTCTGGACCTTCGCATTTGCTGGATTCGATGTTACAACTTCCAACATCTCTGCCTCCCTAGCTAGACGTCGCGCTTTGCGCATTGTGGCGGTAGGATCTTCGCGTAGTGAAGGTTTAGACCTAATAGATGGTTGTCCAGCTTTTTGTAAGGAGATTTGGAGGTCGGGTTGTTTCTTAATATTCTCAGATTTGGTGTTTATAGAATTCTTTCCACCGTGTTGAATCCCTTTAGTTTCACGAGCCAAACGATCCGCCCTTCGTTTGGCAATGGTAGGATCAACGGCGAGGGGTTCATTGGTAGAAGATGCGAGATTCTTCACTAAGCGATCCGTCAAACTTGAAGCAGAAAGTTTTGCATTCAGGGAGCGCAAATTAGGAAGTCGTGAGGGACCATGTTGATTCTTCTGAATATCTTCAAGGCTGGCTGTGCATAATTTTAAGGACGGAAACAGAATTCGGTTTACGGACTTACGAATAAAAATACCGTCCAAATTGCTCACCAAACGAGGTCCGGGAGTAGGCCGAGTGGAGTTGAGACGACAGACATGCTTTGAAACCGTCGAGCTCTGACTAGAGATCGGCCGACCACTGAGGCAAAGCATAACGGCGCCACGGTGCTGTTTGGACAACGCTCTGACAGAACAAAATCTTCAGTTTTATTTGCTTGTATTTCTTACAGAGGGTCTTGGTCACGTGCTCAGAACATCGCAAATTGCGTAACTACAGTACCCCGTCACTGTGACCGTAAATATTAATTGAGCCGGAACACACACCCCACTTTAGACGTATCGTTGCCAACATTCTTTTCTACCATATAATATCCGCTCTCTAAACCAATGAATACCTTCTTGGGGCGTCTTACTGTTAACTTTGTCTTGTGTCTTATCTGTTTCATTGGGTATTCTTCCCAGATATTCATAATTTGGCCTTGGTATGGACGGGTGCTTTCTGTTGATCTTATTATTCTCCTCCTCCCTTTCAAGTGAGTCCGACTGAAATTGCTTCATTCACCTTTACTCACTTCTCTCTTTTAGTTTGCTTCTAGGAATGCTGTTGTGGAATTACTTTCTATGTGTATCCACAAATCCGGGACATGTGCCAGACTCGTGGGTGCGTCGCGAACTCAGGGTTATGTATATTGTATGTTTGATGTATCAAATAGAGACCAGACACTCATAGTGACGGTTTTGAGGTAAAAAAACTCACAGGAAAGCCCCGCTACTGTAGATATTGTCAAAGACATAAGCCCCCAAGGGCTCATCATTGTAGGCAGTGTAACAAGTATGTATTATTTCAAAATATCTCGCATAAATGTGTGCTAATTTCATCGACAGATGTGTTCTGCGAATGGGTGAGCAAGTATTTTCTTAATTTCTCTTCTACCTTTCAACTCTTTCAGATCACCATTGTCCATGGATAAACAACTGCGTTGGCCACAGGAACTATGGTCACTTTATCCGTTTCTTGTTTTATGTCGACTTGGCATGTTCCTATCACATCACAATGGTGACTCAAAGAGTTTTATCTTCTGCAAGTTCTCCTTACTGGGTACACAATCTCTTTGAATCATACTTGGCGTTTTGTTGATTGTGCTATATGCAGGATGAGCCATCCAACTTGGCGTTTGTACTCATCATTCTCAATTATGTTGCTTGTGTCCCGGTACTCCTTGTTGTAGGGGGATTTAGGTAGCTCTGTCATTGCCTCAGGGTTCCCTGCTTATACACTGTTACAGCCTTTACCATTTCTATAACTTGCTTGGAAATTCGACCACAATAGAAGGATGGGAGAAAGACAAGGTGGCCACCATGGTTAGACGGGGGCAAATTCGCGATGTCAAGTTTCCATATGTAAGCACTCTTCCATGGAGTCTGTCACCTCGTAACTAACTATGGTAATATAGAATCTTGGGTGGAGGAAAAACATTGAATCATGTCTCGGCAAAAATCCACTCTTATGGTGTTGGCCCACAAATACACCGGGCAGCGGGATGAAGTATCAACTTGCGGATAATGATGGTGAGTGGAACGAAATGTCAGCAATGAAAAGCCGAGAAGTGCAAAAGTGGCCTGTTTAAATGAGTTTATTTATTTATTCTTTGGGACGATGTGGTGGTAGGTAATTGCTTTTTGCGAAATTCGGTTGAGATGCATATTTTTGCAACGGATCACTCTATTCTCAAATTGTTGATATTCCAGGCGCCCTGACCTATTTCATCACAGGTCCCACTATTCCGTGGCCACCACAAAATCCCGAAAATGATCATGAACGAAATGACTTTGTGCTTCCTGACTCTCCATGGACATATGAAAATGGCACCCTTAATCCAAATCTCCAACCCTCCTCTACCCGTTTGAGACTCAATCGTAACCAGAAGAACGCTGCTTCTCCCTTACCTCCTTATCATCCTGACTATCGTGAAGAAGAAACACAGACACCTGAATCATCTGGCGACGAATACGAATCGTTACAGCCACGTGTTAGAAGGGGTTCTGAAGGTTATGAGATTCGCCCAGAAGGGAGGGAAGATATGCTCAGGAGGTATCTTGAGGAACTGGGAGAAGAGCCGAGAAGGTACCTTCGTTACATACCACAACCAGAGTCAGAGAGTGAGACTGACGATGATATCCCTTTGGTCAATTCAAGAATTAGATTATAGTATTTACAGACGTATATATAAATTAATTAGTATCTCTTCGGACAGCTCTCTTGGCAATTGAAGGTGATTCAGGATGAGTAATAAACAAAGTGGATATCAAAAAGTAGAGTGCACTTTACATTATAATTATATACAGGTATATCACTAACATTAGTTTCGGTCCTACAATGAAGATAAGGAATCGGTACCTAAGTATTTTATTACTTTGCAGCCTGGAGCCTACTCTCGACAACCTCGCGAAGAAGGGTGGCAGAATGAATGATGGGGCCCAACTTTGTCATGACCTCCCTTTTGACATTTTCATTATTCTCCACACATCCTTGAAGAAATCCCTCCATAATCGGAATCATCTCCTTCTGGATGTGGTCCTGCAGATCCTTGCGTGTTAATTCTATTACATGGTCAATGTCAATTTTTTGCTGGGGTGCAGCTTGAGGTTGACTGTGGATGTTCTGAACTTTTAGGGTAAGCTCTTTGATTTGTTTGGACATTTCTTCTTGCAACTTTTTAGCTTCAGATACTGCCGCCTCTGCCTGATATTCCTCATTTTTCAACAATACTCCATGCACTGGGATTTATAGGAGCATTTACCTTGGTATAGATTTCATTCAACTCTTTATGTTCCTTTACCGCCCTTTCGTGTTCCGTGTATCCATATTTTATGAATTGGGAAGCCACTATTGCCTGGTTTTCTAATGTCGTGCCAATATTGTCCGCTTTAGTCGCTAAAACTTCAGCCTTCGCGTCTTCGCGTTGATCCAATGTCTCCTTCGCTTCTTGTCTCATCGAGGCCATTACTTCTTTCATATCGAAATAATTTATGTACTGAGCCGCGTAAACTTCTTCCGTAAGTATTTCAGCTTGAGATTGAAGACGAGCCGTGGCCGCTTTTAGCTGCTCCAAAGCTACTTTCACCCCCTGCTTTCGGAACTCTTTGATTGTAGGAGCATTTTCAGTGTCCGTGTCAGCACCAAAATTCCCTGTGAGATCGATAGTTTCAGCAGTAGCAGACATGCGCTCCTTGAGAAGTTGATGTTGCGATTTGATATCTTTAACCCAGACTTTTAATTCTTCGATATAAGAAATCAATTGTCTGTGTAGATCAGCTAAATCTTGTGGATAAAGGTTGGCTGGTCGCGCCGATAAATCTGGCAACTCCGTTAATGCTTTCAATCCGGCATTGATTCTTTTCCTGCTATCTAGGACCCTCGTGCTATACTCTACACGAATTGCATCCAGTTTTTCTCTTGTGGCAAGCGAGGCACGGCTGTAATGAGGTGATGCCTGAGTCCTTTTCCAGTTCTCTTCTTCTTCAAGTGCACGTTGAAGCTGCGCCTGTGCCCTGATGACGGCAATAATGTTCCTAAAAATAATAGTAAGGGGACAGATAGTCAGAAAAGTATGGAAGAATTTACTTCGATACGATGTCGTTCCATAGCGCACGGCCGTTGGGTCCCTTGAAAAGGGATATATCCATGGGGGTTTGATTTGCTCTCGACAGGTTCTTCTCGACATAAGATTGCAATACATTAAAAGTCATCGTGGGAGCCGAGGACTCGAGGGGAGGGGCATGACTCTTTGACGTGTTGGAAGGTAAGGATTTTGGGGCAGGTGGTTCAGTTGGTATATCGGGTTTCCGAGTAGTGATGGGTATATGGTTGCTCCCTGTTGTAAATTTTGAGGGTTCGCGTTCCTTTGTAGAGAATGAGTCGTCAAAGCTGCTCCTTCCCCAACCGGTGCTATTTACATCCTCTCGATTGTCTCTTCTCTTGTTTGCACTATCAGCAGGCCAAATGTCTTCGGAAGTTCCACTACGTGTGCCTGGTCCCTTCGAGCTCTGAGCATGTATTTCTGGGACATCTAAACCCCATCCACCTCCAGTCTCGGGTTGACTTTCTTTGTTTTTACCTTTGCGTGTAGCATTACTTTCTGCATCCGCCCCTCCCCCAATATCTTCACCCCAGCCACGGTGGTGATTGTCCCCGGCATCATAGCTAGAGCTACCACCCCAACCTTTATTATCAATTGTTTCATTCCCCCATCCGGTATCTCCCCGAATCAAGCTGTTATAGCTGGTGGTATCGCTACTACGCCTAGGAGTCGGCACATGGTGCCTTGAGGAGTCCTGATATCGTGATGTCGATGATTCACCGTGAGTGTATCCTCCTCTACTGTGGGATCCCTGATTTCGTTATTATACAAATAATATCCTTACAATGTACGCAAATTGGACGTACACGTCGAGCATTCCGCGACGGGTGTGCGGACTTCCAGCCTGGTTCGTCTGGATGTACAAAGTTGCAAGTTCTACCTTGTCTAAGACAACCGGCGCCTTTTGGAGTTCCGTCGTCTTCGTAATACTAAAAAGGATGAGATATATTATATATTCACAAAACATAACGGAGTACCCAGCATCTGACAGGAGGCATTTGATAAGTAAGGCAATTTAAGTTTAGTTGAAGCGCGAGAGAACATGTTTATGTAATTACTATTTTACGTGCGTAATATCACATGATGTGACAACCAATGACCCTGCTTACTGTTACAGGACAGGATTTTAAGTTATATTACATTTCAAAGTAATTTTATAAGAAGGCTCTAGGCTCTTAAACCGAGAAAAAAAAACAACCACTGTTGACCCGATTAACCTAGTTTGCATGTCATTTTGTTTCTTCAATGTCACCTTCACCTACAGCCTCTTTAATTATCGAAGTATGTGTTGATTCTGTTCAATCAGCAATAAAGTCAGTGGTACTTTTTCTAAACATCAATCGAAAGCTGATTTCGTTACTTTTCAAGTGCTGTTCAGGCTGGCGCTGATAGACTTGAAGTTTGTGGAAACCTTGGACTTGGAGGTGGAACAACTCCGAGTTTAGGTCTTGTGCGCGCCATTCAGAAATCTGTCAAGGACGTGCCCATTATGGTTGGGAGCTTTTTACGATACTAAAGTATAGCTGTGCTTGCTAAAGAAATATATATGATGGCTGTTTTACCCTCAAATCATCTGATAGGCTATGGTTCGCCCCCGCACCGGTGACTTTCTTTACTCGAACGACGAATTAGAGGTTATGCTCGAAGATATTCGTTTATTCAAAGAATATGGTATACGTGGCATAGTGGTGGGCATTCTCATGAAAAATGGCAGAGTAGATGTGGAACGAATGAAACAGTGAGACCCAGAGATCATGTCGCCCGAATACATCTCACACAACTTAAATAGGATCGTCGATGAGATTTTGCCAATGGAAAGTAAGGAAGTTCCCCATGTATCAAGAAGCTACTTAACCTAATTTTAAAAAAATTAGTATGCTTTCATAGAGCTTTCGACATGACAAGGGATGCAGAAGAAGGTATGTTTGTCATACGTTAATTAAAAACTGCCTTACTTATCGGAATGACTAGCTCTTAGAGACATTATAGACATTGGAGGGATATCCCGTATTTTGACCAGGTACTTGGAAAGTTCATATTTTATCCATCTTATATTTTGACTGCGTATCCAAGTGGTCATGGAAGGACGGCTCCAGAAGCTTTGCCTACCATTGTGTCGTTATTTCAAAGCACCAAAACTCTAATAGAAGAGGATGTATGGGGTTTGACCATTATGCCAGGATCGGGAATAAATGGGGACAGTATTGAAACTGTGCTGTTTAACCTTCTGCCCTATGGCCTTCGTGAGATTCATCTTAGTGGCGGGATGTGGACAGCAGGGGGTATGCGATTCAGACGAGAAGGTATGGGAATGGGGATAGGGGGTGAGCGCGAATGGGGGGTGTGGTGTACGCAAGAGGAAAAGATCAAGGAAGTAAGAATAATTGCTGACACCGTTTGGCAGGAATATGTTGACGCGTCAAATGGCGAGAACAGAGACAACGAAACCACACTTGATTAATGTATATCTAACTTAAAGATTTAGTTATAATATATGTCTGCGCTTCATGAATTGTGAATGCTACATTCGCGTCGCCAAATCGCAACACACAATCAACGCGTTCTAAATCACGTGATATTAATTGTCAAACCCAAGCAGTTCTGCGGGATTGTTATTTGGGTGTTCCGATATTTCTCTGCTTTATTACTCTGCGGAAACAACCATATCATCTATTCTAACGAAAGAGAAATCAGTGGAGAGAAGTGTATCGAAAGAATGTCGAAGCGAGAACATATCAAGTTGAATGGTGGAAGTGAGGATATTGACGGGTCACGAACGAAACGCCGAAGGGAGGTGCAGACGGCCGTGGGATCCTCCTCTGATGTGGATGTTACAATGTCGGATCCTGCCTTTCCAGAGGAGAGTGGTGAAGAAAAAGGAAATGTGGAACCAGAGGTGGTCAAGCTACAAGGTATGAAATTGTGGCAAACTATTAAGGACGCGGTCAATAAAGAGTGAGTTTTTTGTACTGCCTTATTCGATTCTATTACCTTTCTACATAACTCACACCATTTGACCACACATTTCTGACAATCCATTTTTGCCTCTTTCTACAGAGGCAGATCACTTTCAATAGATTTCCTACGCAAACCGTCGAAACGCCTCTATCCTGACTACTATCAAGTTATATCACAACCTATTGCTCTTGATGATATCAAAAAACAAATCGAAGCAGGAGAATACACCTCATTCGATGCTATTCGTCAGGATTTCGATCTATGCTTCAGCAATGCGAAACAGTATAACATGAAGGACAGTGAGATTTGGAAGGACGCAAAGGAACTCCTGGTTTGTTATTTGTTTCATTCAAGTATCATTTGTCCTCGCCTGTTATTCTCCCTGGCTGGAACACATTTTTACTAACTCGACTATGACAGAAACTTGTGAATAAAACATATAACAAGCTGGATCCAACACATGAGATTGTTGACGGCGAAGACGGGAAGAAACTCAAGGCAAAATCTCCAAATCTTAGTCGTCTGATAAAATCGAGGTTGCAGAAGTTGGTAGATAAGACCGATAAGACGTGGGTGTACTTTTCTTCGCTTTTATATTAGCTGATTCTGACAGCGTACTACAGGGGTCGCGTCATATCGGCCGAGTTCATGGAGCTCCCCTCTAAGAAGGAATGGCCTCTTTATTATAAGGAAATCAAGAAACCTCAGTGTCTCGAGAATATTTTTGTGCGTTTGGGATCCTGTACTCCTACACCTCATCTGATATGTTAGTTAGAAACGCATAAAGCGTAAAGAATATCATACTGCAGGGGATTTCGCAGCAGATGTTGAACTGGTATTCTCCAATGCCATGACGTTCAACCAAGAGCATACTCCTATATGGGAAGATGCACTAACACTCCGTGTATGCCTTATTCCATCTTCACTGTTATTCGGCCACCACTCATATTCACCATAGGATACATTCCGACAACTTATGGCCGATCTACCTGATCCTTATACCCTACCGGAGTACGCGAAGACTTCTAACAATAAAATCAAAATCAAGCCACAAGCTGCTCACGCTTCGGCAACTTTGGGATCGTCTTCGCAAACCGTTCAACAAAACACTGGGCAAGCGTCGTCGCCGTTACTACTGCGCGTGCCGGGCACCAATATGACAGGTACCCCAACGGTAAAAGAGCAACTATTACCAGCGAGCCGTTTACCAGCCCCTAAGTCGCCCTCTCTCCCTGCTGCGTTACCTCTACCGCCGACAGGCGGGGTATCCCCACTACCTACAACAATGAAACACACTAAATCAGCAACTCCCCAGCCCCAACAAACATATACCAACACCTCATTCTCACATTATCCAAATGCTGGGTATACCCCACCTATCGCTGGAACTTCTGTGCCATCACCAGCTAATCAATCAGTCCCTGTTCCTACTCCTGGTGGACCGAGAACGACATCTTCTACTCGGAGTTCACCGACTTCAGGATGTCGACTGCGTAGTATGGTTATATGCATACAGCCTTGTGGACGGATATTGGATCTAGACTACAGCTGCGGAGTGAGAACTTGGGCTCTACGTTTGGCACGTGGGGAGACAAGTATCTGTTTGCGAAACGTTGTGCTTTTCGGTGAGGACGGAGAGGATGGAGAAAGTGGGGCATTAATTGAGGAGGAGGAGGAAGATGAGGAAGCCAGCCCAATCGATCAGGAAGAGAAGGAATCCGATATTGAGGTGGATAATGTGCCAGTGAAACCCGCGCGACGGAGAGGTAGAGGGCGGGGACGTGGACGGGCAGGAAGAATGGCGGCTACCACACGTGCAGCAACTAATGCGGCATCGAAAAGCAAGATGACCGCCCCTCCTTCCGCTGCGAAGAAGAAGATGGCGTCAACACCTGTACCACCAGGGGAGTTGCAAGTCAAGTTGAATAGAGTTGTAGTGAAGGAGAGGGGTAGCGATGCAGACACTGAATGGGACATGGTGCCTACAGTTGGCATGAATATTATTGAGGTCGGTGAGGTCGGTGGAATTACATGGAAGGTGTATGTTGAGCGTGTGGGACAGGTGTGATTAGGTGAATCCGATGGGTTGATTTACTATAAGCCCTTCTTTGTTATCGTCTTCATTTTCTATTTTCTGCCGTACTTTATTGATTAAATGGTTCTTAGTATGTACAGTGTGTACAAGTAATGCTGCATTTATGCATAAGCTTATGTCTTTGCATTCATAGATTCCTATACGCACAAGTTTTATTGGAGTTTCAAACCCCACGTGAGCAAAAAGTGAATGCATCATTTCAGGAAGAATGTACACCCATTCCGACAGTGTTTGGCTTACAACTCGAATTACCAGCTTCATCACCCCATCGTACACCTTACACCGTCCACCTGTTCCGTAGTACAACAGAAGAATCGATTATCGTACCGAGATTTCAAATATGACCTCTGTGGCTCCACCAACCCAGGTCACAACGGAAGGTGCCAACGGAAAAAGCAAGGATGTAAATGGTACACCTGGAGCAAATGGAGGTTTACATTCTAAATCAACCGAGAAGGCTCAAGAAAATGCAAATGGCAAAGCCCACCATGAGGATGATGATGCCGACGGGAATGATGATGGTGAAGAAGATGGTGCAGTACAAGGTATATTCCGTTCTATGTCCACATCTATGTTTTGTTGTAGTAGAGATATACAAGCTAGATCCTTTATTATCTCTGTTTCTAATTGTGGTGGTTCTCTTAAGGTTTTGGTGTGTATGATCGCTCACTACCCCTCGTACAGGAGAAGCCAAAAAGAAGAAGAAAAAGAAAAAGTCCAAGAAGAAGAAACAGGATCAACAGTCGGATCCTCCACGAATCGGAATATCCAAGTTCTTTCCTGATGGAATATATCCTGAAGGGGAGATCCAAGAATACAAGAATGAGTGAGTGTATTTTGTATTCGATATTAACTACACTGTAATAAGTCCTTAAAGCAACGCATGGCGCACAACTTCTGAAGAGAAGAGGTATCTAGAACGACTGGCATGCGAAGATCCACAGACTACATACCAGAACATTCGCCGGGCAGGGGAGGTGCATAGACAAGTACGTGCGTACGCACGTCGCACGATCCGCCCAGGGATGACAATGACTCAAATTGCGGAGAGTATCGAAGATGGTACTCGTGCGCTTGTCGAAGAGAACGGGCTCGAGTCAGGTGTCGGATTCCCAACCGGGTTGAGCCTGAATAATTGCGCGGCTCATTATACGCCGAATGCAGGGGATACAAATAGTAAGGGTCCTAATCTAATATCAGAGATGAGTGATGGTAGAGATAATTCTATTTTCAGTTCTGAAACAAGGGGATGTGTTGAAAGTTGATTTCGGAGTTCATGTACAAGGTCGGATACTGGATTCTGCGTTTACGCTTAC
The DNA here is from genome assembly GCA_009739215.1 of Floccularia luteovirens. NCBI lineage: Eukaryota > Fungi > Basidiomycota > Agaricomycetes > Agaricales > Squamanitaceae > Floccularia > Floccularia luteovirens. The sequence continues at coordinate 2,397,963 of VSJF01000001.1, forward strand.
TTGGGAGCCGACGTATGACAAACTCATTGAGGCCGTAAAAGCCGCGACCGACACTGGCGTGCGGGTGAGAAAGATCTTATCCAAACAAGAACACAAGGCTTATTGATGAGTTGGTTGAATACAGGAAGCTGGAATTGATGTACGACTTGGCGAGCTTGGTGGATACATACAAGAGACCATGGAGTCATATGAAGTAGAAGTTGGTGGAAAGGTGTATCCAGGTGGGTCGTACATCAAAAAGCAGATCAAAAGCAATTATTAAATTACGTTGGATGTAGTGAAAGCAATTGAGAACCTGAGTGGGCACTCAATTGACTTGTATCGGATCCACGGAGGCAAGTCTGTGCTCCTCGTGAAGAACGACGACGACACGAGGATGGAAGAAGGAGAATATTTTGCGATAGAAACATTTGGATCTACAGGACGAGGTCGGATAGTAGAAAGCGGGGAAGTGTCACACTACGCGAAGAAAGTGGATGCGCGCCATGTGCCGCTTCGGCTGACGTCGGCCAAATCATTGCTGAAAACGATCAACAGCAAGTTTGGGACACTTCCGTTCTGCCGTCGGTATCTGGATAGAGTCGGAGAATCAAAATATTTACTTGCAGTGAGTGGCCCATCACGTGTGTGTGTATGTCAAGTGACGTCATGTCTATTTGTAGTTGAACCACCTTGTTGCCCAGGATATTGTTCAGGAGTATCCGCCTCTCTGTGACCAACGGGGATCGATGACAGCTCAGTTTGTAAGTCGGCCGATTGTTTATCTATCGCCGTCAAGCTTTCTTATCTTTTATACACAGGAACACACCATTTTGCTTCGGCCAACGGTGAAAGAGGTCGTCAGCCGTGGGGATGATTATTAGCTTAGTCATGTGGTGAGACAGTCTTGGGAGACGGCAAGTCGTAGCGTTGTACGAGTCCGTGTTATGACCTTGTTAGCTTCATTGTCCGTCTTATGTTGTAGCCATCCTACTATTCATTATGGTCGTTCTTCTGCCCTGGTTCTGTCCTTATTTCTCAAGCATGTCTCCTCAACAGATTGTTCCTCAGTCTACCCTTTTGCCTAGTCATGCTTTGTTGCACTATGAAACTCCTGGTGTTCCTCCTCCTTCAGCTCGCGTAGATCCAAAATTTAAGCTTCAGCCCCGTCGTCCCCTTCGTCTCTGGGATTTATGGAAGTATGGCTTCCTTATAGCGACGAAAGGTTCGTCAACACTCTTTTCTTTGCTGATAGTCATTTCTTTACTACTTCCCTTCATCCAACAGCCACGGAGCTTACCGCAGACGTCGTCTCACATCATATATGGGGCCCACGCAGAAAATCGTGGGGCATTGAAATGACCATTCTTACCTCCCTCTTCCGAGGTGTGGGCAGCCATAGTGCTCTCATTGACATAGTGAGTTGATTTCAAATCCGCATTCTTGTACGCTTTATCACATTTCTATAAGGCCACTATCCGGGCTCTCATGGGAATCGGAGGCCTTGTTCCTTACCCCTCCGATGCCCTTGTCACTCCAGTCACTTTTCGTGTCCATCGTCGTAACCTTCGTGGCATCCTTTCCGCTTACGATGCTGCAGAAACTGGTACACGCGAGCTCTCTGGCGAATGGGTAGTTGGAAAAAATACCTGGCAACGACTCCAGACTGAATGGAAGGCTGCACGCGGAAATCGTCCTCGCAAAAAAGAGCGTGTTATTCTATATATACATGGGGGTACTTATGTCCATTCATTCACCGTTTGCTCAAGCGACTGATTAATTTCCTGAATCTAGGAGCATATTACCTATCCAGCGCAGCAGCTCAACGTTTGATCTCTATACCCCTTTCAAAGTACACAGATAGCCGCGTTTTTGGTCAGTACTGTCAAATTTCTTGTGCTTCTGCTTTGATCCGCTCATCACGTGATTTAGCTGTGGATTACCGCCTTGCACCAGAAACGCGATTCCCGGGACCATTACATGATGTAGTTTCGGGATATCTTCGCCTTATTGATGATTTGCACATTCCCCCAGAGAATATCATCGTCTGTGGAGACAG